>CM056396.1:14838640-15168331 GCA_029718625.1 Synaphobranchus kaupii
AAACTGCTCCTCACTCAAAAAGACAACCACAGCAAATACATTAGCCATCATTGATAAGTTAGGAAAATATGCTTCTCCAGGTAATTGTATTAATGTCTGTGGTAATTATTATGTACATTATGTGTGATTAGTGCACTTTTGCAGGTGATGCTTATGGGCAATAAAACGGTAAAGCTCAAAATTACATCTGCATCGCTGCAAGCCATAGAACCTAAGAATCCACAATGCTGAAGTAGGCTAGAGTGAGAAATGAAGTTGTACTGAACTGACCTGTCTCTACGGTAGCTGTAGCTTGCTAATTTTAATCACTAGTTACATGAACGTAGCTAACTAGCAAAGCTAAATATACAAATCACTAACTAGATAGATACTGTAGCTAAGCTTTATATTTACTCTTGATATTTACTCTACTATATACTTATAGCTAGCTAGCTAGGTTCAATTTCTTATATATTAATATTGTGTCCAGCTGTTTTGCCTTTAATAATTTCATACCAAAAAAATGTGATGAATTTATTCATTCATTACTACTATAAAAACAATATTACTGTATACCCCTGGATTTTTCACGGACAGCATGATAGTGTGAGTAGAGAACAGATACCATCCAACCCTGCTCTCACATGCACATCACATGTTGTACCTCTATCATACAAACTGCTGCACCTCTCGCATACACACTGCACAGCATGGGGCAATGAGCTTTCAAACGACTCCCTGTAAACAGGAAAAAAAAAAACTTGGCTGTGAAATGTACTCTACTCTGTGTGATTTACCTGCAGAAAGAGTGTGATGCAAACAAAAATCCAAGCACAGTGTGAGTTATTTATCACGGTTTTACAGCATGTATCATGTTAAAGGTATTTGCTTGTGACCTCTGAATGCTGACATTTGAGCACATGGTAGGGAGTGTGTGTAAGGGGGAGTCAGAGCCAAACCAGGCTGCTGAAAACTGACAGATGGCTTTACTTGTTGTTCGTCTAAAAAGACTTAAAAGTCATCAAATGTCTTTTATCAGGCACATTATGTCCCACGTGGAATTTCTCAGCAGCATTTTGAACCTTTTAAGCCATGGTAATGCATCCAAGCTAAACTGAAACCAGAATGTGAAACACGTAACAACGTAATGCTAACATAGCTCTAAGGGCCTGATTTACTAGGACCTTTAGCGAGTGCAAAAACCTTTTAGCACACGCGAAATGCTAAAATACTACTGTTTACTGTTGCCTTAGTAAATCAAGCCCTAAATGTTGTGTTAAGCTACATAATCATAGATGCAGTTTGAAAACAAAGTATACAGAGAGAAATAAATTTTCCACTAAACGAACAGTGCAATGTCACACTCATGATTGTGGTCAACATTTAGAACTGAGATAATTCTAAGAACTGGGTCACCACATATAACAGAGTGAGACCATTACTTTTACAACACGCAGGGCGGGATTCAATCAAACACACTTAAACAAAAAAAGCTTTCTTGGATCAATCTGGAGCCATACAGAAAGGCTGGACAGTAGAAGCAAATTAAAAATTAATTTTCACCAAGTAAACGGCACCATCAATTGAATTTTAGACAGTCGTAAACAGTTGTACCTGTTTTTTGTGCAAACATTGGCCTGGGTCATACATGCACAATGTTTACATCTCCCCATCCCAATATATACTGTACATGTTATTTGCATAGCCATGGCATAGATTATTCAAGAAGCACTTACTTAAGTAAGCCATAAAAACTACTAATCGCACAGATCTACTATTAGCACTGAGTATACAGAAACACAGTCGGATCTATGTGATCTTGAGGCTCATTTGATACCTCAGACCCTTGATGACTTACTGCCATTTAGCCAACCATGTGATCCATACTGCTCCAGTGTAATTGACAGTTTAATCTATAGTAACTCTTGTAAGAGTATCAGAAAATATCAAGAGTATTTATTTTTTTTAAATTTTATTTCTGATTTTTTCCCCATTTTTTCCCAATTTAGTAGCCAATTGAACCCCTATTCTAATTAAATTCCCCCCGTGTAGCAACCGCTAGAGAATCACCGCTGCACAACCCCGTCAGCCGGTAGTAGACGGAGGTCTCCACGTCCTTATTCAGGGCGCGACTCCTCCAAGCCTGACCATGATTCCAGCTCTGTATATTTAAATATAAGTCGTACTGTTAGCACTTGAAATTGCTTTTGCTCTAAAAATCCTGTTTTGAGTGTTTGTTGCCCTATTCATTATTACATATAAATAATTTTCTAGGTATATGCACTAATATTAAACTGTGTCCCTGTCAGCACCTTAATGAATTTATCTTGTGTTTATATACATACAGTGTGTGTGTGTGTGTGTGCGTGCGTGCGTGCGTGCGTGCGTGCGTGTGTGCGTGTGCGTGTGTAATTGAGCGTGCTTGTACTGTGTGCAGGTCACTGCACTTGTGGCATTAAAATACTAAAACGCATACATAAATTAATCAAAATCTTTATTGAAAACCAGAATCAGGTTTCTTAGAGCTATGCTAGCCTGCACCCACACCGGTCCTCCTTGGATAAGACTGGACACCCCTGTGGTAACTGAATGATTGATTGAGACAATTAAGGTACTGCACTGTGTTTATTGCTTAACAAATGGCTTCAGAAAATCCTGTATTTGCCTGAGTCTTGGTGTTGGAGGACAGAACTACAGGTTAAGAAAATAACTCATAGCCCTAAAGATAATATATGGGCTATATATTTAAATTTTAATCCCATTTATCTGTCCCTAGACTATCACCCGAGAGTTAAACTAAATCAGAATGTATTTCACCAAATTGCACCTATATTATCCTGTAGGGATGGATTCAAAACTCAGTGCATAGTTTCAACATATTGCAGCCCCTGGCCTCCATTATAGACATTATCATATTTGACATTTTAACTAAGCTGACTTGCAGACAGGGACATGTATAAACAAAGCTGGGGGATGGATGAGTTTAATTACAGCACTCAGTCACCGCAGACACAACAAAGGGCGGACCGGATCCCACTGAATAACTATCTACCTACCGCTAGAATGCGTAAACCTTTCATTACTGAAACCATTTTTCTGGACCAGACTTATCTATACACCAGTAAAGATGTCAACTGTTCGAGTCTACATACACGGTTCCTTGGACAAATGTGGCTGCCTTTTCATTTGCCTCATAAAGTAACAGCCAAATCGGCCTTGGAGTTTCAGAATTAATGGGTTCCAAAAGGATGGGTCTGAAAACAGACAGCATCTTCTCCCTCGCAAATGAGGTCTTTATGAGGTGGTTTTGAGCGGGAATGTAAAGACCGGGGTTAATAGAGAAATAGAACCTAAATTAGAAGAGCAGATGCAATTCATGGAGTAAGACCAAGCTCCGCTCTCATTCCCCAAATTCCGACACTCCCCATTTCCCCCTCTCTCCCCCACACGTTCAAAGCTGTTACTAAATCCAGCTGTGCAGAGCTGGCCAGCTTCACAGGGAGTCACAGCAAGGGACACACGCACTGCCCTAATGCAGAAAACTAAACAGAGGTGTAGGCATAGCTCTCAGGGAGGGGTATAGTAAGGGGTGCATGTCCCAGAGAGGGGTATAGTTAGGGGTGCATGTCTCAGAAAGGGGTATAGTAAGGGGTGCATGTCTCAGAGAGAGGGGTATAGTAAGGGGTGCATGTCTCAGAGAGGGGTATAGCAGGGGGTGCATGTCTCAGAGAGGGGTATAGCAGAGGGCGCATATCTCAGACAGGGGTATAGTAGGGGGAGCATGTATCAGAGAGGGGTATAGTAAGAGGTGCATGTCTCAGAGAGGGGTGTAGTAAGGGGTGCATGTCTCAGAGAGGGGTATAGTAAGGGGTGCATGTCTCAGAGAGGGGTATAGTAAGGGGTACATGTCTCAGAGAGGGGTATAGTAGGGGGAGCATGTATCAGAGAGGGGTATAGTAAGAGGTGCATGTCTCAGAGAGGGGTGTAGTAAGGGGTGCATGTCTCAGAGAGGGGTATAGTAAGGGGTGCATGTCTCAGAGAGGGGTATAGTAAGGGGTGCATGTCTCAGAGAGGGGTGTAGTAAGGGGTGCATGTCTCAGAGAGGGGTATAGTAGGGGGAGCATGTCTCAGAGAGGGGTATAGTAAGGGGTGCATGTCTCAGAGAGGGGTATAGTAAGGGGTGCATGTCTCAGAGAGGGGTATAGTAAGGGGTGCATGTCTCAGAGAGGGGTGTAGTAAGGGGTGCATGTCTCAGAGAGGGGTATAGTAGGGGGAGCATGTCTCAGAGAGGGGTATAGTAAGGGGAGCATGTCTCAGAGAGGGGTATAGTAAGGGGTGCATGTCTCAGAGAGGGGTATAGTAAGGGGTGCATGTCTCAGAGAGGGGTATAGTAAGGGGTGCATGTCTCAGAGAGGGGTATAGTAAGGGGTGCATGTCTCAGAGAGGGGTATAGTAAGGGGTACATGTCTCAGAGAGGGGTATAGTAAGGGGTGCATGTCTCAGAGAGGGGTATAGTAAGGGGTGCATGTCTCAGAGAGGGGTGTAGTAAGGGGTGCATGTCTCAGAGAGGGGTATAGTAAGGGGTGCATGTCTCAGAGAGGGGTATAGTAAGGGGTGCATGTCTCAGAGAGGGGTATAGTAAGGGGTGCATGTCTCAGAGAGGGGTATAGTAAGGGGTGCATGTCTCAGAGAGGGGTATAGTAAGGGGTGCATGTCTCAGAGAGGGGTATAGTAAGGGGTGCATGTCTCAGAGAGGGGTATAGTAAGGGGTACATGTCTCAGAGAGGGGTATAGTAGGGGGAGCATGTATCAGAGAGGGGTATAGTAAGAGGTGCATGTCTCAGAGAGGGGTGTAGTAAGGGGTGCATGTCTCAGAGAGGGGTATAGTAAGGGGTGCATGTCTCAGAGAGGGGTATAGTAAGGGGTGCATGTCTCAGAGAGGGGTGTAGTAAGGGGTGCATGTCTCAGAGAGGGGTATAGTAAGGGGTGCATGTCTCAGAGAGGGGTATAGTAAGGGGTGCATGTCTCAGAGAGGGGTGTAGTAAGGGGCGCATGTCTCAGAGAGGGGTATAGTAAGGGGTGCATGTCTCAGAGAGGGGTATAGTAAGGGGTGCATGTCTCAGAGAGGGGTATAGTAAGGGGTGCATGTCTCAGAGAGGGGTATAGTAAGGGGTGCATGTCTCAGAGAGGGGTATAGTAAGGGGTGCATGTCTCAGAGAGGGGTATAGTAAGTGGTGCATGTCTCAGAGAGGGGTATAGTAAGGGGTGCATGTCTCAGAGAGGGGTATAGTAAGGGGTGCATGTCTCAGAGAGGGGTATAATAAGGGGTGCATGTCTCAGAGAGGGGTATAGTAAGGGGTGCATGTCTCAGAGAGGGGTATAGTAAGGGGTGCATGTCTCAGAGAGGGGTATAGTAAGGGGTGCATGTCTCAGAGAGGGGTATAGTAAGGGGCGCATGTCTCAGAGAGGGGTATAGTAAGGGGTGCATGTCTCAGAGAGGGGTATAGTAAGGGGCGCATGTCTCAGAGAGGGGTATAGTAAGGGGTGCATGTCTCAGAGAGGGGTATAGTAAGGGGTGCATGTCTCAGAGAGGGGTATAGTAAGGGGTGCATGTCTCAGAGAGGGGTGTAGTAAGGGGTGCATGTCTCAGAGAGGGGTATAGTAGGGGGTGCATGTCTCAGAGAGGGGTATAGTGAGGGGTGCCAGTCTCAGGGAGGGGTGTAGGCAGTGTGTAGCTCTGAGTGCTGATATCCTTCTATGGAAGAAACCTGCACGATAAGAGAGGAGGGAGTGCATGAACTCAATCAACTCCAGCTGTCTGTGCACAAGACTCATTCTTACAGTTACACACCATAGTTTTCTAACAGAAAACCTACACTACATTGAAAGGCTAGGAGATGTAGCTGGTAATTGTTTTTAGGAATTAACTATATTTTCCCTTAAAGCCAATGAGAGTTGAGGCATTATAGACAACTCTGATTATAAAGATTTGAGGCATTACAGACCCTCTATTATCACTGCAAAAGCTTTGGCTGAGATCTAATCAAATGCATTTAGTCACTTTTAGGGTTTATGCAACTCTAATCCCAGATTAATTCAGTGCAGTATCAATTGCATCTTTTCTTGCCATACTGAGATACAGTGGAGGAAGTCCGAAGTTCAAAAAAATGAAAATGTGTTTTCAACAATTGAATTACATTATGACGTTTTTGTGCTAAGTGTCTGCTTGGTTTACACAGTTTTGTGTTCAATGTTTATATTTCAGATATCACATGTGGGGGAAATACTCTCAACGTGACTTTCTATTGTCCTAGTAATGCAAAAAAAATTTATGAATGAATAAAATTAAACATACTACAATTCAATTTTAAGTGTGAAATCATCGTGTAGTCTACAGCATTGTTGATGTGCAAGTAATCTACAAAATAAACTCAATAACTCTTGCAGTTTATTTAAACAATTTAACTTACACCTGCCAGCAAGATATTTTGTTAACATCAGATCTGCGGAGGGAGGCTGACTTGGTGATCCATGTTTTTTTTTTTATTTCAAACAATTTCAGGGGTTTCAGTTCCATTACTATTGGATCAAGTTCAAATTAACTTTGCCGTTATTTCTGGTGTCATGCTAACTTGTACATCGAGGTTCGAGGGATTAGTAGTACAATGGCATTCGGTTGTATGGCATAATTTGTTGTAGTGCTGTACAAAAATTAGGTGAGCAGCCTGTATTAGATTAAACAAAGATGATGTCTGTTTATTATTATAAAGGTGCAGCAATGCATTTTGGCAAATCTATAGGGTAATGGAATTACAGTACTTATTAGCATAAAGCTGATCCTTGTATATTTGGTTTGACTGAATCTGAAAAAACTTAAATCTTGTTTGATTGATTTGCCTAAGTGCATTTGTTTGAATATAAGGGGTTATTATTACCTCCTATGAACAACCCGTACTTACAAACACCCCCACACTTATGAATAACCCCTAGTTACAGATAACCCCACGCTCATAAATTTCTAGCTTTTATTTAAACGTTATTTAACCAGAAATCTCTTTTACAAGGGAGACCTGGCTTGACCTAATGTTTCTGTAGCGATAGGGGCTGACACTGTCTGTAGATTGTTTTCTGATTCATAAGCATTTGGCTGCTGTGGCTTTTCCAGCACCTCTGGGGTCCAAGGCAGGCAGGATATATGACTACTTCACTGTTTCATTAAATAATGTGCTAAAGTATTGTTTTACACAACTGAAGTGGAATGTAGTTGTTAGATAGCAGAATGATTTATATTTTAGAATATCCATTCTGTACATCCATTCTGTTTTAACCAATTTCTATCCCTACTTTTCATCCAGACTGGAATGTCCAGTTGTATTGGTGCCACCATCAGCGCAGGGATCCTAGATTAACATGCACGTCCTTCAAACCGCATCCAGCCAGTTGCTACTTCTTTTCATAGTGTAGCTCAGCTGCAGGCAGTGCATCTTAGGAGTTCAGTGCACCGTGCCCCGGTGTCAGTTTAAAGAGTTGCACATTGGCTGGCTGAACCCCGTTTCCTAAATTTAGTGAGATCAGACAGCCTGAGAAATTGACATTTTCCTCCTTTGCTATTATTAGCTCAGCTGTTTTTAACAGTAGAGGCAGCAGATGTACAGATACAATCTACCAGCATAAAATCCATCCCACACAGACCTCAGAATAACAATAGAGAGCATACTCTGATTTATGTGCATTTACGCATAATCCCCCACATTTCTAGGAAGACATGTTTACATTTACATATACATTTTCATCAATGTTTCTACAGTGCAGTACTAAAAGAAATGGTCATGTATGTATTTGAATAAACAGGAGGGGTGACCTCAGATTGAGTGGCCCCCAGGGACATTCCCACCCCCACGTCTGTTTCTATCATAAACACATAAACACTTCAGCCCCCTTTGGGGATAGCAGCTACGCATCTTCTGAACAACGTGACCCGTTTTTCCACGTAACGGCTTATTTACTGCTAGCGTGACAGTGTCAGGCAGACAGCCTGTGTTCTTTCTCAGGGTTCATGTTTTCCCTCAATCCCTGCATACTTCTCTTGTCGCTGACAGCAGAATTCTTCTAGTGATTTTTCTTGGCTCTGGTGACCCACTCTGTAGTTGTAAGCCCCATCAGCTATGCGCTGTGACTCTGTCCTGGCGTCGGCTTTGATTAGCATGTGCAGGAGGGGTCATAATGCAATAATCTCTGCTAGGCACTGAACCAAGCACCACCTCACCACACTTTGTGTGAACTGCAAATGAAAACCTACCTCACTGTGCAGAAAAATACTAGTAGAAGTGAAGCAAAACACATAATACCATTTTCATTTTAAACTCACTGTACTTCCTCCTGAGGTGCTCGACCAGTCCTGATAAGATTTTTTTTTAAACAAACAGAATGGTAGGTCAGCAATCGCTTGGAAAATTCCTTGGCAATTCCTTCCTTCCTAAAGACTGGAATACTATGCCAATGGTGTGACATCACTCACACCAGTAAAAAGTGAGAAGAACAATGTCCCCCAGTCAGCACCCCCATAGCACAACTACCCTTCCCCCCTATTGTGTTTATTTTTATATGCCTCTATCTTTCATATTTCTACATCATACACTTATAAATAGGTGCAGGAGTCACTGTGCTCTTAAATGGGCGACAGCTGGAAGTGATTGCCTTCCTATAGAGTAGTTTCATTGTATCTGCATTCTTGGCAGTGGGTAAATGAATGCAGTGGAATGGCAGCAAGGGATCGGGCCAGAGATCTGTGGGATTGTAAAAGGCCAAACAAAGCCAGCAGTGTGACAGTCACACCATATTACTCTGGTAAACCTGTACAGATGGCACAAAAGACACAAGCTCACAAACAGTACATGTCCTCAAAAATGGCTCAAATTGTCCATTTGAATTGTTAGCTACAGTGCCCTCCACAATTATTGGCACCCCTGGTAAAGATGAGTAAAAAGGGTTATAAAAAATTCACCTTTTGGTGAATTAGCTTAATCTTGTGAGGGGAAGTGTAAGGTTCGGAGAACCAAATGCGACCGATAAGGATTTCTCAAAGCGTATCTAGAGAGAGATACGCCACAAAACGTGGAATAATCCACACTAGGACTGGGATAACACAGGATCGGGAGCAAAACTTCCCTAGCACAAGGCAAAACAAAGCAACCTCCAAAAACTGAGGCGATCTCGATAAACAGCGAGAATAACTAACATCAGAACCTCACGCACTAAATAATTAGGCGTAACAAGAGGTAATGAAACAAAACAAAACTCGACTCAACAGGTAAAAAGAATAAAGGATAAAGAAAGATTGGAAAGGAAAGAGAACACCAATCTAATCCTAAATCTTTATAACCAGACTTGCTGCGTTTCCTATTAGTACGAACCAGAAATGCAGCGACCAAAATTCCTATACCTTACCAACTTCATATGTCAACATAGCAAAGACAATCTCGAAGTGCGGAAATGCGGAAGTCCTGAGGTATTTATAGACCACAGGAAACGCAAAACAGGTGAAGGGAATAATTGTCGGGCAAGACACGAAAACCGGAACGGAGGCGTAAAAAATCCGATACAGCGTCTTGACGACGCCAAAAAGGAAACCAAAAACGTAGAAAAACAAAGGCTGCAAATAACCATGACAAATCTCACACTAAAAAAATGAGAAAAATCCAACCTTTAATTGAAGTAAATTTATTCTGAGAAAAAAAAATCCCTCATCAAGAAATAATTATTTTTAACAAAACAATTATTGGCACCCCTAAAAATTCTTATGAATAAAATGTAACTGAAGCATTTTTTCCATTTACATTTTACTTTTTAAAGTTGATCAGAGTGTTTAGGAACTTTCAAGCAGTAATCCATGACTTCCTGCTTCACTTGAATATGAGGTAAATATGACACACAGGCCATATTCCCTTATTCATACATCAACATAGGAAAGATAAGAAAACACAAAAATCAAATGAGGAAAAAGTGTGTTGAGCTTCATAAGTCAGGGAATGGCTATAAAAAATAGCTACTCACCTGAAAATACTTAGAAAGTTCAAAGCAATTGGAACTGTTAGAAACTTGCCTGGAAGATGACCCAAGTTTATTTTGTCCCTACGCACAGTAAGGAGGATGGTAAGAAAAAATCCCCAAGGATCACTGTTGGAGAATTACAGAGGAAAGTAGAATCTTCGGGTCATCTAGTCTCCAAAACTACCATTAGACGTCACCTCCATGCCAACAAATTATTTTGAAAGCATGCCAGAAAAAAAGCCTTTCCTTTCATTTCACCACAAATGTAAGCGCCTGGAGTTTTCTAAACGCTACTGGAACTTTGACTGGAACCGTGTTCTATGGTTAGATGAAGCTTTTCGGCAACCAACACTCAAGGTGGGTTTGGCGTAAAAAGAAGGATGGCTATACCAAAAATAACCTGATCCCCACTGTTAAGTATGGGGGAGGTTCCGTGATGTTGTGGGGCTATTTTTCCTCCAAAGGCCCTGGGAACCTTGTTAGGGTACATGGCATCATGAACTCCATGAAATACCAGGACATTTTTAATCTGAATCTGGCTGCCTCTGCCAGGAAACTAAAACTGGGTCGTCGTTGGATCTTCCAGCAATGATCCAAAGCATATGCCCAAATCAACACAAAAATGGTTAACTGAACACAAAATCAAGCTTCTACCATGGCCAGCTCAGTCCCCTGACCTAAACCCCATTGAAAACATGTGGGCTGAGCTGAAGAGGAGAGTGCACAAGAGAGGACCTAGGACTCTGGATGATCTGGAGAGATTCTGTAAAGAGGAATGGTCTCAGATTCCTTGCTCTGTATTCTCCAACCTTATTAGATGTTACAGGAGAAGACTCAGTGCTGTTTTATTGGCAAAGGGAGGTTGTACAAAGTATTAAATGCAGGGGTGCCAATAATTGTGGCACATGTGGTTTGGTTAAAAATAATTATTTCTTGATGAGGGATTTTTTTTTCAGAATAAATGTACTTCAATTAAAGGTTGGATTTTTCTAATTTATTAAGCTAATTAACCAAAGGGTGAATTTTTTATATCCCTTTTTACTCATCTTTACCAGGGGTGCCAATAATTGTGGAGAGCATTGTATATAGCTTTTAAACATATGGACACACACTTGTGTGTGTGTGTGTGGGGGGGGGGGGGCTCCTTAGATATTAATATTACCTGCCTGGATTTTTTTTAAATGGTGGAGTCAATATTTTTGAAGTCTTGATTACTGATATTTAAAGAGTGAACCATTCACAGGGGGCGTGCGATGTAATCTCTATCAGCCTACATACATTTTGAAATTGTACATGGTGGCCCACAGTTTTATTACAATCCCTGAGGTGCAGTGAAGTGTTGCAGCAACAATCATTCCGGTCTAGCACAGTCCAGATGTAAATAATTTTGTAATTGTGATGAGTGTGTATGCACACTGCAGAATAATTACTTTTGTGAGTGAGGAACAGGAGAATTCCGTTTCTGCATGCCTTTTGATTTGCATTCATTAATGTTTCTACGACCAAAGCATGTCTGTTACCATTTCTGTTATTCCGTTCTTGTTTGAGTAGGTATTTGAGCCTTTTATATCTGTTTATATAGGACATACTAGTAAGTATAATATTCCATAATAATTTGCTATGCAGTACCCAATCACACGATGGCTTCCAAGAGACATGACTGCTAAAATAAGCACAATTGTACTCAGTGTCTTATGATTTAAACATATGACTTATATATGTTTAAATCATGAATACATTTAACTAATATACAAATCTTTAAAAATGACAGGAAATGCAATATTGCAGACACAAACCATATAAATTGTATAAGTGTGGCATGGCCAAGAGAATATGCATATCAGGCCTGTATTCCTTATGAATGATTTATTATACATTATACAAAGAAATTTTGGCAAAATGGATTTTGTGGTCTAACTCATGGATATATAATGGACATACGTGTGCACGTGTGTGTGTGTGTGTGTGTGTGTGTGTGTGTGTGTGTGTGTGTGAGTGTTATATAGTGCCAGGAGAGAAGGAGATGGGAGATGGGAGAGGACATGTCTCCATGATGAACACTCCAGGGTAATGTCCTATATTCAATCTGCATCTGCTTCTGTGCAGGGCTGTTGCTGCTCCTATCTGGTCCTCATTTTAGAATGTGACTACCTGCACTGAGGACTACATCCTCTTGCAAATGGGAATGACTTCCTTAAAGAGACAGCTCTATATGGCTGTACTGAGAGCAAGGAGCAAAGAGGGGTTCTGAAAGAGTGTTTGGGCCCTCTTCTTTCTTCAATCACAGTGGTCCATGAAATTGTTATCAAAGGGTGCAGTATGGATTATAACTAATTTTGTTACACATACTCCATTGAGGGAGGTAAGGTATTCAAATATACACCTTACACTGTCTTAAAGTTACGTTTGTTTCTGTATAATTGCCTATAACGCCATTGCCTCAGCTGATCACAGGGGCAGAAAAACCTGTCTTCTAATGCTCTGCATTTTCTGCCCACACTCAGGCTTTATTTAAGATTTTCTTATAAGCGATACCTATTATCTTTATTTTATGAAACATTTTTATAAGATCAGAAAGCAGTTCAATTAAGAGACTGGTTGTGTACCTCACATATTTTTTTGGAAAGTTAAAAAATTTTGTGAGGTGCACAGTCTCATTAATTTAACTGCTTTCTGAGCTTATAAAAATGTTTCAACACGCCGCAGGCTTTAATTGGCTCACCAATATGATGTGAACCAGTTAAAGCCTACATCGAGAAAACCCTGAAAAAACTACACATCACCATGACATCCGATTGGAGTCGTATACAGTATAAACGAAACCCCTATGAAACAGGCCTTAACTCATTCAATGCCAGAGTGTTCTGGAACACTAAGCCTCAGCAGTCCCAAGCCAATATGGCTGCTGACATTCAAAATTTTTAGACTGATCCTGTCAATGTGCAAACTTCTAATAAAACCCATTATTTTACCTATTGAACAGAATTTTCTGTTAATGAGGATAGATTAGCACTAAATAGCACACCTTCTGGTTCAGTTCACTATTAGAACAACATCAAACAATATTGATATTGGAAATATAAATAATTTATTTTCAGTGCTTCTTAGTTTGGTTAACATGACTCTTACATTGGTGATGTGTAATAGTGAAAACAGTTTTCCAAAAAAATAAGCTCTTGCATTACTATAGATATGTAAAAATTTACAATAAACATAATCACTGGTCATTTGTATAGATATGCACAAATGAGCTGTCCATGTGAGTCACTTTGTATCAACCATTTCAAACAGAAGCAGTTATCCTGAGGCAAAATTATGTAAGCTAAAATCTGTGGTGTGAGGGACTAATTCAAAATGGAACCAACAAAACGATGGTCACTGGAGGAGATATGGGAAATAACTGGACAGAAGTGTAAATCGGAGAATTATTAAATATAAGTCGGGAAATGGATATTATAAAACCCTTTGATGGTAGGCTACTGTCCGTGACTCAAACGTTTACCAGACGATCATGGAACAAAACAAAACAGCAAGTTTTGTAACGCCAATTGTATTACAGCGGAGCCTTCGCTTATGCCAATTTGGTTTTGATACAGTGTAATTTACTCCCGCTGCAGAGAGATACAGCGATGATCAAGTGCGTTTGCTAATTTTCTCCCGTTACTGAGACAGTAGCATAGTATGTTATATTGTCTACTTGATTGTGTTCAATTTCTTTATATTCTTGGTCACTGGTGCAGAAACATTATAAATTGAGTTATTCCCACACTCCAATGTTGTTTTAGATCATGGTCTGTTGTTCTTTTTTAAAACATGGGATAAATATAACTTCAAATATTTTGATCTAGAACCATGTAAAAAAATAGCAAATCCAGGTAAAAGACGGTAAAAGAACGTAATTGTAGATTGGTTATTGTTTCATTTTTTCCCCACTTAAAGGTGCAGTAGGCAAGATCTTTTCAATATAATTTTGCCGAAATTATTACATTTACTCATTATATTCCAGTAGCTATCAATAAATCAAGTGTTCTGGAAAAAATCTGATTTCTGTGAGTGTCCTGGGCTCTGTATTAGGCTGTCAAAAAATCTCAATCCAGTCTTCTAAAAACCAACCAATCAGGGCTAGCTATGTAGCTACCAATCAGGGCAACTATCTACAAGCAAAATATACTCCCCGTAGAATAAACCCCTCCCTGTCTGCCTGTCTCCGCGTGTGCACTGGAGCATCATTTGGTGTGAGGGGCTTAGGAGAGAGATAGGAGGAAGGAGAGCAAAAGGGTGAAGTCTTTTTGCCTTGTATATTTTCCAACTTGCCTACTGCAGCTTTTAATCCAGAATTATTTCCCGGCGTAGCAGAGTAAAGACGGCTGTGGTCGACTTTAGTCGCCATTGGCACTTTAGACCATTCGTATTTTTGTCGACTTATGCCGCCCGCGGCACTGAATGAGTTAATGGAGTAACTAGAATATCCAACTTAAGGTTTGATTCAACTTGTGAACAAAAAACATTCACAAAATAAAAGTTTAAAATATACCCAGTTGAATTAAAAGTACAAGTTATTGTGGTCATTAAGCATATGCATTGACAATTCTTTGAAACAAAAGTTTATACAGATTTAGGCGTCCACATTTTTTCAAAAATTTGTAATGAGCAGAACAAATGCATAAATTTCACATAAATCTGTAGAATTAAAGGTAAATCATGTTCCATATATCGTCTTTTCTTTAAAATTTCATTGGGCACAATACATGTTTTACACTCTTCAATGACTTTGATTTGTGTTGGAAGCTTATCTGTCTTTTCCCCCGTGAGCTTTGGCAGCTGGCCTCCTGGTTAGAGGTTCAAAGAATGGGAGCGGGGTGGAATTCACAATGTAACATCAATAATGCAATGGCAGTTTCCTCAGAGATATCACTCGCCATAACCCCATTCACACCACTCGTCTTCATGCTATTTGCACTTCATCCTATTGATTAATTGATGCTGATGGATTTCAAAAGTAGAACAATCAACAGAGAATGAGAAGTCTGACATGAAAAACTATTTGAATGTAGAATATATGTACGTATATATGAAAATCTATTCAGGGCTCAGTTTTTTATAGGTCATCTCAATGAATTTGTACCAATGTGTTAAAAAAAGGTATCTTTCATTTCCAATAATACAAATGATTATCTCTCCAATGGCCACTGGGAAAAAATAGTGAAGATACTTCAGGATGAACAGGTCTGCCTTCATCACATTCTCAAGTTTTTTCCTCCACCTGCCCCTCTGCAAAAGGAAAATACCGAATGTTTTTGGGCTTGTCGATGGGTCTCTGATTTAGTGTTAAATAGTGAGAGGTAACTGCATGTTGGTTTACTCCATCTAGATTGCTATGTTTTGGAAGATCTGCCAAGTTAGGGAGAGAACTGGCACTACTGCAGTCCAACAACATGCCAGCTTTGATCACCCAGCTCACCCTCTTGAGCATGTACCAGAAATGCTGGACTCCCACTTGAAAGAGAATTTGTGAAGCCTGGCTCTTTCCTCAGGGAAGATTTTTCTACTTTGCTTAAGAAAATAATGTGATTGAGGCCCAGGTTCACATGGAACTCTTCTTGATTTTCCCGCTGTGCACCCCAACAAAGGCAGACAGATGTTAAATGCCAGTTTTATGAGGGCACACCCACTCTCAGCATCAGGAATACTCATATTCAGAAATATAGAAAACAGATGGTTGTGTTTCACAGAAGGATGACACAGCTGAGCCTTACATTACCTCACCCTCTTGAGCACAGCTGAGTGTTACACTACCTATGCTTCACAGAAGGATGACAGCTGAGCCTTACATTACCTATGCTTGACAGAAGGATGACACAGCTGAGCCATACATTATTTATGCTTCACTGAAGGCTGACACTGCTGAGCCTTACATTACTGATGTTTCACAGTAGGATGACATAGCTGAGCCTTACATTACTGATGTTTCACAGTAGGATGACATAGCTGAGCCTTACATTACCTATGCTTCACAGAAGGATGACAGCTGAGCCGTACATTACCTTTGCTTCACAGAAGGACGACACAGATGAGCCTTACATTACCTTTGCGTCACAAAAAGATGACACACCCGAGCCTTACATTACCTATGCTTCACAGAAGGATGACACAGATGAGCCTTACATTACCTATGCTTCACAGAAGGATGACACACCCGAGCCTTACATTACCCACATTTCTCAGAAGGAAGACACAGCTGAACCTTACATAAGTTTTATAGATGTATAACACACTAGGGGCTCTATCTTGACAATCTTGGCGCACCATCTAAAACGCTAGGCGCAAGTGCATTTAGGGCGTGTCCAAGTCCACTTTTGCTAGTTAGGCGCATTATTTAAGCGCTAAGTAAGGTGCAAGGTGCTAATGGGCTGAACTTAGCCTCTTCATTAATTATAGGTGTGTCTTGGGCATAGGATGCCAATCAAAATGTCATATCCCATTCCCTTTAAAAGCCTGCTTTTCCACCTTGGCGGATTGCTTATATGATGGTGAAACAGACATGCTCCTGCGTGTGTAGTGCGAGCAAGGAATAGCCTATATGGATCAATAGTATGATCAATATTATTCGGACTAACCATTATGACGCGTTTTGATATACACAGTAATAATCTTTAACATTAGGATTTAACACCGGCACGGGTTCCCGACAGTGCTGTTATTTTAGAAAATATATGTGGTAAGTTAAATTTAGTTAAAAGCACCTGCAACAGCTGAGAATAAGCTACCAGAATATGGCTTCCGTCTCACTTTAGAAAACGCCAAATCAGCCTGCTTGTTTGACGAATTTAGTTTGATTATACAATGAAGCAGTGTCAAACATCAATTCCATGAGGCGGTTCTCATGGAGTTCTCGAAGTTCAAGCTTCATCCGAAGTGCAACTGTTCTCTTAACAGCTGATATGACCGTGCGACAAAACCAATAAGTAACAACATAAAGCAATAAGGAAGAAGATGTCCAATCACAACGTACAAAAAATGTTTCCATGACACTGGTAAATATGTCGATGGGTCACACAGGTTTGACTTGCAGGCATTTCGGTCAAAGTAAAAGAGCAGTCCGGCCACAATGGCCTAAAGACTCACAAAAGTTATAAAGGCATCACGGCCAAATAGCATGGCACTGACGGCCATGGCCATATGGCCGCCGTGTAATTTATGCCCTGGTTGTCACAAATCGCATACTAATAACGCTAGAACACGGGTTTGTTTTTTCCACTCATAGTTTGGCTGCAGGAGTAATGAATGTCTCAGTTGAGCAATCTCACGGCGCCGGCTTCCTGGCCACTAGGGGGTCTGCATGAAGGGGTTAAATGAGTAAAAATGTTACCTATGTACAGCCAGATGCTTGGTGAATGGTGTTTTTATCATCATATGTGTCCACCATCAAGCTTAAATGAGAAGATGTTGCCTATGTACATTAGAACCTGGGCTGAGGGTTTTTTTTTGTGTGCATTTCCCCCCTTTTTTCCCCTACCCAAAGTGACCTATTTAATCAACCCATGGCCGACCTCAGCAACAGACTCACAGGTGGGGGTGAGGGAATAATTAACAATATGTCATTTAAAAAAATAATAATGAACAAAAATATGAAAATACGCCCGGGCCTGCAAGTGTAAACATCCCGCGCTGATCGGGAGTTTAGTAAACAAATACACAACTAGCCAGACACCGAATGCATGTCAATGTAGATTCCTGAAGAAAATTAATGAAATGTTTATTTTTCTTTGAAAATAGCAGGTGCTGTAAATTCGTTCAGCTAGCAGGTGGGGCCCTAGAGCAATAAAATAATAAATTAGCTTTCAATAACTGCAACTAATATGGCTCCTACATTATCTTTGGGGTGCGTTCTACTATCCAGAATTTTCTACTTTCGGGCACCACTGATTCCCCAAGGGTGCCAGTCTGCCAGATAGTAGAAGTACCTACAGTACATCCAGACACCCAATGTTCATGTTGTTTTAAAAACTGCTAAGCTAAATAAGAGAGCAGAGTATAGGCTACAATTGTACTAGTCACAATGACATAGGAAAAAGGCAAAATAGTGGGCTTCCTCCCCTTATCATAGGTCACACTAACAGGTTGGGGAACCCCTGGCAATCCAGTCCAAAATGATAGGGAACTGATTTTCATTGCAGTAATGCACCCCACAGTCTTGTATCAATATGGACTGTACTAATACAGACTACAGCCTGAAGCCCAGGAGAGAAGTTGGTGTCACCAATTATGAGTTACATTTACTACATTCTTATAATAATTGATTTATTAATGTAAGTTCTGAGGGCCAATCCGTGTGCCTTTAACTTAAAACTTAAAATTGCTTAGATTTCTGTGGAATTTATAAAAGTCTCAGTGCCTCAATATTATTTATCGGTAAATTACTGGTTTACACTTGAAAATCAAAGTAACATTTTATATTTTGTTTGTCTACTTGGTAACAGAAAATCAGACTGAACATTAAAGAATCAAGAAACTTAAAGCAAAACCATTATTACAAGACCATTTAGTAGACTCCTCTAAGAAAAACAGTGTGGCTTTACTGTGTAGCGCGCTTATATACCAGTATCTTAGTGCTGCCATTACTGTGTAACGCACATACATGCATATCTCAAATAGCTGCCATTATTGTGTATTTTAGCAGAGGATTAGTCTCACCCACTCAGTGTGGGTAGATAATGAGTGGATTCCCCGTTCTGCATCTGATTATAGTTAGACTCAAATCAATTTTGACAGCATAGTCCCCCTTTTATCCATAAGCGCAAACACAAACTTCTAAATAACCAAAAAAGAGAGATTGATGATGCAGCTCAGTGAATTTCCCATTGTAGTCTAATTAAAATGTGAAATTATTAGTTTTTTGTTTACTAGGCCAGACAATGTGCTTAAGATGACCAACCCAATTCCTACTAACCTCAAATCTACTGCCAACAGCCAGGAGTCTGCTAAAACAGTCTTAAGTGATCTATGTGTGACTATCTGCAGCTCTAATTTGCGATTCCAAATCAGAGAGGCACAGACAGCTTTGCTGGTGTTCAGAAGTGGAAGCACATTTTCTGGTTCAGCGATGGCTCAGGTCCAGGTCCACATAGACCAGCCACAGATCAGTCTCCAGCTGAGTGCAGTTGCTCTGGTCATTTCTGGTAGTTATGCAGCATGTAGCTTGTGTAACCAACAGGTCTACCTCAGGCAAACTGGATATTTGCAGAACACGGGGCAGGTTGGATGTGAACCACAACTGACAGTAATTACAGCGTAAGCTCTTGTGAACACTTGTTATGAGCACTGATCCTTCTGTGGTTCACATTGAACATACGACTGACACCCTACATACAATTCATTTCAGACATATAAATGAAAGGCAGTAATAGCCAGGTCTGGTATAGTGAGACTAAACAGGAGGGATGGACAATGGGCACTGTTCTGTAAGTAGAGATAAGTGTTTCCTGCAGCCGTTTAACATTTTTAAAACTTCAGTGTTGACCTGTTGAAGTTTCAATATACATATAAAAATAATATATATTATATATACTGTAGATGCACACACACACACACACACACACACACATACAGAAATATATGGTGCACTCATTTACAAAAAATACCACTAGTCCTGTAGTGAATGACTAGCAAGCCATGACCGCACACCACTGGGTGACCTATATAATATATTTATTGTCTGAAAAGCCACTCCATTTGCTTTCAATATTCATTGTCTGAAAAGGGATTCTGTGAGATCAAGTAACTGTACCTACTGAACATGTTTTATAGCAAAAGATTGAACTAGAATGTTCAGAACATCTTTATTGTAACACTGTGGTCCACTACGGTGTCATGACATTAAATCATACAAAATAACTGCATTTGCCACACCAACCCCTTTGCAAGGGAGTATGCATATATTGGCAGGACTCTTTACCCAGTTTTTTTAAGTTGCATTCTGCTGATTGCCCACCAGGGGCCACATGTATAAAACTCTGAGTAAAAGAATGCATAAAAGAACGCTCAGGGTGAAAATCTGCTTTAAAAAAGTTTAGCATTTTCTACCTCTGCCTTTCTGTCACGGTGTCTCCATATCACACAGACTCCAAACATTGCATACGTATGGTGTCCATCATGTACAGAGGTACGCAGATTCTCACAGCACGTGTTATATTATACATCTGAACTTCTGTGTGGAAACTCGCTTACGCGGCTTTCTGAGGACATTTTTCTGCTCAGCACTGTTTATACGTGTGGCCCCAGGTGTCTATACAGCCACCACATTTCATTAAAAAATAACACTTAGGTTCCACACAGTGCAATTACTTACTTAATAGACAGTCACTATCAGTCTTATTCTTAATCCTCCCTATGTCCTAAACATTAACAAATCATGATAACATATAAAATCCTCATCCTTGTGAAACAGTCGAAAAAAGAAACAGTCATTGTGAATGCTCTATCCAACCAAGTCCCTATAGTCAGTAATGGTGTATCTAACAATGTTCTTACAGTCAGTATAAGTGCTGTATCTAACCATGTTCTTACAGTCAGTATAAATACTGTATCTGACCATGTTCTTACAGTCATTATAAATGCTGTATCTTACCATGTTCTTACAGTCAGTATAAATACTGTATCTGACCATGTTCTTACAGTCAGTATAAATGCTGTATCTAACCATGTTCTTACAGTCAGTATAAATGCTGTATCTAACCATGTTCTTACAGTCAGTATAAATACTGTATCTAACCATGTTCTTACAGTCAGTATAAGTGCTGTATCTAACAATCTCAACAAAAAACGTGTTCAACATACAAAAACTTTTTTTTAAAGTTACTCACGCATAGCCTACAAAGCACTGACTGTAAACCATTAATTAAAGCTGGCAAAAACTAGGCCTGTTGTTAAAAGTATTGATATCAAAATGAGGCCAAGTTACAACAAAAATATTGCCTATCATAGCTCACACTAATTAAACTAGCACTATTCCAAAGCAATGCTACCCAATCTTTCCTAAATTATTTCATGTAACTTGGCCCTGTGTTTTTTCATCAATGCTCATCTAACCATGTACCTGCTGTCAATATAAAAGGTGTGACGTCATGCCACTTCTCTGTGGGGGGCAGCCAAATGACCTCATGAAAGGTGGCAACGATGTTTAATTGGCTCGTTTAAGTCTGGTCACTGGGAGGGACAGGGACAAACCGGCCGAACACACAGGTCCTTTACTCCTATCCACACAAGCTGCAATTAGTCTTGACAACAAAGGAGTGGTTATGTCCTATGTGACACGTGTCCCAGAGCTCATCCTGACCTGCTCATTACAATTACTACAGCCTGCCGAGATGCCCAGACCTCAGTTTACTGCTGCCAAATAAGCCCTGATTTAGTTAAAACATTATGGCCTGGCTGTTTCCTCATAATTTACCTTGTAAGCGCGCTCAAATTGCTGTCTGTCAGCAGTTAAAGTGTTTAACTACCACAAGCACAGTCCACACACACTGAGCCAATACTAGCAGGGTTCACCTGCAAAATCATCCTCAGCTGTGCCCTTTGTCTCTATGTTTCCTATATACCTCTATATTTCATGTATCCTGAATCACAAAAACTAGGTTTTAAGTGAAATGTTTGCTGAAAACCTCAAAAAAACAGGAAATTAAATTGATCAGCCCTAACGCTAATATCAGCCTGTTCTCCATCAAGGTATATCAGCACAGAGATTTGACAACTGCTACAGCCCTGTATATGTCTACTGTAGCCTACTTAAAAACACTCACCACTGGGCAGCTTGCTTAACATTCAAACCTTCTATAAAGAGTCTAATTCATACTCTTGGAGTAGGTGTTATGTACAGTATATTGGCAATTGTGGATAAAGACTTTTGCACTTTTATAAAGCATGCTTTATTTTGAACATGCCCATGTGTCCTATTTCATTCTTCACGTATCACTCTTTCAGCAGAGTTTGTCCATAGACTGTTGGTATGTGGCACACAATTTTTAAACTCGTGTGATTAAGTGACAGATCCTGCATTAAATTGTATATTATAGAGTATAATGTTTATATTGGTATGATCTCTTAAGGATATGAATCTAATTTTCATAGCTAATAGCTCATAACTCATAACTCCAGATCATATACTTACTACATCATACATCAAAATGTTATAATGTAATGTACTGTATTTATATGTAATATATTTCACAATTTCAAAATAATTTATAATATGCTGCCATATTAATGCCATGCAAATATCTGGGTATAAATTAGAATAAAGTCTTGTTCTGCACAAACTGAACATTAACTATTTACATTTATCAATTTTCAGTGTGTAAAGCCATTTCAAATGCAAACATGATCATCTTTAACACTATTAACATCAGTCTTAATTCTCCACAATGCAGCCATTTACAGATCCTTTCTAAAAAATTTGAATATCATGGAAAAGTTTTTTTTTCTTCCATAATTCCATTCAAAAAGTGAAACTTTCATAGATTATAGATTCATTACACACAAAGTTAAATATTTCTAGCCTTTATTTGTTTCATTTTTCATAATTGTGGCTTACAGCTCCAGAAAACCCCCAAAACAGTATTTCAAGAAATTAGAATAGTGTGTCGAAAATCAGCATTTACTTCAGTTATTTCAGAGAATGAATGTTTTAGACTGAGTGTCACACTATCATCTAATTTACTCAAAACACCTGCAAAGTTTATCTCAGTTTGGTTCAGTATGGGGAAGACTGCAGACTTGACAATTGGCCAGAAGACCATCATTGACACCCTCCAGAAGATGGGTAAGCCACAAAAGGTCATCGCTAAGGAGGCTGGCTGTTCACAGAGTGCAGTGTCCAAGCATATCAATAGAAAGTTTAGTGGAAGGGAAAAATGTGGCAGGAGAAGGTGCACAAGCAAAAGAGATGACCGTAGGCTTCAGCGGATTGTCAAGCAAAGACGATTCCAAAATTTGGCGGAGATGCAGAGGGAGTGGAGGCTGGAGTCAGTGCTTCAAAAACCACCACGTACAGACGTATCCGGGACATGGGATACAACTGTCGGATTCCTCGAGTCAAGCCACTCCACTCATTCTCTGAAATAACTGAAGTAAATGCTGATTTTCAACACACTATTCTAATTTCTTGAAATACTGTTTTGGGGGTTTTCTGGAGCTGTAAGCCAAAATTATGAAAAATGAAACAAATAGAGGCTAGAAATATTTCACTTTGTGTGTAATGAATCTATAATCTATGAAAGTTTCACTTTTTGAATGGAATTATGGAAGAAAAAAAAACTTTTCCATGATATTCTAATTTTTTGGAAAGGATCTGTATGAGATATTCACTAGTCTGAAGAGTATGAATTAGGCTCATTTAGAGAAGGTGTGAATCTTAAGCAATCTACCCAGTGGTGAGTGGGTATGTTGTTTGAAGTACAGCAGAGATACAGTTGAAGTCGGAAGTTTACATACACTTAGGTTGAAGTCATTAAAACACATTTTTAACCACTCCACAGATTTCATGTTTGCAAACTATAGTGTTGGCAAGTCAGTTAGGACATCTACTTTGTGCATGACACAAGACATTTTTCCAACAATTGTTTACAGACAGATTATTTCACTTTTAATTCACTATATCACAATTCATGTGGGTCAGAAGTTTACATACACTAAGTTAACTGTGCCTTTAAATGTTTTATATTTGGTCGCATATCCTTTGCATGCCATGACTTCCTAATGTCCGTGACCCAACAACATCAAAAGACTCTTGATATCTTATTTTCTGGTACTCTTACAAGCGATACTATAACGTCTCTGCATTTGAATGGATCGCTATGGGAATTGGGGGGTGGGACTAGATTTAGCTGTAAATTACACTGGAACAGTATGGAAACAAATGGTTGGCTAAATGGCTCTAAGTCATCAAGGGTCTGACGTATCAAACTAGCCTTAAATCATCACCCTGCTGCCAGAAATACAGTAGATATGGATGGATAACTTGAAGGGTTTCTTCTCCTGACTTATTTTTCCATAGAGATCAATAGGAAAATTTGTCAAGAGAAACAACCCTTAAAGTGGTCCATCCATATCTACTGCATATCTGGCAGAAGAGTGATGGTTTGAGGCTTGTTTGATACCTCAGACCTTTGATGACTTACAGCCATTTTACCAATCATGTATTCCATACTGTTCCAGCATGATGTTAGTGTTGGGGCTGTTGTTAGGGACAATTTAGCATTTTGTTTCTCCCATGTTAAGTCTATGGACAATTTATCTTCAATATTTCAAATGTTGAGGTCTCATTCAAGTTTAATAAAATCTACAGCCAATAAAAGTATAAAAGGAATGCATGTCAAAAAATGACGGACAGAATGAGGGGTCTTGTGTCAGGATCCATTGGATTGAAATTGAGTTATATTTGCACAAATAAATTAATTTTTTATGCTAACTTTTATGGGGTATCCACAACATAGTAATGGCATAACGTAGCTATATAAAAATCAGCATTTGGCGAGCCTGTGGCGATTGCAGTCATTGAGATTGGTTTCAAATGGCGGGGATATCGAGGTTCAAAAATAGCTGTTTCGCATTGGAGAGCTGACCACACAAACATACAGTGGAATATAGATGTTAAAAAATACAGTATATATATATATATATATATATATATATATATATATATGTTCAGTATGTATTATTATTACAGTATTACAGTATATACAGTGGAGCCTGAAAGTATTCATACCCCTTCATTTTTTGCACACTTTATTGTGTTGTAGATTTAATTTTAAATGGATTAAATTGCCATTTTTGCCCATCAATCTACACTCAATAACCCATAATGACAAAGTGAAAACATTTTTAGAAATTTTTGCAAATGTAGTAAAAATCTAAAACTGAAATCTCTCATTTAAGTATTCATACCCTTTGCTTTAATGTATTTTTAAAGTATCATATGTAATATTTGGTCACATATCCTTTGCATGCTGTTACTTCCCGAAGTCTGTGACCCATCAACATCAAAAGACTCTTGGGGCCCTATCTTACACCCGGCGCTAAGCGGCGCTAACCCAAACGCAAGTGTCTTTGCTATCTTACACCGGCACATGGTTCATTATAACGCCTTGCGTTCACGTCCTTTAACTACCATGTATTCTTGCGCCCATTACAAGTGAACTGGGCGTGTTGGTCTTAAGATGAGGAGTGGCCACGATTATTTTTGGCGTATTGCTATCTTGAGCCAGCAGAAAGCGCTTGCGCTAGAACCACCAAAAACCTGGTCTAAAGTCATGTCGCAGTTGTTTACATGTTATTTTAACAGCGCATATAAGTGCGTCTATATAGGCGTGTGCACAACGCGCGTACACCCTCCTGTCTGTTACACACAGGGGTGCGCACAAGCATGACTAAAAATATCAAGATTACAATGTGAAATATTATTATTGTGTAGGCTATATAAAAAATGCATAATAATAAAAGGGTCCATAGGTCAAAGACCACATAGCTACCTGTCCCTCAGCGAAGGGGAATTAAATTTCTTTCAGCCCACTCCATCAACATCCAGGCGATGTGCGATGGTACGTGTAAGGTTACATGTAGGCTATAGACTATTCGCAATTATCCTGGATCAATCTATGACTTAGCCTATATTTGCCAATAATTCCTGTAATCTTCTGGGGGGACAATCTACAGTTACGGGAAAATGGCTATCCATTAAAAATGGCTTTCCATTTGCTGATAACACCTATATCAAGCCTAATACGTGAATTGTCATTTACACCTAATGCGTGAATTGTCATTCAATGGAAAACACGCGCACTGCAATAGACATGACATTTGAGTACTGAAAATGTGGTTCAGATGTCATTACAATACAGCTCTCTAGGCGTACAGCCTGTAAGTAAATAAAATGGTTTTGAGTGAAAAAAGTTCAAAACCTTGTCCAGTGAATATTGCATTTATTGTTTTTCAAATAGCCTAAGCTACAGCGGATTCGCTGTGCATAAGGTTTTTTCCATAGCCTACGGTTAAACAACGGAGATAAATATCACCATGTTAACTGAATTTGAACCTTAGTATTCTTCGTCATATTTTTTAAATTACAGTGACCAGGTTTCCATACTCTCAGCTTATTAAAACCCACTTGATTTCACCTGTTATTCCATAACTGAACAAAACGATTTTAAAGAGAATTAAGCGTCTAATTAGAAACTAAAACAAATTTGCAGGACGTTACACAATACATTTTAATGCCATTCTGCTGTTTCCCCTGCTGTAAATCGCACATTTCACGGTCTTCCTGGGGAAATGGATTGTTTTAAAGCATTACGCTACGAGTAAAACAGGTTGGTCACATTTCCATAAACAGGACATTATTAAACAAGAGGAAATATGCGTGAACATATGTGTTGCCAACCTGACAGTTTTATTGTATTTAGTGTCATCATTAAGGCAAAATAACGATATTTATGTTACTAATCAATATTACTATGCAGGTAGCCTAATGAACTTCGGATGAAGCTTGAACTTCGAGAACTCCATGAGAACAGCCTCATGGAATTGATGTTTGACACTTTCATTGCATAATCAAACGAAATTCGCTGAACAAGCAGGCTAATTTGGCGTTTCTAAGGTGAGACTGAAGCCATTGATAGCTTATTCTCAGCTGTTGCAGGTCCTTTTAACAAAATTTAATCGCATATATTTTGTAAAATAACAGCCCTGTCGGGAATTACCAGGAATTCATAGGCTAATGGTTAGTCCGAATAATATTGATCATACTCCATTTAGCCTATTCCTTGATCACACTAAACACGCACGAGCATGTCTGTTTCGCCATAAAGCAATCCGCCAAGGTGGAAAAGCAGGCTTTTAAAGGGAATGGGATATGACATTTTGATTGGTTTATTGCATGTCACGCCCAAGACACACCTATAATTAATGAAGCGACTAGGTTCAGTCCATTGGCACCTTGCGCCGTGATTAGCGCCCAAAAAACAAGCCGTTAAAATAGCAAAAGTGGACTTAGACACGCCCAAAATGGACTTTACGCCATGCGCCTTGATATCTTATTTTAAGGTACTGTTACAAGCGATACTGTAACCTCTCTGCATTTGAATGGATCTCTATGGGAATTGGGGGGTGAGACTAGATTCAGCTAGAAATTACACTGGTACAGTATGGAACACATGGCTGGCTAAATGGCTGTAAGTCATCAAAGGTCTGAACTATCGAACGAGCCCCAAACCATCACTCTGTTGCCAGATATGGAGTCGATGTGGATGGATCACTGCAAGGGTTATTTCTCCTGACTCATTTTCCTATAGAACTCTATGGGGTATATGCGACCAAATATTAAATATGATACTTTAAAAATACGTTAAAGCAGAGGGTATGAATACTTATGTAAATGAGAAATTTCAGTTTTTGATTTTTAATACATTTGCAAAAAAATTTTAAAAACATGTTTTCACTTTGTCATTATGGGTTATTGAGTGTAGATTGATGGGCAAAAATCTACAACACAATAGAGTGTGCAAAACTGAAGGGGTATGAATACTTTCAGGCGCCACTGTATATATTATTTTTTCACCCCATGATGGCCTGCTGTACTAACACCTACAATAAACTCTAGAACCTATCAGTTTTCTCGTGCATGAACTAATGATGCACCTTAAGAAACAGCTGAACAGCCAATTGCCCAATTACTGTTGGTGCCCTAAAATGGGGGGAATATGTATAAAAAGGGCTGTAATTGTAAATACATCAATCACTGGATATGTATGAAAATACTCTTAAATTAAAGCTGACAGTCTACACTTTAACCTCATGTTCATTGTTTCATTTCAAATCTAATGTGCTGGAGTACAGAGCCAAAACAACAAAAAAACATCCGTGTCCAAACACTCAATGCTACAGCGCACAGACTCAGACTCAATGTTACAGCACACAGACTCAGACTCAATGCTACAGCAAACAGACACAGACTCAATGCTACAGCACACAGACACAGACTCAATGCTACAGCGCACAGACTCAGACTCAATGTTACAGCACACAGACTCAGACTCAATGCTACAGCAAACAGACACAGACTCAATGCTACAGCGCACAGACACAGACTCAATGCTGCAGCGCACAGACTCAGACTAAATGCTACAGCGCAGACTCAGACTCAATGCTACAGCGCACAGACTCAGACTCAATGCTGCAGCGCACAGACTCAGACTCAATGCTGCAGCGCACAGACTCAATGCTACAGCGCACAGACTCAGACTCAATGTTACAGCGCACAGACTCAGACTCAATGCTACAGCGCACAGACTTAGACTCAATGCTACAGCGCACAGACTCAGACTCAATGCTACAGCGCACAGACTCAGACTCAATGCTGCAGCGCACAGAATCAGACTCAATGCTACAGCGCACAGACTCAGACTCAATGCTACAGCGCACAGACTCAGACTCAATGCTACAGCGCACAGACTCAGACTCAATGCTACAGCACAGACTCAGACTCAATGCTGCAGCACACAGACTCAGACTCAATGCTACAGCGCACAGACTCAGACTCAATGCTACAGCGCACAGACTCAGACTCAATGCTACAGCGCACAGACTCAGACTCAATGCTACAGCGCACAGACTCAGACTCAATGCTACAGCGCACAGACTCAGACTCAATGCTACAGTGCACAGAATCAGACTCAATGCTACAGCGCACAGACTCAGACTCAATGCTACAGCGCAGACTCAATACTACAGCGCACAGACTCAATGCTACAGCGCACAGACTCAGACTCAATGCTACAGCGCACAGACTCAGACTCAATGCTGCAGCGCACAGGGTGTCTTTATTCATAAGCACCACTGATCACTACAACGATACAACAGAATCAATTTAATTAAAATTAATTTTCATAACACTGTCAAAGTCACAGAAAAACGGAATAACTCATTATTTAACGGCCATCCCCTAAAATAACAGGATTTATACATTCATTAAATAGTTTTTCACTGGCAACATTGCTGCCAGTCTTTTCACAATTTTCTTACGAGATATTTTTTACAGTGCAGAATATTGGTAATCATAATTAGGACTGAGCCTAACCTACTATTTGCAGTTTTGTAGCCTACAGTGAGTAGTTTATATGATGTCAAACAAACTTCACTTTCCATTCACTATAAACTACAAATAACTACAATACTACAAAAATTACAGTGTCCACATCAGCATCGCACAGCTGTGTTTATATCTTCTCATTACAGACGGGTGTACGAAAAAGAATGGAATAGTCTACAGTAGCCTACCCCCGGGACCACAATGCAGTGTAACAACCATAAACAATTAAAAACAGAAATACATACAGGAATCAGCCTAACATAAAAACAGAAAAAAGACAATGGACAATAAATGCAAAGTATGCCTTTTTCTGCTTGGGGGATTTATATTAAAGTCAAAGCGGACAACATATGATCCATGAAAACAGTTTATTGGCTTTTGAATAGGTTATGAATGATCATAAATGCATTGCTTTGGAAAGCCCAGAAATGAGCAACTCACCATGGACTGACACACCCACACAGAGGCTCTCCTCCCACATCGGCACATGGGCTCAGGGGCGTGAAAATCTATACCGAAAATGTCACTTTGCCAATGCGCTCGCTCGACACACGCCATGCGCCAGCCAGGTGGAAAAGAGAGCCCTCAAACTCAATGTTACAGCAAACTGACTCAAACTCAATACTACAGTACACAGACTCAGGCTTAATGCCACAGCATACAGACTTGTTTCCAATGTTATTCTAGTTCACAAGCCAGTACATACTGTACTTGTTTTATGAAAAACACTTTAATTAAGGTTTTTCTCTTTTTGCCGGGCGCCAGGACAGCCTACAACAGTGAAAGTAGCTAACTGAGTGAATGAGTGACTCCCCATTGTTGGAAGTTGCGCGAGAAGTGGTGTGAATACCTAGGCAGTAAATGGTGGTATGCTGATATTGCGGTGTTTGTGTTCGCTGTTTGCCACTTATGCACATAGAAACTTTACATCCAGTCTGTAAGCTATTCTGTGTCAGCAAATTATTATCAGGGCTTGACAAATCTTAACTAATGTTAGGAATCGTATCTTATCTCAGGTTAGAAAAACCTAAATACTCAACCAGAAATCGTTGATCAACTTTCATGTCTGTTACCTAACAAACCGGGTATATAAACAAACCGACGTTAGTTTGTAAAGTAATAAAAGAGCAGCCATTAATGTTATGGAGTTAGCCAGATAGCTACTGTTAGCAAATGTTATCTTTTAAATTCCAACAAGTAACAACAATGAAGTTACTATAATGGGGGAGTCGGGTTCGGAGGACCAGACGCGACAGAGAGAAATCTAAAAGTAAACCACGGAGTGGTTTGCATAATCCCAGATGGTCAAGGTGGACTGGAACACCTGTGTGCACCTGTGTATACGTGACATTTCCACACAAACACTAGGTTTACCTAGTCTTGTTTCCATGTTATACAGGAATCTTGAATCTTATAGCTTGAATCAGAACCAATTTTGACAAGCATATCTGCATGCCCCTTCCCCCCCCAACACACTTTTCTCCACCACCACCACACTACAACTATGATAAATGTTCTCCAACACTGTACATCTGTCCTGCCCACCACAAACCAAATATTTATACACTCAAGAGAGTAATGTACACGGCCTGGTTTGTGTCATAAGAGGGCTTTTATTAGAGGTGTCTGGAGTCTCGTCAGGCCTTTACCTGCTACATGCCCCATCAGCAACACAGTCAGGGTTCGCTTTTCATCTCACTTGGGATGGAATAAAAATCAGGCATGTTCCTCTGTCACAGACCATGATGAAACATCTCACTGCTGAGCCTACAGGGCCTCTTAACTGACTGCTATGAGCTATGTACCATACACGGAGTACAAAAGAAAAACAAATACAACCTTACAAAGCAGAGGAAGACTTTCCACAAATGTTCAAATGGAACAGTAGCTGACTGAAGTACAGCCTGTAATGTTTATAAATTACAAGCAATCAGAGCATTGCAAAAAAGACAACCTGCTTAAATGTGCTTGCAAATTCAACAAACTCATTCAGTGAAACTTCCTGTTTGCAAGGCCTTTCGTGATGTATGTCTGGCTCTGTGTTTTTAGTAGCCTGAGAACCCGTAGAACAAAGCCAAACATGTCACACCACTGAGTCCTAATTCTGAGAACAATGCAGCTTCAGTAGCTCTGTATTTATGAGCACCTGCACTGTCCATGCTTATAAGAATCTCACTATGTATTTATGAGCACCTGTACAGTCTGTGCTTATAAGAATCTCACTATGTATTTATGAGCACCTGTACAGTCTGTGCTTATAAGAATCTCACTATGTATTTATGAGCACCTGCACAGTCTGTGCTTATAAGAATCTCACTATGTATTTATGAGCACCTGCACTGTCCATGCTTATAAGAATCTCACTATGTATTTATGAGCACCTGTACAGTCTGTGCTTATAAGAATCTCACTATGTATTTATGAGCACCTGCACAGTCTGTGCTTATAAGAATCTCACTATGTATTTATGAGCACCTGTACAGTCTGTGCTTATAAGAATCTCACTATGTATTTATGAGCACCTGTACAGTCTGTGCTTATAAGAATCTCACTATGTATTTATGAGCACCTGTACAGTCTGTGCTTATAAGAATCTCACTATGTATTTATGAGCACCTGTACAGTCTGTGCTTATAAGAATCTCACTATGTATTTATGAGCACCTGTACAGTCTGTGCTTATAAGCAACTCACTATGTATTCGTGAGCATCTGTACAGTCTGTGCTTATAAGCATCTCACTATGTATTTATGAGCAGTCTGTGCTTATAAGCATCTCACTATGTATTTATGAGCAGTCTGTGCTTATAAGCATCTCACTATGTATTTATGAGCAGTCTGTGTTTATAAGCATCTCACTATGTATTTATGAGCAGCTGTACAGTGTCTGTGTTAATACAGATGTGACTTACCCTCACGTACACCACGTAGTGCCGACACAACTCGCTGTTGATCCCAAGGCGCATCACTTCACTGACGGTGCCTGTCAGCTCCCCATTCATGGAAATGAGCACCCGAGACGGCTGCCCCCTCTGTCGCTTGTCCACATCAGCCGTCAGATTGTAGAGCAGTTCTAATGAAAGAAAGACATACAGACAGATATCATATCAGCAAAAGGATGAAGTCACCCTTTCTGTAGGCAGTGGTGTGACACTGGGCAGGGGGAGGTAACTGATTTCATATAATGTGGAGCTCAGCTTCTGCTTATTTACTGCTTTTGCAAAGTGCCAAGTGTTGTGAGCAGCAGATTAGATACAGGTATAGGATACAGCTGGTATGATATGGAGGTATGAAATACAGGTACGAGGTACAGGTATGGGATAAAGGTTTGAGATATGGGACACAGGTATGAGATATGAGTACAAGACACAGGTATGGGACACTTTGGAGGTTCAGCTCATACCTGGGTCAACCTCAGACCCAAATGTATACAGAGAGAGGCCAAGCTTACATGATCTGCACCTGAACATGAACAGGGTCTAGGCAATGCATCCAGTGTCCAACTGTCCACGGTGTATCTAACAACTACACAGCTTATTCAACCACAGGTTCTTGCTCACACAATTTTCCTGAAGAATTTTAAAAACATGTTCATGCCTTCTTTAATTACTTCCAATCCCTCATTTGTCCGTCTAAAAACACTGACTTTCTGTTTGCAGCCTGAGCACAAATATGATTACTGGCTGACTCCTTACTCAGGGTCACCACCTGACCTAAGACAGCTCACAGTGTGTTAAGAACCAAGCTAGAAACTACGATTCAATCTGATCCTACATCACCCCCACAGACTGCTAGGCTGATGTTAGTACACAGTGCTAAACTAAATCATTTAATCCAACCATGTTCTCTGTACATTCAGCCAATTATATGTGACAAGTGTTAGATAACCCACCAGGTGTGCCAGGTCAGTTTGTTGCTCTACAGTTAACCCAGATTCCACTTGTAGAATTTTGGTTCCATGTGTGTTAAAACGCTTTAAATACTGAACCAATCAGAGATCAGTGGGATACAATGTGATGAATGTTTGTACTTCTGCATGAAGTAAAATCCTGTGGCAGAAATGGCACAGACAGATTCAGGCTGTAAAAATATTCAAATGAGCCATCAAAGCACATTTGATGGGCTGATCCATAGAATAGATACTGAAATACACAAGCAAACAGGCTAGGCTAAAAATTGTCTGTAGACTGACAGTTAACAATTAACAAAATACCAGAACCTCTCCCTCTTCCATCACCATTCCCTACAGCTGTTAGAGTGTGAAACAATGACCTAAAATCTTTATGTACCCTGATGAGCTGTGAAGATAAGATGCTTCACTGCTTTTTGAGGTATATAATTTTGACCTTACTGTGCAGAGTCAGAATGAATTCAGGAAAGGAACTCTGGTCCAATATTCCCTGACTCATCGTGTACTGTAATGAATAAAGAATGCTACTTAATTCCTAATAGTCACCTATCCTGGCTAGCAAAGGGTTATAGGCCTTAAGGGCTTAAGATGTATGTTTTAAATGTAAATGCTTATGAATCACACTGTGACAGCATGTAACAGTTCACCAAAGGTTTCTTAACATTTAAGAATTTTTCATTATGATTTATGAGTTTTGAATGATTAATCATGGAATCTGTCACCTGACTCCATGAATCATAACTGATGTTATGAATACTGAATGCGAGTCATAATTGATGTAGAGGTTGTTGGTATAAAGATAAAGGAAACCCAGGACTGCTGGCCATGGTGACAAGGTTTGGAAAGCAGCAGTCTACTGCCTACACTGTTAAATGTGTATACACATGGATTTCAGGTTTGAATTAGTCAGATCAGTAGATGGAAATGCTCAGAGTAGCCCAGTCACAGTGTGACGTAATAGTTTTGCCGGGTGTTACTAGTAAAAGTCAGGGAGGGGTACCACAAATTTTACATTAGTCCAAAAACAGGGATGCCATGACCTCACCTCAGAGAAGGAAGAGTGGGAGGGATTCAGCAAGGCCTCTCCACACACAGTGCTTTTCTTTCCACCAAAACAGTGCCAAATCTAAACTGCTTTCAAACAGAGAGCGCTTATTCCCTCCCCTTAAGAAAACATTCTGTAACAGTATCCGTTTTCTACTGTCGGATCAAAGAGCCAAATCCACCCTCGGAATAATGACCACAACCAATGCCTCACTAATGATTACACCTATCGGAATAATGACCACACCTACTGCCTGAATAATGACTGTATGACCCCACCCACAGACTGTTAATTGATCAGCTTATGTACTGAAGACATGCCGACGTATGTACTGTTCCACCTGGTTGCTAAAAGCAAGGGTGGGGAAGGGTCAAAGTGCAAAGGAAGCTGAGTGCTCTTCAGGCTACATGCGATTGGACAATGAGAAGAACTGTTTATACTGTATATGAAACAGCCAGGGCTACAAGCAAGCTCACCACACTTCCCATGCCATGCAACACAAAAAACACACATTTTGCGTTGTATCTTATTTTGAAATTGTTCTGTAAGCATGTTGAATGCTAAAATCATACATCCATCCATCAATTTTCTAACCGCCTAATCAAAGTCAGTGTTGCGGTGGCAACAGGGTAAACGGAGTACAAATTCAATACAAATTCAAAACAAATTGCTACTAATAAAAATTTGATAATAAAATCATTGATTAAAACTGATCCAGTTTCAGGGTTTTCTGGGGAATACAGCCCTGTGACCAGTGAGACAATGTGACAGATGACATCATAGGGAGCTCTAACACCAGAGGGAGAGGAATCTGGCAGTCACTAGCATGATGTAATATTGTATTTTGGATGTACCAAGGAGGGGGGATGGGACACATTCCCTCTTCAATTCACTTTGGTATGGTCAGATAACTTACTGTGAACCAACACTATTGCTTAAGAGATTTTTTGAGAATTGTTGGTCTATATTCTGTTCAGGGAGTCTGGGGGGGGGGGGGGGGGGGGTATGGTTTGGCTTGCCTTTTCAATTGGAGTCATGTCTTTAATTGTGTTTATTAGTTGAGTTGGAGGTATGTATAAAATGGATTAGGTTAATGGATTAGGGTATTTTCATCTTCATGTTGAAAAGGAAAGTAAATTGCCATGTATAGTCAGTGCTTCCTTTTTGTTTTCATAAATGACTTTCTGTTACTAGAGGGTTCTGGACCATGGCTAATGGGGGTGTGTGTGGATGTGGTAATGTGACATTTCATCACATTAGGTTTGGGAAAGGACTTAATGGTAGCAGAAATGCAGCGATTCATATGTAGGTGTGGAGATTTCAGTTTGGTGTTGATAAAGAAGGATTCTTATGTAAGAGCAGATATTTCAATTTGGTGCTGATAAAGAGGGATTCTTATCTTGGCACAGCTATTTCAGTTTGTTACTGATAAAGGGGGATTCTTATCTAGGCACAGCTATTTCAGTTTGTTACTGATAAAGGGGGATTCTTATCTAAACACAGATGTTTCCCTTTGGTGCTGATAATGGGGGATTCATTTGTTGGAGCAGAGATTTCAGTTTGGTGCTGATAATGGGGGATTCATTTGTTGGAGCAGAGATTTCAGTTTGGTGCTGATAATGGGGGATTCATTTGTTGGAGCAGAGATTTCAATTTGGTGCTGATAAAGGGTAGGTCACTACATAGGAGTGGTTAGCATTGCACTCTTTCACCTATGTGCGGGTATCATCAGATTTTACAAATAACTAACTTTGGTTGCTTTCTACCTTTCAACATCATGAGTGTGCTAACTAACTTTCCAGCTACAAGTAAACTGCAGCTAGCTTTGCTGTCTGGCCTAGCGGTGATATATACAGTGCCCTCCACTATTATTGGCACCCCTGGTAAAGATGAGTAAAAAGGGTTATAAAAAATTAGCTCAATCTCACACTGAAAAAATGATTATTGGCACCCCTGCATTTTTATATAGAATAAAGTAATCATTTTTAATATCCTTTGCATGCCATGACTTCCTAATGTCTGTGACCCAATAACATCAAAAGACTCTTGATATCTTACTATAACGTCTCTGCATTTGAATGGATCTCAATGGGACTAGATTTAGCTGTAAATTATGCTGGAACAGTATGGAATACATGGTTGGTAAAATGGCTGTAAGTCATCAAGGGTCTGAGGTATCAAACAAGCCTCAAACCATCACTCTGCTGCCAGATATACAGTAGATATGGATGGATCACTTTAAGGGTTGTTTCTCCTGACAAATTTTCCTATTGAACTCTATGGAAAAATAAGTCACGAGAAGAAACCCTTCAAGTTATCCATCCATATCTACCATATTTCTGGCATCAGAGTGATGGTTTAAGGCTTGTTGAGACTCTCACTAGAACAGTATGGAACACATGGTTGGCTAAATGGCTCTAAGTCATCAAGGGTCTGACATATCAAACGAGCCCCAAACCATCACTTTAAGGGTTATTTCTCCTGACTCATTTTCCTATTGAACATTTCACAGCTTTCCAAATAGATTTGCTGGTTAGGTGTCTCAGAGCAGCACTCACCTATCTGCCCTGGCACCTCTTTGCCTGTAAAGCGGAGGCAGAGCGTAACGTTGAAGCAGTTGATATGCTGCGAGCCATCGTGACACTGCGGTGCTGTGATGTTAATTGATGCTGGCAGGAAGATGGACACATCCACAGTGATAACTGGTCTTGACCTGAATAAAAAAAATTAAACAAATAATTTAGAATAATATAAAATTAAAATAGAAGCTAACTAAACAATAAAAATGTAAAGAGGGTATTAGAAATTTGGATGAAAACTGGGTAAACAAGAGCAAACTTTCAAGGGACGGCAAAGGACTGCTAGCTCTCAGGGAAACACAATCAACCGCTATATGGGTTGTTAAGAAAACAGACTGCAAATGAGACTACACATACTGGTCTATGGTCTTTCATAAACAGATCTGAGGCTGTTATCTAAGTTTTGTTTCTTGTCGGATAAAAAAGGTGAATCCACATATTTAAATATAACGTAGGTCAGGTTGAAGGTTCCCTGAAAGAACAATAAAATACAATATATGGGTTTCTTATGGTTCTTTAATCAATTGTCCCCACATATGATATTCTGAGACATGCTTGGAATTTGTAACATACACTATCATAAACACTATTCTGGGAAAATAGCTAGTGAAGATTGGCTAGATAGCTATTCATCATTCGGTAATTAAGTTTAAATAGGTCGCTAGCAGTTGGGTTCTGTTATACCCTCCTAAGACCCAGCGATTAATTTTTTTCCCCTGTAGGGGACACGAGTCTCTGGTCTTAGGGCCAGATTCAGAGATGGACATGAGCTTAACTGCCTGTCCTGCGCGGCTTTAACGTGGGGTGATCTACGTCGTATTCTAACTTATGCTCAACAGGTGCTTATCTCAAAATGTGGATGGTGCAGGGCAGATTCTAAGAAAATGTTTGTGGGGGTATGCATTTTCAACGTGTCAGTGACAGTGCCTTTAATAGCCGCATTTGCCTTTGTAAAATCCTGCCTTTGTGCATTGTAGTTCATCTCGGGTGGTGGGGAAGGCAGTGAATGTATTAATATATCGCTAATACATAGATTTGATGAAATGATCATAACTCCTCGATATTGATGACTGGGAAATACCCATCACACAACCAAAAGAATAATCATTGGACAGTGGTTGCATCAATACTATTAAGTAAACAAATAAATAGTTGGATTTACTTTAAAAAATTTTAAAAAAAAGATCATTTCTTTAAAAAAATTTTTTTTACGATTTAACTAATAAAATCATGTACATTGGTTGAACACAATATTATTAAATAGCCTATATGTGACATCTCAACTTATACATACATATACATATACTTAATAATAGCCTATTACGTGCAACCACTGTCCAAAGATTTATTTTTTTGAGTGCATCTGTCACATGGAAGGATGTGGCCAGAAAGGAGAGATTGTAACCTGGAGCACTGGTACACTGCGGGGAGTTCATTTGTGATTCCTAATCATTTTGGAGCAGCTGTGCTAACATAAGTACAAAATCGTCTCTCTGTCAAAGCGAATATGATCCAGAAACTGTCTATCAATTAATCCATCTAATGTTGGTCTGGTATGATATAGACGGTCAATCATACTTTTACATATTATGATTGACATAAATAACCTTTTTTTCCAAACAAAGTTGAGTGGAAAAAAAATATTAAGTGAAAACTTTAGCGAATCCGCATATCTTGCAGACACGCCTCGTTTTCATCAAATCTGGAGAGACGCTCAAAATAGCAGATAAGTCAAGTATTTGAATCACAAATAGCTTAAGCTAAGCGGAATTTCGGGAGTAAGTGCCATTTGCGCGTGATTATCTTAACTCTGAATCTGGCCCATAGTCTGAAGAACCATATATTCTACTATACTGAAACCTGAAAACATGTTGCAATGAAAATATTTTTAAATAATTTAAAAATAATATTTAAGAGGATATGGGGAAAATGTTGCTTGCTACCTTTGAAGAAATATGTACTACAGAGATGGCAGTTTTAAATAACTGGCTAGTGTAAAAACCTGGTCTTCTGCACCCATGTAGACAGCATTATGTACGTCTAAAAGCTGTGAGAAAGTATAGGTGGGATATGGACAAGAGAGCTTCCACATACAAGGATCTGCTTCTTACAGTGCATCATTATGGTGAAGACCCACCTCAGGAGCACCACATTATCTGACATGAAGGCCCCAATCGTGAGATCTGAAACACACAGCATGCCACAGCCAGGAAGTCTCATTAGATCCTCTCTCTACTCATTTAAAAGCTCATAAGAAATGTGAAGAAATGAGAAATGATATCACTCTGATGACTGTATGAAGGCATACTTAAAATAAACTATGAGAAGAAGGATAAACACTTCATTTAAAAAAAAAAATCTAATGTCTCCACATTCATTTAATCCAAAACAATAAACACAAATCCTGAACAAAGCTGTTCTGGGATGACACTGGGCCAAAGCCTGAAAGCAATGTGGAATGTTGTAAACAAAATGCCAGAGAATTGCATGACAGTCTGCTTTCTTAACAAGACAAAACTTTAGCTCAAAATCCTGTCACTACTTTTTTGACGTGTGATTTTCACTGAGAACTAATATCAGAGTCTCCCTCACAATTTGTTAACCAAGTGTCTCGTATTTGCAATTATGCATAGCTTCATTTGTAATTAAAATGTGAAAAGTGTTTTAGAAATAGCAAATGAACAGACTGAGTAACTGTAGCCATGTTAGAAGTTCAAAACTAAAGCTGTTCTTGGAATTGACAGTTTGCTTTATTGATTCCATTCAATTTTAACTTTACTACACAAATCAATTCCCATTAATTTCCCCAACTTAAACAAATTCTTCTCTCTATAAAATGATTTGTCACAGGAGTCACCACTGACTTCTTGTACTGTATATTCTTGAATCATTTTAAACCCACTGAATCATTCCCTGTATTATTTAAAACCTAGTGAATTCTTCCCTGTATTTTTTCAAACCTATTGAATCATTACCTGTATTATTTCAAACCTACTGAATCATTACCTTTATTATTTCAAACCCACTGAAACATTCCCAGCAGTATTTCAACCCTACTGAATCATTCCTTGCATTATTTCAAACTGACTGAATCATTCCTTTTATTATTTCACACATAATCAACAGAAATATAAAGCAGTGCACCACCCTCATGGCAAATAGCTGTGCAATAAATAATTATTTTAAGAAAATTATTTTCTGCTTCATTATGGGATAAATTGTATTATATACCCTTATCAGTTGTATTCTTGATTTGTGCCAGTTTGGGTTAATTTGCTTTCATCATCTCATTATGCTCTTATACAGCAAGTCTGATAAATAGGTACATTATGTTTGCAAATCACCTCTTTACCATGCTGTAAAGATAGTACATATAGCAGGACCCATAGCAGAATATGTAGCAGGATGTAAAGGATGATTATGTTCATGCCATCCCACCTGGATAACCATTTCCATCCATGTCCACTTTGCCAGAGATTGACTGGCCAAACATACGCAGACCATGGTCAATCCTTCGTCCTGACAATTTCTGCAAAGGAAACCAGAGAACAGACAGCAGGGCCTCATTTAGAGAGGGGGGGACACACAGAACAATTTCTCACTAACAACAACTGGTAGCATTTGTTGGGGGGAACCAATACAGCGGTAACCTGAGAAACCCTGCCAAACTTAAACCCACCCTACCCCCAATACCCCAGTTGCATCCCACCACTATAGACTCCTGGTCAAAGGCAGCTAATGACTATAATAGCTGATGCTTGAATCTACCATAATTATAGGGGCCGGCTTTCTGTTTGAACTCAAACTGCTCTTGCGAATATAGCAATTTTTCTTAATAATTTCATTTAGTCCTAAATTTATCCCAGAACTTTATCCCTTAACTCAGGAGTGGTTTCGTTTATTTGCATTAATAGCATTTTTTATGGTGAAATGTTTACGTAATCTGTCACACAATATACTGTTTGAAAGTGTTAAAACTCACAATTCTATCTCTATAAATTATTTTACGATCCCAATGTTATAGTAACAACGGTTCTTTATTTTGTAACATTTATTTTGTAACTCCGTACATTATATGTGTTCCACGGAAATCCACAGACAACACGAATAATGGTAAAGTCGGTGCTAGAGAAGGGGTTAAATGCAATTCCTATATTTAAATATACTCTAATCGACAGTTAAATAGAGTTTTTTCTTCACAATTGATAGTATTCTTTGGTCATCTACCACAGTGGTCTTCCGTGTTTTGGCTATGTATCTTATTGATTTATTCTGATTTTTCACCCCTTGATGGCCTGCTTTACTGGCATTGACTCTTCTTTGGTCCTTATGGTCCAGAATGCAGCCACTTGGGTACTAAGAAATGTGATCAGTTAAGTGAGGTGGAATGGTGGGATGGTGCATAATTTCAGTATATGAATGTTTAATTTATAATGCTGTTCTACAGTACTGAACGCTGAAGCACAGAGCAGAGTGCCTGTACAGAGCGAGGAGAGTCTGAGGACAGGTTTTCTTACCATAGAATATTTGTTGATGATCCCCATAGGATCTCCATGATAAATGTATACTGCTCCCGTGTATTCGTCCTCTTTTGGTGCTCCTATGGCCACATCTAGAAGAGAAAGAGACAAAACAGATATAGGTAAGTAGATTGGAACATTACATTTGACTCTTAAATTTCATATGCAAGTGAGATTGCTCAACTGTGACATTCATTGCTCCTGCAACCAAACTATGAGTGGAAACAACAAGCTCCATGCTCTTTATTAGTATACGATTTGTTTAAGGTGTCCTAGTGTTTGAATCTCGCCCAGCAATTATTCCTTTCACCTGTTTTGGATTTCCTGCCGGTTATAAATAGCCCAGGAATTCCGCATTTCCGATGCTTCGATATTGTCTTTGCTATTTGACATTGAAGTCGGTAAGTTATAGGATTGCGGTCTCTACGTTTCTGGTTGCTACAATTAAGAAACATAGGTAGTCCGGTTAGAGTTAGGGTAAAATATTTATTTAGTCTTTTTGTTTCCTTTTCTCTTGTTATCCTTTATAGCTCTTTCACTCCTAGAGCTGTAGGTAACAGGTTCTATTTCTATTTAGTTTCTTTCGCCCTCGATACACGGGCTTTCTTTCGTTTTTTTCTCTTACCTCCAGTTATACGCTTCTTGTGTGAGAGCGTGAGGTTCTTTTGTTGTTTGATTACTCGCTATCGCCGAGTTTGCCCTCTTTTGGGGTTGTTTTTGTGTTGGCTTACGCCGGGAGGTTTTGATTCCCATTGTTTTTGTTTCATAGCCCCTTCTACTGCGGAGCTGTCCGCTTAGTGGTGTATTTCTCACAATATACACTCTTAGATCCCCTGGTTGTGGCGCTTGGTTCTCCGAACCTTACACTCCCCCTTACAATGTTACTAAATATTAAATAAATATACAATCCTACCATTGGTTTAATTGCTGTTTTCCTGCTAATTTCGCAAGAAAGTAGCCTAACTAATGATCTGTGTTAGTAGCTAGCTACGTTTAGGTAAATTAGTAGCTGGTATTATCCAGTATTGTCACCAATATTGTTTTGTCTACACTAACACAACGTCATATCATTCATAGTGTATCAGCTTCAGTAACTTCATATTGGTGCCCTTTCCTCTAATTAACGTTATTCGAATCGGAGAGTGAGGGCTTTTTACATGGAACATGGCAGTCGCTTGGTCTCCATTCATTGCCATACCTATAGACTGAACTTTCCTGAGCTCAATTAGAATGTAAACAAAGCGGAGTGATGCCGGCCGGTGATGAGGTCCCAGTGATGTTATACACTGCCCGGCCAAAAAAAAAGTCGCAGTTGCACCAGTCATGCATAGTGCCCACTGTACAAGCCTCTGGAGGCAGTGTTATGATCTGGGGTTGCTTCAATTGGTCAGGTCTAGGCTCAGCAACGTTATGCAGCAATAAAATGAAGTCAGCTGAGTACCTGAATGTACTGAATGACCAGGTTATCCCATCAATGGGCATATTCCAGGACGACAATGCCAAGATTCATCGGGCTCAAATTGTGAAAGAGTGGTTCAGGGAGCATGAGGAATCATTTTCACACATGAATTGGCCACCAGAGTCCTGACCTTAACCCCATTGAAAGTCTTTGGGATGTGCTGGAGAAGACTTCACGGAGTGGTTTGACTCTCCCGTCGTCAATACAAGATCTCGGCCAAAAATTAATGCAAGTCTGGATGGAAATAAATGTTGTGACCTTGCATAAGGTTGTCGAAACAATGCCACGACGAATGCGCGCCATAATCAAAGCTAAATGCGGTCCAACAAAATATTACAGTGTGCGACAAAATTAGGTCCCTTGACGTCTTTTTGTAGGGTTTTCTAAATGTTATGTGGACATCACAGAGAACGTTCCCGGGATGTTCTAGTAATGTTCCCCAGACATTCATTACATGACGTTATATTGTAACCAGTAACAGACGTTGCAGGAACATCCCTGAATGTCCCATGAATGTTATGAGCACAACGTCATATCATAGCCGCCGGATAGGGACGTTGCTTGAATGTCCCCGAAAAATTCTAATTAAATGTCATATTGTAACCAAACAGTGACCTTCCTAGGACTTTATTAACGTCCTAGTAATGTTTTTAGGACATCCCTAGGGAACGTCACATCATAACTTTGAGAGGACTAAAATGGTATGTCCCCGGGACGTCCACTGTTTGCTGGGATACGGCTGTAAAAGCAGTAGTTAAATTTTTTGGCAATTGTTACTTAGAAAACAAGCTAGCTTCACACTACAAAGATGACGACAACAGTTTTAGAAATATTGTAGTGATTATTCTATTGGCTGACATATCATCGCATGTGCACTTCCTTATATGTCCAAAAGGTGTCATCCTTATGTCAATCAAAAGCATAGAGTACTCAAGTGAGTACATCAGATGTGGGCGGAGTTTGGTTTCGAAAATAGAACGGGCTTCAGAGACTATCGACAATTTCTTGAAATCTGATTTATAGCATGAGCCGAAACGTTCCTGGATTAGCCTGTGTGGTATAATGATATAGAGCATACATTGCATGTTCCAATTTTAATTTTTTATTTTTATCGCATGTTCCAATTTTTTATTTTTATGATTAAGAATTGTATTCCAGTTTGTAGTCCACTTTAACGGACTACATATCCATTACTACAACGCACGGGTGGTTCTCGACCAATCAGATATCATCATCTCGTCAGGGCATTTTTGGCAGTGGTGCTGAAGACGAGCTAACGTTAGCTTGCTAAATTGAGAAGCTCGCCCGACAAGGTCAGAAACTACTCTACGGTTAACCACATGAAGCAATTCTAGCTTTAAGTCCTTCAAGCTAGCTAGCTAACATTAGAAAAAATAGTTTAAAAATGGAGCTGTGTGCTACTGCTGGCTAACGTTATATGACAATGTTTGGAGACAACACCACGCTACAGAGGAAATTATGGGACGTCAAGTATTTAAACAGTGCCAGTGCTGGTATATTCACAAAAACATACAAAAACATAAAATATACTCGAAGCTGGTCCACAAAAATGACATATTTTGCGAACAGGCGTTATTTTGAACAAGCCAGGAAATGGATGGTAAGACATAATCACTATAAATTGTTTAAAAGTAAGTCAGTTAATGTCTATGGTCTAAATGAATGGGGAAGTCACTTCCGAAACCAGTGTGACGTAGTCATTTGAGTACTCTATTACGTGTGCACAGCGTTCATTTTGCTAAGTATCCTGCAATTGGCTATTTTGATCACACTACTTTTATCAGATGTTGTTATCTAATGGGGAGAATTATTCTTTGAGGACATGGAGCATTTTTGATGATGAAATCATCAGGAAAAATAAGAACAGAAAAATACCAAAATAACCATAGTTTAGGGATTTATTGTGTGGACGTGTGAAGTTGTAATTGAATTCTGTGTGTTTACATGAGGTCAGAAGGTACAGAACTTAATGTTCTTAAGGGCTGATAGTCTGTGGGCATTGTGGTTATTTCTGTAGGAAACCCTGAAAAGTGCCAAACTCTCTGTGCTGTATAGATATGGGGCATGCCCCACAAGCCGTAATTTGGCTAATGTTATACCTGCCATCCCAATATATGCATGCATATATAGTATATATACAGTATATTCCACCTGAGGGGCACTGCATACATCGGGTATTGTGTTATTTTTGTTTTCGTATAGGTTCATAGAGCTCTAGCAGAATGATGGTTTATTCACTCACCTTGGTAACCATCATCATCAATGTCCCCCAGTGAGGTGATGCACTCCCCAAAATGGGCATTGTAAGCATTGTCTCCTTTCAAGACCTCCATCTCCTCCATCAGACCCTGCCACACACACACATAACATGGAGTTTATGCAACAGAATCACATGATCTTCCATCTTTGAGCAAGAAGGATATGTCTGTGTCAGTTTTAGAAACAGTATTCACACAATGCTTGTTTTAAGGATCAGTCACAAAACATTTGCTAATCATATCCTACTGACCTATTGACTTCACACTATTTATAAACTTAGTTCGGTTCTTCTAGATCTATTGAAGTTGGAATGATATCTGACTTTAGCCAGCCAAAGACATACTGAGAACAATAGAAATAACTATAATAATAAAATACATAATTCACTAGTAAGTTACACCATGACAATAACTAGTACGAAAGCTATCATTTGGATTGTAGTCAAAACTATTTTTATTTTGTGTTCCAAAGATAAAAATGTGTCTTAACAAATCACTGCTATATTTAAAACCAAAGCAAATAAAATAAAAATCCAAAGTTAACATAAATTGAGATGGACACATCATAATGAGAACTCTGATTTACTGATTTAAAAAATCTATATAAATTAATGAGAGGAAAAAACATATATCTTTTAACAAACAATTTAGCAAATAACTAAATTAAATAAAGTTAAATAAATAACGCTAATGAGATTCTAATTAATTATTAGACAGAAATCATATAATGTATCAATAATGAGGACTCACGTTGCCTTTGCTGAGGTAGATGGTGACCTCTCCCTCATCCCGAACCTCACTGTGCATGGGCGCCCCCACCAGCAGGTCCGACAGCCCATCCCGGTTCAGATCAACTGCACATAATGAGGAGCCAAAGTAAGAGCCCATCTGGAACCAAGTCGAGCCACAAAAGAGCATTCTGTCAGAGTACATCACCATAAATCCCCACATAAACCCACTATGTTTATTCTGTAGTGTTTATCAGCATCGATTTTTACTACTACCTTCTAAAACAACTAATGATGTTTCATTATAGTAGTTTCAAACAACTACATGTTTCAGTTTGTTCCATAAAGGTTCACTCAGAATGGGGCTGAAAACTCTCAATTACAAGATCAGTTCTCTACCCACTCCAAACCACTGCCGAGCTACTTGAAATGCTTGTAAGCTGTGAAAAAGGCCCTGTGCAAATGTTTGGGAACCATGTCAGTTAGTACTTTGGAACTCCTCCTCGGGCAACGCTAACAGCTTGCAAACGCTTCCTGTAGCCAGCCAAGAGTCTTTCAATTCTTGATTTTGGAATTTTCCCCCATTCTTCCTTCTAGCTCAGAAATATTCTTCAGCCTCCTTGCATGCACGGCATGTTCGAGATCTCTCCACAGATTTTCAATAATATTCAAGTCTGGGGACTGTGGTGGCCATTCCAAAACCTTAATCCGTCTTTCCTGGAGGTACTTCATGGTTGATTTCGAGGTATGCTTTGGATCAACCTCTCTTCAACTTCAACATCTGGACTGACCTTCGAACATTAGCCTCTAGAATTTCTTGATATTTGGTGGAATCCATTCTTCCTTCCACTCGCACAATATTTCCTGTGCCCCCCACTGCCACACAACCATGGATCCACATCCATGCTTAACAGTTAGTGAGTGTTCTTCTCTACAATTGCTTCACCCTTTTTTCTCCAAACATACCTTCTTTGGTTGTGTCACATTGTTACAAAATGCTTCAGGCTTCTCAAGGTTTTATTTTGCATACTTCAGATGCTTTAAGGCTTCTTTCTAGCAACTCTGTCATGTAGGTCTTTGTTGTTTAAAGTATGTTGTATTGTTGTCCTGTGAACAACTAGACCTGCGTCTGCTACTCTTTTTTGCAGTGATGTGTGGGTTCTTCTGAGCATTTCTCACCAGGTCTCGGGCCATTCTATCTGAAATTGTTCTTGGTCGTCCAGATCTTGCCTTGACTTCAACTTGACTGTTCCATTTATCTTCCATTTTCTGATAATGTTTCTGACAGTGGAAATAGGTAGTTTGAAATGTTGAGTTTTTTTTAGCCTTCTCCTTGTTGGTGGAAGTGAACTATTGATTCTCACATCATTGGACAACTATTTAGAGGAACCCATGGTTGTTAACACCAGACAGAACAGCCACCGCAGTCGGATGCTTTAGAAGGCACGGTGTTACTTCAGAATAAATTGTTCAGCCCTGGAATTATATTCACCTCACCCATTGAAGCCCTAAAGAATAAATCACCTGGGCCTGGGCCTTAGTAATTATCTATTTAAAGAGTTATGAAGAATAATCCAAAATGGTTCCCAAACCTTTGCACACGGCCTTTTCCCTTTTTTTATTATTTTGAAAAAATAAAAATAAAAAGTAATTTTATTTATAATTATAAGTAATTGCTTTAAAATTTGAAGAAATGTGTCATGTTTAACTTTGGACCATTTAGAGGTCAGGTTAGCTTCTGTTCATTTACATATTAATTGTAAAAGGCATTTTGACCAGGGGTGCCCAAATGTTTGCACCCCACTGTACAGGATGGTAGATCTCCAGGAACAGGGTTGGGGACCATTGTGTAAAGCACTATAAATTATTAAAAGCACTGTAGGTGGAGAGAAAGTAGCACACATTCTTTGATACTATGATGCCATTTCAAGGAATTCAACTGTAGAAGAAACACATTTTTGGCTAGACCCACAGCCACATTAAAGGGATAGTTCACTTTCTGGAATTTTATTTATTTATTTTTTTTACATTAGTTCAGCTTCAGTGCATGTTTTCAATTAGCCTAAACAGTTATGTGCAATGAAGGATATTTAGTTACTTACAGAAGTTTCTGCAACCTATCGGCTTTACAATGGCTAATGTAGTAGTATAGGGGCATCAGCAGGTTTGAGGTATAAAGCAAGAAAATGCACATCAAGAAACTTCAAACTAGTATGTACAGCGATGTTATGTTTCCAAAGGATATACATAAGAACGCATTCATTTTCACATTCAATTCCACATCTTTCCTTCTCTGTTCAAAAGCTCTTCACTCACAAAGTTTATGACCAGAGAGGCTTGCTTTAGATAGCCTATAACACCTGTGTCACTGTATGCCCAATGTTAGCCAAACTAATTAGAAATTGAAACACCACAAAGCACAAATGACCGAAGGGTTGCATCTACACATTTGCCTCATCGCCTGAAGAGCATTTTAGCTACGTTGCCGAATGTTACTTATTTAAGCCTGAATTTATGGATGAGGAGCTGCAGCAGATAGAAGCTGAGAGGTCAAAGAGCGAAGGTGATCTGGCCTGCTGACATCCTTTTGAGGACAACTAGCCACATCTTCAGCTGAAAGGGGTTATTTAAAGGTCGTTGGGGAAAGTGACATGAAGATGTTTTTTGTTATGTTTTTTGAGATGCTTCTCTGTAGTACTGGTGATTGAGGAAGCCGCACCACTTCTTTCTTTGAGTGCAGTAGTCTCGGTCTGCATGGACCATAAGAAATAGTTCCAACCAAATATGACATTAAATTACTTAAAAATGACTTAGAAATCAGCTAATATACACATGTACAACTTCTGGAGGTAAAACGTCACTGTACAAACTGTTGAAGTTCCTTGAAGTGTATTTTAGTGTATTTTAGTCCAGTCTATGTACCCACCATCGTAAAACTGGAAGATCGTCAGAAACTTATGTAAGTATCTCAAGTATCCTTCATTGCACAAAAACAATTGTCTGGGCCAATCAGAAACATGCACTAAAACTGAAATGACATTAAAACAAACTGAGTACATGAACTATCCATTAATGGAATCTGAACACCTACCATTTTCCCTGAGGCTTGAAAAATTTTCACGAGAGATCCACTCTCAATTCTGAAAATGTAGACCTAGAAGATGGGAGAAGAGTGTGTTATAATTGCCCTTGTCAGCAGGAGGGGTCTAGTCAAACAACTAAAAATAAAATCTAAAATAAAATCTAAAAATAAATCTTCTTTATTGTCCCAGGTAATGATACTATCAAGGTAAGTAATCAGGTAAAGTCCTTAACTAAACAGTTGTGGAATAATTACTACCTTTCCCTCTCCCCCATCTTGTGGTGCCCCTCCCACAACATCGGTGGCTGTGGGTGAAGAGAAGTGACCAGCTGTCACTGCATATCCTACAGAAAATTAGATGAGAGAGAGAAAAGGAGAGACATAGATTGAGAGAGAAAGACTATTTTAAACGATAATATCCTACCACGAGTGTGAGAATAAGAGTGAGAGAGACAGAGAGTTTGTGTCTGTGAGGGAGATAATTCAACTTGTGATATAGTCAGTGAGAGAATAAAAGAGAGAGAACGAGAGAGATAGTGTGTGTGTATGTGTGTGCTCATGTGTGTGTATGTGTGTGCCTGACTGTGTGTAAGTATATTAAAATGCAGTGTGTGTGTGTGTGTGTGTGTGTGTGTGTGTGTGTGTGTGTGTGTGTGTGTGTGTGTGTGTGTGTGTGTGTGTGTGTGTGTGTGTGTGTGTGTGTGTTTTATGTGCCTGATTCTGTATTTTAAATAGTAGCAAAGGAGGACAAAAGACCTCTTGTCACACTCCGAGGAAGTAACTCCTTGTGTGAAATTAGCTTTAGAAAAGCAATCTGTTGTTACATGAAGCTGTGACAACACATGAGTGCCTGCGGCAGACACAAAATGAGTGGGCTGGTTCAACACACTGAAAGTAATAACTGAATGCATGTAAGAGCCAGATGGTCATGATAGGATCAAGTCAAAATCTGTATGTAAAGTTGAAAGTGATTGGTATGTACAATACAGTACAAGACTGGAAAATATCAGCTAGCTGTAGCATGTACACCAAACATAGCTGCTATTTTGGATAGGTCAGCTTAGAGTTTCTTTTAAGAAAAACATTATATTATACCTTCTTTATCTCAATAGAATCATAAGATCAATGATGTGTTTTCCATAAATTGACCTAGTACAGTTATTTAATACCCCTTGAACATCAATGCCCCAGCATAACCCAAGCAAGCAAGTAGCCTTCTGGGATTGCAAAGCCAACCGGCATTTGTTTCCTTTCCTAAAAGCACCCGGTTTGAATGGTAATAGCAAGATGGAAAATTCCCCTTTGTTTGTTCAAAGGGGAATTCCACCGAAAAACAACATTAACCTTATTTAACAGATCAAGGGACAACTAACTAAGTCTCTCTTTGTGACTGGCCAAAACAATCTCTGAACATAGATATCGGCAATAAGGTGCAAATTTGTCAAAATTACGTATACCTCCACCCTTCTTCATTTTTGAATAACTACAGTGGTGTCAGTGGGCAGTTAATTTGAAATTGGAGATACCTCCCATGCTATGCAAAACAAGCATTGACCAAACTCACAGAGAGAGAGAGGCAGGGAACCTGCTATTACAACTATAAACAGTAGCACATTAGCTTGCGAGCTAGCCAAAGTTCTTAGCTCAGTTACCAATTATTCCAGGAAAATGGCTTCCAACGATTTTGTGGACTAAGCTATATACTGGATGATGACACCTTCCAAGACATTTTACTTTAATCGGAGGTGGAAGGCTACCATATTGAGCCCGAATACACACCGAAGAGATTTGCAAAAGAAGTGAGCTGGTAACTTCTCATGCTGTATCCGGAGCTGAACACACTGCCTCGGGTAGGGGTTGTGTTAACAGAGAATTTCCTGTAATTTACTGATTTTTAGAAGCTTTGACTGAAAAATCCGAAGGCATTTTGACAGATAAAAAATATTGTTGCAAACGTGTTAAACACTGACTGCAATAACCTAAAAAGAAGTTCAAGAATGCTAAACAGTATCGTAGATTAGGTATATTTCGTGTGAATTTGGATTGATAATGGTGAGATAGACGCTTTCACTTCCCATTAATTCTAGCGTAGATTCTTCTAGTTATCGGAGTTACATCTCTCTGTTGTGTCACAGATTTAGCCCTTTTTGTTTAGCCAATGTTAGAGCAAGAGCATGGAATTAAAACATTATTTTAAATAAACATGTTCTGCACTTTGTTTTAAAGGCAATTGATCACACCCGATATTATTTTCAACACTAGCTGAGCAAGAACAGTGAATTAAAACTTTTGTTTATTGAATAGACATGTTCTACACTTTGTATTGGACACGCATAATTATTGTGGCTGTAAGGGAAACGGTACTATGCTAACTCATGTCATAATTCAACCTAATAATTTTCATTATGAATACTTATATTTGTTGGAATTAATATGTTATAATACTGACATACATCCAAAAATGCAATGCAAACAATATAACATTGGTAAACATTAAAACAAACTCAATGACCAGTAAAAATAGACGGTGACACTGGCCTCGGGTAAAGAATGACTGGTGGTGTACGTGTGGTAACTGTGCCACAAAGCCAACTGAAATGGAAAGTTTGCTGCAATGAGTGGGACCAGGCACAATTTCATGTCATCTGTGGAGCAAGAAACAGGTGAAGAAGGAAGAAGCTATCTGAATATCTTGTGATTTTGAACACCACATGCATAACACACCACATGGGTGTTTTGGAGACATTCTTCGGGATTCCCAAAAGTTAATTGGTGTAAGAGACTCAGACAGAGGACCAGGTGGAGAAACGAGTAAGTGTCGTATACATCTGGCTAGGCTAGCTAATATGTTTTCACTATACCAAAAGATAAATGAAGGGCTGCGTTTTCCTAAATGAATGGCTGTATTTCCCGTTTTTCTCTGAAGACTCTGGTAACATTTTTTTCAGTAGAACTGTAGTGGCTACTTGCCAGGGAGTATTGTTAGCCTCTCTCGAAGAACCGCTTCCAGGACTAGTAGTAACACCCAGCCCCTCCGGTTGTATTCAATGAGAGTGCCAACCTGTGACTAGCGTTGTCTGGCCCCGCCCATAACCTGTAAGCGCCCGGCCATTGTAGTTCACAGTAAAGCAGGTACCTAGTACATGCACAGTAATTTGGGGCAATATCTCTGCTGTCATTAAAGGTAGAGAGTTAGCTGAGAGCTCATTTTAATCAGGAGGACAGCTATCCATCCATCCATTATCTAACCCGCTTATTCCTGGTCAGGGTCACGGGGGGGCTGGAGCCTATCCAGCATGTATTGGGCGAGTAAGGCAGGAATACCCCCAGGACAGGTCGCCAATCTATCGCAGGGCACACACACCCATTCACTCACACACTCATACCTATGGGCAATTTAGAGTCTCCAATTAGCCTAACCTGCATGTCTTTGAACTGTGGGAGGAAACTGGAGGAAACCCACACGGACACGGGGAGGACATACAAACTCCGCACAGAAAGGCCCTCGGCCGGGATTTGAACTCGGTACCTTCTTGCTGTGCTAACCACTGCACCACTGTGCCGCCCAGAGGACAGCTACTCTTCTAGAAATCAAACACCCAGTTTTCGGTGGAATTCCCCTTTAACAATACCTGAGAGCTAGATGGACTTGTGGAGTATCTATGGCCATATGTGTGTTCGCTTGGTCACTAGTTTGTTGTAAGAAGCCAGTTGGCAGTTGTTTTTTTTGTCTAGCAGGTAGCTGCATGTGTAACGTCAAGGTTTTAGCTTCTTTTACAGAAATATTATGTCACTTTTTCTTGGGATTTTAAATCAGTAGCCTGAGTCTGAGTCCTCCTATTGCAGCTCAACCTGGGTGTTTTCAAGAAAAAAATGTAAAATGGCAGTTGGCTTTTGAACCCACAATCAGTGCAAAATAACTTACAATTCACCCAATTAGGCTGGTAAAGCCAATGTCACTTACCACCTTCTCCCTCCATATTCGGACTACAGGAAATGGCTAGTTATAATTTACTTTTGCTACAGAACACCCAGTAAGCCTGCTGTATAGGCTATAGTGTGCCTACAACTGAATTATTTCATGTTCATTTGAGGTTTGTTCTTGTATCATTAAAATACTAATTGTTCAGATGAATAAAAATGAATGTATGAATGTACAAATGTGCCGTTAACTAACTGCACATAGTTGGGTAATACAAATACAGTGTACTGTATATATGACATATGTGCATTAATATCAAGATATTCATGAACTTCAGCCACCTGCTCTATTACCTTTGATTTTACTAAATGAAAGACTATAATAATATAAATGGTTAACTTCATATATCTCAATATTTTCCTGAGAAAAAGTCACTGAACCTATAATTGTGATGTTGCCAGAGATGTGCACAGCGGCTTCCATCTTACCAAGATAACTGTATCTGTGGGAGTTCACCCCGTCGTTGTTGAGGTTGTATGACGTGCTTGAGGTCAAATTGAAGACCTTGACTGTTCCGGTCCAGTAGTACGATCCTGGGGCGCCCATCACCACCAGCTCCTAAAATGTACCCAGAAGGATTACCTGGGCTGCGTTCAGACCCAATTTAACACAATCTCTTCCCTTGCTCTCTTCACTCGAGTGAGCTATCTTGTGACGAAAATTGTGACCTGCAGCAAGCAAACTTAACAGGTGCTCTGCAGGGGAGGATGGACGAGAAACAAACAAAAAATGGAACTTAACCGCCCTCGCAACCAACATAGGAAGTGCAACCCCATAGAGTTGAAACATGACTGCCCACTTTTTCTGTGTGAAGCATTGCATTGTGGGATTCCCTTCTTGCTGGAAACTTGCATTTTATACCTTTGGTGGAAGGGAGGATAAACAAGGGAGTGAGGGAATATAATTGCTCCCTCCCCTTTCTTAAATTGGAATCTAATCCCACTTGGTGTGGCTGCCATAATATGGTATTTCATCCTGGAATTTTGAGGATTTCCCCTTGAAGCAAGGGAAGGAAACGACAGGAAAAAAGCATAAAATTTGGATCGAATGCAGCCCTGGTGTCAGTTACCTTGTCTCATACCAGGAACATCAGCAGACAGACTGACACTCAAGGACCCAGGCTCTGAAAACAGGGCTAGCCTTCTTGCATAGAATCACATTTATAAAAAAGGTTGCTTTTTTAAGTAATATATTCATATAGCATGTGACAGTGTATAGTGACTGCCCTTTACTGGTAGCCCTGGACTGGATGTAGAAATGCCTTTTATCATGGAAGAAAAAGTAAAAGTATTTAAAAAATGTTTTACATAATGCAAGTGTCTTGCATGAAAAAAACAGGTTGCAGTGAAATATTTTCAAAAATATAATTTATTTAATTTTTATTGAATGTCTTGGTGATATGGCTGGTGTGCTTTAACTGAGTGGTTATGATAAAAGATGTTCCCATTGGAATGAAGGTTTCACTGTTTGGTGAAATGCTTCAGAGGCACAATTCCCACACTGCATGTCCAGTAAGGACTCGGGTTGTTGGATTGACAGCACTTCCTTCCCACGCAGTGGTACTACAGGAGGAGAACATGGTATTTCTGGTTAGCCAGAGGCCACAAACTACTCTGTGTTCTCTGCACATGGCCACACTAAAAGGCCCAGTGCCAGCTATCATGGCTGGCTTTGATCCTACAATATGTGCTGACATACAGCTCAGAGCTTGTAAATATGTGTTTATTACCCTACATCCATACTATAGCTGAAGGGATAAATGAGATTTTGAAGATTGAAATCTGTTCATGATACCTCTGAATAATAAGGCTTCTGTGGTTAGAGGATTATGAGATGAGAGCAATGGCTTTCATCTAAAAGGACATTTCATCTCAAACAGCAACAAGTACTGTTTGTCACTCTGAATAAAAGCGTCTGCCAAATGATTCTAATGTAACGTAATGTCCGCTTAGACACTGAAGCGTGCGATGCACTTAAACATATGACAGACTGAATTATTAGATGACCATTTTACCTTTCAGTTAATGGTGCACTTCTGTTCATTACATACGTACATCAGTCCAAAGCACTTGCTATGTACTTTTTATCACTTTGAAGGATCTAAAAGCTCAGTAAGGGAGAAATTTAGCCCTGACTTCTTTTACACCCTCGTTTTTTTTAAATTTACTTATTTTCATAGCTTTTTTGTCATCAAGTATAATAAACAAGGAAATGTGTGATGTTCTTTTATGACCAACAATGTGTAAGATTATAGCAGTTTTAGATTGCTGAGGTTAGGGGGAGCATTAGCCTGGTTACAGATGAAAAATAAACCTGGTTCTATTGTTGCTGGCATTCCTCCAAATACTACCAGATTTCTCATAAAAACACATTTCTGAATTTCTGACCAATCTCTGGCCCTAACCATACCCCCTATCGAGCTTATACTGAGGCACGTTTCCTCTCAAATGTCTCTCTGACCAAAAGCAATGGCCCTTCAGTATTACACCTAATATCAGATGTCAGTGTAACTAAAATCAGGGTAAGGGCATGCAGATGTGATCTATCTAGAAAGAAGATTGATGTCGTGCAGAAAAATGGAACATGTAACGTGCAACTCGCCCCCACGATGCTCTACTCCCTTAGGGCGTTGTACATTTTGGAAAGGTTGGAAAACATCAGCGAACTCATTTCCTCACAGCTCTAGAGTTGCACTCTACAGAACCTCACAGGAAGTAAAACTGCTCCTTCCTCCCTGTGGTGGGGATCACCATGGCGCTGTGCCCGGCACTGTGCCTGGTGCTGGCAGGTGATTAGGTAATGTCCTGGCACGCTGATCCAAGCTTCAGAGTTTGGATCAGGGCTTATGGGTAGTATTAAATCAACTCCAGGCTCACAGAGTATTAGAGTGACCATGCAGTTACAAAGGAATATGGCATAATATTCTCTCACCACACCACAAAGCACATATGGCAAAAAGGTTGCCTCTACACATCGCCTGTATTGAACATTTACCACCCTCAGTATGAAATAATTTTCAAATAATCAGATTGTCACAAAAGCAATCACTGATAAATACATTGTCAATCATAAAAAATAGCATTTCAGATCTTAATATTCATGTTAAGATTTTCCATAAGATTTTATACATATTAATAATTATTTCTCTTAAGGATAATTCTGTATATATACTGCATATGAATGTTTTTGATACAAGCACAAATTTATTGAAATTTCCACCTTTGTGACTGGAATACAGTCAATTATTTCATATCATTCAGCCATGACTACAAAATAATACACATTAAGTCGGGGGTGCACAAACTTTTCCAGCGATGACCCAAGGATATCGATTTATACTTTTTGCAACCAAAACTGATGTAATTTTCATTAATAACAATTAATTAACAGTTCATTGTTAAACTGCTGACAATAGCCATATTTTCTATACCTAAAAGCTAAATGACGAGACAAAGTTACTAAAATTAGCAGGTAATTAATCACAAAAAGCATAGTGAAATGAACAGAATTTTATGCCCTATTTGCACTGCACTAGTGTTGCCTGGGGACCTCATGTGATTTAGGAATTCAAAAAGAAATGATATCTCAACAAAAATGTTTTCAACATAGAAAAATGGCAAGTTACTCACACATACAAAGCACTGTATAATGAAACTAGCTAGATCTAGGCCTGCCATAAAAGTATTCATATCAAAATGAGGCCAAGTTACAATAAACAATATTGGCAATCTTATCTCACACAAATTAAACAGGCTCTATTCCAAAGCAATGCTACTCAATATTTCCTATATCATGGAACTTGGCCCTGTGTTTTTTCCTCTTACCATCTGAAGAGACAGTGGTTATTCAAACCTGTCAAACCTGCCATCCCAATATGGCGGATGGCATAATTTTCATTAATGATTTCCACCGCAGCCTCCATAAATGGAAAAAACAACAAATTCTTGTGGGAGAAAAAATATCACCCCAATATCATGAGCCAATTCACATGCGACTAATATTATCAGATGACCTGTGTGTTTTGCGAAATGTGGTAGGTAATTTGCGGTGAAATTTTTACTTTACAAATTAAGGACATGGCAGATACGCATGGGATTAAGATCACAGACAACCTCTGCAATTATTACCAATCACACAATGCATTAGGCGCTATCAATGAAGCATAGTAGGGAGAAAGTGCTCAAAGCTGCCAGATCAGAAAACCATTGGATAAAAACAAAACATTTTGTCTCATTAATCGTAAATGTGTCTCTTTTTGCTGAGATGTATTAGCCACTTATCCATTAGCTAATAACACATTTGCTAATATTTCAATACAGCAAATATTTCAATAGTCTTTTGTGTCAAAAAGCACAAAAAGACTGGAATCTGATGATTAGCAAAAGCCGTTAACTATCTTTTCTTGTAAGAGCAATAAACAAGTAGCCTAATTAGCTAGCTAGCTTGTAACAAAAAGCATCAAGGGTAACTGTTATCAGCATTTTGGCGAATCTCGTGGAGTTCAGTATGACTGACGTGCCAAGGTCAAGATTAAATAAAGTAGCATTTACGCGATCACATGAAACACAGTCAAATGTAAACAGTAAAAAAGGTTTTTTTTCTATAGCCTATATATGTACAATTGCAGAATAACATTCATTAATACTAATACTTTGTTCATATAGGCCTAATTGCACTGGAATGTTGCTATAGCCTACAAGATTCCACGACCCAATAGATATCTCCCACGACCCATTTATTTGAGTATTGGGACGCACCCCTTGTGTTTACAAAACCTGCTTTAAAAAAGTTTACATCTGACAGGAAGTGGCCCCTTGCTTTGGTGAAGGCACTGGGTGTGTCCCAATATTCTTCACTCCTCACCTCCTTTCCTCCACTCATCTCCTACGCTAGTCTGCTACCCGGAATTATGCACCCTGTGGGTGCGTCCCAATACTTAAAAAATTCAACTTCCTTTCCTCCACTACCACCTTGTCTCCTCCATGCCCCAGCAACTGATCTTTGTGTCCTTCCTCCCTCCGCTGTCCCAATATTGGAGGAGACGAGCGAAACAGCTTCAAACTCGGCTCCTCCTCTCCTCCGGTGAAGGATACATGGATGTATCCTATTGCAGAAGTTATTTCACATTTTTGGGTGACATCATCATGCTCACGCCCACATTGAAAGATGGAAACAATGATTATGCGTAGCTATGCCTTATATTAATTAAAGTTTATATGAAGGCTAGATTGCCTACAACCGATACCAAAATGCCAGTTCATTTTTGTGCTTCATATCCTACAGACAAATTCGTAAATTTAAGATGGGGAAGCAGCTTTATTTGTTTGTTTGCAGCACATTAATGTTGCTTAAACGAACATGACTAAACATAAATAAGCATGACAGCTACCATTTTTTTCAGTAGCCTATGTGAGTATGCATTAATGAATTTGTTCAACGAATAATTTCCAAAGGACGTATTTAAATTTGATTTCAGATGTTACAGTGGGAAATAATTGTTTTTCGGTGTGAACACTGCGATACTAGGCTAAGAACATTGGGAATAACTCCGATAACATGACGCAAGAATTTGTTTCACTAATCTAGGGACATTTTTCCGAATTAGCCTATGTGAGATGCAAGGAATTGGCAATATAATGTAGGCTGTGACAGTATAGCTACAGTATATGAGGTGAATTAGTGCTCTGTATGTTCAAACATTGGGCACACCGGGATTCTGGAATTACAGTAAATTGTTATGTTTGCATATACTATGTGATGTTTACTTTTATCTAATGTTGCTGATTACGTATTAATTAGTGTCTTGACGCAAACTGCAACGTCAAGTACATGTTTATACTGTACATGCAACTACTTGTACTTGAAACTTACAAGATATTTTGCAGCTTTAAATGTGCTGACCATGTGTACGAACTGTGATTGGCGATAGGACTCATTGTAGGCTCGGTGTCAGTCAAAGTTGTGATAGGGCAACTTTGTCAATAGTCAGCGGCGATTTTGATGATAGAGAAGCAAATTAACTGTCCCAATTTTCCTCACTGCTCTTTGTTCTCTCCTTTCCTCCATTCATCTCCTTCCCTCCTTTCCAACACATACTTCCGTGTAAGAGACGAGTTGTAGTGGGGGAGTGGAGGAAAGGAGGAGAGGAGTGAAGAATATTGGGACGCACCCACAATGTCCATGAACAGTTGGATTGTGCAGACAAAGAAGAGGTATCTAGTCAGCAGTAGTTGAGTTACTGACCTCTGTAAATACTCCTGCTATCCCAGCCTGACATGAGCCATGTTCTTCTCCATATTTGTTCTTATAGTCTAAAACAAAAAAAACAAACCACAAATTATTTCATTGTGTGCTTCGCCAGAGTCCGTGAGCCAACATTTACTGGATCCCTGTATGTGTTCCATGTGGTGTTAGTCACTGCTGCATCAACAGGGAATCTGGCAGTCGAGAGCAGGCTCGCTGAAAGCACAGGAGTAAGAGTACACTATTCAAAAGAAGCTCACATTGGGGGACATGCTAACTCTCATGTTACGGAAAATATTGGACTTGGATTGACACAAACTGTAATTATTTATGGAATGCACCAATGAACTGGTCCCCCCCAAAAAGGCTGCATGGGCCTCACATTTGTCAGAGAAACGGAAGGAAGTTAAACATTGGCTGAGTGACCCAGGAGAAAAACTGCAGTTTTCATCACGCTTACTTTTCCAGATGAATGCTCTTCCTGTGATAAAACCTATATAATGTTAACATCAAGTAAATAATTTTTGTACATTCAAAATATACAAAATGAAACACACATTTGGTTAATATTTTACCAGGGCTTGTGTTAAATATGCTGTAAAATTGTTTTTAGATTATGCCAATGTAAATAAAGCCCCATTGGTCATTTGGAAGCAGTATTACAGGTAAGCCAAAATTACCCGGCTGACTAACCTCAGTTATTTGCTGTATGTTGCTTACATAAATTCAGATCATCATTGTCAATACAACCCAATTTTTTTTTCATCACAGTTTTGTTGTAATAATGAACATAATGACTTATTTTTCTTGACCAGAGCAATCATGTGAAATAAAGTGATGTAAGTTTGGTTGACCAGGTGTTGCAGCTGGCCAGCAGAAAAACTTCCTTGCAGTAGTGCTGGTGAATGCAACTCGCACTGTCAGTGCCAGCCAGGGTCCTGATAGTAAGGCATAATTGCAACGAAAATAAACAACCCTAACCTCTGAACCCACAATACATTGAGGGTTTATCAAGTTGAAACAAATCTGAACAATCGCCATTATCCCAAGTGTGAATTTTACTGCCTTTAACACACTAAATAGCTCATCTCGCATTATATGGATTCCTTATGAGCCACCATTATTGCAGCGGAACATCAAATTCCCCAGGATTTAAAATACTGCAGATGGAGCATTATCAAAGGGGGAAAGATACACAAAACGAACAGTCTATCCAGAAGTGCTATGAAACCTTTCATTTTACAAATATTAGCAGCTTAATTGTTGGACTGTAGAGTAAAAAGAAGAGGCAGAAGACAGTACGCACTCCAGGGGACACACATTCGAGTCTTCTGAACCTTTGGGGGAACGGTTCAGTGATGGGCCTTTTCATATAATAGGGCATTCCAAATCAGGAGAGGGGAATTGCCATAAATAGTAAAAACTGGTATAAATAGTATGTCTGTCTGCACAGCATCTTTGTACTGGTTATATAAATAAGAGAGAGAGCCCTGATGGGGCAGCTGAGACCAGAGGCTGCAGGCAGGTACCTACCTTCATAGCAGGGGATGAGAGGACGTGCAGTGCCCTGTAGTGCAGGAGGGATCACTGAGCAGTAGCCATGAGGAAGGATCTGCTCAGACTTGTAGTACACATTCTTCCATCGGTGAGCACAGGCCTGATACAAACACAGAGATGCAAGAGTTACACAGACACATACATACTGCCAATACACTCACATACATACAGCCAATACGCTCACACACACTCACACACATACAGCCAATATGCTCACACACACTCACATACATACAGCCAATACGCTCACACACATACAGCCAATACGCTCACACACATACAGCCAATACACTCACACACATTCACAGACATACAGCCAATACACTCACACACACACGCATACAGCCAATATACTCACACACACTCGCACACATACAGCCAATATACTCTCTCTCACACATACACATACTGTACACACACATACACACACACACACACATACAGCCAGTACATACTCCCTTTCACACACAAAACCCGGGAATGACACAGGATACTGAACAAGGGTTTCGACCCGCGTTTTACCCATTCACACCACACTATGGTCATGGGTAAGTCCCAGGTCGTCCCATTCACACAAGACCCGGGTCCGCAAGTTTACTTCTTTACACGTTCCGTTTTTCCCTGCTAATACAGCTAGTTTTGAAGCCAACTGACTAGGGGATACAATGTAGCCTAGTTTGCCATTATGGTGGCTTAACCCAGCATGTCAACTCCTGAATCGGTAGCCCAGTGTGCCCCAAATCTTGCAAATGTTTTTATGTAAAAACTGCCACAAAACGTTTTAAGTAACAGTATAAGGGGTATCACAGACAGACCAACGGTTTAAGGGGTATCACAGACAGACCGACATACAGCCAATAAACAGCCTCACACACACATACAGTCAATACACTCACACATACACGCGTACAGCCTATAAACGCACACGCACACACACACATAAATCCAATACAGCCAATACTGCATTGAAATGTCTTAGGCGGGCCACCTAAGTGTTTTTTAAAGCTGCCTAAGCCACCTAGGAGAAATTATAACTAGGAGTCTGTATAATTGATAAATTCCGCCTCATAACTTTAAAGTCCCAGCTTATTGGTTAATGGTTATGATGGCAAGCGTGCTGCAAAGTTTAAGTAGCAAATAGCAAGGCTTTTACTTTTTTTAAAATTTTTTTTTACTTTACTTACTTTTGATGTAATTTACATAGCAACTGTACACGCAGATCACTGTGCCTCATCTGCAGTGGCCAAGCGAAATCATCGATGATGATTCAGAAAATATTTAAAGATTTAATTCAATCTTCTACTGGGACTTTTATTGGGTGCGTGACAGAAATGTTCTATGCCACTGACCGTAATTGAACAGTTTCACTTTGAAAATTCCATTGAACAAGTAAAATTAAAAATACATTTTATGGGTTAGTGCTATTAGCTTGTGTTAGCTATCATATAGCCTCATAACAACACACTAGCACTTACTCATTGTAAGTTTGATCAGAACTGCAGTGAAGTTAAAACAGTCAACAAACTACGTTTTCTGTGAGAAATGTATTGTCGAGTTCACATGCAAACACTGCTGTCTACTTTCCCACACTTCATTTTGCCCTCCCTACTACGATAACGCCACAACCTACAGTCGGAAGTTTATTAGGTTATAATTGTCTTTTCTCCCCCACCCCTGAGTATGTATGAAAAATGTAATTGAAACCAAAATTAACACATGTGGCTGACCCTGTGATAACATATTAATATTTATAATTGGTATACTGGGGAATATTTCCTGCAGGAAGGATGGAGATAAGCAAATAGGACAAAATCTGTAAGGAAAACATGGTGGGCTGTAAGAAAATAAAGTTTGCGCTGCCTCAAAAAAGTTGCCTGTGTTAATTGTGAATGCAATGGCAATAATTCATGGAATTAAAGTAAGAGCCCAGCCACTTATCAAGGTCCCTGTTGGGAACAAATAAAGTGATTAATGAATTCTGACAAACCCATTTACCTGCTCTGGTCCTCTTAACCATGGAAAAATTAATAAAATAGAAAAATCTAAAGAATACATAAACTAGGACAGTGTTATGTTAAGCTATGCCAAAAATTGGTGTCTATAAAAGCATAAAGGGGTATAGGTGTTAAGTTAGCCATGATGACCAAGCTAGACCGGCTGTGCTTAGGCACCGCCTAAGCCTCTTTTTGAGCAAAGAGGCTTAGGTGCAATACACTCACACTAGGGCTGTCACAATATAAAATTTTCACAATACGATTATCATGGCAAAAAATATTGTGGTAAAAATATTATCATGATATCTATTGTAATCTATAGCCATCATTAAAAAGTAATGCTACTACTCAAAATTCATCTTTAACTTTATCAGGCTCCAATGTCTTTGTTTTCTCTTCAAAAACTGTGAAAACAACTGATTACATTTTTCAAGTAAGTCAACCAATCGCATTTGTATACAATGCAATGTCAACTGAAACAGTCACATGGAATGTGTGTGTGTGTGTGTGTGTGTGTGTGTGTGTGTGTGTGTGTGTGTGTGTGTGTGTGTGTGTGTGTGTGTGTGTGTGTGTGTGTGTTGTGTTATTGCTTTTGCTTTTCTAGTTACTAAATATGAACATGTAAAAATCAGCCACATTTTCTTTAAAATCTGTCATAAAAAATGATTACAATTTTTTTCTCGCGCTGTCAAGCAATTAGATGAGAGAGAGAGAATGTGTTGGTGCATGTGTGAGTTTTTGAGCTATTGCTTTTCTAAAACAATAAAAAAATATATGAAAAAATATGAACATACACTACCGTTCAAACGTTTGGAATCACTGAGACATTTTTATGTTTTTGAAATAAATGTATACTTTTATTCACCAAGGTAGCATTAAATTGATCAAAACATACAGTCAATACATTGATAATGTTACAAACTTCTATTTCATTCTATTTCTAGTTTAGCATTTTTACACATAGCCCCCCCCCCCCCCCCCATTTTAGGGCGCCAAAAGTAATGAACATATTGTTAATCCAGATTTTTCGTTTTTTTAATGCTGTTATTATTGTCAAATATGATATATGTGGCTGGATTATTTACATGATATTACTATATTAATTTTTTAAATATCACGTTTATCGCAAAACTGGTATATAACGACTCCCCTAACTCACACACACACACAGACATACACTCACACACACACACACACACACAGACATACACTCACACACACACACACACACACACACACACACAAACATACAGCCAATACACTCACACACAGCCAAAACACTGACACACACACGGCCAACACACTCACACACACATGCAGCCAATACAATCTCTCTCTCACACACACACACACACACACACACACACACACACACACACACACACACACACACACACACACACACACACACAGATATACAGTTAATATACTCATATACACACACACACACACACACACACACACACACACACATACAGCCAATACACTCTCTCTCACACACACATAGATATACTGCCAATACACTCACACATTTACGGGTCACATGTACATGCATACACGTACATGAGCACACGCAACACACACAGAATTAAACAGTGAACATGTATAGGTGTACATATACATGTGCACACTAGCACACAAATTCACATGCACATAAAAGCACACACAAATACACAGTCCATCTTCATGCATCTCCCTCCCAACTGACTAATCAAATCAGCCTTCTATTATCCACAGAGCCCAGGACAATGTGACCACTGTTTACCTGAAATGCAAAAATACAGCATTTCTGCGTGAGTAGCTACATTTATAAAAGCACAGACCACTTCTGCCATGCATGTGGCCCCAAATGGTTCAGCAGAACTGAGAGGGCTGATCAGTTTTGAGATTTGAACCTCCCAAGCTCCAGTTCTGTTCCAACACATGTTGTTTCGGAACAGGCGTTTATCAGGTTCATGGCTGCGACAGGAAGCAAGCCCAGTACTGAACCGTTCCATAGACAAAAAAAAAACAGTTTACATAGAAACCTAAAATCACCCTTCCCAGTTCTCCAATAACAGTCATAATGGGAACTGTTTAGATTCCTTTATGGCTAGACACTGAAAGACATATTTTCAATGTCTTTATCTCTGCCCTGACAGGGGTCCATAACATTGTTACAATAATACATTTAATTCTCTTAAGCTGCCCACTAGAAGTGTATGCCTCTGCAAGAATACTCTGCCTCCTCTATTTCACAAAAGCATTCCACAGACACTATGGACTGACTCCAAACCTCTGTGCAATAATCACTGACCCTGGGGAACACAGACTGCCCACGTTTATGAACACAAAGTCCGACAGTTTTCCTGCTGGAAAACTACGCAGTACCGCCATCTGCATCAATATAAAAAAAACATTTACACAAATGTTTCTGCTCCTTGGATTGCCAGGACATAAAAAATACCTTTACAAAAACTGAAGTTATATGTATTGTGAAAATATTGTTAACGTGGATACTAACAAAGAATGGAGCCAGCGGATGCATGCAGCACTGACCTCACAATTTAAAAGCCTTCAATTACTACACAAAGGCCATTGACACATGAGGTATTAGAGGATACAAGTTATCATTCTAATCATGACTTAGGTAAGCAATCAAAGAAAACGCATTGTAAAGCTGAAAGAATGGGACTGAATATTCTGAACCATAAGAGTTAATCATAAGATCAGAGTTATATTCTTTCAGTATCATGTGAACCTCTCTATAGGTTTATGTGTCAGTACAGTGCAGTCTAAAAGTATTTGGACAGTGACACATTTTTTGTGGTTTTGGCTCTGTAGCCTACTCTAGCACATTGGATTTGAAATGGAACAGTGACTATGAGGTTAAAGTGCAGACTTTCAGCATTAATTTGAGGGTGTTTACATCCATATTGGGTGAATCATGTAGCAATTGTAGCCCTTTCCATACATAGTCCCCCCCATTTTAGTAGACCAAAAGTAATTGGATGATTGGCTGCTCAGCTGTTTCTTGGGAAGGTGTATTCAATTAATTGTTACTTCATGCACAAGAGAGCTAACAAAAGGTCTAGAGTTGATGTGCCAAAACATTAGGGGCCTGATTTACTAAGACCTTTAGCAGGTGCAAAAACTGCAACAAAAAAAAATACTTTTAGCACATGCAAACTAATAAGACAACGAATGATTGGTGCAAAACAAATACCATGACCAATCATTTGTCATGTTATTGGTTTTGCGTGTGCTAAAAGGATTTTTCACATGCTAAAGGTCTCAGTAAATCAGGTGTGTCTTAGCCCTAGGTGTGTCGAAATCAACTGTTTGGTACATTATTAAGAAGCAAGAATGCACTGGTTCTCTGGAATTGCAAACAACCTGGCAGACCACAGAAGACCAGTGTAGTGGATGACAGAAGAATACTTGGAAGTTGGAATTGTGAAGAAAAACCCCTTTTCAACTGTTGAACAGATCAAGAACACTCTCTAGGATGTAGGCATAGATGTGTCAAAGACTACCATCAAGAGAAGACTACACCAGCATGACCTCAGAGGGTTCAGCACAAGATGCAAACCCCTGGTAAGCCTCAAGAATAGAACTACCAGGTTACAGTTTGCAAAAAAGTGCATTAAAAAAACCTGTAGAATTCTGGAACAAAGTGTTATGGACCGATGAGACAAAGATCAACCTGTATCAGAGTTATGGAAAGAGGAAAGTGTGAAGAAGAAAAAAAGGAACAGCTCATGATCCAAAGCATACCACCTCATCTGTCAAACACGGCGGAGGTGGTGTTATGGCTTCGGCATGTATGTGTGATGCTCTCGCTCCCGTCCTTTTGTGTCCCGTGTTTTACCTGTTTCCTCTCGTATCGTGTTTGTTTGTATTCCTGATTGTTTCCCCCGTGCTGCAGTCTGGGCGTGGTTTTCCCTTTCGTATCACTCTGTTCCGCTGCTCTGTGTCCGCCTATCCCTTTCCATCTCTCCGCATGCCTTCTGCACACTCTCTGCTCCGTTAATCACTCACGCATACATTCGCACGCTGCACTTAATTGATACCTATTAACTCTTGGATTTAGTCCTGGGCTAGTTTGTTAAGTGTTGTTGTGGCCAAGTTCGCTGTAGTTGTAGTAATACTCTGTTCTTGTCTCGTCAGATACTTTGTATCTACCTCCGTCTTGCTTTGTTTAAATTAACTCTCGCTAGAAATGGCGTTAACATGCCGTTTATCCAGTCCTGCCTTGCTGTCAATTAACTCCTGTCTGCTTTCCAAGTCTACCAGCCTGCAGCTGTTTGTGCATCCTGCCTGTGCTCCAGTTCTGCCCACCTACAGCTGCATGTGCATCCTGCCTGTGCTCCAGTTCTGCCCACCTACAGCTGCGTGTGCATCCTGCCTGTGCTCCAGTTCTGCCAACCTGCAGCTGTGTGTGCATCCTGCCTGTGCTCCAGCTCTGCCAACCTGCAGCTGTGTGTGCATCCTGCCTGTGCTCCAGCTCTGCCAACCTGCAGCTGTTCGTGCCCACTCCACGCTGCCCTGTCTCCCGCTCCTCCTCTGCTCAACCAGCCCGGATTCCTGCCACTATCCCGTCCCTGGCCTCTCCCGCTCCCGCTGATCCCCTGCTGATCCTTAACTGGTTCCTGTTTTGTCTGTCTCTCTCCCTATGCTTCAGGAGTTCTGATCGAAGCAATAACTTATTCCTTGTGTGTTGAGTCGTGCATTTGCGTCCAGTCCCTGCTCGGAACCGTAACAGTATGGCTGCCACTGGAACTGGCTTACTTCTGTTCATTGATGATGTCACTACAGGATGAATGCTGAAGTATACAGAATCATCTTGTCCGCTCAGATCCAAGCGAATGCATCAACACTCATTGTACGGCGCTTCACCATGCAGCAGGACAATACCAAACATACAGCCAAAGCAACCAAGAGGTTTTCAGGGCCAAAAAGTGGACTGTTCTTGACTGGCTAAGTCACTTGCTGAAGACAAGACTGAAGGCAAAAAGCCCCCGAAACAAGCAAGAACTGAAGATGGCTGCAGTACTGAGGCTTGTTCCTGAAAGCAGGATTACTGATTTTGCTGGGTAACATGGAGTATGGACTGGAGTAAAAAGAGCTGTTCTGTGTTTTACTTAGTACAGTTATCCAGCTTACTTGGTAATTCTGCTTTCAGGAACAGGCCCCAGGCATCACCAGGGAAGATTCCAAGCATCTGGTGATGTCTATGGGTCGCAGACTTCAGGCAGTCATTGATTGCAAAGGATTTGCAATTAAATATTAAATATGATGACTTTACTTAAGTTTTTGTTAATTTGTCCAATTACTATTGGTCCCCTAAAATGGGGGGGCTATGTATAACAGGGGCTACCATTGTTAAACGGTTCACCCGATATGGATGTAAACACCCTCAAATTAAAGCTGAAAGTCTGAACTTTAACCTCATAGTCACTGTTCCATTTCAAATCCAATGTGCTGGAGTACAGAGCCAAAACAACAAAAAATGTGTCACTGTCCAAATACTTTTGGACTGCACTGTATGTTCACGAAGGGCCAGATTCAGAGATGGCCAACTTAAACCATACACTTAAGTGCCTTTCCTGCGCGGCTTTTACGCAAGTTGATCTACGCCTTTTTCTAACTCAAGCTCCACGACTGCCGCAAAACGTGGGTGGCATAGGGCATGATATTCTAAAGAACTGTTTCTTGTACCTGCCCCCTGGGTTGCCAGCTTTCTACTAAAACAATGTTTGTGGGGGTATGCATTTTCAACGTCTCAGTGACAGTGCCTTTAATAACCGCATTTGCCTTTGTAAAATCCTGCCTTTGTGAATCGTATTTGCGCTTGGGTGGTGGGGAAGGCAGTGGACATATTAATACGTCACATCATAGCCTTCATGAAATTATCATAACTCCTTGATATTGACGACTGGGATATACCCATCACACAATCAAAAAACAATCGTTGGACAGTAGTGGTTGCATGCAATATTATTAAGTAAACAAATACATCGTTGGATTTACTGAGCTGACACAAGTACAAAGTCGTCTCTCTGTCAAGACGTATATGATCCAGACACTGTGTATCAATTAATCCATCTGATATTCATCTGGTATGATATAGACGGTAAATCATACTTTTAGATATTTTTCCTTTTCTGACAGCTCTTTGATAATTGCAAGTATAGGCTAGGCAAAGGAAAATAAGATGTTCAAATAACATGCACTCATTCTAAAATCCATTTATGTGAAAGATGCTGTATTTTTCATAATAATCCATTGGTGGCGCTAGACATAAACCACCTTTTTTAAACCACAATAATTTTTTTACTCTGAATCCGCGAATCTTGCAGACACGCCTTGTTTTCATCAAATCTCCACCCCACGCGCGTATATAATGGAGAGAAGCTTAAAACAGCGGATAAGTCAAATGTCTGAATCACTAATAGCTTAAGCTAAGCGGAATTTCGGGAGTAAGTGCCATTTGCGTGTGATTACTCTGAATCTGGCCCTATTATATGTTCAGGTGGATGATATCTGACACATAGTGTGACTTACATTTTCATTTGTTAATGACATATTAAAAATTTTATATAAATATAGAATAAAAATACAGGAGATGGCTGAAAACCATTGCTAAGGTGCATTTTTGTTCAAACCGCACCTCTCACGAAACGGAACAGGACTTTCAGAGCCTTCTCCACCCAAAGCACGCTCACTGTCACTTGGAGTGGAATTTCATACAAAGAGTAATTCATACAGCACGGGCTTAAGGATTTCAGTTCTGCTAAGCAGCGCCTTGAGCCTGAGAGGGATGTTTGCTCTCTGTCACTCTACACAAAGTCGTGAGACATGTACAAATGTCCTTCATTTCCCACAAACCCCTTGATACCTCACAGATATCAGGCATGGTCCTTTGAGGTAGTCCTTCTACAGTCACGCACCACCACCCACGCCGTTCAGTCGCCAGACTGCGGCCTTGGGCAGAATGTGACCACCCTGAGTTTTGATGAGCTCTAATGAGCTGTCTGCGCCCTTCAGAATAGGCAGCTCACCTCATCACCACAATCACAAGCGTAGTCCTGCACACTGTAACACAGGGACCTGGACACTGAGGTTATCCACATTGTGCTGGGAAACAAGCATTCATTTTATGTGTCTGCCACTGACTTGCAGCTGCCTTTGATCCATTCTGTTATTGGCCCATTCTGCTATTGGTCCATTTTGCTATTGGCCCATTCTGCCACTGGCCCATTCTGCTATTGGCCCATCCTGTCACTGGCCCATGCTGCCACTGGTCCATTCTGCTATTGGCCCATTTTGCCAGTGACTCATTCTGCTATTGGCCCATTCTGCCATTGGCCCATTCTGCTATTGGCCCATTCTGCCATTGGCTCATTCTGCTATTGGCCCATTCTGCCACTGGTCCATTCTGCTATTGGCCCATTTTGCCTTTGTCTCTCAGCTGTCTGGTTTAGATGGATCCACCTCTACCTTCTATTCTGGATCTACTCTGCTGGCAAGCTTGTGGGTCTAACCAACCCCAACAAGGCCTGGGGAATCTAACTCACTGTAACCTAGTCCTGGAAGTCTAATGCACCCCAACCCACCCTTAACTCACCAGCACATTTCCGTTGGGCTTGTCCTGCCGGGCCAGACTGACCCCCATCCATTCGTTGTTCCGGTCCCCCTCACATGTCTTCCCACAGGACTGCCTTTGCTTATTCCCTAAAGAGAGGGCAGACACAGCATCACTACTGCTCATCTCTGATAGGTCCCGTCAAAGGCTGACAGAGAGCTAATTACATACTTAATATAGACAAATTGGTCAGTCATTCATCATACATATAAGGCTAATCAGGTTCACAAACATAGGGTTCACAAAGAGAGTTGGGTTACACAATGAGGTTGTTGGATATGCCCAAAGAAAGAAATGTAATACAATTATCTACAGTTATGGAAAGAATGCCAGTGCTAATACCGTACTATATATGGTAAAGTTAGTATCACATTTATCATTGAACATTTTTGAGAAGCAGCCAAACCATACAGGAATAGTTTACTTTCACCTTGATATTATTTAAAGAATGGATTCTCACTATAATATAACCACAGTAACTAGTTATGGAAGTTTCTGAATGCACTAATTGTATGTCGCTTTGGATAAAAGGGCCTGCTAAATGACTGTAATGTAATGTAAGGTAATGGCCGTCTTCTGTAAAACAAATCACACAATCAACCAATTGTTCAACTTAAGATTAATGATAATGGACCATCAGCGCTGAAAATAGAAGGATTTCCTGCACACTTTGAAGCCAGTTCTGCAGTATTGCACAGGAGCTGCCCAATCAGTTCCTTTGAAAAGGAGCATTTTAATGAGATTGTCCCCTGTGTCCTTTGATCACTGAAGCCCAAGGCTGCAACCAGCTGTGGGAGTGAATGATTGACAGACCACAGTGAGGGGGTGTATTTGTTTTAGCAGGTGGCAGGGACCAAGGCCATCAGAAGGGTGATTTAAAGTATGTTCCAAATACAGGCATGACTACGAGTGACAAACGCTGCTCTTTTAAAAAGGATCAGCCTTCCTTAACTGCACACATTGGGGGCTTTAATTGTCACTCTCTTAAAGGATACAAAATACTTGCTGACTGATAGGTGGGTATACAAAAACAGTGGCAACCTTATCTTCATTTTGTAATATGTGATGTAAGACCACTGAAGACTTACATCAGATTCTAAGATTTGCATTGGCTCATATCTATCATTTTTTGTGAAATCTGTTTGTAAACAAGAAGTGATTAGTTCAGGGGACAAAGTGCGTCACTGAAAATAATGTTATCAATGAATTACATATTATCAATGAATCTGGCAAACCTCCATTAGTGAGGCCCAGACACCAGTGGATTGTTTAATTGTGGGTTTAATCCCAGGTTAATACAGACACATTGATTTTATAAGACAAAGTTATTATGGATGGGTGGAAGCGTTTGATATGTTTCTATATGTTTTATGGAATTACCCAAACCAAACCCTGTGAGCAGTATCCAAGAGCCCTGACTGGTAGGAAAAATAGCTTTGCTGAATTGTAGCCAAATAAATTGTCCAGTAACACAGAGGACTTTTCCAAAGCACAGTTGTCAGAAGAGGCTTATTTGGACAATCCGCCACCTTTCCTCCTGCTTGACCGTTACAATGGACAGTGACATCACTGTTGTGGCCTAGGGGCTTAACTGGTGGAGCCCCTGTCTCTGCATCTCAAAAGTGAAATCCGGTAGGATTTGGTGCTTGTAACACATAGTTACAAAGATGTAAACAATAAAGATCAAAGGACAGCCATCCTGTTCACACTTAGAAAGCGGAATGAGTGCCGGCCTGTTAAGCCATCCAAGATTCAGTTGTCCAAACCAGTTCCTCAACTAATTTTTAACAGGTTCTTTTTATAACTGGTTCATATAAAGATCTCAATGTACTACTTATAAAACAATGTATGAATAAGATACATCGTACATGCGTGTTAGGAAAGTCAATACCTTATTCAAACATACAGTTGAAGTCGGAAGTTTACATACACTTATGTTGAAGTAATTAAAACTAATTTTTAACCACTCCACAGATTTCATGTTAGCATACTATAGTGTTGGCAAGTCAGTTAGGACATCTAGTTTGTGCATGACACAAGTAATTTTTCCAACAATTGTTTACAGACAGATTATTTCACTTTTAATTCACTGTATCACAATTCCAGTGGGTCATAAGTTTACATACACTAAGTTGACTGTGCCTTTAAACAGCTTGGAAAATTCCAGAAAATTATGTCATGGCTTTAGAAATTTCTGATAGGCTAATTGACATTATTTGAGTCAATTGGAGGTGTACCTGTGGATGTATTTTAAGGCCTACCTCCAAACTCAGTGCCTCTTTGCTTGACATCATGGGAAAATCAAAAGAAATCAGCCAAGACCTCAGAAAGAAAATTGTGGACCTCCACAAGTCTGGTTCATCCTTGGGAGCAATTTCCAAACACCTGAAGGTACCACGTTCATCTGTACAAACAATAGTATGTGAGTATAAACACCATGGGACCACACAGCCGTCATACCGCTCAGGAAGGAGACGCGTTCTGTCTCCTAGAGATGAACTTGCTTTGGTGCAAAAAGTGCAAATCAATCCCAGAACAACAGCAAAGGACCTTGTGAAGATGCTGGAGGGAACAGGTACAAAAGTATCTATATCCAAAGTAAAACTAGTCCTATATCGACATAACCTGAAAGGCTGCTCGCCATAAAAAAGCCAGACTACTGTTTGCAACTGCACATGGGGACAAAGATCTTACTTTTTGGAGAAATGTCTTCTGGTCTGATGAAACAAAAATTGAACTGTTTGGCCATAATGACCATCGTTATGTTTGGAGGAAAAAGGGGCTTGCAAGCCGAAGAACACCATCCCAACCGTGAAGCACGGGGGTGGCAGCATCATGTTGTGGAGGTGCTTTGCTGCAGGAGGGACTGGACATCTCAAGACATCAGCCAGGAAGTTAAAGCTTGGTCGCAAATGGCTCTTCCAAATGGACAATGACCCAAAGCATACTTCCAAAGTTGTGGCAAAATGGCTGAAGGACAACAAAGTCAAGGTATTGGAGTGGCCATCACAAAGTCCTGACCTCAATCCAATCGAAAATTTGTGGGCAGAACTGAAAAAGCGTGTGCGAGCAAGGAGGCCTACTAACCTGATTCAGTTACACCAGTTCTGTCAGGAGGAATGGGCCAAAATTCCAGCAAGCTTGTGGAAGGCTGCCCGAAATGTTTGACCCAAGTTAAACAATTTAAAGGCAATGCCTGTAGCTATCACGTACTGTTCTGTGCAGATGCAGACCTGGTCACAATTTTTGATGCATATGAATATTATTGCTTTTTTCTTCTCAATGATCAAAATGCAAAAAGGATGTCTGCTGTGAGCTGTATTTGGACCCCATGCCACCTGTTTAATAGCCCTGATCTAAAAACAGATAATTTTGCTGGGTTTTATAGGTTTTCAGAAATTATTATCTTCAGTAATTAAATCTCAGTTGTTTTCCGGTTTAATTGTAAAACAAACAGGCTTTTTCCTCTGGAGCAGTAGGATAGTGTGGTATCTACAGGAATTGCAAGTCATATAGTCCTGTATATGTCCTACAGCTTAAAACTTCTATAGTTTGTCATTGCCTGGGAGAGCTGTCAGTTGCTTGAGCAAGCATTTGTCCAGCCACTGGAGGATATAAAGCAAGTTTTCCCCTGATTAACACCTTTCAGGACGAGGGATACACTATTAAAATCCAATGAAGAACACACCTGCATTAGAGACCACTCTATAGCGGGCGTGGAGGTGAAAACTACATGGTTTCTTACCAACATGTCACAGATTCCCATTTTGTTGCCATCGAGCTGTTACATGTGTCACCTTCACTCACTAGAAAATCTGGTGGCCATCTTAAAAGTCACACTGTTTACTAGGCTGTAGTAGCTCTATGTCTATATTAACTGCACTGCCATGGAATGCAGTGAGGTCATGCTAGTCATGCACTGCATGACCCGGGAGCTTTTAACCCTCATATTATGTCAACATTTTATGACGCCTTTTATGTTTGGGGTTAAATTGTCCCCAAGAGTTTAAATTGACACAAAACTATTTTGACACTTTCTGTGTCACCTTTTTTGCATCTCCCAATTGACTAGCCTTTTATCCGTAATTATAAAAAATCTGTGATGATAAATGTAATTTTAGAGCCTGAGGTAAGGGAAAGTTTGTGATGTTTAAAACCCGTATGGGAAAGTGCCACCAGAATTACTCACAAAAGAAGTGCTGCGGTGGCGCAGCGGTAAAAGTGCCGGCCTTCAGTTGGTGCAGTTGCACACGGAGGATCAGGGGTTCGTGCCCCTGGTCCTGCCAGATCTGAGTGTGGCCAGTGCCTTGAGGGAGCGGCAATTGGTGGCCGCTCCTGGGGTGGGGGAAGGGACTTGGCGCGGGAGAATCGTCGCACAAGCGGCCCCTGGCAAGTTGGAATCACGGTTAGGAGCTTCGAGGAGTTGCGCCCTGAAGAGGACGTGGCGCCCTCCTTCCTAATACCGGTGACAGGGTTCTGCAACGGCGAATTCTCAAGCGGTTGCTACACGGGGAATTGAATTGCATAGGGTACAATTAGCTACCAGATTTGGAGAAAAATGGGAAAAATCAGAAACAAATTTTTTTTTAAAGGAATTACCCACAAAAATTGAGAGATAAAAACTAAAAAAGGTTGTATATTTCCTTACATTTTATGTAGATACCCCACAATAACCCCACACAGCACCTTTGTATACCAAGTTGGTACATTATGTTTATTGAGTGTTTACTATTTAATCCCAACAAATTAGAAAAAAAGTCATATATCGAGATGAAAAAATAAGGTTAACTGGTTTTTAAGAGACATCAACCATTGAACCGGGTCAAATTGACCCGGAACATAAGGGTTAATATAACGTGCAAACTGCCAACATATAATCATGACAAGTGATATTATTATGCCTTGTAACATAGTCAAAGCTTTACATCAACATGTCCTAATTCCATGCTTTCCATTTATTATTCACTGTCAATTGAAAGATGTGTGTCAAAACGATATATTTTAAACTTTATTGTAAGCAGGTATCTTCATACTTTCCTTGCCTCAAGCTCACAGTGTTCATTGCAGTTGTCTATGATGTGTCTGAGATATTTGTGCAACAGCTGTTGGAATTGTATTGCAATGCGAGATCAGAAGATCGATTTTGCAAGTATAACATAATTAAAAGGCTTACAAAAACAATTCCTACTATATATTATTCATGGATCATATGGACTTAACTAAATTTTGTGAAGTTTTCCTTTAATGCTTGCTTTTTCAAGTGTTGTTAAAAATATAATTGTCAGTGAATGGTAAACTTCTCATTCACTTCATTGGCTGTGACTATTATTCACGATTTCCTGCCTAGCTGCTGTTCCTCTTGTGTACATGCTGGGTTGGAATTATCCATATAATTTCATCAGACTTTGTATTGTGCTTTACAGCACTTTCCTTTACTGGCATTTAGCAGGAGCTCTTATCCAGAGCAACTTGAAATGCAAACACAAGTTCAAAGATCAGGGATCAAAGAGCAATAATTCCCTAGAGGGGGAAAGTAAAGTCCCAAGTGACACAGCGTGCGCAGAAGCACATTCCACCACCGAAGAGCCAGAAAGGGCCACAGACATGACTGGGAAATGCTGGCTTGGAGAGGGGGAGGAGCTAGATGTACCATGGTTGCAGAACAGAGGGGTCTGGCTGGTATGTGCGGCCTGATGATCTTTTTAATGTATGAAGGGGCACCCCCATTATTAGCAGGCTAGCAGCAAGGTTTAAAATGTGATGTGTGCAGTTATGGGTAGCCAGTGGAGGGGGGGGGGGGGCAGCGAAGAGGGGAATGATGTGGGACAGTTTCAGGGGGTTGTAGACCAGGTGTTCTGGATGAGCTTCAGAGGCCTGATGGCAGATATAGGGAGGCCAGTGAGGAGAGAGTTACAGGAGTCAAGGCAAAAGATCACCAGAGCCTGAACCAGAAGCTGGCTTGTGTAAATTGTGACAAAAAAGTGGATTTCCCTGAGGTTATAGAGGAAGAATCTGCACACCCAGCTCACCACTGCAATGTCCACAGTGTTGTTGAGTTTGTCCTCCAGCGATGTCACTACAAGGTTCCTGGTGCTAGAAGAAGCCAGCAAGCCGAGTGGTGTGGCCCAGGGTGAGAGAGAGATCATGTGGGGGGCAAGAAACATTAGTGATGTAGAACATCTTAGTCTTTTCCAGCTTGAGCTTTAGATGGTGTTTTTCCATCCAGCTCAAGATGTCATGTAGACAGGCTGAGATGCATGCAGAGACCTGCAGGTCAGTTGGCGGGTAGGATAGAAAGAGCTGAGTGTCATCGATATAGCGTTGTGACAAGCCGTGAGCAGCGATAACAGAACCAAGGCATTTAGTGCAGAGGGAGTAGAGGAAGAGACCAAGAGTTTGGAATTTTGGTTTGATAAAGCAGGCCCACTTAGCAGAAGTGACAGCTGATGAAAATACAGAGATCAGGAACGTTCCCTCTCTGCTGTCTGTAGTTTGGTTCTGTTGGCCTGGAGGATGTCAGACAACCGGGAACCAGGGAGGAAGGTCTGGGAACAAGAGGGCAGAGGGAGTCATGGGCTGAAGAGAGCGAAGAAAGCAGACGATGAGACAAGAGGCGGGAGGGAGATAGTAACTGGAGGAGAGGGAGGAGGGTGAGAGGTTGTTACTGAGACAGTAGGAGTGGGTGGGAGGTGGTGGTTTGGAGGAGAGAGGGAGGGAGAAAACTGTTCCCAGGAAGGGCAGATCGAGTTATGAGGGGTGATCCATGTCTCTGAGAGGGCAAGGAAGTGGAAGGAGAGGAGGGAGGTGTAGGCCGAGATGCCCACCTTCCAGGGGACAGAATGGCAGCTCCACAGTAAAAATTAAAGTTTGGGAAATCTAGATATTCTGCCTGGCAAGGAATATTAATAAATGGAAGAATTGTTTTTAAAAATGTATTATTATTATTATTATGCTAGAGCCTAAATGATGACTCTTACAATTTCACACATCTAAATTCACTCTTTTGACTCAAAAGTACAGTGTGATAACAATATTTTATTAATATTGTTATCACCCAAAATCATCTCAAGCGTGAAGCAAGGATTTCTATCAGATCAAAACCACACGAGAAGCCGCCTGCAGGAGGAGATGGTTACACAGCAAAAAAAAATTAAAATCCTGGGATGAACACTGCTGGGTACACTTTTTTTCTAAAGGAAAACAGAAAGACTGCCCTCGTTTCATATTTGTCTTATTCAGACAGGAAGAGAGTAGAGGGTTAACATAGTGAAGGAATCACAGCTCATACGGTACAAGGACAGGGGATCAAACCCTCACCCACGCAGGGGGAAATGTATATGGCTCAAGCGTCAGCCACCCTACAGACTGCGCCACACATCTCGCTCAACTGGGTACACCGTAAAAAGGGACTACATAGGGAAGTACAATCTCTATTAGCTTGGAAGTGCCAATAGAACGGGCTGCTCCAAATGAAAAGTTCTCGCCAAAAACATTTTCACATTTATCTATCTTCTTATCACATTAAATATCACATAAAATGAAGAAATGAAAGACTTAATACAATAATAATTGCATACAGTATATCTTTTAAAAGTGTGTGGGAGCCCATGGATTCCCACTCTGTGTGTTCCTCCCTAGTAATGTCACCCCTCCCATCTCGTCCACATGTCAACAGACTGCAGCCTCTTCTCTACTCTACCCCTCTCTCTCTTCTTCCAATGGCAATGTCCTCTCTGCACTAGACCTGCAGAAACCATTACCCACTAGCTCGTGGACGCATTGCTCCACTCTCCCTGCCCCTAGCTCATGGATAGACTGTAGCCCCCCCAGCTCACAGACACACTGCACCCCTCCCCCTGCGACTAGCTCACGGATACACTGCACCCCCCCCCCCCTTTCCCCCTTCCCCCTTCCCCCTTAGCTCGCAGACACACTGCACCAAAAGTGTTAAAAATGCATTCTGAATATGCTGCAGTACATTAGAAAAATGTTTTCACAATAATTTGCAATGTTGTTCATGCGATCCATAGTTTACCACACCTGAACGAACTTCAGAAAGTATTCCCACATCAGACCCAAAAAAGTCAGGGTAGAAACGCACTTGGAAGCAGCAGCATTCAGTTCAAACGTTTCTCCAGTGAGCTGTGCTGGCATGCTGTTCCGGTCTTGTGGCGCACAGATCTGACCGCACAGTGAGTGTCTCGTTTAACTCCAGCAGAACACCAGAAATGCCAACCCGACCCTTATGTGAATTTCATTTACCACCCAAAAACACAAACTACTTTTTTAATATGGTCCTCAAACCATGGTTCAGAGGCACATATTACAGCCCTGTGCTACCATTGACGTTTTTCATGGTAATTATATAAGATAGGGATTTTTCCTATATTTTACCCTCATTTGGAACATCCAGTCGCAACTGGTATTTAAGCAATAGATCACGAGAGGGAGTGCGTTATTGGAAATATAAGCACTGCTGTGATGTCGCAGCAACGAGACCGCAGGTTGAGTTGCGGAGTACTCTCAGAAATGCTTATATCCAATAACGCACAAACCTCAAGTGAACTATTGCTTTTATACAACAATGTTACCATATACGTTTAGTAAGTAATGAAAAAATATTTAAACAATAACATTTGATTAACTCATTCTTTTCGCATTCGCCAACTTGCTAGCACCCTGTTTCTGGTGCTATTGTTGTTGTTTATGCTTCCTAGGCAATGCTCTATAGAACGCTCTACGCACTGGCAGTGTGGTTATGCTAAATACCAGCACTGATGGAATGCGTCTTGGCCAACCATGTTACTCGTTCTGATCTCATTGTTGTATAATGGATAACATATTCTTGCATTATGGAACACAGTTGGGTCTGTGGTGTGGACTTGGTATCAGCACACTGACGTGAGCGTGGAGAGACCTTGTTCTGTGTGTGGTGTCGACTTGGTATCAGCACACTGACGTGAGCGTGGAGAGACCTTGTTCTGTGTGTGGTGTGGACTTGGTATCAGCACACTGACGTGAGCGTGGAGAGACCTTGTTCTGTGTGTGGTGTGGACTTGGTATCAGCACACTGATGTGAGCGTGGAGAGACCTTATTCTGTGTGTGGTGTGGACTTGGTATCAGCACACTGACGTGAGCGTGGAGAGACCTTGTTCTGTGTGTGGTGTGGACCTGGTATCAGCACACTGACGTGAGCGTGGAGAGACCTTGTTCTGTGTGTGGTGTGGACTTGGTATCAGCACACTGACCTCGGCCTAAGTCCATCTCTGTGCAGCGGCGGTCAGGGTTGCTGTGCACACGACACTTGTACACGGCTCCGGGGGTTCGCACTGAGCTGCTGAAGGAGGAGTTGGCTTTGGGGGCGCCCACCAGCACCCTGCGGAGAAGTGATTGTGGCAAAAGGCAGAGTGTGAGTCCATGAGCGTAACCTGAGATCCAGATCCAACTCTGACAAACCTCAAACCTCAAACCACAGCCCCCACCCCCACCCCTGCCCCCGCCTCCCTCACCTCACCACTATAGTACCTCTCATAGGCAGAGAGAGGCTCTTTTTACTGAGCAGACTCGGAGCCTGCGAAGCAGTTAAAGTGATTTCACACCTAAAAGGGGCTTTTTCAAAGGGGTTACCCTGGAAACTCAGCATGGGCAGAGGCTACAGAATCGTTACTCACACAAAAATGAAATATGCATGACATTCTTTTTAAATATGTATTACACAGATTAAATATATAGAGAATGCATTTATTGCTAGTGTTTCAGAAAGTGCATGAACCTCACATTTAAAGTATTAACAACAACAACAATTGGTTTCTGTTAATGATACAACAAATGGTTTCAAAACAATATGGTAAATACATGCAATTATTATTGTATTAAGTGACAGTACATTATTTGTATTATGATGTCAATGTTGGAACATATTTTCAAAGATAAATATATTTACAAATATATACATAGAATACATTAAATAAAAAAGCATTTTCTTTCAGGAATGTATGAGTTTATTTAAAGTATAATATATAGCACTGTCTAATTAATTTACCATTGGCTACGATTCATTTTTCACTGTCATTGCCAACAAGTGCTTCCTGTTTCAGTTTACCATAAACCCATACCCTTGATTCAGTATCTCCATCCAGCATATTGAGAAAACAATAGCCCAGTCTGTGGCCAGAGCTGAGTCAGGATTTTGAACGGTCACATTGTACAAAAACATAACAACTTCCACATTATCTAGAACAGGGATTCAATGAAGACATTAAAAAAAGGAAAATTGGTTTTCCCTCCCCAAACTATCCATACCAAAAATAAATATTGCTGAAGGCAGCAATTAATGGGGGTCAAGCACTAACAGCTTAAATGAATGTAAAGTAAGTGTACAGTGCCCCAGTGTGGCATATTTGTTCTAAAGTTGTTTGGTATTGATGTTGGATGCATGGTCCCTGCCCCTCTGTCCATTTAGCCACTAGTATGGTGTGTAATCATTCAATTAATTTTAATGTTTCACCAAAAAACCTAACTACACAGATAAAGGTTATTAAATGGGTAATTAATTCAATTCAATTCAATTCAATTTTATTTGTATAGCGCTTTTTACAGAGAACTGTCATAAAGACACTGTACAGAGAAACTGAAGGAAAATTGAGCAAAAACCAGGCCTGAATTTAATTAATAAGTGTTTGTTTTATGTATTTCTCAAATATCCTATTTTTATACCATCTTCGTTTCTTGTTGTAATCTTTTTTGGAAGATGCTTTGAATGTAATATAAATGCTGTATAAATAAAGGATTAAACTAAAAATGTATACCGAGTTTAATTTGTGCTGTTATGCATAGATTTGTTTTAAAGTTTACAGTGTTATCCCTTTAACCAGCATTCGATTCAGCTTACATTGAACACCCTTTGTCAGTTCAAATAATTAAATATTTCTCAGTAACATTATATGGTGAAACTCTCTTGCTGGTGCTTTTGAATTAAATAAATAAATAATATACAAACGTATTTTAAAATTGCAATTTCCCCCAGTCAAAAGGAAAAGTGGTAGGGTGAATGGGATACCCAAGTGACATCCAGACGGTGAACAATGAATGACCAATGTAAAGTCATTTATTAGGGTGTTGTGCCACCACATGTGGCCACTAGAACTTGTATGCACCGTGGTACAGAGCAGTGTCCGGAATTCTGCAGGGGGAATAAGACACCACTTTTACACAATAACCTAATATTTAGTTAACATAAAAGAAAAATACTTTTCCAAGAATAATTGCTCAGTTTGGTTCAGATCTGGTGAAGACTGAGAAGGTTGTAACTTATGGATAATATTAGTGCCATGTTTGTGTTTTAGAGATAGGAGCACTATCATCTTCAAAGACACCCCACCCTCCAGGAAAGAAAAGCTTTAACATGATATGAAGATGATTACTCAGTGCCATTAAGTAATGACTGACATTGATTTGCCTTCTAAAGTTGTGAGTGTACCTAAACTACCAAGCCAAATTTCATTAAGAGCCATGGCAAAGGCCCCAAGGAGACACTCAGCCCTCTGACTCCAGCGCTTGACTAAAACTAAGAGAACTATCCCAGATGGCTCTGCAGTTCCAGCCCCATTGGACCTTGCTTAGCCTTCATTTGTGACTATTCTAAATTGTATTTGATCTTATTATTTCCCTTTTCCTCTTTTTAAAAGTGCATTGTTGTTTTATGTTTCCTTACCCTGTTCCCATGGCCTTTTCCTTTTTATCTGAGCTCATGCACTATCTATGAGATTGGTTTCCTTGCTCACCACACCTCACATTGCACAAGCCAAGTTTGAAAAATCCCTCCACACTCTTTAATTTAACGTATGAAGGCAAGAGTGACATCACAGAAGAGCAAAGTTTAGTGTAGGTCCAATTTTGTTGAAACCTCATTTCCCTATGTTTAGCCAACTATATATGGAATATTGCAAAACCATTTATAATATTGTAGGGCAGTCAGTATAGTGGGTGGTATCATATGGATCTTACATTGATGTTGAATCCTAGGAGGGAGGCACAAATACAATACACAATTCCCCATTTGAAACCTTGTGATCTGGGTAATGTAATTTCTGCAGAATACCGGTCATGTGTCATGTTCACTTGCAAATCTGGTAATGATTTTCAAGGATCATCAAGTTTGTCCCCAGCATAATGTGTTACCAATGTGACCGTAAGATTGGTCAACTGACACAGCATTGCTCCTGCAACCACACTATGAGTGGAAACAACAAACCCCGTGTTCTGTTTTTATTACTACGCGATTTGTGACAACTCTGCCGAATACGGAGTTTCTAAGTGCCACTACTGTTGCGTAGCTAGTCCATTTAACAAACAACTCCCCACCCAGTCTCACCTGCAACTATACCGACCCATGTGTGACACAATAGACAACAGCGTCTATCTGTGAGTTCATAAAAATATTTTTTCAGCACCAGAAATTTGTATTCCAATCCATAATATCAACAAGATAAAGCCAACAATAGCCTGAACGTATGCCAACACAGCCGTGAAAAGTCCTGCTCAGTCAATAGCAAAATAAACAAGTGAAATTCTTGTGTAATTATAACACGTCATTCTCCTATCAATATCTGCTACTAAATATTAAATAAATATACAATCCTACCATTGGTTTTATGCATAGAGATGTCGCTTTCAGGATTCAGTGGTAATTTTATTGTCTTGGACAATCTGTTTGACAAATACATACAGTACCTCTTTATAACGGTAGTACATTATTTGAACCGTCTATGCGTAAAACCCCGCCTGCTGTTCAAGCCTATGTATTACTAAGTATTACTGCTTGTAATATTTCAAATATGTATGTGAGTTTTTCCACTTGTGCCATAGTTATTTTTGCATTTTGAGTGCATTTCACATACTGTAGTGAAAGCATTCATAGGTGGCTCAGTCATGTTTTATGTTTGATGGATGTGAAGCTAGAACATTTGCCAGCATTTTCCTGATGATGGAATATTGTTTTATTGTAATCTTATCGTACATAATATAGACTATGAAGTATTAGTATCCCCCAGGGATATACTTGTCACACATTCCAATTTAATGTGCGCTGATATGTGCTAGATGAATGTAAACATTTTCTTGGAATGATTAGAAATGCCAACATTTTTTTAAAAACTACAGAGAAATATCATCCCAGGGCATGCGGCAAAAGATTACATACTGTGGAGTACGGAAAAAAGAGAGGTTTTATTGAGTTATAAGAGTGAATGATTAGGCTACGTGTTTAGGAGTGTTTACCAGCGTGATATCAATGTTTTCATCTTAAACCATCATAAGGGGCAAAGGTACATGCTTTATAATGAACAAAAAAAGTATTTTAATCATTTAATGACAGGTTTTGGATAGGTTCTTGGACCCACAGATATCTATCCCGCTATAGAGATTAAAAGATATTCTCACTTTAAAATGGTACAAAAGTGAGTGTCATGAGGCAAAACAGTTGATATGTAGTTAAATATATGATTATTTTATGCTTTACAGCAGTGCACAATTTAGCCATTTTGGATACATTTGGAGACACTAAGGGACAACAGGGTACACTGCCTAAGCGACATAGCTCTTCAGTTGTTCTGCATATCACCCTCATATTTTCTCACTTGTGGACAAGGAGTCTATGATCCAGGAAATGTATAGTTTTACCTGTTTTACATATGTAGTTTTCAGTATTTCATTCAAACTCTGTTATGTTCCACCTAACAGGCACCAGTTCTGCTCTGATGAAGCTGATATACGAAATATATGATTAATTTATGATTTACAGCTGTGCACAAATTTGCCATATTGGATAGATTTGGAGGCACTGTTGGAAAACAGGGTATACTGCTTACATTTTGTCATTATAGATCTTTAGTAGTTCTGCATAATTATCACCCTTAGATTTTGCACACTTGTCGACAAGGAGTGTATGATCCAGGATTTTTTTTTAACCTGTTTTACATTTATAGCTCTCAGTGTTTCATTGCAAACTACAGAAAAACAACTTTATTTTTTTGGCACTTTATTTTGACCTGAATTATGAAAATAAACGAATCTCAGTTAGTATTGTAAATTGAGTTATAAATAATCTTAAATAAAACACCCCCTAAATAGTTGAGAATTTGGCATCTTGTGTGAAGGGGTTAAACAACTCTCAGATACATACTTCAGGTAATTAGCTGTGCTATTTTTGAAAGCTGCCTTACAAAACAACCTTGTTTCACCTGTCCTCCATCTGTGAGCCATTGGCTAATTAAAAGCATATTGTTGTGTGAGACAAACCTTAACTAATGAGGGGCCTGTTTCACAAAGCAGGATTACTAAATTAGCTGGATAACGGCACTGAGTAAAACCCGAAACTCTCCCAAATCTGTAACATGGACTGAAGTAAAAAGCGCTGTTCCGGATTTTAGTCAGTGCAGTTATCCAGTTAACTCAGTAATCCTGTTTTGTGTAATACCCCCCATGGCTTCACTTTAGAAGTCAGAAGAGGTTCAACCCCAGAGTTGAGAGCTGTTTCAATCCATAGTCATGCAAATTTAAAGTTGTCCTTACATAAACCCTTAACAAAGGGAAAACAAATGGTCAGGCTGACAGAAGCCACCACAAACCACGATGTTTCACTAGCCTCACAAACAGCTGGTGACAGTATTGCTCCTTATTGATAAGAATATGTTTCATTATGTTTGATGAGAATTAGCCAATACCATTCACGCTTGGTACTGATGTCTAAAAGCCAAAACAATATTTCACTAAATCACCCCCTTCTCGCAAGCAAGGAGATATGCTATTAATAACTTTTAACAGGACAAGTGTTTGAATGGAAAAAACGGACCCTCTGAACAGCCCTAATGTTTATCATTCAGTGTGACATCCTGGCAAAGGCATATGAGATATTTTAGAACTTTATGTTTAAACTAGCCTCTTAACCGCCCACTGGACAATATCAGCCCCTCCTGGTCCATTAAGCACCAGCATCTCCAAACTCCCCTTCTCCCCCCACCCACAACAACTCCTATTTAGTGTTGTAATGATGCTACTTGTTGGTATTGGTATCGGACCAATCCACCCCTTAACTACTTGTATCAGAAATGGGAGAATTTAATCATTATGTAATTGTTCTGATTCTGATTCCATAACATTTACAAGGGTTCAGCAAAGTATAATTTCCTTCTGTAGCTGCTACAAAACACAAATTCAGTTCTGCACCTTGTAGCAATGTTGAGAGTCAGTGATTCTTCAGTACAGCCTCGTACTGTGGATTAATGTAGGAATAGGCTGACATGCGACAGAGAAGAAACACATAAATTTCTCAGAAACATTTTACTGTTATTCCCTTAGATAGCAAACATAGCTTTTGATAATTATGTGAAAAATAACAATCAAGGTGTTAGCAAGCTGCGGCTGTAACCGAGACTATCCTTCAGTTCAATTCAATTATTCATTTGTAGTTTTTATCGACGCCGATGGAAATTCTGTATTCTTAGCTCTGTAGCTAGCAAATCTATTTAACCTATCGTTGTTAGCTATAAGCAATTTTGTACTAGCAAGAGTCAGAATTAAGTCCATAAATTGAAGGACTGCTAGCAAGTCTCCAGGATAGACATTAAGATAAATAACTTGCAACATTGAGCATTGAACATTTAAATGTCAGACATGGTTACTAGTCTCAACTGATTCAGGTGTTAGCAGTACCTACAGCAGATCTTAAGAAAAAGTTGGAGATTGTGCCTGTTCATTACAGGGTCAGACATTACCACATTACCTTGAATTCTGAGAAAAAAAAGGAACATAATCAGCATGTGGAATAATTCATCCAAATCACATTTTTCAAGCCTTTAACAAAACTGGCCAGTGGTTCAAACCTGAGTAAAAATTACTCTTTGAGCATATTGGGTATGGCAGAATTTTGTTTCTTTAGTCTACACCAGGGCAAGAGGTACGCTAAGACTGGGGATGGATTTAGTGGGTAGGGCCTTTCAAGTATTACTCAAAAATATTTGAGATTTCTGAAGGTTATTGGGTCTACAAGTTATTTAGTGTGATGAACTAATCAGCATCTGTTGCTACCTTTGTTAGCACTCGTTACCATTGTTGGTTAATAAAGCCATGGTTACAACGTTTTGAATGTAGCATTTAGTGGACTCAATAAAGAGGAATGTGAAGATTGTTCTCTTTAGATATAGCAGGTCCAAGATCCATGGGCTCCATAGTTTCTCCAAACTTCTACTTTGCTCCAAAAATCAAGGTAGACTCCAGGCGTCTGACTGAACAGGGAAGCTTGGTGTGTGCGCAATGACGCAAGGACAAATCCATCGACCAAAACCCTCCCACGACGAGTGATATAAGCATGCGCTGCACTGCGGGGCTGCAAGCCACAGTTAGTGCTGGTATGGTGTAGATTTAGTACGTGAGGTGCATCCAAGCAGTGGGACAGTCCCATAACAGCATGAGCTATCCAAAAGCCCTTAAGTGTTTCTTTTTAAGCATTAGTTAGCTTTTGAGATGAAATATTTTTAATGTGTATATGGCAACTCAATATTTAAAGTTGTATCACTTGCAGTATCCAGTAAATCGATAATAATAATCTATATATAGTAGTAGCCTGACAGCATTCGAATTATTTGAATTCAACTTTTTTGATGTTAACGTTGTTTAAAGTTTATTTGTTATCTATTTTGGACTATTTTGTATCTCCACATCCCGGTCTTATGATAAACTTAATATTTTAGTTATAACTGCTGAAAAAAATACGTGACAGCTTGATTTTAAGAAAAGTAGGTCTATTGTACTCGACGAATAAACAACGTATTTCACCTCCGACAGTATTCTACGTTGGATAGGCCTACAGTACAGTTACATCAAGCGAAATACTCGAAATACCTTTTTACTCGACATTTTCATGCAAAGACATTGAATTTAGACTATAGGTTATACATATCGCTATGTTGAACTTTTCCCAGGTTAATCGGAAATGGAAATTAAACAACGAGGTATAATCTCTTTTTCATCGTTCTAGTATAGGCTACTCAATATCCTGGCTATTCTGCTGATGAGTAGCCTACTGCGCAATATTTTGTGGATGCGTTCAATTTAGACACATTATGCACAGTTTTTCCCCCTTTTTTCTCTAAGGCTATTTTTTGTTTTAAATGTTTTAGATTGTTCCTATCAAAATGGACCTCTTGGTTTTTTACTAAAAACTGCGTTACTTGAAAATAGGCGGGGTGTTTTGCTCAATATACTTAAGGTAGAGGAGATTAATGTAGCCTATGCCGATGTCACTGCCTTTCGTGATGACTATGCCTTTGCCTTTCGACTATGACCTCACCTAAGTGAACTCCACCGATAGTCAGTGTGTTTAATTAAAGTACCATTGGGCACAAATTGCAGAAAATGAATGTAGCCTATACGCCAAAGTAAGCTATAAGACCGTGTGATGGTCAATACACCATCGCCGTTATAGACGCTGTGTAAAAAAAGTGAGAGACACGCTGAAGGCTCAGCCACGTTACTGCGGTAACACGAACACGGCAAGAAAGTTAAATAAGTGTCATACATAATAAGGTCTACACACGTTCTGCCAATAGTAATCATAAGGTCGCTATGAAATTGCGGATGAGCGTACGCCCCATTGGCAGCTGCAGAAGGCGCAATGTTCGTGGTTATTCATATTAGTTCTGAACAATTTTAATGTGTTTTTTCTTTTACTTTTATTTTCTTGTTCTGGTGCATATATTTTGGTTGTTATCATGTAAGACCGATTCCGAGGCTGTGATTCACGTTTCAAGCTGTTCAATTTTAACCCAAACAGCTGGCGCATTTCAAGTTAAATCCCTTGCGTAAGGAGGAAAAAGTCAGATATTATACATTTGAAGTATAACTAAACTATTTCGTTCTTGTGCCACTTTGATACAAATTCGTTCAATTGTGTTTACATGTGTTTTATTCACTTTTCAAAGTAGGCTATGCAACAATTAGTCAACTTACCAACGTGTATTGTCGTGGAAGTGTTCGAGTACGGAATATCCAAAGAACGTCCCATCTGGCCCGCGGTACAATATGGGGTGGTCTAAATCGATGTTGTAAGAGTAAACCAAAGAAACTGTGAAAAATAGGAAACATATATCCAAAATGCACCTTCTTTCGCGATAGGGAATTGCAGCCATTCTTTGGTACATCACTTACGAAGGGAGAAAAAAGCGCACAAAAAATTTAGTGTTGAAATATTGAAGTAGTTTCAGAGACTACAAAAACTGTTTCTTCAGACAAATTAACTTGGGTTTAAAATCTTAAAACACAGTTCAATATTTAGCAAATAGCCTCATATAGGGGGCCATTAACTGTTCTATCTGTTCTGTCTTTGTAACTGTGAAACTAGTGACACGCAGTTGCTCTATGCCTATAGTAAGGCGTATGTTTTGCAGACGAGCATCACATTTCAATTCGCAAGAGCAAGCAGTTGAGGAGGAAAGCGAGTTTTGCCTCCACCTACTGTAGCCTAACTGAAATTACTGACGAGCGAAGCACAATACTTTAATTTCAAATTTAAATAAGCGTTGATCATCGTTTTCCTCGGTATATCACGACGATCATTTTACATGTAAGTGCATCTACGTAACATGCTGCGCACTTCATTAAATAATATGCTAAATATTGATTTAGCCCAAGAAGAAACAGTTAGCCTGTTATGACCAGGGCCCCGTTTCCCAGAAGGATCTTAAGAGTAATGTTTTGTTTAGGTTATTTTGTTTTTATATTACTTTTATTGTTTGTTTGTTTGTTTTTCGTCTTTTGTCTTTCTCCTTCTGTTTTTGTTGTCTTTTTATGTAATGTCAGTAAATTTTAATCATTTTAATAATAAAATGAATACAGCACAAACACAACAAACTCTAAGATGATCCTAACTAAGACTCGCGTTTGGGAAACGGGGGCCAGATCTGAACGAACGCGTAGCCTATTGTTTTTGGATCATTAGAGAATCAGTATCACAGCCAGGATGGCTTTCCTTTGACACTTAATATTCTTTAAAATGAAGACATAGACAGGCCTACAATAGTCATATGAAAATAATGCCTAAGAGATTAAAGGTATTAATTAGCTATATACAGTAAATGCGTTGTAAATACTTAGGTATATAGGTCTATATAAGACACATTTAAAGCCTGACATAATTATTGTCACGTTAGGATAGCCTGCTTAACTTAGGGGACTAGACTATTTATTCATTCATGTGTTCATTTGTTTTAAATTAAACGTGATTTCCAGCCAATTTACTTAAGATGCATTTTTAAATTCTGTAATTGTATTAATTTGATTAATTCTGGAGCGAACAAATGGACAAGCACATTCTGTCCTTCAGACGCCCTCTTTTTCACTCAAAATCACCTGCCGAGCTTCCCAAAGCGTCCTAGGACTAGGCTACTACACTTCAGACGCAGTTAGACTGCTGGTGCGCCATAGATCAGAGGAGGTCCATCTACAATCCAGCCTATTCATACTCTCCCTACCTGGGCGACAATCTGGAAATTATGCTGAGGCTACCTGTCACATATGCGAATGGCACGGACAAGAGTAGGACACAGTAGTCTACAAGGGGCTCTATCTTGACGATCTTAGCGCTTGGTCTAAAACGCATGGCGCAAGTGCATTTAGGGCGTGTCCAAGTCCACTTTAGCTAGTTAGACAGCCTGTTATTTGAGCGCTAAGAGCAAGGTGTAAATGGGCTGAACTTAGTCTCTTCATTAATTATAGGTGTGTCTTGGGCGTAACATGCAATAAACCAATCAAAATGTCATATCACATTCCCTTTAAAAGCCTGCTTTTCCACCTTGGTGGATTTCTTATATGATGGACATGCTTGTGCTTGTGTAGTGTGCAAGCAAGGAATATTATTCGGACCAACCATTATGATGCGTTTTGATATACACAATAATCTTTAACATTAGGGTTTAACACCAGCACAGGTTCCTGGTAATTCCCAACAGTGCGGTTATTTTAGAAAATATATGTGGTTTAATTTAGTTGAAAACACCTGCAACCACTGAGAATAAGCTAAAAGAATAGGCTATGGCTTCTGTCTCACCTTAGAAAACGCCAAGTTAGCCTGCTTGTTTAACAAATTTTGTTTGATTATACAAACCCCAATTCCAAAAAAGTTGGGACAGTATGTAAAATGCACATAAAAGCAGAAAGCAGTGAAAGCATTTGTAAATTCTTTTTTACATAAATTTAATTGAAAACAGGACAAAGAAAAGATATTTAATGTTTTACCTGATCAACTTTATTGATTTAATTCTAATTCCAAATTTGATGCCTGCAACATGTTCCAAAAAAATTGGGACAGGGGCAAAAAAAAAACACCTGTTTGGAACATTCCACAGGTAAATAGGTGATGCTATCATGACTGGGTATAAAATGATATCAAAAGACTCTTATTTTCAGGTACTCTTACAAGGGATACTACAACCTCATTTGAATGGATCTCTATGGGAATTGGGGGGTAGGACTAGATTAAGCTGTAAATTACACGGGAATAATATGGAACCCATGGTTGGCTAAATGGCTGTAAGGGTCTGTGGTATCAAACGAGCCTCAAACCATCACTCTGCTGTCAGATATGCAGTAGATATGGATGGATCACTTTAAGGGTTGTTTCTCCTGACAAATTTTTTTATTGAGCTCTATGGAAAAATAAATCAGGAGAAGAAACCCTTAAAGTTATCCATCCATATCTACTGTATTTCTGGCAGCAGAGTGATGGTGTAAGGCTTGTTTGATACGTCAGACCCTTGATGACTTAGAGCCATGTAGCCAACCATGTGTTCCATACTGTTCCAGTGTAATTTACAGCTAAATCTAGTCCCACCCCCCAATTCCCATAAAGATCCATTCAAATGCAGAGACGTTATATTATCGCTTGTAAGAGTACCAGAAAATAAGATATCAAGAGTCTTTTGAGGTTGCGATATGCGACCAAATATTAAAAATGATGACTTTATTTAATATATAAATGCAGGGGTGCCAATAATTGTGGTATACATGGTTTTGTTAAAAATAATTATTTCTCATTCTTTCAGTGTGTAATTAAGCTAATTCACCAAACCTTGAATTTTCTATAACCTTTTTTACTCATCTTTACCAGGGGTGCCAATAATAGTGGAGGGCACTGTACAGTTGAAGTTGAAAGTTTACATACACCTTAGCCAAATCCATTTAAACTCAGTTTTTCACAATTCCTGACATTTAATCCCAGTAAACATTCCCTGTCTTAGGTCAGTTAGGATCACAACTTTATTTTAAGAATGTGAAATGTCAGAATAATTGTTGAATGATTTATTTCAGCTGTTCATTTCTTTCATCACATTCCCAGTGGGTCAGAAGTTTATACACTCATATTTCGTAGCATTGCCTTTAAATTGTTTAACTTGGGTCAAACATTTCGGGTAGCCTTCCACAAGCTTCTCACAATAAGTTGCTGGAATTTTGGCCCATTCCTCCTGACAGAACTGGTGTAACTGAGTCAGGTTTGTAGGCCTCCTTGCTCGCACACGCTTTTTCAGTTCTGCCCAAAAGTTTTCAATTGGATTGAGGTCAGGACTTTGTGATGGCCACTCCAATACCACGTCTTTGTTGTCCTTAAGCCATTTTGCCACAACTTTGGAAGTAGGCATTGGGTCATTGTCCATTTGGAAGAGTCATTTGCGACCAAGCTTTAACTTCCTGGCTGATGTCTTGAGATGTTGCTTCAATATATCCACATAATGTTCCTTCCTCATGATGCCATCTATTTTATGAAGTGCACGAGTCCCTCCTGCAGCAAAGCACCCCCACAACATGATGCTGCCACCCCTGTGCTTCACGGTTGGGATGGTGTTCTTCGGCTTGCAAGCCTCATCCTTTTTCTTCCAAGCATAACGATGGTCATTATGGCCAAACAGTTCAATTTTTGTTTCATCAGACCAGAGGACATTTCTCCAAAAAGTAAGATCCTTGTCTCCATGTGCAGTTGCAAACTGTAGTCTTGCTTTACTATGGCGGTTTTTGGAGTAGTGGCTTCTTCCTTGCTGAGCAGCCTTTCAGGTTATGTCGATATAGGACTCGTTTTACTGTGGATATACTTTTCTACCTGTTCCCTCCAGCATCTTCACATGGTCCGTTGCTGTTGTTCTGGGATTGATTTGCACTTTTCGCACCAAAGCACGGTCATCACTAGGAGACAGAACGCGTCTCTTTCCTGAGCCGAATGACGGCTACACCCACAACATTAAAACCACTGACAGATGACGTGTATAACATTATCTCGTTGTTATTTTGGTTCTGTACTCTAGAACTTTGAGTTTGAAAGGATACTATGATAATGAGGTTGAAGTGCAGACTGTCAGCTTTAACTTGAGGGTATTTTCATCCATATCGGATGAACCGTTTAGAAATTATCAAACCTTTTGTACATAGCCCCCCCCCCCCCCCAAAAAAAAATATTGGACAGTTTAAAATAATGTAGGATAAAATAATCATTTTTAATATTTAGTCGCATATCCTTTGCATGCCATGACTTCCTGAAGTCTGTAACCCAACAACATCAAAAAACTCTTGATATCTTGTTTTCTGGTACTCTTCCAAGCAATACTATAACGTCTCTGCATTTGAATGGATCTCTATGGGAATTGGGGGGTGGGACTAGATTTAGCTGTAAATTATGCTGGAACAGTATGGAATACATGGTTGGTAAAATGGCTGTAGGTATCAAGGGTCTGAGGTATCAAACGACCCTCAAACCATCACTCAGCTGCCAGATATGCAGTAGATATGGATGGATCACTTTAAGGGTTGTTTCTCCAGAGAAATTTTCCTATTGAACTCTATGGAAAAATAAGTCCGGAGAAGAAACCCTTCAAGTTATCCATCCATATCTACTGCATATCTGGCAGCAGAGTGATGGTTTAAGGCTTGTTTGATACGTCAGGCCCTTGATGACTTAGAGCCATTTAGCCAACCATGTGTTCCATACTGTTCCAGCATAATTTACAGCTAAATCTAGTCCCACCCCCCAATTCCCATAGAGATCCATTCAAATGCAGAGACGTTATAGTATTTTCGGTCCAGGTTTTGTGTTCCTTACACCATGTTATGCCTTTTTGTGCATTAGCCTTGGATACAAATGGTTTCCGAATGGCGGCCCTGCCATAAATACTAGCTTTGTGAAGCTCACAACGTACTGTTTTTGTTGAGACTGGTTCAGATATGGATTGATTCAATTCTGTGGTGATTTTTAAAGCTGTAGTTCTGTGGTTATTAGCAACTGTCCTACCAAGTGTCCGATTTGATTGCATAATCTCACTGTCAACAGGTCATTTAGTGGATATCACAAGTGGATATTAAAATGTAATTTAATTGGGAAAATCTATCATAAACCCAACATTCTAATTCTTTCTAATACGTATTCATTGGAAAATAATTAACCCAATAATAATTTACCAAATATATGTACTGTAAATAAAACTTTATTAGCTTGTCTGTAAATGTATTAATATAGCAACAATCACAATATGCCCAGATTTTAATATACAGATTTAAATTCCTTATTTACAATTTACAATAGAATAAGCATTTTCAGCAGTCTGCATTTATCCATAAAATATAAAGTACAAAAGCTGTGGTAAACAAAGGAGGTACTAGGATCCAATGTCATTATCGACCAAAGCACACAGAAGAAGGGACAGGTAAATAGATTCAGCTTACACATTGAGACAAAGTAACAGAAAACAAACAACAACAAAAAATTATAATAATTATCAAATCAAATGTATTGCACTATTCATCCATTCAAAATACCTTAACCAAAAAAACCAAAAAAACAAAACAAAAAACAAAGAACTCGTTCATTTAAGCATAAACCTTTGACTACCAACTGAGAATTCATTATTTCAAAAAGCATGATCATCAGCCCCAAACTAGACATGTATAAAGAATATGTATGGGCCACACCTTCTGCTTATTTACTCCCTGGGATATTACATCCATTCCCTTGCACCGTTTACCACATGCATACACACAAACACACACATGCATACACACACAAACGCGCACGCACGCACGCACGCACGGACACACCCAAGACAAGAGGACAGATAGTTTAGTTCAAGTGATCAGCTGTGTGACTCCACTTTAACTTGATCTTGCAGCAGCAGTTCCTTCCCCAATTCCAACATTGATATCTCTGTAAGGTCTCAATGCAGCCATGTCTAAAAGAGCAACACAGACATTTAGCAGAATTACATACACAACGGGTGCTGCACTGACATGCAGTGGAGTGAGATTTTTTGCTTTTTTACAGGAAATAATAATCTGGCAAAACAGATGCTAACACTATGGTAAAACCCATTCAAAAGGCTTTCCAATCCATAAAATGAACTACGGCTTTATAAAATGACTTCAAAATGACTGCATGTCAGAGGATAATGGTGATAGCGAGAATGTGACTGTCACCCAGCACTCATCCTTTTTAGAACTAGGAGCACCTACGGAACGTTCTGGGCCACACACCACTAACCCTGGATGAGCTTAGAGATGTCGACTCCTCCTAAAGGGGTCAAAGCTTGAGCAAACAACAGGGAATTTGGTGCTTACAAGTGTTTTGGAGTCCTCCTTTTCCAGGATGGTCTGAGTCTGGTCTGGGGGGAATTTGAGCACAGATGTGATGACTTTGGCCATGGTCTAGGGAAAAGCAAAAAGACGGAACATTTCTCACACATGTACACCTGAACGCATTTGAGCGCCAAAAGCAGTTTCCTACTCAAGTCCCGGCAAAGACTTAAGTGCCGTCCCGTGTACCGTCCGTGCAGTTTGATACTCGACTTAATACAAACCCACCAAATTTCATTCCATTGTCAGAGAAAGGTCCAAATAATATTTCCCCTGTAGAATCAGCCTGGTCTGGGAGCAATTAAAACTTGAAAAAAATTAATGATCTCAACGCACCTTAAGGCTTGACCTTCCTGGTGGGCAAACTAATTTACTTCCAGTAATAAATCCACCGGTGTTAGTACGTTTCCCATACGAAAACAGAGTCAGCCTCGTCCCTGCTGCAGTAAGAGGCACCAGCTGTCCTGCAGACAGTGTGCAGTGATTCAGGTGATAAGTATGCACCGCTGGGCCACTGGGGCAACTTCCCACAGCTCCCATGGAGGAAATCTCACTTCATGGAGTCATGGTGTCCTGCGGTTTACTGAAAAAAGGCCTTGGGGAAGTGTGCTAGTTCAGGATACCTGCTGGTTTTAATTCTTGGAAAGATATGCTCTTCAATTCTTTAAAAGATATTTACCAGGGATTGCCACTGATGTTTTTGCTATGGATGGTATTCAGGCTAAAATGTACGTGACAATCAAAATAATACCACCAAATGCACACATACGTGACCAAATGCACATATACACTCAAGATGGTGTGTGTGCGTGTACATGTAAAAACACACTTGTTTTTTGCATTTGAATGTATACACATTGATATATTGGTCTACGCATGAAAGGAACCAAGTGAAAGCTATAACTGTTGACAGGTCACAGATATAGTATAGCATGTGGTTTTGAGTAGATCCATGGGTGAATTGTTGTGTACTTATATACAGCCTGTAAGCCAAGTTTTGTTTAAGGAATCATCTGCCATCTGACAAAGTCTGAACAGTGCTCTCCTTTCAAGGACTGGTTTGAGGCAAAGCACATTCCAAATGGGAAAAGCATCACTTCTGCATACTGAGGCATTGCCTTAGTGGAATTAGGATAAAATATTAGAAATGCTGAGACAGAATAGAAAGCTGTGCAGGGACAATACTGTATAAATAGTAGATGGGGCAGAAAAAATGGACACTGTAGCGTGACTTGTGGTTGAGTTCACCAAGCAGAGCGTAACATTAATATCTCTTGCGAGATGACTACATCAAATTAAATTCACTCAGCAGTTGCTTTTATCCGAAGCGAAATACAAAAGTGAAAGACACCTTTCAGAATGAAAAGATGGGTCAAGACATAAATCCCTCGTTATCTGACGAGCTTACATAATGCAGTAGTATAATATCAGTCATAATGATATCTTATGTATTGGTCTGAGCAGGTGATGCAGTCTTACCTTAGTCTCTCTGCCCATCATGTACTCAAACATAACCTTCCTCAGGTACTCAAACTCGGTGGGTTCCGACAAGGAATCGTAACTATAGCGTTTAGCATCTGCACAAAACAAGTTAGACAGAATTAGCGATGGGCAGATCCCCCATAAACAGTGAAACCACTTTCTAGTTGATTTATTATAGTATGCTGTTCTTTCAACGACAGGAAATATCCCCACATTACAGGTACACCATTACACATAGGATTCTTCTTATTCAACATGTCCTGCTGGGTTACTGAACAATCCTTCAGTTTTTATTATGATTCCCCACTGCTATCGTCTAATAAGTGTATACACTCCCATAATGTGTATGTGGGATAGGACACAGGTAACAAATCTACATGTGTTCTATACACAATAAATACCCAAAATTTTAATAGCCTAAGAATGGGTATAGCAATGGCTGGGACCATCACTTTTTTGTGAGCTGCTGTTCTCACCTGAAATTTCACCCTTATCCCATGCTGTGCTAAACAAGACAATCCACAGTATAACCTACATTTCAAGATAATTCGTTAAACTAATTTCAGAAGTACCTACTGATTGACAACAATCGGGCTTGCGAGTGAGGTGAAGCCAGAGGTGAACCTAAAGAGAACACTCACCCTCACTTCAACCACTTCAGACATAATACAAAACAAATACATACTGTATCTGCAGAGACGGTTTTCAAAACTCAGCTTCTATGAAGACCACATTCCAACTGCTTTGTGTACCGTCGTCATTTTCATGGCACCTGGCTTGTCTACATCGTGAGCTGAAAACTACACTATAGTGCTCCAGAAACCTCTGTGCTTTCTGGCCATACGTTCCAAGGCTATTATCGTAAGAAATTCTGAATCAGAACCAGGCTTTGCAAAATATTTGGATTGGGACCAAGAAGAGCTAAAATAAAGATTCATTTCTAAATAGAACAACTATAAAAAGCTCTCAACGAATATGACCATTTAGGGAGTGCATTCCCACTAGAGAGGAAAAGAGCAATACTCCTCATGATAAGCCATTATGCAACAGGCCTCTCCTTGCTTTCAATGCTGCAGAACAGAGAGCCTTTCATAAATTAAACAGAGCTGTTTCAATCTGCTTCAGCTGGAGTCCCGCCATTCCGCCAAGTCAACAGCACAGCACTCGGCTAATAAGTTTGCTTGCTTAAAAAAAACCCATTCCGAGTGATCCCATTCCTCAGGAACGCTGGTTCCCTCCCTCCCGGCACCACACACTACAATCGGCAGCACATTACACTGGGTTATTGGAACCAGGACAGCACTGAGTTCCCACAGCTACACTACAGCCTTCTCTACATGAGCAGTTATTTCCTTTAAAACATGTGCAGGAACCCCTGGGGACAGATCAATGTCGTAAATGGGGTAATCAGGTTCTATTTATAGACCCTGTAGACTGGGCTGGCATGCCGGCCTTTTCACTTCAACAAAGACACATAACACCTATTGGTGTCCCAAGCAGCATGTGGTTTATATTGTACTGTACAGTACTATGGTGTACAGGGTATACTGTTCTGTACAGCCCTGTGGTGTATGTTATACTGTACAGTACTGAGGAGTACAAGGTATACTGTTATGTACTGCCTTGGGGTGTATGGTATACTGTACAGTACTGAGGAGTACAGGGTATACTGTTATGTACTGCCTTGGGGTGTATGTTATACTGTACAGTACTGCGGTGTACAGGGTATACTGTTCTGTATAGCCCTCTGGTGTATGTTATACTGTACAGTACTGAGGAGTACAAGGTATACTGTTATGTACTGCCTTGGGGTGTATGGTATACTGTACAGTACTGAGGAGTACAGGGTATACTGTTATGTACTGCCTTGGGGTGTATGTTATACTGTACAGTACTGTGGTGTACAGGGTATACTGTTCTGTACAGCCCTCTGGTGTATGGTATACTGTACAGTACTGAGGAGTACAAGGTATACTGTTATGTACTGCCTTGGGGTGTATGGTATACTGTACAGTACTGAGGAGTACAGGGTGTACTGTTATGTACTGCCTTGGGGTGTATGTTATACTGTACAGTACTGTGGTGTACAGGGTATACTGTTCTGTACAGCCCTCTGGTGTATGGTATACTGTACAGTACTGCGGTGTACAGGTTATACTGTGCTGTACAGCCTTGTGGTGTATGTTATACTGTACAGTACTGCGGTGTACAGGGTATACTGTTCTGTAAAGCCCCATTTATTTTTTCCATACTGTACAGCACTGCGGTGTACAGGGTATACTGTTCTGTACAGCCCTCTGGTGTATGGTATACTGTACAGTACTGTGATGTGATGTACAGGGTATACTGTTCTGTACAGCCCCATGGTGTACAGTAGGCTATACAAAGCACACTGTAGGCTACATTAAGGATGACAGTCCAAATGTGCAGAAAAATCACGGAAAGCACTAAAACGCGGAAATGGCAAAAAACAAGGAACGTCACAGAACTGCTCAAGATTTTTGTTAAATTCATTTTTCTAGCCTCAATTATGCGTTGCACTCAACTTTTTGAGACCCTTTAAATTTATGCTTTCTAATGTTTAACTCTAATTTGAGTGCCCTCTTAAAATTTATTTAAATTTTTTAACACATCCAGACTACTGTTCTCAATCTCAAGTTGTAGTTATCTCTTTGTCAATATATTTTTTGTTAATCATTATGGTCTTGATTATTCAGCAAATGAATTGTTTGATAAACGGAAACAAGCTGTAGCTGTAAACATGTTTGTATACCTACCTAATAATGAAACTTATTCATCCATTCCGTTATTTCAACAATTCTGAACTAATATTGTAGGCTATATCATAAGAAACTGGTAGAAAAGCGTCTTGGTGCTGCCCTCTAACGGTTGAAATGTTCTTTCTGCTCCCCACTCTGCCCCTGCCCCAATCGTGATGTCAGAGTACCTCTTTGGAGGCATAGATATATAAACGTTTATATATCTATGTTTGGAGGTACCTCTACGTCATGTGGATAATTGTTGCCGCCCTTTCGGTTTCGGCCCCACGTTTTTAAACCGGAACAACGTGGCGTCCTGTTCTTAAACTCTCTCAGGCCCCATTCACACCTGCATTTTCTGGCTCGACAAGCAAAGTTATTAGTTGGAGCTCATGTTCTGCGTCTGTACACACATGCATATTTAGAAGACCGAGAACGCTTACAAGCCATTACAAGTATGAACAAGTAACAGTACTCGCTCCTGTATTTGCAACGCTGTCACGTAAGTTGGTAATAGCGCCATATTTGCTCTGAACATAAATCTCATGTTTAAATTATCTCGCAGGTGTAAACATGATCTCCAGTGTCAACAAACATGGACGCGGCCATTCTGTTTTAAACCTAGTGCATTTGCATAGAAACAGTAAACTTCGGTAGTCGCTACCTGTTCCGAACAGGAATCGTTACTACTAGTTGTCGCTCTGGTTCATAACCGTAGTAAGTTTGAACTTGAATGGATTAAGCACTAAAATGAGGAGCGACAACCGTATTTAGCTGTAGTGTGAACGGGACTGTATTCCACCTAAATAGTCCACTAAAATATGTTTCTAAAAATATTTGAGGTAATAAATAGGCCGCGCAGTAGCTGAATCTTGATTCATGTTTGATCTGCAACGTCTAGTTTGACGGTTTGTCATACAAAATCATTTGTACGTTGTACGTTCATTTATGCAAATGACGATGGACACACCTCCTCCGTCCCCACCCCTCTCCCTCATACACCCCACAAAGTATTTTTCTAAATTGTGTAGCAGGCAGAGACAGGCTGAGACAGTGGGTGCACTTACTCTAAGATGGAGCAATGCGTGAGAGACATGTTTAATGGGCCGGGTGTCAGCAGGGGACTAACTATTAAACCCCGGCTTCCTGCCAAATATCTCACCAAATTATAGGAAAGATAAGCTCTTTCCATTGTGGATTTTACAAGAACATTATGTGATGTGTGCGTGTTTTTCTGTGTGCGTGCATGACAGAAAGACCAGAAACGCACCAGGAAGCAAGTAACATACAGCAGTAAAATGCCCAAGTGTAATGAACTTTCCACAAACATGACTGTACTTGACTGGACTCATGCTCTCCGCTTAATTATCTAAGCAAGTTGAAATATCTTGTTACACAAATAAAATCTGTTACATTTTTCCTTCATAAGTTAGTGTCTGTGCTTTCAGTCTTGCATGAACGTGGAAACGTGTTTTCATTTGTGCTATAATGTCAAACAGGACGGTCATCCATCAGAATTTCCACATTGTGCATGAGTGCATCCCTAGATAATTCAACATGAAACTTTACAACATTGATGGAAAGGAAAGACCATCTCAGCCTGGCCAGATGCTGACACACAAAAGACATGGGCTGGGCAGCCCAACTCACAACCTCGCCTAATCGCCTGGATAAGAGCTGGCTGCTGTGAATAGAATTAACTCGTTAAATTCATGTCTTATCCCAGCAGCTCTCCCTCTCTAGGCGGTCTCGACCCGCTTCCAATCGAACTCTGGAGTGATTTGTTTCCAATCGACTCAACGAACTGGAACAAGTCGCTTGCCTTGCTGTATACGCTATGCATGATGAGATGCTTTCACGTTGAATTATCGGCTGCAAAGTTTGTTTTCCTATCAGGTAACGTTAGCTAGTAACAGTGGCAAAGACGCTAGCCAAAGTTGCTATTATGTCGAGCAAGTCGTGGTTTAACGTGGAACAGCAAGGAGGTAGCCTACAATGTAGGGTACAATGTCTCATTGAGATTTGGGCAGACGATCACATTTCTCAGATTCTGGCAAACATGTACAGGAGCACCAAAGTGTGCAAACTGTTGAGCGACTGACTAAGGGAAAAGGGCTTTCACCAGTCTGTCGAAAGGTGTCGCGTGAAAGCAAAAATACTTTGATTACAGTATGTGAAAGTGCGAGATGATCTTGGCAGAAGTGGAAGTTATGGGGAGGAAAAGGACAAGTTTCCTGGTTTCATTAGCTGGACAAAATCATTGGGACTAAACCAGTTGTTGATCCCGCAGATATCGTTGAGTCCTAGGATGATGCTAGATCTAACATTACCCCTACCAACAACAGCAGTTATTCTGCCGAAATTGAGTCGGATGATGGAAATGGAGAGTAATGTTATCTCCACTTCTTATGCCGTTTAACATTACCAAAATTAGTATTAAAAATAGTCTTGCAATGTTAGCTACATTACCGCACTTAGAAACCTTGCAAAACATACTTCTGACCAATGAGAGAACAGGTTGCTTGCGCGTGGCGTTTGTTTACAAGCTTTGGTCCGCTGTTGTATGTTGCAGTGTGAACACAAACCGAGGGGCAAGTGCAACATTGTATGGAATTAGTCCCTGATTCAGAACAAAGCAAACAAACTACAGGTCTGAAAGCGCCCTTACATTTCAATTGTTGTTAGCTTGCTAAAAATTCAGTTTCTGCAGAGACAAGCAGTCTGTGAGATGGATGTTTTCTGTTGAACATTCTTGACTTGGTGTGAAGGTTAGAGGTTATAGTCTAAACACTAAACACCAGGAAAATTAACACCCTTGCCTCTCTCTATGTTTAGAAACCGCCCCTTGTGGCAAATCAGTAAATCAAAAGAGATTGTGTATAAATGTCTTCTGTATTCTGTTTTCAAGTTAGAGTGATCTGGTAAGATCCTCTCACTATGGTTTATCTGCAAATAAACTAAAATTCTTATTATTATTCTACTACATGGTTTTGTTTGTGGTTCTGTTTGGGCAGACTTGCTCACTTTGTGTTAAAAGGGAAAAATCCACGACACTACCTAATTCAGCTTATGCAAGTTCTCCGTTCTGTGATTTAAACCAGTACGCCATATTTGTGCTTGTTTGGATTATGAGTGCAACGATGACCCATGTGGACTTTAATGTCAGCGCCTCTGTGGGACTTCATCAGTTTTAAAACATCACCCCTTTTCAGTAATCTGTATGGATTTTACTGGCGTCTAAAGGGTTATTTGAAATAACAACTATAACAACTATTATGTTGTTAATTGCGCGGTTGTTTGCTGCCAGTCATTTATTTGCATTTTCTACTTGATATTAGCCACATTCAATAAATTGTAAATCCTCCTGTGCTGACATTGTTATTTTAGCATACACGCTGAAACCAAACCATGCTACAAAAGACAATTAATTAATTAATGGTATTTGCTTTCCATACCATAGATGACAGTTCCCTGAAGTGAGTATAGTTCTCTTTCACTCCGTAGTAATGAACCTGCTAAATCCAGACCTGCTAAATCCATTGCACCCCCATCCCTCGTCAGCCCTCATCACACCCCCAAACACTCCTCAGCCCCCATCCATTATATCCCCAACCCTCCTCAGCGCCCATCACACCCCCAAACACTCTCCGGTCACCACCCATTACACCCCCAACACTACTCAGCCACCACCCATCACACCCCCAAACACTCTTCAACCTCCAACCATTACACCCCCAACCCATCTCAGCCCCCACTCATTACAACGCCAACCCCCCTCAGCCCCATCACACCCCAAACACTCTCCAGCCACCACCCATTACACCCACAACACCCGTCAGCGCCAATTGCACCCCCAAATACTCCCCAGCATCTAACTCCTTTTACCACCCTCCTTCTGAAAGGGGACCCTGCTTTATGATACTGGAACGGTACATAAGGGGGTTACCGTGCCTTACACCCTTGACCTCAAAATCCTGTTTCCCATCTCCTTGCCTTTTTGATGCATTTTCAACTCAACAGAGCACGTGCACTAAAGATAGGCCTGAGATTGGTGGCTGGGTATTCAGAGCAGCCGATTTTTCACTGTGAAAAATGGCAGAAGATTCAGTTCAACAGCTGGACAGCTCATTTGTCCTGTTCATGCTGATGTCAAATAAATCATCTATTTAGCACAGTATTACAGCTGATGGCCCCTCATTGAACCTGTGTGTCCTCCAGATGTTTTCGGCAGCAAATGAATGACGCAAAAAAAAAAAACTCAATTGCCTGAATCCTTAAATAAGCCTTGATAGAGAGGAAACTCCTCGACCACGTCATTGATAAATGAGCACAGCAGATCTGCCATTGGGTTTACAGCCCTTTGTATCAAAAGGAAAAATGCAGCATGGATATTATGCTGGACATTACAGAATATGACGATAGACACCATTCACTTCAGAAACACATACTACCTATAGTATCTTTATTTATATTCTTTAATGAAATGTCCATCACTTAAAAAGGGAGAAGATTCCTGAAAAAGTAGAGCTTCAATAAATTCAGTTTGATCATGTTTCCTGTGCAAATGTACTGGCCATATTATGACGCAGGAAGGTCCAGGTTATGGTATAATCTTACCTCCATATGCAGACGTTAGGTGAGTCACCACTGAGTTCTTGTGGACACATCCAAGTTTGTCCTGTAGTGTGTGGATCTAGATAACCAAATTCAGTAAAACCATGTCAGTTGGTGGAACCATTCTCCATATCAGCCTCTCACAAGGGGGACATATTCAGAGAAACTCTTATCAATCAAAACAACACTAGTAGTGATTGAATGGAACCAACCAATGTATTGTACGTATCCAACACTGACTGTTTCAAATGAAGTTCATGGGATGTGCATACAAGAGAGAGTGTGTATGTGTGTGTCTGTGCGTGCGGAAAAGTGTGTGTTCATGCATGGCAGGCAAGAGAGAGTGTGTATGTGTGTGTCTGTGCGTGCAGAAAAGTGTGTGTTCATGCATGGCAGGGGAGGGCTGTGGTAGTAACTAAATAAGAGTAAACAGATGTGATTTTCAATAAACTTAATGCCATGAGAAAAACTGTGTTCCAGATGAGTGGAGTAAAACAGTTCAAGGTGGATAATAATCAGTGGTACAGTATAAGCCATGTTCTGGCTCTCAATCCTTCATTAATGATTAGGAACACTGAACTGTAAGGCTGTAAGAAGGGGACATTGTGGGGTGTAGTGGGTGACAGTAGGGCTGTTAGAAGGGGACATTGTGGGGTGTAGTGGGTGACAGTAGGGCTGTAAGAAGGGGACATTGTGGGGTGTAGTGGGTGACAGTAGGGCTGTAAGAAGGGGACATTGTGGGGTGTAGTGGGTGACAGTAGGGCTGTAAGAAGGGGACATTGTGGGGTGTAGTGGGTGACAGTAGGGCTGTAAGAAGGGGACATTGTGGGGTGTAGTGGGTGACAGTAGGGCTGTAAGAAGGGGTTGGATGCTCACCGTTTCCTGGAACTCCTGCTCCTTCAGCGTGGCCTCACTCAGCAGGGTGGTCTTCTGTGCGAGCTGAGCCTGGACACAACACGGAGAGAGGGAGATGGAGGTTGGAGAAAGAGAGACAGAGAGAGAGGAAGGAGTGACAGAGAGGGGAGAGAGAGGAAAGAGTGACAGTGAGACAATGATAAAAGATAGAGGGAGGGGACAGGGAAAGAGGAGAGAAATGAATGTATTTTTTCCGAGATATTTGTTTTGCAGATATCTTTCCTTTACAGATATTTATGTTGATATACCTACTCTGATTGCCACATATGAAAGACTATAAAATAGCATTTTTAACTTCCATGTACAGATTCCATAATTATCTTACCATCTCCCAAAGAGTATGTCTATAGAGTACAGTACAACCTCTAAGATGGGAAAATGGGGGATATTCCAAGGTCTCAAAACACTTACTTCACACTGTAGTGCTCACCTTTATTCAGTGATAATCACAAAGATAACCTCTGGGTTCATACCCTGTTTGGCTGAATGGTCAGTCTGTAACCCTGAGGTTCAAATCTTGGTTATACTGTATTAAGAATTGCACTATATATTTGTACATAGTACACATATTTATACATACATACATAGGAGTGTGTGCATGTGAGTCTATAGCTATATTGAAATTCCTAATACTAATAAATACTACTCTTAGTACCGTTTACTCACAAAAACCTAAGCCTTCGCAAAGATATATATCCTGTTCTAAGACTTTCCACTGTCAGGAGAAATTCTGAACTAAATGCTGTCATTAATAATGGCATTCCTCTGTCAGATTGAGCCTGCATTTGGCTGAGGAGTGAGCTCTCCCCCTCTGCTGTGTCCTACTCCAGTGAAAATCGCGGGTTCCTAGCAGAGCAACTATCCAATGGAGTAGCATGAATTAAGTAAAACCTACAGAACCTACCCATGTATAATAAAGCTAGCGATTTAAATTGTTGTAACATTATTGGACGCTTTTATTCATTAGTTGTGCCAACAGCCATTTTGGTTGAGCTGGGTAATCAGAGCCCAGCTGCTCTTTAGCCAACCACTACTCCTCTTTCAGCATTCCATCACTGATGCTATGTCTTTTGTGACAGGCATGAACAAGCTAGAAACTCACAAATGCAGGGAAAAAGTGACAAGCTAGCTCGGAGCCTTACAAGTGATATCGCTCAGTAGAGCTCCTCTACAGTCAGTTTCTTGGCTTGAACTGCTGTGTGCATTGGTCTGGCCAGGAGTAATGAAGCCATGTTCTTTGCCCCGTAATTTTTCAAATGACATATTTTAAGCATATATTTGACACTTGCAGTGCTGCCCCAACTCTCTTACGCTAATAATCAATATAGCTGTATTACGAAAGCGTACTCACCTGCAGCTCTGCTAGAGACCCCTGAAAAGATAAAGTACAAATGTAGTTTTATAACTGGCAATACATTCAACAAATGGAGCATATAGTACAATCAATTGCAAATGGGATCCACTGTTACTGTGCCAACCGCTGTCATTATGCCCATAAATATGAGGCATGTCCTGAGAATCCAAAACATGTACCAATAAATTTAGCAATAGTAAATGGGTAAAAGTGACCACAGAAACGCATGGCAAACTACTGTGACGACCACTAACTGTGATGACTACCGATGCAGTGATGCGAGTTGTACGCATGTGCTGTTCGCAATCTGCAGTACCTGTGGGCTATTCTGAGTCCTTTGCTGTAGCTCCTCCAGCTCCTTCTGCACCTCCCACACTCGCGCCCCCATTTCTTCCTCTCGTTTCTGAGGAGAAACAACGCACCTGCTGAGTACTAGTAATCCTGTCATTTCCTCTCTGAAAACTTTGTGGAGTGCACTTAACCGTGTCATTTCCTGTCTGAGCACATCAGAGTTTGACTGCCAGAACATATACAAGAAAGGTTTAAAGGCATACTTTAAAAGTAATATCATTCTCCAAAAAGCAGCAGCTGTGTTATACGAGTGCACGTACAGTGCAGTCCAAAAGTATTTGGACAGTGACACATTTTTTTGTTGTTTTGGCTCTGTACTCCAGCACATTGGATTTGAAATGAAACAGTGACTATGAGGTTAAAGTGCAGACTTTCAGCTTCATTTTGAGGGTGTTTACATCCTTATCAGGTGAACCGTGTATATTGTAGTATATTGTACTCATTGTAGTGAGTACGTCAGACCTGGGCGGAGTCTGGTTTCGGAAGTAAATTCCCTATGACAGATAGAACTGGCTTCGGAGACTATCGACTATCTGATTTATAGAATGAGCCGAAACGTTCCTGGATTAGCCTGTGTGGTATAAGGATATAGTCCATATTATCGCATGTCCCAATTTTTTTTTTTTAAAGTAATGGATTAATGATTGTAGTTCGACTTGTAGTCCACTTTAACAGACTACATATCCAGTACTGCAATGCACGGGTGGTTCTCGACCAATAAGATATCATCATCCCGTCTGTCTGGACATTTTTGGCAGATGCCACTGAAGACAAGTTAACATTAGCTTGCTAAGTTCAGAAGCCCGCCCGACAAGGTCAGAAACTATGCTACGGTTAACCACATAAAGCAATTCTAGCTTTTAATCCTTCAAGCTAGCTAGCTAACGTTAGAAAAAAGTGTTTAAAAACGGAGCTGTGTGCTATTGCTGGCTAATGTTATTTGACAACGTTTGGAGACAACGTTGCTCGTCCGGAGGGAATTATGGGACGTCAAGTTTTTAAACAGTGCCAGCACTGGTATATTCACAAAAAAATATTAAAACGTAAAATATACTCAAAGCTGGTCCAGAAAACAAGCGTTATATTGAACAAGGGTTATATATATATATATATATACAGTCAAGCCGGAAAGTCTGAACACTCCTTTCACCTTCTCCACGTTTTATTACATTACAGACTTATACTACAATAGATTGAGTTAATTTTTTGCCTCAAACATCTACACACAATAGCCAATAATGATGAAGTGAAAACAGGTTTTTAGAAAATATGCTATTTTATTTTACTGAAAAAAATAGGTTATTTAGGGGTTACATATCTGTACACACCCTTAGCCTAATACTTGGTTGCTGCACCTTTGGCAGCGATTACAGCTTCAAGGCGTCTTGGGAAAGAAGCTACGAGCTTGGCACACTTGTTTCTGGACATTTTTGCCCATTCCTCTTGACATATCCTTGCAAGCTCCGTCAGGTTGGATGGGGAGCGTCGGTACACAGCCATTTTCAGCTCTTTCCACAGATGTTCAATTGGATTCAGGTCTGGGCTCTGGCTGGGCCACTCAAGGACATGCACAGACTTTCTCCGAAGCCACTCCTTTGTTCTCTTGGCTGTGTGCTTCTGGTCGTTGTCATGTTGGAAGGTAAACCTTCACCCCAGTCTGAGGTCCAGAGCGCTCTGGAGCAGGTTTTCTTCAAGGATCTCGGTGTACTTAGCTGCATTCATCTTTCCCTCTATCAGGACTAGTTGCCCCGTTCCCGCTGCTGAAAAACATCCCCACATCATGATGCTGCCACCGCCATGCTTCACTGTAGGGATGGTATTAGCCAGGTGATGAGCGGTGCCTGGTTTCCTCCAGACGTGACGCTTGGTATTCAGGCCAAAAAGTTCAATTTTGGTTTCATCAGACCAGAGAATCTTGATTCTCATGGTTTGAGAGTCCTCTAGGTGCCTTTTGGCAAACTCCAAGCGGGCTGTGATATGCCTTTTACTAAGGAGGGGCTTCCGTCTGGCCACTCTACCATAAAGGCCTGATTGGTGGAGTGCTGCCTGGATGGTTGATCTTCTGAAAGGTTCTCCCATCTCCATAAGGATACGCTGGAGCTCTGTCAGAGTGACCCTCGGGTTCCTGCTCACCTCCCTGGCCAAGGCCCATCTTCCCTGATTGCTCAGTTTGGCCGGCGGCCAGGTCTAGGAAGATTCTTGGTGGTTCCAAACTTCTTCCATTTACGAATGATGGTGGCCACTGTGCTCTTTGGGACCTGTAAAGCTGCAGAGATTTTTCCGTACCCTTCTCCAGATCTATGCCTTGACACAATCCTGTTTCTGAGGTCTGCAGATAATTCCTTTGACCCCATGGCTTGGAGTTTGCTCTGACATGCACTGCCAACTGTGGGACCTTATATAGCCAGGTGTTGGCAATCCCCAATCATGTCCAATCAATTGAATTTATCACAGGTGGACTCCAATTAAGTTGTAGAAACATCTCAAGCAGTATCAGTGGAAACAAAATGCACCTCAGCTCACTTTTGGATGTCATATCAATGCACACTTGTGTACATATGATATTTTACATTTTGATTTTTAATAAATTAGCACAAATGTCTAAAAACCTGTTTTCACTTTGTCATTATGGGCTATTTTGTGTAGAATCTTGAGACAAAAAATGAACTCAATCTATTGTAGAATATGTCTGTAACGTAATAAAACGTGGAGAAGGTGAAAGAGTGTGCAGACTTTCTGGCTTGACTGTATATATGTGAACAAGCGTTATATTGAACAATCCAGGAAATTGACAGCAAGACACAATCACTAGAAATGGTTTAAAAGTAGGTTTTAGTTGATGTCTACGCTCTAAATGAATGGGGAATTTACTTCAGAAACCAGTGTGACGTAGTCACTTGAGTACTATGAGTTTATGTTTCAGAACCAATTCTTTGACCAGTCTTTAAATCGCCAAGACCCAAGCAGTCATACTCCCTATCGAGAAACAGTGTGTGTGTGTGTGTGTGTGTGCGCGTGTGTGTGTGTGTGTGTGTGTGTGTGTGCGCGTGTGTGAGCGCATGCACGTACGTAATCATTATTTAGCCTTAATAAATGTGAGTATGTAAAATAATGATGGTGTCCATCAAAAAGAAATTTACTGAGAGGGGGCTTGAAGAGACTTTTGTTAATGAGAGCAATATTTACAACATTACACTTCAACCCCTCAATTTATCTCCTCTTGAGACAGATAACAGGGTGGTTTTGGGCCTGTTGTTAGAAAAGTCTTGCTAGTGTTGAGGGAAATGGAATGGTTGCTACACTGAACTGTACCTAAATTAAAAACAAAAGTTATGCACAGTTATCAAGTGAGTTTATGGAACCAGTTAGTGAACCCTTGCCTGTGTTATATAATGTTTTCACCCCCCCACCACAGGTCAGGTGTAGTCAATTTTACCCAGAGATTATACTAAAAAAGAGGTCCACTGATGTCGATTTAGAATACGCCTGTGTTGAACTGTATGAACAAATATCACTGACTTTGCGGGGTCTCACAAATGAAACGGCAGATCGGATCAGTGACGCTGTCAGGAAGACCAAGGAACTGCCCCGTGGAATTTCAAGATGAAGATGTTAGGAGCCAAAAGGCTGGAGACGGTTATAAAAAGATTAGCAAAGCTTTGAACCTTCCAAAGAGCACTGTTAAGTTCACTTTAACAAAATGTAAAAATATCTACATAATCTACATGCAAGGAATGGTTTAAAAACAAGGTCAGTATTCTGGAATGACCCAGCCAAAGCCCAGACTGAAATCTCAATGAAACACTGTGCTATGACCTGAAAATTGGCTGTCCACTGTCTAACTTGCAGAGTTGGAGCATATTTAGATGGAGGAATGGGCAAATATTCCAAAATATAAATGTGCAAAGCTCATACATCCACCAAAGACTCAGAGCTGTAATTGCTGCCAAAGGCCTGCCTGCCTACAAAGCACTGACTTTGGTGGGGACAGTGAAAACTATTTTAAATGAGAAAAGTCTTTAATTAAAAAATGTTGGATAAGAAATATTTTTTGCATCATATTTGCGTTGAATTTATTGTGGTGGTGTAGGAAAGATATTAATGCATTTAATGCATTATTTTAGAATGAATGCCAATGCATTACAATATATTAAGGGCCTGACCTTTAGCATGTGCAAAACCTTTAAGCATGAGCAAAGCTAATAACACAACCAATGATTGTTTTCCAAGAGTCAGAATTACTCTTAAGTATTAATGAAACAAAGTAACAGAAGCTCAAACACAGTGGAAGTTTTTTTTCCTGCCTAAAAGATTTTTATATACATATTGTTTTGCCAGGATAAGGATACCGACTTTACCATTATTCGTGTCATCTGTGGATTTCCGTGGAACACATAGAACGTACGGAGTCGTCATTTTGATTGAGCCTGTGTTGTGTCATGTTAGAAAATAAGGTACGGTTGTCGCTAACATTGGGATCGTAAAATTGTTTATAGAGATTTTGAGTTTTAACACTTTCAAACGGTATACTGTGTGACCAGATTTAAAAATTTCACCGTAAAAAAAAAAGAAAACGCAAATAAATGCTAATAAACTATAAACCACTTCCGGGCCGAAAATGGGCTGGTGCTAGTTAAGGGGTTAAGGTGTACCAGCACAAAATTTGAAAGGGTTGAAGGGAGGTGAATGTTTTCTGAAGACATTATTGCAGAATTCTCACTCCAGTACATCCGACACACCAGATTATTAAACATCATTTGGATGTCAATGCGTTCTCCCTCCTATAGATGAACAGCTCAGGAGATTCTCGGTGGCTCATCCTGTTACGGCGCTGTTCTAGTGTGTCGATGGCCTCATGACCTGGTAGCGAATCCAGACCACGCCAGTGCAGATTGCAGCCAGCAGTCCTGCACAGGTGAAGCACAATTGGCTCGAGCATAACCCAGAGATGGGAGTGTTTCAGTCAGCCGGGATGACAGCTCTCATTGCACACCAGCGTCCAATGCTGGACACCCGTGGCCCGCAAGTTTTTCTGCAGCCGCACATAAACTGACTTTGCAAGTCAGTGTTATAAGAAGCTGCGGCTGATATAATGTGCTTCAGATGAGAGCGTTTGGGGGAAAACGCTCTCATCCAGACTGCTGGCCACAATCTTGTAATATCAGAGGTTGTACATCAGCTCAAATGGTAATCACGGCACAATGGTGACATGCTTCCTACAAAATAAGAAATGACTTGCAAATACAGTAGGCTACAATACAAAATGCCCCACCTTACATTTTTCATATCCCAAGCAATCTGACCAAGCAAGGTTCTGCCATAAAATATCCCCACAGTTACAAAAAACAATATTTATGAACATATCCATTCACAAACAAAAAGTAAACAAAAACATCATGTGATGGCAAGCACAGTACACTGAACACAGTGAATGGTGAAAGAAGACTGCAAATACTGAAAGACTGCATTGTTGTCATTACCCAAATTGAATGAAGATGAGAAAGTTGAAGAGAGAATGTTATTTATTTTTATGTTTTTATAAATCTATAAGCCAGTGTTAGAAAATGTTTAAAAAAAATAACTCACAGTATTTCTGAAATAATTAATTCAATAATTAAGACTACCTCTGCTGTGCTTATTTTGAATTGTATGCCTGACTTTATGAAATCTGGCAAACCTGTCCCAGCAGCACTGAATAAGTAGTAGGCCTGCAGTATTATACGTTACAGACTTTTACTTTTGACAAATTACTATAGTTTTTTTTCCATTCATTTATTAATTTATTATTTCTGATATTTCACAGAGAAATAGAAGTACAAGCTTAGGTTGCTGTACTATCTCCAGCGACTCAAAGCCTATAGCTCTGTAGATCTGGTAAAGCCAAGTGAAAATCTTTGAGCCAAGAAGAAAATTTTATTTTGGGGGAAACTACTGTATCACTTGAAGCCCTAATGTTGTTGGAAAACACAAATGACCCACGGAAACCTTAAGAATGGAGAAAAGAATTATAACAGCATGGTAGAAGTGCTTCTTTTTTTTTTAAAGTATAGGTTATTTTTAAAAAAACATTTTACTGCCCATACTAATGATTCTGTGGAGGTTTATAATATTAATTTTTTTTTTAAATTTTAAATACAACATGTTTTAATTGACATAAGAGGAAAAGCCTTGTGCACAAACATGTCTCCATCAAAGAGGTGCTGGTGTCGGCAAGATGAAGAAACATGAAAAAAATTTTTTTCATGTTTTAATTGACTTCAAATGCACACATCTGAACAGGCAGTAAGTGGATTTAGACAATATTATTTTTGAATTAAAAACATTGCATTGTATAATAATTAATGCAAGCAAGCAAGGTAAACAGTAGGCCTGAAAGCCAGGGATTCTACAAGACACTTGAGTCAGCAATACGAGAACTAAAGATTAGGGGCTCTCTTTCTCTCGCTCGCTCGCTTGCACGTACGCTCGCTCGCACGCCTCCCTAGCTAGCTATTACTGTGTGTGTTGTTGATGAATTTTAGCAAACCACAAAGCCTGTACCGTTATGCCCAATATGAAGTGTGGAACGACCAAAGAGGAAACTGACTGGATGAAACAATGGTCTCAGCATTTATTTAATCGACAATGCGAGGTTTTGAAATGTGCTTTTCCCAGAAACTACCCCAACTACCCAATTTCCTAAGCAAGTTTCAAAAACTTCACAGAACGGCCTTCACCAAACACAAAGCTATAACACAGGATCTCTTGGTATCACTGCACCATACACGGGACTGTACCTGCAGGATTTCCTCATATCGCTGCACTGTTCTCTTTAGGTCAGAATCTTTCTGAGTGATGACCTTCTGCAGTTGATTTGCTTCCTCTCTGTGGTTCTCCAACAGTTCAACTTCCACTTCCTGGGCTTTTCCTGAGGAGGACAGTGTCATTACAACCACAGGACTCACATACAATACAGTATGAAATAGCCATATAGCTAAATGTATAAAGGATCAGTGACCACTATTTTGACCATGTTAATAATGTGCAAGATAGTGAATTAGCATACTGTTCAAACTAAATGCCTGAAGCATAACTAGCCAGCTCAATGACTGAATGAATGAAACATGGACTGTAGCATGCTACTGGCTAGGTAGTTCACTTAAAGGGATAGTTCGAAATTTTGGACATAATGTCTCAATTACGACTTACCCATGATGTAGTTGATTGATGGAAACCATTTTCAGCTAATTCCATGCTGTCCCTTCTTTTGGACATACACACGTTGCTAATGCTAGCGCAACTCTATGGCAACCGGTAGCATCCACTACCAAACGCGCTTAAACACTCCACAGTGCACCCTAAGCAAATAAAATACGACGACAGTCTATCGGGGTTATTTTGATTGTTTATACCATCATTTTCGAAGTCAAACTATCGTTGAATACTTTGTGCTGACCTAATATTCTCTGTGGAAGTACGGCGGCGGAGCGAATGAGGCCATTGCAACTTGTTTCTCTTCTTTGTTGTTGTAGTCGACCATTGCCGGCACTACATTCGTAGGTAACGTAAAGTATCGCTTCCCCGATAGACTGTCGTCGTATTTTATTTGCTTTGGGTGCATTGTGGAGTGTTTAAGCGCGTTTGGTAGTGGATGCTACCGGTTTCTATAGAGTTGCGCTAGCATTAGCAACGTGTGTATGTCCAAAAGAAGGGACAGCATGGAATTAGCTGAAAATGGTTTCCATCAATCAACTACATCATGGGTAAGTCGTAATTGAGCCATTATGTCCAAAATTCCGGACTAACCCTTTAAGTAGCTTTACTATACAAACCCCAATTCCACAAAAGTTGGGACAGTATGTAAAATGCACATAAAAGCAGAAAGCAGTGATTTGTAAATTCTCTTTCACATATATTTAATTGAAAACAGTACAAAGAAAAGATATTTTATGTTTTACCTTATCAACTTTTTGATTTTTGTAAATATACGCTAATTCCGAATTTGATGCCTACAACACGTTCCAAAAAAGTAGGGACGGGGCAAAAAAAAGACTGGGAAGTTTAAAAAAAACACCGGTTTGGAACATTTCACAGGTAAACAGGTGATGCTATCATGACTGGGTATAAAAGGATATCAAAAAAGACTCGATATCTCATTTTCAGGTACTCTTACAAGCGATACTATAACCTCTCTGCATTTGAATGGATCTCTATGGGAATTGGGGGGTGGGACTAGATTAAACTGCAAATTACACAGGAATAGTATGGAACTCATCAAGGGTCTGCGGTATCAAATGAGCCTCAAACCATCACTCTGCTGCCAGATATGCAGTAGACATGGATGGATCCATGGATTGTTTTTCCATAAGAAAATGAGTCAGGAGAAAGAACCATTAAAGTGATCTGTCCATATCTACTGCATATCTGGCAGGAGAGAGATGGTTTGAGGCTCATTAGATACCTCAGACCCTTACAGCCATTTAGCCAACCATGGGTTCAATACTATTCCTGTGTAATTTACAGCTTAATCTAGTCCCACCCCCCAATTCCCATAGAGATGCATTCAAATGCAGAGAGGTTATAGTATCGCTTGTATGAGTACCTGAAAATTAGATATCAAGAGGTGAGATTATATTATCATCATGGTGATTTTTTCCCCCCCTGAAAAGCGAAACTCTCCGTGCTGTTTGGTATAGGGTATATAGGGTACATACCAGCAGCTCAGCAGATCACGTAACTGCAATACCACGTGCAAGTCACAAATGGTAAAGAAAGAAATCCCTGAAAATACCCAGAGGACATTCTTACCAACAGTCTCTCTGACAGCAGCCTCCAGCTCCTGCTCCTTCTTAGCAATGTGTGTGTTGAATTCCCTCATTAACTGCTTCAGTCCTGAACTGTGCTTCATCTCCATATCCTCCATTTCCAGCCTATCAAAGGGATGGCGTGATCATGTCAAAATATATAAATGTGCAGCATGCTTGCACTGGAATATGTAATATATAAATGGACAGTGTGAATACATCAAATTATAAAAATGGACTATAAAATGTTCAGCTACTTGAATTAAGAACTATTTATTACAAACATTAGAATTTTTCAAAAAAACTGCTTATCAAATTGCGCATTCAAACTAATTCTAATGAGGGTGACATTTATTAGTGTAATCAAATTATCGTTAATTATCGTTAATTATCAAATTATCTTGTTACAACCTGGCTATTACAGTACCAAATAAATATGAAAAGCACCTACTTTAGTTTCTTGTCAAACTCGTCAGCCATCTCTTTCTTCACATACTCAAGTTCCACCTGGTGCTCCTTGCGCAGAGATCGCAGGTCTTTCTGCAGGCTGCTGAAGGACTTGCGCTGCTTCAGCTTCTCAGTTTCTGCCTCAGACAGTTGACTGTGCAGGTGTTTCTGCTCGGCCCTCATCTCGGCCAGCAGACCCTCAGGGTCGGTGGCTGCCCTCTGAGGAGACTCTTCCTCGTAAGCCCTCAGCAAGCTCTCACTCGTCTCTAGCTGCTTCTGCATGTTCTGGAGCCGCAGCTCATAGGTTTCCACTAAGGAGTCCCTGTCCTGTTTCAGACTGTCCTGTTGGTCTACCAGGCAGGCCTCAATCTCTCCCACGCTGTTCTCCTTTTCCTCCAAGCGGCATTCCTTTCCTTCCTTCTTTTCTGCTTTCGGTTGTCTTTGCCCCTGGGGCTCCGCGGAAGTCTTTGTCAGCTCCTCCTGCCTCTGGGCCTGCGGGGTCTGCTGAAGGACGTGTGCATTCAGCCTGTTAATCTCTGCCTGATGACTGGAGTTCTCCTCCTCTGCCTGCTTCAGTTTCCTCAGGGCCTCTTCAAGCCTGGCGTGTGCTTCCTCTTGAGAGGAGAGCTTTTCCATTTCACTCTCTTGAATAGCTGCTATCGTGTTCTCATGGCTGGCCACTTCTCTCTGAAGTGCACTTAGCTTCTCTTCGTACATTTCCCTCAAGCTCTGCAAAGATCTCTCTGTCTCTAGTTCACCCTCGACCCTTGCGTTCTCCACCTGCTTTTCCAGCTCGCCCTTCTGCTTCTGGGCCTCTTCCAGGGACTGTACCTGCTCCTTCAGCGTTTTGATGCAGTCCTCCCTTGTGTTCATGTCCTGCTTGATTTCCTCCAGATGCCCCTCCAAAGCTCTCACACACTGCTCCTTCTCTTCTAGCTGCGCAGTCAGCTGCTTTCGAATAAGGCCGATTTTCTGCTCAGCCTTCTTCTTCAGGTCAGCCAGTTTGCCTACACACTCTGTCGAGAGCCTATCATCAGCTGCCCCAAGAGCCTCGTCTTTGGCCCTCAGAAGTTCAGCCTTCACCTTCTCGAAATCTTCCCTCTGTCGCTCCAGGTCCTGATGAGCCGTTTGGGTCTGCGCGCTCAGCTGCTTGCACTCCGTCGCCCGTTCTGCCAGCATTTCCTCCAGCTCCGCTATCCTGCCAGTACTGCTCGTCAGCTCCGCGGTCAGTGTGAGGACGCTCTGCTCTTTCTCGCTCAGTGCCTGGTCTGCCTCTGACTTGCTGGTGGCTTGACTGTCGACACGGGTGGCTAACGTTTCCAGTTGCGCATCTCTCTCCTCTACCCGTTTCTCCAATTCCTCCAGTTTGGTCTGCAAGGCCTTGATAGTGTTGTGATTCTGGGAGAACTTGGATTCAGCTTTCTTCTTGAACTCAGACAGTTTATTCTTAAACTGCTCTGCCTGCTCCAGAGCAGAGGATTTCTCCTTGTTTAGCATCTCTACAGCCTTAGACAGCTCCTCGGTTTGGTTTAAATGCTTCCGCTGCTCCTCATTGTGCAATGATATGACCTCTTCTTTCCCTGCTATGGTACTTTCTACCTGGATTTTGAAATCATTTATTACGCCTTCCAAGCTGTTGATATGCAAAGCATTAGCTGTCAGATTTTCTGAAAGGACGACATTCTCCTTCCTCAGCTGCTCAATGCAAAGGTCTTTCTCAGAGAGGGCTTGCGAGGTGCCATTACCATCTATTTGGAGTGATTCGTTTTCACTTGTCAATGCTTTAATATGTTCTGCATTTGAATTTACCTGGACTGTCATTTGTTCAAGTGAACTTATTAAGCCGCTGTTCTCTATATCCTTCTTCTGAAGATGTTCCTCCAAAGAATAGATCCTGTCAGTCCTGATGAGGATGGCGTTTTTAAGCTGTGCTACCCGCTTCTGGCTGCAAATGACTCTGTCTTTCAGTGCCGTAACCCTGCCCTCTACCATCTGATGCAGTTCATTAGATCTGCCCTCCATTATCATCTGTACTTCCGCACACTTATGGACTAACTGTTCATTGATCATACTGATCTGGCTGTGAAAGGCATCTTCCATAGCTTTGATTTGTACGACGCTCTGTTCCAGTCTCTTGTGAAGATCCTCACCTTCTTTAGAGCTGGAAGCTTCCAGAAAATTAAACTTGTGTTGGATGTCTTCAAGCTGCTTTGACAGAGCCAGAACCTTTCCTGAGTGCATCTCTTCAGCTTTAGTCATTTGGTCCTGAAGAGCATTCCTCTCACTCAGGGCCTGGTTCAGGTTCTTCTCCAGAGTCTCCATTTGCGCTTTCAGCATAGTTTCTCCTTGAGACAAGGTCTCCAGCGAGGTGGCAGCTTCCCTCAGTTCCGCCTGCAGCTTCTGCACAGTGGTTTCCCGCATTGCAAGCTCCTCCCTGAGGTCTTTTATTTCCTGAAGGACATGCTCCTTCTCTGCCCTGGCGGTTTCCAGCTGTTGTGTGCTCTCCGCCAGCTCCTGCGTCTTCTCCTGCGACTCCTCCTCCTGCTGGCTCAGTTTAACCTGCCAACTCTGTGCCTGCTCTTCCTGCTCCTTCCTATGGGTCACATGCAGCTTCTCCAGCTGCTCCTGATGACCAGCCTCCAGCTGGGAGACCGCATCACTGATGCCGGCCGAACTCGCCTGAGCCACCTCCAGGATCTTCTCCTTAACCTGCAGATCTTTCAGACTAAGTTCTCGGTCTTTCTTTACCAGTTCCTCTTTCAGCTTCTCTTCTTGCTCCTGCATTCGCCTTTTCATCTTCTCCTGCATGTCTTTGAACTTCAGCTTGAATTTGTCCATCTTGGCATCCTGAGCTTTCACCCTTTCCTCAAGCTGCTGCCTGGTGGTTTCCAGCCTCTTCTCAGCGGCAGCCGCCTGTTCCACCAGCTTCTTTTTTAACTGCTCCTCCACCCGTCGCTGTGCACCCAGCGTTTCCTCGAAGGACCTCTCGCACTCGGAGAGTTCATTTTTGGCTTGCTCTACCTGAAGCTTCAGCTCCTGTTCCACAGCCAAATATTTCTGCTGGAGAGACTCTGTCTTTTGCTCCGAAACACTCCGGGTTTCCTCCAGCTGCTGCTCAAGATCTTTCATTTGACTCCTGCATCGTTCCAGCTCACCTGTAGCCTCATTCAGCTGAGCGCTTGCTTCCAGCAAGACCACTTTTTCAGACTGGGCTTTCTGCTGACTCTGCCTGAGCTCTTCCAATTCCAGATTGTGAATCTTCTCGGTCTCCTTCATGGCCTTGCTCTGTGCTTCCCATTCTTCCATCTTCATGCGGTGAGAAACAGCCAGCCGTTCCAATTGAACCTTCCCTTCCTCCAGAGATCTTGCCTCTGCTTCTTTAAGCTCCTTCTCCCTTGCTAGCAGTTCTTCCAGCGCCTTATCTTTCTCTTCCAGGACCATCTTCAGCTTGTTGAGTTCCTCCTTCAGGGTCTTCTCCACTCCTCCCAGAGACTGTTCGTGTTGAGATTTGATGCCCTCAATCTCCTCCTGGTACCTGGAGCGTTCGTGCCGGAGCCGCGTCTCAAGCTCCTGCCTGGCCACATCAGCGCCAGTCCTGGAGGCCTCCAGTTGCTCCTCCAGCAACTCCTTGCTTCCCAGCAACTCGGAGAGTTCCGCAGACAGGGATTCCAGCTCCATCTGTTTCAGGTCTAACTTCTCCAGGCACTTGAGGTTCATTTCCTCCACATGTTCCTGGAACTGCTGCTCCTTTTCCTTCAGAGTGGCCTCCAGCTCAGCTAGTTTCTTATCTTGCAGCTCCTTTACAGCCACCTGGTGGCTCTGACCCAAGGTCTCCAGCTCTTCTCCATGCTTCTGCCCCAGAACAGACATCTCCTCCACATGCTTACTTCTCTCTTCTTCCATCTGCTCTGACAGCGTGCCGGACAGTGCCATTGTGTCCTGGGAACTCTTCAAGGAGCTCTCTAGCTCCATAATTCTCTAAAAATGGATAAACAGTAACACAGGATAACTTTTAACATGTAGTGGTGCAATGTAGTCAATTCACACTGCAGGCAGAGTAGAGATTTATCAGATATAATCATCAGGATTTCCTACAAATTGTCTTAGTTAAGGTGATCAGTTAGAGAGATGAATGCAATTTAAATTGTGTGTTTCATATGACCTCCTTAAATACAGCTACAAGCAGTCAACCCACATAGCATGTAGGCAATGTATTCCATCAAAACATGAATGGGAATGAAGTGGCTAGCCCGGTTTTGAGGAAAATGCAGCTTAAAGAAAGAAAGTCTGTTTGTGAAATCTAGGTAGTACATAAGATTTGTGTGTGGCAAACCATTTTTGATTTATTCCATTTGATTTAACTTTAAATTCTAAAAAAATGTATATGTTGTGTACTCATCATATGTTAAAAAAAATAAAGTAGCTGGTAATCCTACAGCCAATTCCAGGGGAGAGAGGGGAAAGGGCACTTTGCTTTTGGTACTGTAATGTGGTCACATGCAATATCTGAATCGCAAAAGTGGGAGATACATACTCTCACTCTCTGCATGCACAGCAAATCACTTTTACTTAAGCCAATCACAAGCTTTCCCCCTACAGACGATCACAGATGATCGACCACAGGAGAGTGAGGTCATTTCTCTCAGTTCGTGAGCATTCTGAAATGAGCGCCATAGAACAGGAAAACACTGCCTGCAAAGGTTTCTGCTTTGGTCCTTTGGCGGTAAATTAATTTAATGAAAACTGAGGACTCAAAGGCTTGCAGTAAAACACAATCCATTTATTATGAAACATGTAATGTCTTCTTTCAAGTTTCAGATATTGAAGTTATTATTTCCGTGTGCACAAATATTCTGTGCACCAAAAAATAAAATAATTTATTTTTAATTTAATTCCATTTATAAATAAATTTTAATTTATAATTTAATGTATTTAATTAATTAATTTGCACATATCGATTTGTCTCTTTCAACTGTTAGCTTCCACCTCACTGTAAATATAGCATGGTTTCTGAATGGAAATGGAAGTTGCCATGATATACTCACAGTCCTGGCAGTCTCCAGGTCTTGCTGCAGCCCCTGGGCGTGGCTCTGTCCCTCTGTTTGAATGGCAGTCTTCTGTAGCTCCGCCTCCTCTAGAGCCAGAGCCACCTGTTGCTCCTTCTCCTGAAGAGCATGAGTCAGCTCTTTCTGACATGCCTCCTACACCCCAAAAACACTACATGTATTACGACCAGTTAAACCCCCAAACACTGCACACACTTCACCTCTTAAACCTCAGAGTACATTTAGCCTCCTACACCCCAATACACAGTAGACATTAACCCTTCTTTATCCTAAAAAAGGCACACTGTTTCCCACACTGCAAAAAACAAAGCTGAAATTACACCCCCTATGCCCCAAAACACAGCACTCACTAGCCCTTTACATCCCAAAAACAGAGCGTTACACCCCATACAAAGCAAACATTACACCTCCTATGCCTCAGAAACACAGTGTACGCTCAACCTCCTATATCCCAAAGAGCACAATTTACACCCCTACACCTAAAACACAGCACATGCTGCACCCTCCCACACCTCCAATTGTGTCCCCCGCTCCCTCAACCACCTCCAAACACAGCGACAGTCTAACGGTACGTACCACAGCCCGGCTGATCTGTTCTTGAACCCGGGACTCCTGATCCTGCAACCTGGCCTGCAGCTCCTTCTCCTTACTGGCCAGGGCCTCCGCATGCAGCCGCTCAAGTTCCGTCACCTTGTCCTCCGAAGACTTCTGCAACACGCATTCACACACGCGCTGCGTTATTATTCAGAGGAGCCAGCACCCTCATGCCAAATTACTCACATTATGAAATACACTTTACTTTAAAAACGTTTATATTTTGGAATCGAGTCTGAAGACAAGAGGCCGCGAGATGCCCAATTTAGCACACTCTTCCTCTGGAATGTACCATAGGCACTATACTTGAATATGAATGGCCATTTCCCACAGTCACAATCCTGTTATACAATTTGAGAAAAAACATTTGAAATGAAACAAAAAAATAATAATTTACTACCACACAGCCATGTAGTTCAAAATTTAAACTACAACTCTGGACTAAATAACTAATTAATGTGCTCCAGTGGCTTATTCAAGGAGCTGTTCTAAATAAAATAGGGGTATATTCAAAGGAGCTAATGGAAGTCGATGGGAGGTGGAGTGTGAAGCTATGAAGTGGAGATGAAAGGCGAAAAACTTGTTCAATTTTCAAGACGTGCTTAAAATATATTGCAGAAAAATAAATGTCAAAAATGCCTGGACAACCAATGCTTTCCTATTTAGGGAAAATGACAAGCATTTACAAAATTGTATTGCTTAACGGTAAGGGGATTAACAACACTGGTCTTTAGCATGAAGCAGGATGACTCGCCTTCATGATGCTGACGACCTCCTGCTTGACACGGGACAGCTCCTGCTGCAGGTTCCTCCTCTCCTCCTCGCTGGCTCGCTCCACCTCCTTCACCTGCTCCTCCAGCCGAGCCTGCAGCTGCCTCCGCCCCTCCTCCGCCCGCTGGGCCACGCCCAGAGCTTTTTCCAACTCCTCAAATGCTGGGGACAAGAATTCATACAGTCACTCCCCACAATGATTAAATCACATGTGGCTACATATTACCTTATGCACAATATGTATAATACGGAACACTATATGTAGAGTATAGGAGCAGCTGTGTCACTCCCTACATCAGAACACACTAGTATCACTTAAGCACATGCTTATAAAAAGAGGATCGTACAAAAACTATTTACACAGACTGCTGCTTCCATTTCTCATTTAAACATCTAAATTTATCTTGGCCTATTTAGAGATAAATACCTTTCCAGGTTAATCAGTTTAAAACGGAATATCTCTATTCAGGTTATTCAGAGGAGTTTTAAGTATTACTTTCCGTAACTGCCGTATTATTTGCCTTACCCTTGTTCAAGTTGTCACAGTATTTGTTGCAACATGTTGCCCGATTTTCATAAGTCTCTAAGCTGGGCTGCTGGGCGGCTTATCCTGTAAAGGCACTGTTCTAGTATGTGGATGAGCCCCGGTCAAAGCCAGATCGTGCCACTGCTGACTGTGGTCGACAGCTTCGGAGGACGACAGACAACTGGCTCTAGCATTGCCCGCATCTCATCACACACCAGCACCCCCCACTGGCCTACCACAAGTTCATCTGTTAAGCTGCACATGAAATGTGATGTGATGAGCCTTGCAGTATGAACACCATTGGGAATCTAAAATTGGGGGGGTGGGCACAAAAACAGGAGGAAACTGGTGTTTGGAGGAAACTGGTGTTTAACTAGAGCGATAACTTGCATAAGAGCTCTATTCGGTGTGAAGAACTGATGCAAGCATTCAAATTGTTGGACAGTCTTCAACTGCAGAGCCATGAGCTATAGTGCTGTTAAAGAGGAATTCCACCAAAAAATTATGTTTGATTTGTAGAAGAGTAGCTGTCCTCCTGATTAAAATGAGCTCTCGGCCAACTACTGTGCATGTTCCAGGCACCTGCTGTGAACTACAATGAGCGGGCGCTTACAGTTTATGGGCAGGCGTCAGACAATGCCAGTCACAAGTTGCCACTCCTACTCAATACAACCAGAGGGACTGGGAGTTACTACTACTCCTGGAAGCCGTTCTTCGAGAGAGGCTAATGTCACTTGCTGGCAAGCTAGCCACTACAGCAGGGGTGGGCAATTCCAGTCCTGGAGGGCCGGTGTGTATGCAGGTTTTTGTTCCCACCAATTACCCCAGCTAAATGAGCAAATTGGCTGTTTACACCGACACTGGTAGATTAGATCACATTAAAATGTTTCATATAGGGACACAAGAAGTCTTCGGCTGTCATTCATGCGCTTATTAAGAATTATAGGTAAAATGTCAGATGGCGTAAATATTAGGGCTAATTAGGTAATTAAGGCCAGAAGTTGGCATGAAAACCAGAAACGGATACGGCCCTCGTTGCTCACCTCTGCACTACAGTTCTACTGAAAAAGGTGTCACCACCTTTAGCTGGAGTCTCCAGAGAAAAATGGGGGAAATACAGCCATTTATTATTTAGGAAAGCACAGCCCTTCATTTATCTACTTTTGGTATAGTGAAAACCAGAATTCTGCAACTCCTCCCAGACCTCTAGGTCTGGGTCTCCTAATAAAAAAAATATCTAGAGCGGTGTCGTTTCTGATTGGTTGGCAGTGCGACAAAATTGATTGCTAGTCAATGTTTCAGAGAGACAAACATACAGGTTATTTGTCGCTGTGTACTGACTCCACCTTGCCCGCTGTTTGTCGCTGTTATCCATAGACTTTGAATGAAATCTTTTCGCTTTCTCATTGTCGCGAGTAGATGGTGGCACATCTTGCACAGATTACAAATTAAACTGTGCCTGGTCCCACTTATTTCAGCGAACGGTTTCCATTTCAGTTGGCATTACGTACAGTTACCACACGTAGTCATCGTTTACCCAAGGCAGACCCGGGTCGGCTGCACATTCAGCTCTGGCTGCAGATGCTGCCGCCTCACGCCTTCGGCTAATCTCCTCGGCCGTGTATACGGGCTCAAAACGGTAGCCTTCCACCTCCGATCCAAGTAAAATCGTTGGAAGCCATTGTACTGGAATAAGTGATACATCATTTTGACGTATACCTCTACCAAATTCGCGGCCTTTGCTGTCGATATTTCTGTTCAGAGATTGTTTTGGCAAGCCAAAAAGAGAGAATTAATCAGTTGCGCCTTGATCTGTTAAATAAGGTTAATGTTGTTTTTTTAAATTTAATGTCCCCTTTAAGATGTGGAAGGCAAAATCATAACCCATTGCTTCAGAAAAAAAAACATATCTACTTGGGTTATAACTCTTGGGTATTAACGCATAGAGAGTCCAGAGGCATTCTCCATGGATCAAACCACAGGTTAAATTTTGGACAAAAACCCACTGGGATCTCAGGTACCCACAAACTAATATTTATATAAGACACTTATGTTAAAGTGGCCATCCGCTCATTCCATTGTAAAAAAGGGCCATTTTACATAGGAACACCTGTGCAGGACTTCAATAGGTGTGACAGGTGGTCAAATTCGGCACTAACAGATGTATGAGTTCAGACCCAAGGTTATGTGGCTGCTATTAAATTTTTAAAGATAACATCTAAGTTCAGCCTGTACATCAATCTTCTCTGATGAGACAATCTTCAAAGGAGTCTGTGGAGCAGGAACTGGGTGAGTCTAGAGGATGTCTGTAACTCTCAGCTTTGAGTGACTCCAGGAGTCAAAAAAAAAAAAAAGTGAAAAAGCATTCATTGTCATTGAGTATATTCAATGTCCCTGACGACCAGTCATTAGTACTGTAAAGAGCTCCCTCAATATTAAGCTATTTAATGTGACAATTCTGAGCTTATTTTTTTCAAATATCATATTTCAGTCAGAATAACAGTATGTAGGTTTTGTGGTATTTTTAAGTTTATTTAATTTTAAAACCACTAAGGCACATTGGAAAGCAAACTATAGAGCAACCAAGAGCCCAATTTAGGCACATTATAAGAAGGGTCCCAAGATAATATTGGGTTGCTGTTTCACATGTATTTCAGTCCTCTACCACAAAGGGGTTGATGGGGCCTCCATTTCAAACCACGTGTAAAACAATCATTCAATTTTCCCCTCGCCTGTGTCTGTCTCAGACTAATGCTTGCATTTTTGTCTTAAAGTGGCAGTCTATTGTAACCTTTGTCATGTGGTCCAAAGAAATGCAAGGTGTTGCAAGCTCTGCAAAATAAATTAAATATATTGATATGCAATGCACCAGTAGGGTAGTGTTTCACAACTTGACCCTGTTTTGGTGTCCACGTTCCACGTCCTCCACTCTTACGTGAAAGAGCACCATTTTATTGTTTATCCAAAAAGTTGTTTTCAAGTATTTTATTACTAAATATTTAACAGAAATGAATGGGATATTGTTCACACCAAATGTTTGTCTCTTTATAAAATATTTGTGGTTGCTAATGGTTGGTAAACAGAATTATATCATATATGGCATCATAGCATGTATAAGGATATGTGCCACTTCCATGCAATAGTTGACAGTTATGGAAGAGAATTGGCTTTTGCTGTAACTGAGAATCACACATTTGATACTCAAGTGAATAATTGGGAATGTTCTGGCAGCGCTTTTGTGTCAAGAAGTTACCGGCTTTCTCAGACTTCTCCTTCTGCTCCTGCAGTTCATCCCTCTGCGCCGCCACCTGCTGGATCCGTAAGCGAAGCTGCGCGATCTCCTCCTCCTTCATCTCCAGCGTCTCGTGCATCTGCCGCTTGGTCTCCGCGATCACCATGCCCTGCACGGAGGAAAGCGTCAGAGTGCTGCACTGCTCGGCACTGGGGAATGGCCCCTTTTCCACATTCAATATGGTCTCCGCGATCACCATGCCCTGCACGGAGGAAAGCGTCAGAGTGCTGCACTGCTCGGCACTGGGGAATGGCCCCTTTTCCACATTCAATATGGTCTCCGCGATCACCATGCCCTGCACGGGGGAAAGCGTCAGAGTGCTGCACTGCTCGGCACTGGGGAATGGCCCCTTTTCCACATTCAATATGGTCTCCAGCTAAAGTGCGAGCCGAATCCAGCTAAAGCACTAGCCCGGTCCAGGCCCGTGACCGAACACGATCCCTGTCCCCCCGTCCACTCAGCGGCTGGCTGCATGCGTTCTGGAGGATGTGCGTGTTGCACGCGTGGGCTAGCCTGAGCTCTCCCAAACTAAAAGAGAACACTGCAGTAATTGGTTTGCCCTTTAAATACAATTTTGTATGCAAAACAGGGGAAGAACAGAAAAATGTGGGGACATTTCTTTAATTTTTTTATTTTTGAATAAGAAAAGATAAAATGAAGACTTACTTAGGCCTTATTGCACCAAGTGCAACACTGGTGCATGACCAAAATCAGTCATCTAGCAGCCCAGCAGATTGGTTTTACATTGATCCCAAAGAAAGTGGCCATTTCACATTTCACAGCAGTGCAGACAGACACTGGAGACATCTGAGCATTTCCCCTGCCACATTCCAGAGCCTACAGTTCATGGCCCATTATCTCCAGGGTTCAAAGGTTAAACACAGATGATCTACACCCTCTTTCAAGCTGAGGGCCACAAGATTGTCTGTTTTTTACATCAATCTACACTTACACAGTACCTGAAATATTATACTTAAACTACTTTGTGATCTTTGAACATGTATCAAATGGGTGCTCAAGACTATACATTTTGTGGATGAAGTGAACAGGAAAGAAAGTGATTGAGCTTCCATGCATACGGACATATCTAAAAATTGGCTCATGGAGCTCTTATTTACCAGTTGAGCAATCCCTATGCACAAAATGTGATAATTATGACCACATTTCTCAATATCACACATCCCTAACAGCCTTATACTTTCTAATGGCTCGTAACATTATAACATACAAGTTATTATTTATTACCCCTCTGGTATAATCAGATCACATCAAAAACGTCTACGACATAAAAAAAGCCAAGTTACTCACGCATAGCCTACATAGCACTATAAGTCCTTAATTCCAACTTGCAAAAACTAGGCCTGCCTTTAAAAGTCTTGATATCAAAATGTGGCCAAGTTACAACTAACAATATTGCCTATCGTATCACACTATCGTATCACACTAAATAAACTAGCTCTATTCCAAAGCAATGCTATCCAAACTTTCCTAAATTATTTAATGCAACTTGCCCCTGTGTTTCTTCATCGTTGCATGTGAAGAGATTGTGCCTCATGGAACAACATATGATTTCAATGAATGTTTTTAACAGTTGATGAATAATTACACTCCAGAAAGGATATAGTTGTACTTTGTTGGCAAGTTTACTTTAGAAAATGTACAGGTTTTAAAATGTTAACTGCTGCTACAGAATTCTTTACAATTCACAAACACATTTATATCAAGAAACATCATGCACAATAGAGAAAGGGGTGATGAATAAATAAATGCAGATAAAAATTAGTAATATTTTTACCTAGAAAATAGCGTACATATAGCATTTTTACAAACGTATCCAGACATGTTTGTGGGTCAGATGGTGGCAAATAAGTAATAGTACCAATTTTCTTAACATAATAGTATTTATGATATTTGCAAACAGAATTTTGTGAACACAAGGATATCTATGCTCTGTAGGACCACACAGGTTTTGATAGAAATCCAAATAAACAAATCAATAAATACATAATAATAATAATACATTTTATTAATTCTGTGCTTTTCATAGACTCAAAGCAGTGGATGCAGACAATTGTTCAAACATGCCCTATAGTGTAGTAATTTTTCTGTTTAATTTCTAAGTGCAACACATCTGAATCAGAGTATTTCCACTATAAATTATTTTCATTTTGCAGTTTGATGTGGCACATACAGTTTCATTGACCACATTCTCTTGAGATGGTAAGATGAAGAAACACAGGGCCAAGTTGCATGAAATAATTTAGGAAAGTTTGGACAGCATTGCTTTGGAATAGAGCTAGTTTATTTAGTGTGAGCTACGATAGGCAATATTGTTAGTTGTAACATGGCCACATTTTGATATCAAGACTTTTAAAGGCAGGCCTAGTTTTTGCAAGTTGGAATTAAGGACTTATAGACAGCGCTATGTAGGCTATGCGTGAGTAACTTGGCTTTTTTTACGTTGTAGACGTTTTTGATCTGATATCACTTATTTTTTATAGCTAACTAATGATGAATAATGCACGAAGATAAACACGGAGAGAGACATGCATTCCAATGAAATGCATGCAGACATTCGCGTAACTATAACGCCCTCTACTGACAAGAATGAGAACAGTTATCCTATTACAGACAGCACACAATTACATTAAAAGAGTTTGTAGATGAGCAGTATTTAATGTGTAATGAAATACAATGAACAGCACTACCTGAGCTATGGATCATGAAGAAGCATGTAAATTAATGAACCAAGTCTACATGGAGACATGGATGCACAATGGGCTAGGCGCAAACACATTCTAGCTGAAAGACATACAGCCTAAATAGCTAGTACAGCCTAAATAGTTTGCATCAGTAAAATATGGAAATACAGTTTTAAAATAGGGCTATTAGTATTCTATATAAAATTAAATACATTTAACGTTAGGCTATTCAACACTGGATTGCCGGATGCGTAACTCCAACCTTCCATGTGTGGGCTACGAGCTAGCGAGCGAGTTCATTCGCAGAAATTCCTTCGCAGTATTTTTTCCGGTAGTGTAGAACGTTATCTGCGGGAAATGTTTTGGTACCGGACAGCTAGGTTTAGTTTAGTTTTCTGTAGTGCAATGAATGTAGGCTATAAGGCATGTTGATTCGCTTCGTAGTAGCCTAGCTTGTATCTGCTTCCTGACTAGAAGCAGACTGACGCTTCTCTGGCAACAGTAAGGTTGGCTAACAAGCTTAATTGGACAACGCATATTTCCCAGGAATCTTAGCCAGAAAGAAAACAATAGATACTACTAAGAAAGTAGGCTACATACCAGAGATTAGTCTTCTTCTTCTTATTATTATTATTATAATTAAAAGTGTTTGTAGTAAGCTACATTATCTGCAGAGTAGCATAGACTAGAGCCACATTCTGAGGCTATTGTTGTTTTTCTTTTTAAGTGACTAACCATGAATGAGATATGTTTCGGGAATTGGCGGTTTATAAATCCGATCTCTTGAAGAATTACAGCTTAAATGAGGCTATCATCAATTCTTAATGTAGGCTATTATCGTAAATTCTTAATTTGCCTAGTAGTTAATTTTATGGTGACATTGTGTTATGTGTGAAAAGGATAAAGTGAACAGAGCTGAAGTGAAGAAATGAATGAATAAAGAAATGTTGGCCGAGGCAAGGGTACGTTGAGGTTCGGTTCCACAGTCAGTCAGTCATGACCGCAAGAGCAGAGCTTAACACCCTCTCCAAACCAGACAAGAGCGAGCGTCAAGTGTCAGTGAAACATTGAACAGTTAATATTGGAAACCTCTTTTGCCTTTGCAATAAAAATATGTCAATGTGTTAATGTGAAAATAATAACAGTCTAATAAATGAAAAGTACTTAACAGGTGCACATTGTTTTTGTGGAAAATAAACACGTGCCCTGCTGGGCTCGAACCCACAATCCTCTGTGTGAGAGACGGCGCCTCTATCCATTAGGCCACAGTAACTTCTCGGAAAGCATGGAGCCAATAGCTGTATTAACATTAAAAACCATTAGTATGAAGCGTTTTTATTGGGCGATAAGCTTGATGAGCAGGTATACGGACCATACCCTCAAAGAATAATTCTCCCCATTGGATAACATCGAGACGGAGGCAGGCAGTTTGGCAGGAGAATGGGAAGAAGAAGAAGCGGAAGAGGAAGGAGAAAAACGGCAAAATAACCCAAGTTTGGGGCTTTATTGTGTGGATGTGTGAAGTTGTATCGGAATGCTGTGTGGTTACATAAGGTCAGAACATACAGAAGTTAATGTTTTTAAGGGCTGAGAGTCTATGGTCATTGTGGTTAGTTCTGTAGGAAACTGTGAAAAGTGCCAAACTCTCTGTGCTGTATAGGTATGGAGCATGCCCCACCAAGCCGTAACTTGGCGGATGGCATACCTGCCAACCCAATATTAGAAAAATGTTGGAAATCATTAGATTAAGTATGAAATGAAGATTCATCGTCGATTAAGCAATACATTTTGGAATAGAACCTGTTACAAAGGATAAATATTGATTTACGTAATTATTAGCGATAGACAACTAGCCATTAAAGTACCTACACAGTGCAGTCCATACGTATTTTGACAATGACACAATTTTTGTTGCTTTGGCACTGTACTCCAGCAAATTGGATTTGTGGGTGTTTATATCCACATTGAGTGAACCATGAAGGAATTGCAGACCTTTGAATACATAGACCCCCCATTTTGGGAGACCACAAGTAATTGGACAATTGGCTGCCCAGCTGATCTTGGCCAGCTGTGTGTTCTTGCAAAATTACTTCATGCACAAGAAAGCTAACTAAAGTTTATTCTCGATGTGGAATTTGTATTTGGAGTCTGTTGCTGTTTTTTTTCAACATGAGGCCCAAAGAAGTGTCAGTGAAGCAGACCATCATGCGGTGGAAAAATCTGAATAAATCGAGAGACATACCCAAAACATTGGGTGTGTCAAAATCAACTGTTTGGTACATTTCTAAGAAGAAAGAATGCACTGAGCTCAGCAATAGCAAACAACCTGGTGGACCTCGGAAGACCACTGTAGTGGATGACCGAAGAATACTTTCAATTGTGAAGAACGCCATTTCAACCATGAAACAGAACAAGAACACCCTCCAGGATGTAGGCATAGATATGTCAGATTAAAAAATAGAGAAGACTACACCAGTATAACCTCACTGCAAGATGCAAACCACTGGTAAGACTCAAGAACAGAACAGTCAGGTTAGAGCTTGCTGAAAAGCATTTTTTTTTTTTAAACTAGAGTTGTGGAACAAACTCTTATGGACAGATGAAATGAGTACTAACCTGTACTAAAGCAATGGAAAGAGAAAGATGTGGAGAAAGAAAGGCTTGTTGCTTATGATCCAAAGCACCCCCTCTCATTTTTGAAACATGGTGGTGGGGGTGTTATGGCATGGACATGTATGGCTACCACTGTAACCGGCTCACTTGTCTATACTGATGATGTGACTGCTGACGGCAGCAGCAGGATGAATTCTAGAAATCTTTTTAAAATCTTTTCGGCTCAGGTCCAACCGCTTCACTTTGAGCAGGACAATGACCCTAAAAACACTGCTAAAGCAACCAAGGAGTTTTTCAGGGCCAAAATTTTGAATGTTCTTGACTGGCCAAGTCAATCACCCGACCTGAATCCAACATGCGTTTCACTTGCTGAAGACAAGACTGAAGGCAAACATCCCCTGAAACAAACAAGAACTGAAGATGGCTGCATTGCAGGCCTGGCAGGTTATCACCAGGGAAGATCCCCAGTATCTGGTGATGTCTATGGGTCACAGAATTCAGGCAGTCATCGATTGTAAAAGATTTGCAACCAAGTACTAAATATGACGACTTTATTTAAGATTATGTTAATTTGTCTAATTACTTTTGGTTCCCTAAAATGGGGGGACTATATGTAAAAATTGCTGTAATTCCTGCACGAATGAATGGATATGGACATAATACCCAAAAATGAAAGTTGGCAATCTGCACTTAAACCTAATTTTCATTGTTTCATTTCAAGTCCAATGTGCTGGAGTTCAGAAATTGCGTCACTGTCCAAATACTTTGGTTCGCTGTTGCTACGCTCACCATAACTGAGAAAGTTGTACTTTTATTTAATGTTCAGTAACTTTATTTATGCTATTTATTTAACTAACTGATCAACATTTCAGTTTTCACATTCATGTTATTTTGCGCCAGAGTTAGTTACTGAACTAGGTTTAATCTGTAGTGCCTGAAACTACAAGCTAAAACAGAAACTACTACCTAATTTTATTGTGGACTAACCATATCAACAATGCAATTTCATATCCAACTAGCACTAATATTAGCTCAATTAGTACAGTGAGTCAATAAAAACAGTAACAAATGTTATTTAACATGGAAAAGAAGTGATGTGAAAGCACCGACATTGCCTGTGCTGTATACCAGTTTACTATGCTTTGTTGATTTAGTTTCACTTGTCCAAATCTGGGTTTACTGGCCACAGGCAATGAATGGGCAAGCATTACTGTTGAACCCTGTAGGTTTACACATGTTTGTCAGTAAAATTTCTCACCACAATTGCAGGCTTAGCCTCCAAGCCTAGACATGGGCTGTTTCACCTGTGAGCAATGTCATTAACCGGTTATGAACAGGAGTTCAAAGCAGTGGGAAACAACTTGCATCACCCTGCCAGGATAGGGTGGCTTTTTTAACCAGGGTTCCTCGGATTACCACTGTATGATACCACTGAGTGCCCTGTAGCTATGGCAGGCATCTACAGGCAACCACCAATCATCAATGGAGATATACACTACATGACCAAAAGTATACAGACACCTGCTCATCCAACATCTCATTCCAAAATCTTGGGCAGTAATATGGAGTGGGCCCACCCTTTGGTGCTATAACAGCAAAGGAGGTTGAGGTCAGGGCTCTGTGCAGGCCAGTCAAGTTCTTCCACACTGATCCCGACAAACCATTTCTGTATGGACCTCGCTTTGTGCAAGGGGGCATTGCAATTCTGAAACGGGAAACTAACCCAAACTGTTGCCACAAACTTGGAAGCACACAATCGTCTAGAATGTCATTGTATGATGTAGCGTTCAGCTTTTCCTTCACTAGAACTAAATGGCTTAACCCAAACCATGAAAAACAGCCCCAGACCAAAGGGTGTCCAGATGCTTTTGACAATATTGTGTACCTCTACTCTATCAGTAAAAGTGCTCCTGGAGTAAGCTGTGTGCTTGCAGTAGTGAAAATAGTCACAGGCCCTGAGTGAGAGCATCCGAGGACTAAAGTGATTTATAAAATAAATAAAGAACAGATGTGTGGTGAATTGTCCAAACTTATGGGAAACTACTAAAAAGCAGAACATTCTGTAAGTTCTCTGCTCCGACGGATGAATTCAAGTAGGAAATGTCAGCTAACAGACCTCAGAAAAACTAGTCAAGAAGCTATTTAATGCATCCTCCATCTGTCCTCATTAACACACTCACCTTATCCTGCTCCAGCTGCTCAATGAGGTTTTTGGCATCGCGAAGCTGTGTGATGAGCCTTGTTTTCTCTGTAGTGTGTAGTTCCTGAGAACAGACAGACGGAGCCAGACAAGTCAGTCACACTAATCTATCTGCCTCACTTCTGATCACAGTTATCTCTCACAGCTTCTGAGCACAGTTCACTCACAGCTTCTGGGCACTGTTCACTCACAGCTTCTGAGCACAGTTCACTCACAGCTTCTGAACACCTCTCAACTTCTCAACACTGTTCATTCTCACAACTTCTGTTCTGAGCACAGTTCACTCTCACAGCTTCTGTTCTGAGCACAGTTCACTCACAGCTTCTGAACACCTCTCAACTTCTCAACACTGTTCACTCTCAACTTCTCAACACCTCTCAACTTCTCAACACTGTTCACTCTCACAACTTCTGAACACCTCTCAACTTCTCAACACTGTTCACTCACAACTTCTGAACACCTCTCAACTTCTCAACACTGTTTACTCTCACAACTTCTGAGCACCTCTCTCAACTTCTTAACACTGTTCACTCTCAACTTTTGAGCACTGTTCACTCTCAACTTCTCAACACTGTACACTCACAGCTTCTGAACACTGTTCACTCACAGCTTCTGAACACTGTTCACTCACAGCTTCTGAACACTGTTCAGTCTCACAACTTCTGAACATCTCTCTCAACTTCTCAACACTGTTCATGGACAAAAATTTAAATTAGACTTGCATCAAGCATAGCAGTATTTCGCTGAGGTGGTGGAGAGACAATTACCCACAAGCCTAGAACATAACTTCTTCTTACAATGTGCTCATATTTTACTTTACATAGTAAATCACAGCAGCAAACACCCACAGTCCCTTAGTACCATAGGCCCAAACATGTTACACTGTCCCCTAGGGCCACAAGCTGCGGGTGCCTGAATCAAGCCAACCACAGGCTTTAACCTCTAACCAACAAAGAATGCTTACTACTGGTCCCAAAACCACGGTGCAAAACTAAATTAAAGACACAATGTGTGGAGCTCAAGCCACTGTGTAAACAGGGCTGATGGGCAAAAAAACTGCTGTGCCACAAAATAGTAAAACCTTAAGTTCACAGGAAAGTGGTCTTGTTCCCTGTCACAGGAATTCAGCTAGATGCAAAAGAAATTTATAATACATGTTCCTGTTATACATAAAGCTAATATTTCTAAACATAACCCTGTTTTGCATAAAGCTTGCATGTTACAGTTGTTCAAGCAACTGTATTCAGACTGTTAAGAGCAATTGCTCCAGGAATACCTAATAAGGAGTCAATGTGATCTCATCCCCAAATTTTAGGGAGGTAATTCGTCTGAGGGGGTCAGAGGATGAAACAGGATTACAGTTATTTTCTGAAAGTAATTTTCATAGCATTATTTTGGCTACATATTTTGTTGCTTGCGTTATCTGGCGCACACTGCCACACACATAAAACGGGCTGTAGTTCAAAAACATACGCGAGATCTGACTGCATTTTTCCATGATTATGCAGTAAAGTTTACAGAACAATATAATGGCAAGATCAAAAATTTTATTTTTGAAATGCCAGTAGTGGCGGCATGGTGGTGCAGTGGCTAGCACTGTTGCCTCACAGCAAGAAGGTACTGAGGGGTGTTGTGATGTCCCCGTGTCACCGTGGGTTTCCTCCAGGTACTTCGGTTTCCTCCCACAGTTCAAAGACATGCAGGTTAGACTAATTGGAGACTGTAATTCGCCCATAGGTATGAGTGTGTGAGTGAATGGTGTGTGTGCCCTGCGATGGATTAGCAAACTCCTTTCCTCCACTACCACCTCCTCTCCTCAATGCCCTGAAAACCGATCTTTGTGTCCTCCCTCCCTCCACTGTCCCAATATTCAAACACGGCTTCTGCTCTCCTCCGGCAAAGGATACATTGATGTATCCTACTGCGGAAGTTTTTCAAATTTTTGGATGATATCGTGCTGACGCCCACCGAGATTGAAGGATGGCAACAGTGATGATGCGTAGCTATGGCTTATATGAATTTCCCCCAAGATAATGATGCCCCAATGCAAGATATTTAGCCTAAATTGTGCGTGCTTCAGTAGGCTATTATCACACATTAGACATAGCATCCTACGATTCCCTACGGATAACAATATGCCAGTTCATTTTTGAGGTTCATATACTACATAGCTACAAATTCGCCAATTTAAGACGGGGAAGCAGCTTCATTTATATGCTTGCACATTAATGTTGCTTAAACGAACACGACTAACCGTAAATAAGCATGACAGCTACCATTTCAGTCTGTGAATATGCATTAATGAATTTATTCAACCATCGTTTCCAAAGGTCGTATTTAAATTTGATTTCAGATGTTACAGTGGGAAATAATTGTTTTTCAGTGTGAATACTATGCGATACTATGAACATTGGGAATAATATCTCTGATAATATCACTTGACAATTAGTTTCAGTAAGCCTATATGAGGTGACTTAGTGCTCTATGTTCAGACATCGGGCATATTGGGATTCTGGAATTAGAGTATTTGTCCTGTTTGCATATACTACGAGATGTTTACTTTGATGTTACTGATTAACGAGTCTCGACGCGAACCACAATGTCAGGTAGGCTACGTGTTTATACTGTACATGAAACTACTTGTAGGATACTTGAAACTTACAAGATATTTTGCAGTTTTAATTGGGTTGACCACATGTAAGATCTGTGATTGGTGATGAGACTATTTGTGGACTCGTCATCAGTCAAAGTACAACTTCATCAATAGTCAACGGCGATTTTCATGACAAAAAAGCAGATTAGCTGTCCAAATTTTCTTCACTGCTCCTTGTTCTCTCCTTTCCTCTACTCTCCTGCATTTTAGACCATGCGCTAAGATTGTCAAAATAGAGCCCCTAGACTGTAAAAATGAATTGTACATTTTACGGTAAAATAGCATATGGCCAGAATTTAACCGTATTAAAAAAAATGTCTGTGAATTTTACAGTCAAATGCACTATTCGCACTGGACTAGTATTACATGGGGATTTCATATGATTTGTAATAATTGCACAGGCCATCTGTGATCTTAATCCCATGAAAATCTGCCATGTCCGTAATTTATGAAGTAAAAATTCCACCGCGAATGAGGCTACCTACGATATTTCGCAAAACACAGAGGTCATTTGATAATATTAGTCCCGTGCGAATCGGCATCTCAGTAATGTGGGGTGATATTTTTTTCTACCGCAAGGATTCCTTGTTTTTTCCACGCCGTTTTCCTGCATCTTTCCAGGGTGAGAATTATGGAGGCTGCGATGGAAATAATTAATGCAAATTTTGACTACATTTTGGGCACGGTTCTTATGCCAAAAGTTTTTAAATTACTGAATTGAAAGTGAATTGTAGCCTATATCCAACCCTGTAGCCACCTTCAATGCACCAATTTGCATAGCCTACGCTGTGTCTTACAAATGTGCAGAAAATAACACTTTGCGAACTGACAATATGGAAATAGCCTATAGGAATGTTATGTTTCAGAGTCATATCCGGCAAAACCTAACAAACATTTTTAGGAATTTAGAACACCCTGGACAGATATTTCGGTCCCAAAAAGAAGAAATGTCCAGGAAAAAGACTTAAAAAAACAACATAGCATTTGATAATATACAACATTCGACAATACGGGGGGAATCCTGACTTGGAGCATTGTATTTATAAACATATTTTATGCACTTAAGGCAAAATCATATTCTGATTCAGACTTGTGCGCAACGTAGTCTGACACACCCTTGGAATGCTGACTGAATATCTTAACCCCTTCACGCAGATGCTTAGGGGCAAAGACGCCGGCGCCAAGATTTTGCTGAACTCAGACATTCATTACTCCTGCAACCAAACTATGTGGAAACGGCAAGCTCTGTGTTTTAGCTTTATTCGTACACGATTCCTGACAACTATGCCGTATACGGAGTTTCTAAGTGTCACAATTGTGCCGTAGCAAGACCGTTTAACAAGCAACCCCCACCCAGTCTCGCCTGCAACTATACCTACCCATGCGTGACATAGTGGACAATAGCGTCTGTGTGTGAGGTCATAAATATATTTCATCATCATATAAAATTTGTACTCCGTCATAGCAACAAGATAAATCCAACAATAGCCCAATCGTAATAAACATGTGAAATTCTTGTGTAATTACACGTCATTCTATTATCAATATCTGCTAATAAATATGAAATAACTATGCAATCCTACCATTCGTTTTACGCAGAGAATTCAAAATTCAGTGGTCATATATTTATTGTCTGGGACAATCTGAGAAATACACACCAGTTTAGAATGTTATTACACTACCTGTAATGTCTGTGTGCAGAACCCTATATGCTCTACCTGCAGCTCTGAAGTATTTCATGTCATTCCGGTTTTATTCACAGCTGTTTTATCCGATAGAGAACAGTATATCCTTCTCAACTGTGTTTGCAATTTCTTATTGGATGCGTCGAACAATAAATTATAGCCCAGTGTAAGAGCATTTAAAATTTTCTTTTAATTAATCAATGTAGTATGACGCAAAAAGCTACAGAAAACGCATTCACTGACCGGAGTCTTTCGGCTACGATATGAAAGTAGTACTGCTTGTAATATGCTGTAATTCTCGCTGGCTACATATGTACGCTAGTTTTTCCACTCGATCACTGTCTTATCCAGTAGGCTATGTTAGATATAGTTATTTCTGCATTTTGAGTGCATTTCACACACTGCAGTGTAAGCATTCATTGGTTGCTGTCATGTATGTTTGATGTACCGATTTTCATTGAAGCCATTTGCCAGCATTTTCCTGTTGGTGGAATATAATTTTATTGTAATGTTATCATACATAATATAGGCTATAGGCTTAGTACCTGGGCTATACTTGTCACTGAAGGCATGAAAAATACTCATTCCAATTTACTGTGCGCTGATATGTGCTAGATGAATGTACATTTTTCCTTTGAGTCATTACGAATGGGAACATTTAAAAAAAAGAACTGCAGAGAAATGCAATCCCAGAGAAAAAAAATACATACTGTAGAGTACAGGAAAAAGTGATGTTTTATTGACATACAAGAATTAATGATTAGGCTACATATTTAGGTGTGTGTAACAGTGTGATATCAATGTTTTAACCTTAAACCATCAGAAGGGGCAAATGTATATGCTTTATAATGGACAAAACAATATAACATGTTTTGGATAGGGTTTTGGACCCATAGAAATCTACCCCCCTATACTGATGAAAAGATAGTAATTCCCACTTGAAAATTATGCAAAAGTGAGTTTTATGAGCCAAAACAGTTGATTTGTAGTTAAATATATCATTATTTTATGTTTTATGATCTCAGAATTTAATTGCAAACTAAAGAAAAACTTTTTTTTTCTTTTTTCCAAAGTTTCTTTGTATTTCTGGCACTTTATTTTTACTTAAATTATGACAAAAAACAAATGTCTTGTTTAATTTACGACATTTACCAAGTTTCTGTGATGCTCCCACCTGGAGTTCAATATATACAATATTAGTCAATTTGTCAATATCAGTATGAGCGGTAACATGCCCCAACCTGTGGTAAGCCTCCCAAGGTATGGCGATATGGCGATTATTTTTGCAGTCCTAAATTGGACATTCCAAATTAGGGTGGGGATTGGATATGTTCAACCCCATGTTGGGTGCCAAATAATTTTAAATAAAAACAAAAGAGAAAAAAATTCAGGGAAGTATGTGAAGGCAACTTTTTTTTCAAATTCACAAGGGGGGAATTTGAAAAAAAAGCGAAAATCCAGCGAAAATCATATGTAGCTTACATCATACAGTGCGGTTACTACAATTAAATACAAATGTGCAGATCTGGTAATTAAATCTTCCCTGATTACAAATGGTGCAGGTGCATCAAAACCAGAACTACACAAGAGCAGGATGTATTAGCCAGCAAAAACAGTTATGCTTTCATTTTATACAAGGTATATTTAAAATAATACATTCATATGGGATATTTTCCAGAAGGAATGGGGAAAAAAACTCTGGAGACTACACAATCCCTGTGATTGCATCTCCAGGAGTGAATCAGGAAAAAAAGCACATTTAGTGTAAAACTGAAAACAGAATATCTCTTCTAAACGCAAATAAAGTCTCCATTCCCCCTAACAGCAGAAATGGATGGGAGCAGATGGGCTCTTTTATGTGCTGTCTCTAATGTGGTGGGTCCTGCATGCTTTCACACATGTTAGAAAAGCTCAGCACCTTTTAACCTCTCCTCTTCCTGCCATCCATCAACCTGAGAACCATCCCACGCCAACATACCGTCTCCCAGAAAAACAGCCTGTCACACACAGCTACACCATCTTCCAGATACAAGTACTGTTCACACACAGCCGTAGTCTCCCAGAGAGACAGCCTGTCACACACAACTACACCATCTTCCAGATACAAGTACTGTTCACACACAGCCGTAGTCTCCCAGAGAGACAGCCTGTTCACACACAACCATGACACAGGGACTGTTCACACACAGCTGCACAGCTGTACTGTCTCCCAGAGAGGGACTGTTCACACACAACCATACCGTCTCCCAGAGAGAGAGAGAGAGAGACTGCTTACCCATCATGCTTTACTATACCTGTACATTCTTACAGTGCCCACCAGAACTATTGGCAACTTCAATTAAAAAAGTTAAAATTAAATTCAGTTTAATGTTTGGCAAATGTCTTCTATGCTCAGAAAAATGAGAAAATGATATAGTTTAATTGTGATACCATTGATCAGAGGAAAAACAAATCTCTATGCAAAATAGTTTTTATGATGTATGTCCTCACTTGTAGACTCTCCTCTTCAGCTCACCCCAAAGGTTTTCAATGGGGTTCAGGTGAGGGAACTGGGTTGGCCATTTCAAAACATTGATTCTGTGGTCAGTGAACCATTTTTGGCTTAAGATAGTTAACCCACCACCCCCCCCCCATGTGAATTTGAAAAAAAAGTTTTGTTAGCAAGAGTAGTAGTTTTTCCATAAATGGAGAGTTGTTTGCCTCTCCATGGTTGCAAGATCATATCTACTTTAGCTAGTTTTTGGTTAAAATTGATTGTGGAGAGTTCATTTAGGTTTTTGGGGATATTAATTCCCCGTAGGTCAACATCACCATCTATCCATTTTATTGGTGCAATGTGAATGTTGTATTTTTCAAGGAACCAATATGCATTCTTGTACACATCATAATTGGGCTGAAATCCAGATAAATTGGAGAATTTATCCAGATCTTGAACAACATGTTGTAATGACCTAGCTTGTGGAGACAATAAGAAACTTGTATCATCGGCATACATGGACACTTTTGCTCTTAAGCCATGAATGTCCAATCCCTTTATATAATTGTTAGATCTGATCTTGATCACTAACATCTCAATAGCAATAATAAATAGATATGGTGAGAGGGGGCAACCTTGCTTAACTCCTCTCGACAGTTTAATTACCCTAGAAAAATATCCACTGGTGATTATTCTACATTGGGGGTCACTATACATAACTTTGATCCACTTTATTAGTGATTGTCCAAAAGCGTACTTTGTCAAAATCTGCTATAAATACCAATCCTGATCTCAAGTAATTGCCGTATGTTGTCTCCAATATATCATCCATGTAAAAATCCTGTTTGATTAGGTTTAATTATATTTGGCATAACCTTTTTAATTCTATTAGCTATGCATTTCGCTACTATTTTTGTATCGCAACACTGAAGAGTGAGGGGCCTCCAGTTTTTTAAAAAGACAGGATCTTTATATTGACCACCTGGTTCCTGTTTCAGTAATAGAGATATTAGTCCTTCATTTTGACTATCTGAAGGTTTTCCATTTTCATATGCAAAATTGAAACATGCCAACAGTGGATCTTTAATTAAAAGGTTAGATATACCTCTATTGGAATTCCATCTAGGCCTGGGGTTTTTCCACTTTTAAAAGACGTAATTGCTAAGAACAATTCACCAACCCTAATTATTCCTTCACATGATTTATTTTGGGTATAAGATAACATGATCTTTAGGAAAGAAATCATTACAATATTATTCACTAAGTGCAGTTGGAGGAGACTTAAATGTGAACATCTGCTCAAAATATTTTGCTTCCTCAGCCAAGATCTCATTTGGCGAATGAGTAGTTACTCCCTCATTTGTTATTAGTTTCTGAACATTTTTCTACATTTTTGTGTTGCAGACTATACATTTTTTCCATTCTCCATCCATTTTGCTCTATTTTTAAAATAAATGTTAGTCGATCTTTCTTGGAGTAACTCTAGTTCTTTTTGTTTCACCTCCAACTTGTTTTGTATTTCTGTGGGACATCTGTCCACAGCATCCACTTGTAATGTTAGTTTTTCTATTTATGGTGTCATTACCTTCTCTATTTTATGGAATTTTTGTTTAAAAGATTAATATTTAATTGTATGGCCCCTAAAGGCACATTTAAAAGTATCCCAGACAATACATGGATCTGCACAATTTATATTATGGAGGAAAAAGTCAGTCATGAATACTTTAGTCTTATTTATATACATGTCATCATTTAGTAAACTTTGGTTAAATGTCCAGTAACCTTTCCCTTGTGGAAACTAAGATTTATATGAAGTTATGATGCTTTAAACTTCTTAATTATAAGGTCAACAACATTTTGTCGCATTTCATTTGTGTTTTCTCTGATCTTCCCCCATGTTGATGGATGACTAAGTGGTTTTTGTCTGTGTATCACTTCATATTTATACCCCAGTGAAACAGAAAGTTGAAAATGACCACATAATAGTTCCTAAAGACTCAGGTGTACCTAAAGTAAAATATGAATGGAAATATATATATATATATATATATATATTTATATATATATATAGCTTCTTTTTTCTTTCTTTTTTTAAAATGAGGAATTATTATTTTAAAATAATTTAACCTCAATTATTTCTCATAGTTTGAGTGTAAGGTCATGCTGATAAATTTTTTTATAGCCTTTTTTACTATATTTTCCAGTTGCCAATAATTCAGGTGGGCACTGTATATTATAATTGCCATGGACATTGCACTATGTGTAAAATGTGCATTCTCTACTATATCCAGCTCTGAAAGTACATAGTAAGATGTGCATTCTGATATAATGAACACTGAGGAGCTGCACTGTAAAATGCATGTTTGAATATTATAAACATCACTGAGGTTGACCACATTTTATTATAAACAGCAGAGAAGCTTCACTGTAAAAGCCACATTAAAATTGTATAAACAGCACTGAAGCTGCAGTGTGTATTCTAACATTATACACATCATTTTAGCGTCACTGTAATATGTACATTTTAATGTGACAAATGGCACAAATAAAATGTGCATATTCTATTTAGAACAGCAGTCAAAATTCATTGTAAAACATTCAATCTGAAATAAAACAGTACTTATGCTTAACTGTAAAAATGCATTCAATTATAAACAGCACTAAAGCTCAATTGTGAAATGTACATTCTAATATTATAAACAGCACCGCAGCTTCACTGTAAAACGGTCATTCTAATGTTACAAACAGCACTGAAGCTTCACTTTCAAATGTATTTTCTACTATGAGCAGTAGTGAAATTTCAATGTCAAATGTGGATTCTATTATGAATAGTAGTGAAAACTACAAACCAAGTATTCTAAAATTATGAAAAGCAGTCAAGCTTCAATGTAAAGTGCACATTCTAAAATTATAAATAGCATTGAAGCTCCACTGTAAAACGCTCATTCTACTTTTATAAGCCGCTCTGAAGGTGCACTGTAAACCGGACATTTTATTAGACAGCACTGAAGCTTTATTTATAACATGCATTCTAATGTTAAACAGCGCTGGAGCTTCACTGTAAAACATTCTGATATGACTGACAGCTCATGGCTGGTGGTTTGTTCACGTTTGCTCCTGATGCAGGAAGTGGAAACGCAGATGAGGTAAAGCTGCAGAATAACTACAGGGTCTTGCCTTCACAAGCTTTATTATAACCATTTAGACAACAGGGCAAGAGATAAAACAAAGAGATTCAGAGTCACTAAATATTGTGGGGTTTGTACATTTGCCAGTTTTATCTCCAAGCTTAATCTGGTGGAAAACACAACAATCTACACACTCTGAACCAAGTATACAAACTGGTGTGCCTATGTGCATTGTGGGTAGCGGGATGGCTGACCTTCATCTTCTCCAGTTCCTGCAGCCGCTCCTGTAGCTGGTTGTGCAGGGTCTCGTTCTCGCTGCTCAGCTGGGTGCTGCGCTCCTTGTGTGTGAGCAGTACCTCCTTGAACTTCTTTAAAAGGTTCTCCTGCCTACTCACACGCTTCTGCAGGGCCTCCATCTTCTTTTCAGGGTCAGTGTCTCCCTCTGCTGGTCAGAGACGGAACAGCAAGTTAGAGTATACCTGTGAACGTTTTATACAGTGCATTTTTTGTTGTTTTGGCTCTGTACTCCAGCACATTGGATTTGAAATGGAACAGTGAGTTTAAAGTGCAGACTTTCAGCTTTAATTTGAGAGTGTTTACATCAATATTGGGAAAACCGTGTAGTAATTTTTACACAGTCCCCCCATTTTAGCATAAGAAGGTGTTATGACACCCTTTATGAAGCATGACATTTTCTTATGTATGATTTATGAAGCCATTATATCTCGTTTAAGAAGGCTTTATATATGCTATATAAAGCCTTTATATGGAGACTTTGTTTAAAGTATGACCACCTGGGGTATAGGACAGAAAAAGAAGGAAAACCAAACGCCAACATTTTCCCAAGGTTCTACTGCTTGAAACAGGTACTTGCTTATAAGTGACCCTCCGGAAACTGACACTGTACACTCTAATGCAGGGCTGTGCAGAGACCTTTTTGAGGGGCAGGTGCACAAAGTGAGAAAAGGGCACACCAACCTCTAAAAACTACTTTATGACACCCAGTAATTGTACAGAATATATTTTACCAACATTATGATTGAAATTAATGACAGCAACAATAGTAATACAATTAATATTAATTTTTGAAATCAAATCAATGGGGCCAAGGGTGTATAAGTGGTTGGGCAAGTGAGGGGGACACTTCAGTGCTTCCCCACTCCAGAGCTCCCCCCGGTAAGAAATCTTTGAAAAACAGAAGAACATTTATTTTTTTTATTTTTTTTTACTTTTGAGAACAGTATTTATTAATCTGCTGTTAAAGAATTATGAACAAACGCACGCCAAACAAGCTAACAACACAGCAAAACAAACCAATATTTAAAAAAAAAAACCTAATTTATGCTCTTGCAAAATTTCCATCCCACCCTTTCCTTTCTTATGTAGCTGGTTCACATAAAAAACCCATCTTATTTTTTATATGTATATAGTGGTTGAGATGCACTCATTCCAGCTTCTTGGTGGGTTTTTTCAACCCGTTCCAATGGGGCAAGTACAAACCTCAATTCCAAAAAAGTTGGGACAATATGTAAAATGCACATAAAAGCAGAAACCAGTGATTTGTAAATTCTCTTTTACATATATTTAATTGAAAACAGTACAAAGAAAAGATATTTAATGTTTTACATTATCAACTTTATTTATTTTTGTAAATATATGCTAATTCCGAATTTGATGCCTTCCAAAAAAGTTGGGACAGGGGCAAAAAAAAGACTGGGAAGTTCAAAAAACACTTGTTTGGAACATTCTACAGGTGATGCTATCATGACTGGGTATAAAAGGATAACAAAAAACTCTTGATATTTTATTTTCAGGTACTCTTACAAGCAATACTATAACCTCTCTGCATTTGAATAGATCTCTATGGGAATTGGGGGGTGGGACTAGATTAAGCTGTAAATTACACAGGAATAGTATGGAACCCATGGTTGTCTAATATGACTAAGTCATCAAGGGTCTGATGTATCAAACGAGCCTCAAACGAGCCTCAAACCATCACTATGCTGCCAGATATGCAGTAGATATGGATGGATAACTTTAAGGTTTGTTTCTCCCGACTCATTTTCCTATTGAACTCTATGGTAAAACATTAAATATATTTTCTTTGTACTGTTTTCAATTAAATATATTTAAAAGAAAATTTACAAATCACTGCTTTCTGCTTTCATATGCATTTTACATACTGTCGCAACTTTTTTGGAATTGGGGTTTCTGTGTGTATATATACAGTGCCCTGCACAATTATTGGCACCCCTGGTAAAGATGAGTAAAAAGGGTTATAAAAAAATTCACCGTTTGGTGAATTAGCTTAATCTCACACTGAAAAAAGAAAAAAATCCAACCTTTAATTGAAGTAAATTTATTCTGTGGAAAAAAAAATCCCTCATCAAGAAATAATTATTTTTAACAAAACCACGTGTGCCACAATTATTGGCACCCCTGCAATTAATACTTTGTACAACCTCCCTTTGCAATGTAAAGTCCATTGTACTTCCTAAAATCCCATTAAGATCCATTAAAATGTATTGAAGGGACCTGGTCTTGGCTTTGTTACCAAGAAAGACAATATTAACACACATCTTAAAAGAAAATATTGTTCAACGTCCTTAAATACAATGTAAACATGATGTTTGGTCACTTTATGATGTGCAATTTTGAACAAGTTTTGCCTGTATGGCTGTTAAAGTACAATTAAGCAAGGGGACTGAATACTTAAGGAATTGATTGTATTCGGTTTTATATTCATAAATAATTTGGAACAAATTGTAGATTTCACTTTTCACATTGACATCATAAAGTTGTTTGTGTTGAATACCAGCAAAAAAGCCTGATTAAATCATTTTTTAATCAAATGTTCGTACGCAGTAAAATATGAAAAAATACTTTTTCAACCCACTGTATATGATAGGCCTTTATCTACATGGACACCTTCCACCATGTGTCTCATCACATTGGTCAAATAGAAACAAAGTCCCGGCTGTAAATCCAAAACTTTAACGGCGTACTTTTAACATACCAGGGGATAATGTACTTTCAGCTTTACAGTGACGACTTATGGTGTTCTTGTGAATGCACAGAAACATCTTGATTTCAGGAGTGCTTTAATTTCAAGTTTCACAATTAAAGTTTAAACTGGAATTCCAGTGCCAGTATTTTTCCCCACCTGTGGGCATGTGCTTAACACAAGCAAATTAACATTTTTTATAGTGCAAGCAAGTAAGTGCCTCCAAATATTGCAAATAAGCAGGTGCACAATACGGGTCTGAATAGCTGAAGAAACAATTAAACTTAGCCAAAAGTGCGTAAGCATGTGCGTAAAAACTCTGAACAGGGTCTGTCGGACAAGTAGGCAGGTCTAAAATCTGGAATCAGAACGTGTCTATTGACATTTTTACCAGACATACCCTCATTCAGAACTGCTGTCACGCCGCTTATGTCTTTTGAGGGGCTTTGTGTGGCAGACTCCGCCTCCTGAGACTCCTGTGTCGGAGCAGACTCCGCCTCCTGAGACCCCCGTGTGGCAGCAGACTCGGAAGAGACTCCGCCTCCAGGAATTATTGGGAGCCGCTTCTTCATCAGGGCTACCTGTGGAAGGGACACCAAGCAAAGGTAAGCGAGTGTCAAAGCACAGGGCGCTGTAGGCTCAACAGTAGGTCTCTAGTAATTCCCTCATGCCCCTTGCTATAAATTTCAATCTAGTTGCACATTCAGAAAGAAAGAAAGCTGAAAAAACAATGTGGCACAGTGCTTGAGCAGAGCTACACTAACACATTTTCGACCAATCTGTCCTCTACAGAACGAAAGAAAAATAATACCACTAAGTATAATGTGACTGTTTCACTGTAGATTGTTCATTGTTCTTGCTACAGAAAAAAAGTACAATCTCTTCAACAGAAACATTACTAACACAGCATGGAATATTAATAAAACAGCTCAGCATTACTAACACAGCCTAAGAAAAAAAAGAATAATGTTCTTGTAAGATCCCGCTTACAGCTTGTTTGATTATTAGTTATTAATTTATTAAATGATGTATTGCTAAATTATAGCCTGTTTAATAAAACTAGGATAGAGTGATGCAACTACACTAAATTATGAAAATGAGCATTTGTGTAATTTCACTTAATTTTATGAACAAGATATGAACATTTCAGACTTCTGAACAACCCCCATTTCCAGTGAGCTGGAGCTAGCTAACAGGCCAATTTTTTTCTGACAGTGGACTTGCTGCCTGCTCCCACAGCACCTGCAGTATCTGGGGCTAAAGCTATCACAAGTGTTTCTCTGATAGAGACTAATACAAAATGTTGTTTTACATAATGGCGAACCATTTAGAACATCTAGGCTAGTACTGTTTGTAAAATACAGATTAAAAGTAAATGATCCATTATCATACTTCAAGATTAATGATACGTCAGTGTTATATCACAAGTTTGATGCTTTATTAGTAGCACCCGCACTTACGGTCCACTTCCCAACAGCATTACACACAACACACTAAAATGTGCACAACAGAAATACACAAATAATACCCAGATGCATAAAAACACAGAACATGTTTTATGTATAAACACATGCAGGGCCAACACGTTTCGATTTCAGGCAAACTTCCCTGCCTTCCTCACTGAAACTTTCAGTTACAGAAAACACACAAAGGTCAAAACATGTTTCCTGAGCTCTTTATTGTGTTCATAAGCATCTGGGCAATTATGTATTTGTGGTTTTATCTGCTGTGTAAACTTGAGCGCTGCTACTTTGAAACCGTGATGGATGGGTGCGATTAATAAAGTCATACCGAGTGATCACATATTTCTCTCACCTGTGTCTGTAACACTGTGTTATGAATCTCCCACCTGTGTCTGTAACACTGTGTTATGAATCTTTCACCTGTGTCTAACACTGTTTTATGAATCTCTCACCTGTGTCTGTGACACTGTGTTATGAATCTCTCACATGTCTGTAACACTGTTATGAATCTCTCACGTGTCTGTAACACTGTGTTATGAATCTCTCACCTGTGTCTGTAACACTGTGTTATGAATCTCTCACCTGTGTCTGTAACACTGTGTTATGAATCTCTCACCTGTGTCTGTAACACTGTGTTATGAATCTCTCACCTGTGTCTGTAACACTGTTATGAATCTCTCACCTGTGTCTGTAATACTGTGTTATGAATCTCTCACCTGTGTCTGTAACACTGTGTTATGAATCTCTCACCTGTGTCTGTAACACTGTTATGAATCTCTCACCTGTGTCTGTAACACTTTGTTATGAATCTCTCACCTGTGTCTGTAACACTGTGTTATGAATCTCTCACCTGTGTCTGTAACACTGTGATCCTCTGGTCCTTCTCCTCCAGGGCTGCTTCAAACTCCTCCTGCAGGTGCTTCTTTGCTTGTTGGTCCATCTGCAGCTCCTGACAAACGACAACATCACACTGCTAACACACATCAACAACGAAATACAGTACCAGTCAAAAGTTTGGACACACCTACTCGTAGAAAGTTTTTTTTCCGTTATTTTTACTGTTTTCCACATTTTAGAATAGTAAAGACATCAACACTATCAGATAACACAAATGGAATTATGCAAAGACCCAAAACAAAGTGTAAATAAAAAACGTCTTATATTTTAGATTCTTCAAAGTAGCCACCCTTTGCCTTGATAACAGCTTTGCACATTCTATCTGGAAATAAGGTATCAAGAGTCTTTCGATTTCCATTTATACAGTCATGATAGCATCACCTGTTTACCTGTGGAATACCTGTTTACCACAGAAGTTGGTTGAGAGAATGGCAAAAATGTGCAAAGCCGTTATCAAGGCAAAGGGTAGTGACTTTGAAGAATCTAAAATACAACACTTTTTTTGATTTGTTTGCATAATTTAATGTGTTATCTCATTGTTTTGATGACTTTACTATTCTAAAATGTGGAAAACAGTAAAAAAAAACTTTAAAAAACCTATGAGTAAGTGTGTCCAAACTTTTGACTGGTACTGTACACTAACACATTACAACACACAAACACACTCCACACTCACTCAATACAATGCACTAAACTCCATCAAGTGTGCCGTGAGCTTAACCTGCATCAGGTGAGCAGTGACCTTAACCTGCATCAAGTGAGCAGTGAGCTTAACCTGCATCAGGTGAGCAGTGAGCTTAACCTGCATCGGGTGAGCAGTGGGCTTAACCTGCATCAGGTGAGCAGTGAGTTTAACCTGCATTAGGTGAGCAGTGAGCTTAACCTGCATCAGGTGAGCAGTGGGCTTAAAGTGCTGTCTGGTGAGCAGTGAGCTTAACCTGCATCAGGTGAGCAGTGAGTTTAACCTGCATCAGGTGAGCAGTGGGCTTAACCTGCATCAGGTGAGCAGTGGGCTTAACCTGCATCAGGTGAGCAGTGAGCTTAACCTGCATCAGGTGAGCAGTGGGCTTAACCTGCATCAGGTGAGCAGTGAGCTTAACCTGCATCAGGTGAGCAGTGGGCTTAACCTGCATCAGGTGAGCAGTGAGCTTAACCTGCATCAGGTGAGCAGTGGGCTTAACCTGCATCAGGTGAGCAGTGGCCTTAAAGTGCTGTCTGGTGAGCAGATACGCACCTCTCTCAGCTCTCCTATTCTGCGCAGTGCTTTATCTTGGCTTTGACTCAAAATGGCCTGGAAGGGAGAACACAAAATAATAATAATAATAATAATAATATATAATAATATATAATAATAAAAATGAATCAATCATTCTCCGCAATACATCCTGACAAGCCCACATTATTTCTCACATTTTGTCACAACATTCAAGTTAGTGCAATTAATCTCTATAAACCTCACATCCATACACTGTACATTTGAAACAGTAGGATACCATGCCGACTCCATCCAACCTACACCAAGTCAGAATTAGGTTAACCCTTACAAATGGCCACTTGATATATAGTGCTATGTTTTGTGGATAAAGTAAAGTGTCTTATGAGAACAGCATGCACAATATCATCGGCAACTCTTGTGACCTTTCCAAGTCTGTGGGTAAAAAATGAAAGTGCTTCTACAGGGCTGGAGGGGGGGGGGGGGTGGAGGCGAGGTGATTCGGGAATACGAGCGGTGGCGAGGTATAGGTTTGAGGTAGGAAAAGACGGTGTGCCCTGGGTGGAGATGTGATCATTCTGGAATATGGATGGTCATCTACGGGTGGAGGTGGGCAAAGATGACGTGGAGGTGGTGTGACCTACTACTTCCCATTTTTCTTAGGATATGAGGCAAGGCGCTCTGACCAAAGCTAGATTCTGATGAACCACCTGGACCACACCACCATATTCCGTGGCATTTAAAAGTCCCCTATTGACTGGTATAGTGGCTACAGTGAAAAAGAGCAACCACAGTGAGAATGACGCTACTAAATTCAGAGGCAGTGTACGTAGGCAAGTTACCTGAGTTTTCTCTTTCTCTCTCTGTACTGTGCGATAAGCAGTGACCAGCTGACAGGTAGAGAAGAAGAAGGGAGAATGATGAGACATGTGTACACAAAAGCACACACACACAGAAAACACACTCGTATATACTTTGTATGAACTTTATTGAACTCCTTTCTGCTCTTCCTCTCTTCACGGCCTGCTTGTGTTGCCTAGACAAGTGGCAGAGCATCCCCACAACAATCAGAATTGTATTATGTAAATTGAAGATGGAATAAATGTCATTTGGCTTCATCAACATGAGTGCTTCAAAATATCAGAGACATCAAAGAAAACTAGAGAACGGAAAAGGGCGTGAGAGGATAAAATATTTATTGTTTAAATATTAGTTTAATGTTTAACGTTATGTTAAAAAAGCTGGCTAATATAGCATTGTCAAATCGCTGCTCTGTGATTGGGATATTTAGGAGTTTCATTATCCACACAGACTCCACTGCACCTCGGCTTCTGCATTATCAGAACGGATCCCACTGTCCTCATTCTCCCCGACCTCACATTTACATGGAAGAAAGATGAGATCTTTTTCGGTGGCAAGCCTCTCTTTATAGCTGAAGATGACATCATCATTTAGCTAGGTTAGTTATTCACTTTCCTGAGGTAATGCAGCCTAAAGAAATCTGTGTGGACACACAGCCAATCGTAGTGAAATTATCGCAAATCAAAACACAGCTGTCAGCCTTCCCCTGATACTCACATCTGAGTATTTCCCACAGCTGTCAGTCTCTCCCTGACACTCACATCTGAGTATTTCCCACAGCTGTCAGTCTCTTCCTGATACTCACATCTGAGTATTTCCCACAGCTGTCAGTCTCTCCCTGATACTCACATCTGAGTATTTCCCACAGCTGTCAGTCTCTCCCTGACACTCACATCTGTGTATTTCCCACAGCTGTCAGTCTCTCCCTGATACTCACATCTGAGTATTTCCCACAGCTGTCAGTCTCTCCCTGACACTCACATCTGAGTATTTCCCACAGCTGTCAGTCTCTCCCTGATACTCACATCTGAGTATTTCCCACAGCTGTCAGTCTCTCCCTGATACTCACATCTGAGTATTTCTGACAGCTGTCAGTCTCTCCCTGATACTCACATCTGAGTATTTCTGACAGTTGTCAGCCTTTCCCTGATACTCGCATCTGAGTATTTCTGACAGTTGTCAGTCTCTCCCTGATACTCACATCTGAGTATTTCTGACAGTTGTCAGTCTCTCCCTGATACTCACATCTGAGTATTTCCCACAGCTGTCAGTCTCTCCCTGATACTCACATCTGAGTATTTCTGACAGTTGTCAGTCTCTCCCTGATACTCACATCTGAGTATTTCCCACAGCTGTCAGTCTCTCCCTGATACTCACATCTGAGTATTTCTGACAGCTGTCAGTCTCTCCCTGATACTCACATCTGAGTATTTCCCACAGCTGCCAGTCTCTCCCTGATACTGACCTCTGAGTATTTCCCACGGTAGTTCCCCAAGCTCCTCTCCACTTGGTGCAGGCGATGCAGAAGCTGTTCCTTTGACAGCGTGTCTGCGCTGCTGGGCAGATCCTCCGCTTCGCTCTCGATGTCTGAGGGGGGGTCGTAGGCAGGGGTTCCCGGGGGCTCGTTCTCCCCCAGGGGAGTGAGCGAGTCCCGGGAAGAGCTGCGGGTCAGGTTCTCCCGGGAAGAGCTGCGGGTCAGGTTCTCCCGGGAAGAGCTGCGGGTCAGGTTCTCCCGGGAAGAGGCGCGGAACAAGCCCTCCCCTCGCACGGGAGAGCGGAACAGAGAGTCCATGGAAGGCACCTTCAGCTGCAGCTTCTGGGCAAAAGACTGGAGGAGGAGGAGGAGGAGGAGGAGGAGGAGGAGATGTAAGGAGACAATGAAGACGGGCATAACTTCCTACCTAAGGCTGAGACTTCAAGACTCGGCGAAGACAGGCACACTTGCCTGGGGTGAAGCATTTTCGTTGCCGTTCACATTTCCTCCAAGTTTGGGCGATGCTGTGATGCTTTTACTGGCGCTCTACAGGAGGACAAAAAAGGAGGCATAAAAAAGAGCAGCCGGGGTTTCGAGGTGGAGCCGGTTAGTCACCCACAGGTCTGCAGTGCCCAAACGCTATTTGGGGGTGGAATTAGTACTGTATGGCAGACCACCGGGCACTCGGACGACCACAGGCACCCTCATGCAACTGGGAAAGAACGGAGGGGTTAAAGACTACACAGACACTGCTTCCACTACACAGCCATCGGGTAAAACACAAGCAATCCAAACAAGTCCATTAGTAGAGCAAGTTACTGAAGACAGAGCAGCTAGCATCATGAGGCTAAAGCTACTTCAGAATGGCCCTGCTGCAAGTATGAATGGCTACACAACCAATACACTATTAATGGAGGAGCCTGGAGTGAGTTTGGTGAAATATTAGGAACCTGTCTGAGGAGAATTAGTGAATTCTCACAGGTTTAGAGCTGGGGTTTGTCCACATTTCCCTCTCTACATTCACAGAAAAGAAGGCCTGGTGACCACAGTGGGACCTGCTGCCCACCATCAACCACAACTTTAACTGTGTCACTGTGTAACTACGCCACAGTAACCGTGCTGTGTTATTTCAGTCATATGTCCTTCATATTATAAAGAAACTACCTAGCTAGCTATCTACATACAAGCTAATTAATGGATGATTGTCATTCATGCAAAAAAAGTTAGCAAGCTATTACATAGTTAAAATATGTAAGTACATCACTAGCAATCTAATTAATTAAACCGTCTAAAGAACCTTGCTTGGCATGTTCAAGCTTATGGCTTGTAGCACACTGCATTATTATGAACCATAAGGACCTGAAGGGAACAGATTGAACAGCAAAACATTATTATGATTTATTATGGTATTCAATGAAACATATTTAGTTATAAAAGATTTGTCACTCACAGCATCCTAAGCTGCGCTAGTCGAGATGACCCTGTTACATGAAGGATTATAACAACATTTAATGTAGCCGTTTAAGTTAATGTATAATGACATTTAATGTAATTGTTTAAGCACAGCTTGATACTAGCTTCCTTTTCCTCATTCCTCCTTAGATATGGACTAACAACATCACCAAACATTGGAATTTGTTTTCTAGTTTAGGCAGATTTGTGGATGATGGAGGTAGAGCGTTGAGCAGGACTCTGAGTGGGGGGGTGTGGCTATGAACTGGATTATGGGGTGGAGTTTAGAGCAAGACTGCATGGGGAGGGGGCACGTCTATGAGTTGGATGAGGCAGGCTGAACGTTGATCGTATGGAGAGGATTATCTTTTTGGAGCAGCAAATTCTTCTGCCAGATAGGCCAGAAGACCCTTCAAATAAGACCACACTGTAAGGAGATTGATGGCCATGAATGACTATGTGGAAGCTCCATTAGTTTTTGTACCTGAATAGTACCCTTTTCCAGGCATCATAATACCAAATGGGGCAGTGCAGTACAGTCATCAATGACTGGCTAACTCCACTTCAAATAAATTGACTACATGTTATCCTTTAGTCTTATTGACATCAAATAAAACAAAAAATTATTAAACACATACAAAATAATTTTATAAATACTGCTTTTTCCAGCCTGGCTACCAACCAGCAAACATATTTTAATTGAGCTGAAAGCATATTTTGGATTTATTTACCATGGTCCATTTCCCAGGAAACCATGTACACTGGCATATTCAACAGGCTATTCACTGAATCATCCTTTAGACGACTAGCAATAAAACTAATTCAGTGAATTTATTGGATAGGTCCAAAAGTCCCCAGCTCTGTTCCAAACTAAAACTGTCCCGAGTCCCCAGCTCTGGTCCAAACTAAACCCTGTTCTAAGTCCCCAGCTCTGTGCCACACTAAAATCTGTCCTGAGTTCTCAGCTCTAGAACACTCTGCCTTCCACCCAGCATGTAGGTGAAGAAGTGCGGCTAAACATTTCCACAAACCTCAACACAGAGGAAACCAAAAATACATTCTACAGACTTGTGGGGAGGAGTGGGACTTTTTGGAGGCAGGGTTGTTGGGGAAGGGCAACTGAGCAACCCAGGAACATCAAAACTACATCCATTCCTTCGGAGATGCCAAACAATGAGGATAAAAAAGGACCCAAACAAACAGCAAAAAACATACAAGCCATTCAGTACAGAACCATCTTCAAAGGAATTAGAGCCCCGCTGCTCCGGGGGTAGTGCAGGGTTAGAGGTGAGATGCCTTTGAGTCAGAGAGCCAGGGAGAAGATGGAGAGAAGGAGCAAGTTGCAAGCAGGAAGTCTTCACTCTTTCTACAGAGGCCTCTTCTACGGCACCAAAGGCATCGCTGGGAAGAGGGGGGAGGAGTGGGAGGAGGGGCGGGAGTGGGAGGGCGGAGGGATGTGAAGGGGGACTCACCGCACAGGCCACCTGGGCCCCTTTGGGTCTTTTGGAATGGTCCAGAGCAAAGATAGTGTACTCAGAGAGAAAAGCAGGCTCAGCTATCATCCCGGCTAACAGCTGACCCCGTCAGGGCATTAAGAGGGATGAGGGGGAGGAGGAGACAGAGAGCAATGAGAATAAAATAAGATGACTGTTGATTCTGGAAATGAAACTGCACAAAAAAGATGCCAGCTGGATAGACTTCAGAAGACTTCAAAGAAAAATAAAAGGAAGGAAAAGAATGAAGGGGCACCCATTAGCAAGGCTGCAAATTTACCCGTTTGAAATCACCCTCTGTGTTTGATGAGGAGTGTGGGAACACAGCAATGGGCCATATACGCTACATTCTATGGCTATTTTGGAGCCTTCTTCACGCAAATTTAGCGGCAGAGGCTTTTTCATATGCGCACACCACACACGGCAAGTTATCGTTCTTCTGCATTGTTCCAAATCCACACAAAAGAATCCTCATAAAGCACAGAAGTAATGAGGTCAAATAAGTAGCCATCACCAATTGATTAACTGAGGCCTGTGGAGACCTTAATGGAAAGGATCTGTGAAAAATGAAGAGGGGGGGGGGGGCGTGTTCTAAAGGATTTATGTGATACCTCTTTTCTTAAAAAACAAAAGAAACCTCTAAACAATCAAGAACCACGTGAAACCCAGAAATCGTGTTTGGTGGGATGCACTTGGTGAGCACGGCTTTTCCATTTTTATAACGTGTAAAATTCACTTTTTCTGCAGCTCTGCATCGATGAAAGCGGAGAGGTCTGAGAAGGACAGTCTGCACAGTCAGAACTATATACCGTGACGTACATTCATGTGTAATGTGCACTTAGCATTAGCTTAGCATTGTGTGTGAAGGAATAGTCGCTGTAGTGTGCACTTACACCAGCTCAGCAGTGTATGTGAAAGAAGAGCCACTGTAGTGCATTTCAGTTCGCTTAGCGGTGTATGTGAAGGCAGCACCACTCTAATGCACAGCTTTATTAGCTCAGAAGTGTAGTGAATAGTCAGTGTAATACACACCTTTATGTGTTTTCTTTGATTAGCCTAAGTCTTCTTTTGTCCTTTTCTCTTCCAATGGACTCCACTTTAGATCACTGTGGTCAGCATTTTACTGCAGAACTTTAGGAAAGTTACCACATATGTTTTTAGCTTGCCTAAAGTGTTTCTTTGATACGCATGGTACTCTCTACTGATTGAAACCTTTTTGTAAAACAGCAACACAGAAGCATATTCCACACATCTGTCCTTATTTATAGTATCCCTTATATAGCACTTCATACTGCGGACATAGAGGCCTCACCCTTTGTGGGGAACAGAGCTTTCCTAGTTCCAAACCAGCCAATACAATGCCTTCTGTGCCTAACCGGTGACTACGGACCGCACCAACTGCACCTAATGGTACAGCGCACTGCATTCAACTCTGCAGAGGTGTGTGTCAAAGCATCTGAAATCACAGACCCTTAATGATGATGTCACACAAAATCATATTCAGAGTTCAATAAAGAGATTGCACAGTCACATTAACATTTTAATACAGGGAATACACAGTTCACACTCATATTTCAGTCTTAGAAAATGCACACAGATTACTGGTATAATGTGGCAATAAACGTATGACGGTTATGCACAAAGTAATCTGTATACATGGTTATACCAGGATATCCATTCACATAATAAGTAGCGTCACAATGCAGATGATTGTATCAGTTATATAAATATTTCAGGACACTTTCGCCTTGCCTTCTGGGAACAGCACTTACTGTAGCAGCAATAGGCACACCAGGGATGTGCCAACTTAGACACTGCTCAGGATCTCAGACTGTGGCTCACGGAAGTGTGACGGATTTGATGCACACTTCTCTTGCTATTCAACTACTTCCTTGTGTCTCAAAGTTTAAGTTCCACAACCAACAATATCCCTGGGCAAGCTAACACAGCAAAAGCATTGAAACTTAATAGTACAAAGTGGAAAACGCAGAAAATGTTCCACTTTGGTGGGATGCATACTTTCAGAAGTATGCAGCTTACACCCTATTTCACCGGTAAAAAACATATAATGGTTTGTGTAAGGAAGCTGCTTAAGGAAGACGATTACTTGTTTACCCACTTAAGTGAAAAGTTTAATCTGTGAAGCCTGGACTACAGTTTGCTCCCTGTTGTCAATATCCAGACAAGCCGATTGTGCTGATATCAGCCATGCCCTTTAATATCAAAAATGGAAGACTATGTTATGCAGTTATGTTATGTTATGTTAAACAGTAAAGGATTTACCACAGCATATGCCAGCAGACATGATAGAACAGATCATAAATGGGAATTTCTCCATTGTGTTTGGTTCCATTGAAACCTTTGTAACCAGTAAGAAATGGAGAAACATCTTGCACAATCTGGTGTTTTGCATTTTGCATGGCTTTCTGCTCATGTTTTTTCCAGTTGAACGGACCAGACTAGCTAGCTAAAAAAATGAACTAGAAAGATGAACAGATTCATGGTAGCTAACTAGCTAACATTAAGGCTACCACTCAAAGGGTACAGTAAACTACTGAATCGCACCTTCACCAAGTTGATTGGATTTTTTAGAGTATTGGTTACGTCTGAAAATGTGGGTGGGTTCAACACTCTGAATTGCACGGCTTTCACCAGGCTTGGATCCGAAGTAGCCCTGGCACACAAGCCTACATAAATCAACATTATCATTTACGCTTTAAAACTAAAGCTATCAAATGCTTTATCAAAATGCACTTCAAAATGCACTTCAATGCTTTCTGTACATCAGTAGGTACCAGACCTGGTCAAATACAGACACTAATCAAATAGTTTGTATTTAAAATACTTTTTAGAGGTATTTCACATATTTGCAAAAACATTATGCCAAGCAAATGATTTATGTTTGAACTATTTGAAAATACGTTTGGAGAAACCAAATACTTTATTTGAACCATTTCCATTTCTTAAAAAAAATTATTTATTCATTGTTTCAAATAGAATTTTCACATTTTATTTTTGTTTTAGTACTTTCAAATAGTAATTCAAAATATAAACTTCAAATACTGTCATGTTTTTGAAATGCAACAAGGCTCATGTGCAATACATACGTACATGTATGTATGTGTTAAATAAAATATGCATTTAGACCTATTACGTTTTTTTTTTTCTTTGAGATTCACCTTTTTGGCACCCCCTTTGATATCTGGGAGCCTGGTACAAAGATATTACTTAAATGGATTGGAAACATTCTTTCACTTTCAAATTGATTGAATACATCTCAGTGTAATGGGTTTGTTTACATTTGCATTGTTTGTAAACATCGGACTAAAAACTACCTAGTGCACGTTGGAATCTGTTAGATGTTAATAGTTTATTCTCCCATCAACAACTCCGACTCTTAAACTACTGCTATATGTGTTTTTGCTATATCCACAACTGATATTGTCAATTGTCAAATAAATCACAGATTGGTCCTTCTGAATAGGACATCTGCATGTTTCATCCTAATTACATTTTATTTCAAATTAAGAAACTCACAACAAAATGTGAAAAAGTATGGTGGGCTAAATCTTTTTTTTCAGGGCACTGTAGCTAGTATGGCCAAATCTGATTAGTGTTGGGCATTAAAGGGTACTAAGAGTATTTGCATCTGAAGAAATCAAATACTAAGTAATTGCACTAACCTTGTTTCAAGTACTTTCTATTTCATTGCTTTCAAATACTTTCAAATGAGTAAAATAATCCAAATAACTGTATTTCCAAATACATCAAACACATCTTTGTAAAGGCATTCCTTCTCCAAATAGTTCAAATACAATATATATTGTATTTTATCCCAACTTGTAGGCCAGACTTCCCTGTCCCACCAGACACAAAAACACTGGTACATTTTTATATACAAGGCCATATTAGGCAAACATCCTCTCTACCTATGTAGATTTCTTAAAAGTCAACTTGTGCACCTAACAATTGGGTTCCACTCAGTGGCTAATTTTTAAAGTCCTTATGGCAGACAGAATTAGGAAAAACTGCATTTTCTTATTTTGCACCATGGTTATAGAAAAATTAGCAAAATCTTCTGAAATTGGAAACTTGAATCCCACTAAGCACTGTTGTTGAATTATGTTATTTATATACCCCTGCAATGACCTTTACATCATAATATCATGTACTGGGATGGCAGGTATGTCATCCGCCAAGTTACGGCTTGGTGGGGGATGCCCCACACCTATACAGCACCGAGAGTTTGGCACTTTTCAGGGGGGGGGTTTTTTCCCAGAAATAACCACAATGACCACAGACTGGCCAGAACTATGTTTCCTGTGATACAAAGTTTGAATGACCACATTCTCTTCAGATGGTAAGATGGAAAAAACAAAGGGCCAAGTTACACTAAATAATTTATGAAACATTGGGTAGTATTGCTTTGGAAAAGAGCTTGTTTAATTTGTGCGAGCCAAGATAGCCAGTATTGTTTGTTGCAACTTTGCCTCATTTTGATATCAATACTTTTAATGGCAGGCCTAGACTTTGCTAGTTTTGTTATAGCAATGCTTTGCATGAGTAACTTGGCATTTGTGTAGGTTGAAAAAGTTTTTTGTTGAGATTGTAATTTACCTGTTAAAAGAACATCTTTGAAGGGCATGGTTCACACCAAACACAAATAAAGGAGACAATGGTATCTTTAGCAGGTGAGGAGTGGTGGCAGACACTGGCAGTTACCTCATCCACTCTCTAAACATGACATACCTTTCTGAAGTTACCTCACAGCTTCTCCCGAGTTGTATCATGGCCCAGTGTTTAATTTGTAAAATGCAAATGAATGAATCATAAAACTTAAGTGAATGAAGATTGACTATAGTTATATGCTGAAGCTAACAAGTCCCCAAAATGCAGGCTGCTAGACCCTGGAAAACATTGAATCCCACATTATGTTTTGGATTTCTAGATTTTATTTAAACCTATTCATTCCAGGTCACCATTTCAGTTGTCTTAGTTTAACTGGAAAGGAAAGAATAATGAAGCACAAATGATTGAGTTTATCAGACTGGAATCTCTGCCACTTTCACTGTATATTTCAAGGGGCGGGACTTTTTACAATTTTCTCTAAACGATCACAAGCAGTTTTGTCATTGTTTGTCATCTAAACGATGACAAGCCAACTTGTGTTTACTCAAGTTTTTTTTTGGGTGCCTAAATCCAATTTTACAGCAGCAGACCTACTTAAAAGCGCTTTCTCCAGCTTTATTTCAAACAGAACACCGGGAGAGTGCTTTCCCCCCAAACAAATTATGCATTGCTTAAAAAGGAAATATATTTATTAATCACATAAAAAACTGTCAAACATTAGATTTAAGTGCTTTTAAATGACTACTCATTACAGCATTAAATTCAAAAACAGTATTTAATTTTTGGTCAAGAAAATAACAAAACACTAGTGAACACTTATGGAATATGGCAGATTCCATGTTTATATTATATTGAGGAGCAGTAGGATATACATATATTTGGACAGTGACACAATTTTCAGGTGATCCATTATATTCCTTTTGTTAGCTTTCTTATGCATGAACTAATGATGCAATGTCACACAGCTGGCCAAGATCAGTTGAGCGGGGCAATTATTTTTTGTGCCATACAATGGGTGACAGTAATTCCTACATGGATCACCCAATATCAAAACAACATTAATTGTGTCCAAATACTTTAGGACTCTAATTTCATGGTGGTAGGGTTTAAAATTGCTAAAGAAAAACAAAAAAAACTAATGCAACCATTTGCTCACGTACACGGGTCTCAATAAATGGTATGCTTTTTTATAAACCATCTGAAATTTATAGCTATTTTCAAAATATTGAAAAAAAAAATCCTCTCAGAAATAACAGTGTAACCCTTGGTGCAAAGGCCAACACTGCAAGATTTTCAATATCTTTGTGTCTTACAAATGACAAAAGTATGAAAACTGGCAATGGAATTCATGGATTAACATTTAAATACCACAAATTATTATTGTGTAAGCCCATATACTTAGATCTGTAAGGATCCCCAATATACTACTTTTATTATTTGTATAATAAAACTGTACCTGCCCAGGTATGACAAAAGCTGTGTTACTCTAGGGCATGGCCCCTATCCAGCTATTGTGGGTTCTCTTTATGACCCCATCGCTCTTGGTAAATTGGATTATTCAGGTTTATCAGATCATAAAGTTCTTTTGCGGAATAAAAACATGCAGCTGTTTCCAGCAGTTTTTCAGATCAAGATTTTTCACTGCAGCCATAAACCAATAAACTGAATACCACAGTGTACCCGAGTGCAGCGGAGACAGCTGTCATAGGTCTGTCATTGCTCTGAGAGAACAGGCATGCTAAAGCGGGTTGGCCTTAGCTCACCTCCCTGTCGCTTGTTGTTGCTGAGGCTTGGTCATCATCTTGGCGCAAGGACGAGGCTCGACTGCGCTGGTCACCAGGGCCCACCTGTAAAGGAAACAATCACAACAATGTATCATATACTGGTTTTCTAAATTGGCCCACTAAAACTGTCAAATTATCAGCTTTTTAGACTGCATGTAATGACTACTATTGTCAAAATGAGTATTACTTATTGCTATGGTTATGTGGTTATGGTTAATCTCATACTTTCCAAATGAAAGATCAAATCCCATCTTGTCCTCAAGCTTTCGAACTATATGAGCTACACTTGGTCAAGCTACAGCACTGTAAGCTAGCTATATGAGCTGTTTAATATTGAAATGCTGTAAAACCTTTTCATAGTACTAATTTCTCAATTATTCTCGGTAGAATAATTTCTACTAATATTACTTTAAGTTTAAAGTCTACTAACGCAGAAATTTCTTTTTTCCTTTCACAAAATAAACAGCACAGTTGGGAGTAACGCATTAATTTAGTGTAATAATATTAGTTTTTCGGGTAACGTGGTAATATAACACATTACTACATAAATGTGTGTAATAATATTACTTTGTGGCGGCTACCTCTGGGACATACATATATAATTCACCTCCTACTGTCAACGAGGCTACGTCATAGACGGTAACTTCTATGACGTGTTCTTTGAGTTGAATGAGGTTTATAAATAAAGAACGCAGCTGCGTTGCAGTTAGCTCGACCAGGAAAGAAGTCTCAGTTTGGTGATTTCCCGCACTCCTTCAACTTTACATTTTCAAAATTAGCAACGCGTTACTCAACCTAATATTGTAGGCTACGTTCCCTGCTGCGTTTGATATGCTAAGGCCATTTATTACGAAGAACTCTCAAATCGATTAATAATCTTTGGCAGTGCGGAAGTAAAGTACATTTTCAATCTAAATGAATCGTGCGCAGTTCAATGAACTCAAGGGGCTCTATTTTCAAACCGGAGCAAACCAGCACAAGGGGACGGTATAGTCAAACGCAAGCTTGTTGACAGCATCAACGTCTTATAACTGGCGATATGGCGTTTCTCAGCAATACCGCTAGGATCAACAAATTCTCAACATAACATCCTTTCGCTTGCGCTGCAGTGGGATGGGTGGCACTGTCTGGGGCGTGTTCTAAAATACTTTCGGCTCAGTGACAATTTGAACCAACGAAAACCCATTGCGTTATGATCAGCTGGAACCACCTCTTAGCGGCAACGCAATAGACTCTGGCAATTTGGCAACTTATTAGTCATGTAGTTCTATGTAGTGTCTATAGGTGATGCCAACATTACACTTCCATTTAATGAACAAATAGCCTATAATTATTATTAATTAATTAATTTTAATTTAAACTACTAGAATAAAACAGGACAGCTTACAAGAAACTTGCGATCATGTAGGCCAATAGCCTATAATATATAAATTACACATTGACACAGTTGAATCATAAGCCTACCATTTGAATCATAATTATGCCTACATCACCTAATGTAGGCTAATTAATGCATTCGCCACCTCCTCCCGTGCCTTCCGAACTTCTGGGAGACGAGGTGGTGTGGATTGTGATCCATAAATTACTACAGTCCTAGCCTGTACTTCTGTTGCAAGTATGTCTGATTCCTGTGCGGAAAATCGCTCTTGTCGTTGACGGTCCAGTGCGTTTGGGTTGCTCATTATGAAATTGCACGGAGCGATTGCGTTCCAACTGGCTTTTTTTAAAGCATGAGAACAACAATTTGATTGGCTACCATAGAGACACACCTTGGACATTTAAACCCAGCCTTTTAGCAATACCGCCATCAGATGCGCCAAGATTGCCGTCATGAAATTACCAAATTTCTCGCCGACACGCCCTCAGAGCGATACCGCCAAGCGCTTACTCTTGTGTTCACCATTGCGTTTGGTTTATTAAAATAGAGCCCAAGATGGCAGTTGCACGGGCTATTTTTTGTTATCCTTTACATTTCAATAGGCTACATTATTGAAATGGGATTTAATGTAATTCATTGTTTGATGAGTTGAATGTTATCAATTTGAATGTTAAAAGCAGTAGTGCATTTAACCTATTTCCACGAATCCACACTGACAGTGTGAAAGCCCTATATTTCATTTGATTAGCTTTTCATATCTGTCAATGTTGTTTTAAAAGAAACATTTTGAACACCCTGTTACTACGTTTATATTGTCAATTGAAACTAGCTGAATACATTTAAAAAGGTAAATTAAAAAGGCTATTTTCCATATGTCTTGTCTGTTGAATTAATCTCAGTCAACTCTAATGTTGACATGAAGCGCCCTCATGAGGATTTTAACAATAATGCAAAGCATTGTGAGAATACAAGAACGAATTCTTCCTGGTTGTGCCATTTTGTATTTTTGTGGTGTGGGTGTCTTCTTGGACAGAGGAATGTCAAACAAGCGTGCTCATTAGAATATTAGGACCATACCCCAACCGTCCTAATACAGGTCTGATCAGCTAATTCAGCTGTTTTTGAGCAGTGTTTTATCTTCTTTTTTTTTTTTCATTCAAACTTTAGTGGATGCTTAATAACACATTTAAGTTTGATATCATACATACATTTTAACAATTTGAGTCTTTGTTCCCTGTGGCTTTAAGTAAAAGAGTGAATGATTACATATCTAGGTATGTGTTTTAGGGCTGCAACTAACGACTATTTTGATAGTCGATTAATCTATCGATTATTGAAACGAATAATCGACTATTCGGATTATGAATCGCACAATTACTCAATGGCTCTTATTTAGCTATCAGCTTTTAAATTTAGCTTGAGGTTGTTTTAGGCATGTGCTAACTAACAATACTGATACAAAGATAAATAAAAATTCCAATATCCATTTTTTCTGTCAAAATTTAAAACCAAGGACAGGCAAAGTAGCAGCAATAAAATCTAACAAAACTATAGCGGTTTCCCCTTAATCAAAGCATATTTCTGGCATCAATACAACATACATTTTAAATTTATAGTGCGGCTGCAGTACAAAAAAAGTTATTACTGGACTATCATATTAGGCCAACAGTAGTGGTGTAACGGACCGTAGTTGATCCACCCCCCAAATCTAAGTTAGTATTCTAAATGGTACTACTGTCTTGCTTCATTTAAGCCATTTCCGTTCTCCAAGTTTCTGTGGTGCTCACACTTGGAGTTATAAAGCCTGAAATAGAACACCCCCTAAATAGTTAGACCCTATTCCAGGACCTTAAGCTGAAGAGGATCCACTTGCTTGGTGGAGAACAATGAAAAAAAGTTATCGGCCACTGTTCTCAGTTTGTCAGGAAGCATCTGTGCAGTTGAGCTTCAAGCTCTGCATCTGAACGCGTTTCGGCTTATCTACACTACGTTCACCTTTCATTCTGAGGCGATCAAGACTGCCTCAGGACAACACCAGGGCTCGAACTACACAGCGGCCATGTGCCCATTAACTTGGATGCCCTCTATTTTGCTATAATGCCCTTTTAAAGAATGACGATCTGCAAGGCCATTTGCGCCCTGCCTTTATAATCTATATGTCCGTGGTGCCCTCTGTAGAAGAAAAGAAAAAAACAGATCAAACTTGTGGAAATCCCCAATTGTGGAAATAATTCCCGTCCCTACTTGTGGAAATAATTCCAGAGTCGTGTTTCATTGCATGTCAAAGTGGTGCCATTTGGCAATGCTTTCCCATGTTATTTTTATCACCCGAGGCCAGCCTCTAGATAGCAAACTGGTCTCCCTACCAATGTTGCCAGGTCTGCGGATTTCCCACCCAAATGAAATACTTGAAAATGAAGATGAAATCAGGGGCAAAAAAAATCTAAGCCGTTCGTGTACGTGTTTTGGGCTGGTTTTAAAAGGCATCCTGAGCTCAGTCAGACATAGTGTATGGCGCATGAAATTGTGCACCCCCTCCCCTCCACAACCCCTTGGTCGACAAGTTTGTCTGGCGGCTTGTTTCTGACCATTGTGGGTGGGTTCTGAGAAATCATTGGGCTGGAAATATTTCTCTAACAACCTAACAGGAGACCGTCTGTGAAAGAAATCTGTGTGCGGGCTGCCGCTGAACATCGTGGAAACACTGATATACAAACAAATACATATACGCATACATGCATAGGACAAAATAATGGAAACGCCACATGAAAAAAGACTTTCACTTTGAAGCTAAATCACAATTACAAAGGCAGCTACACAGGTGAATCATATCAAGTTGAATGCCAATTAGCAGCAAGTGTCAGCGATAAAAGGTATGACATTCAGTACATTCATATGCAAATTTCCAAAGCACCATGAGGCAACTAACAGGAGGCCTCAACTAACAAATTAGACATTACCCGAATTGCAGGTGCATTGATCACAAAAACCGCTAAATTTTATAATAGGGAAACGGTGTCGAAAATGATGACAACATAATGCCAAACACAAACAAACTGTAACAGCAAAGAGGAACAGTGGAACCTTACCAACAGGGACAGACAGACACTTCACAGGATAGTTGTGAACACCCCAAAATTACAGCCTCAAAAATTACCACAGAATGGAATCAACACCTCTGTGACCATCTGCGTTTTTTAATGCAGTGCCGTCTGAGGGATCGAAGGTCACGAGCATTCAATACTGGTTTTCGGCCTTGCCCTTTACTCACAGAGATTTCTCCAGATTCTATCTTTTAATAATATTATGGACTGTAGATGGTGAAATCCCTAAATTCCTTGCAATCGTGCATTGAGAAATGTTGTTCTTAAACTGTTGGACTATTCACTCACACACAGTTTTTCGCAAAGTGGCGAACCTCAACCCATCTTGCTCGCCTGAGCCTTCGTGGATACTCCTTTTATACCCAGTCATGATAGCATCACCTGTTACCTATTTACCCGTTTACCTGCAGAATGTTTCCGCACAGGTGTTTTTTGAACATTCCACAACCTTCCCAGTCTTATGTTGCCCCTGTCCCAACCTTTTCGGAATGTGTTGCAGGCATCAAATTCTGAATTAGCGTACATTTACAAAAATCAACAAAGTTGATAAGGTAAAACATTAAATATATTTTCTTTGTACTGTTCTCAATTAAATATGGAAAGGAGAATTTACAAATCACTGCTTTCTGCTTTTATTTGCATTTTTCATACTGTCCCTTTTTTGGAATTGAGGTTTGTACATTAACAACTGTTTTGGCATACGTTTGGTCTATTGCTGGCTTTATCTTGTTGCGATGACGGAATACAAATTTTTGGTGGTGAAAATTTTTTTTTTAATAAACTCACAGATAGATGCTATTGTCCACTGCGTTACACATGGGTAGGTGAGACTGGGGTGGGGGTTGCTTGTTAAATGGACTAGCTATGCAACAATAGTGGCATCTAGAAACTCAGAATTCCGCAGAGTTGTCACATGTACAAATAAAGCTAGAACACTGGGTTTGTTGTTTCCACTCATAGTTTGGTTTCGGGGGCAATGAATATCTGAGTTGAGCAATCTCTTGGTGCCATGGCCACTAAGGGGTCTGCACGAAGGGGTTAAGTAAGGTACTGAATGAATAATAAAAATAAGAAGCAAACCCTATGTCTATAGCCACAAATTTCATTCATTACAAAGGCAATATTAGTTCTACGTGATTTGAGCAGTAAGGTCAGGCAATTTGGATCCTAAGTCCTGCCACTCTGTTAGAAAGCTATATGGTAAACATCTGAAAATATTAAACAAAATTATGGCTGAAAAAAATCACCACATACATTTTTATTAATGCTTCACCCGATTCCCTCTGTTAATCATCTCAGCTGTTGTCTATTGCAAGGGTCCAGAGAAAACGTCTAGCTGTTATCTCACATGCATCTTGGTCCTCAGATGAAGCCTCTTATTAAAAGGCACATATCAAACAATCATTCAATTAATTGTGACAATCATTGTAATCATCCAGTCAATTATCACTAAATCAAGCATGAGAGAAATGATGGCACAATATGTATGTCCGTTGACACTTATCAGACTCATTGTAGTGTAACACACAATGCAGCAAGAAATTCAAAAATATAAAAAAAAGTCAATTTTTTTGCATATCTGGCAGCAAAATGTCAATACCATCCCACAACAGGTTACACGTCTCAGCATTGACAGAATTTAAAACAACTGACAAGTGGCATTTAGCCTTCTTAAAGCGTTATCCCATTGAGCCAAAGATATTTGGGAGTTTCTTTTTGTGTGCATTTGCAATTTTTAAGTTCAGGGTGACAGTCAAAGCCTGGAATTGAATCAAGTGGGAGGTGTTCAATATGTAGACTACAAACTTGTTTAGTCAACAAAATGGTGACAACCTTCAGAAATGTGAGTTGGGTGACTGAACGGTTTTTCTTTTTCAATTATTCTGGGTTGCAATATCCTGTGAACTGGGAACAATACAAAAATTGACAGTTAATTGTTCTGTCCGTGCCGTGAACCTGTTGTACCAATGTTTGATATGTATTCAAACAGCTGCTCGAGTATATTGTAGATTTCATTAATGCCTTTCCTACCTTCATACCAGTTTATGTTTACCACATTCTTAAAATATGCAATTCATTCAGGGTGATCCACCTTTTCAATAAGAAACCTTGCACTTATCAATGGCTCCATTAAATAATGTTGCCTTTTCCCCTTATGCTTTTTGTTTTCCCCTCACCAGTGTCCTTTTTTTGTTTATTCTTTTGCTTTTAACTACTGGTCTATTGTCATTTTTGTCCTTTTTCCACAAGTTAAGTTGCTTTTTGCACAAAATAAATGAAATACGTCAGTATACAATGTACAAGTAGGATATTGTTTTAATCTGGTCAACAGCCAAGATGGTAATCAAGACGCTTGAGATTTCCTCCGTGGCCTATCTAGAACCCAAGTGCAAATGCTTGGAATTAGAACTCTTTTTTCTTTTTAATTATTAAGGTGGACCCATATGGATTTAGTCATATGGATTATTCTTCACTTAGCCGTGGTCAAGAATTGATATTACCAACACTTTAAAATACATTTGCTTTAATGTTATTATAGGCAATAAAACAGTCTAGGGTAGGGTCTCACAAAGCATAATTCCTGAGACAATCTGCAAATTGCATTCAGTCACATATGTACAGGTAGTCAGAACACACCTGGTACAAACAGCTTGTAAATGCCAAAGCCAATGATACATCAACAGAAAATACTTTCTTTTTTACACAATAGCGCTAAACTATTTTTTTGGATGAAGGCTACTGTAGGCTATTCTAAATTCAGATCGGAAGGCTGTAATTCCTATGGTAAACTGTACAGTACCCTACTTAAAAATTAGCAGTACACGTAGTTGTTAATGCTGTCAAAAGCTTGTGTATAATGCAGGAATGTCATTGCAGTATGATTCAAATTCAAAGTTTGTGCAAGGAAAGGCATGCTGCAAGATTCTGTCATTGTCCACAGAGCATCATGTGGTAATCAGTATGAAATTAATTACACGATCAGAACTAAAGGAGTAATTGCCAATGTATTCTCAGGCATTACCATGTTATGCAAGAGCATATTTTCTGTTCTGCCAGCTGTATCCCCCAGCTAGCCAGCAAGCTAATGCACGTTCACTTAATAAACCATGCAGAACATTTCAGTGCACTAATCTTCAAATCTAGCTAGCTGCAAGCTTCATTTACATTTGTAATGAGATCCAGCCATCTAGCCAGTTGGCTTTTAACCATCAAGCCAGCAATGTTTGTACTTTGGTAACAATTTGAACAAAATATTTATTTTATAGTAAGACTATAAGTGGAAATGAGTCTAAATAGTCATAGCTATTTGTACTCAATAATGATACAAAATTGCAGCTTCATTTCGGGCCCCTTATGTGCCTATGCCCTAAGAAACAGGAGGTGTCACAGCGCCCCCAAAACACACCATTAAAAAAACGGTCATTTATTCCACGTTAGTCTGTGTTCACATATGTTACTTAGCTAGATAATAAGAGAAGTCAGATTTGCATCTTTATGTCTGCTCTCTGGATTAGCTAGCTTCATGTTGTTCTGTGTTGGCTTGGCCTTCGATGTGGGCTAATTACAATCCAATTCGCTTCCACATATAGTTAGGTAGCTAAGAAGATGGTTTATTCTAAAACGGTTAATTTAGCTCGCTAATTATTCAAAGTATGCAGAGATGCTGAGCGCGGAATGTCTTCCTTAAATTAACCGGTCTAGCAAGCCTGTGCGTTCAAGACAGGTGCGCCTTGCTCCTGACACAAAACACAGTCGGTATACACCCAAACCCATAGAGAGAGACTATACTATACAATCTCTGGTACACCCAACTTAGCTGTCAGTCAAGGACTTCCGCCTTGTACCTTTTCAGTGACATTGCATGAGATAGTAGTAGCAATATAGGGAGGTAGCTGTTACAACACGATAGAAATATATGACTCAGCTAGGAAATTACACGACAAAGTTGTCGGTATCAGCACAAGTAAAGCTACCCTGGTGAACAGAAACAGCTTCCTCCGGCAATAAACTACCTTATACAGCTAGGGGAGCAACAACAAAAAACATTAATAGTAACGCTGGCTAAATTAGCTGCCTTGCTAATCCGTTGTTTAAAGTAACTTCAGGAACAGCGACGGAGTCTAGCCAACAAGCTAGTGAGCAGTTGACAACCTGAAGTAGTGTATGCCGTCAACATAATACCAGTAGTGGTGTGTTGTCAGTAAAGATGACGATACATATATGACATCCTGATCATAACCCATAAAAGAGAGAGAGAAACTCCTAGTTAGCTAGCTATCGCTACCAACCTGGGCCTGTTGCTGTAGTGCCTGCGCATTCCTTTGGGGTGGACTGTTCCTCGTTTATTTTTTGCTTTAATTTCTTGAACATGTTTTCACAAAGCCAGGTCCAGACGAATTATGGTATTATGAGTGGAGCCTTTAACCTAATCCTTGGTGTCTGTATTTCTGATCGGCGTATTTCATCTCCCAGCAGGTGAAATATGCGATTGCGCCTGTGCAGCCGACGTGGAGCAAAACGAGCAACATATAAAATTACGGCAAATAGAGAGGGACAAAAGAGCACGGCGACGTTGGGAACCAATGCTGATCAGAGGTGGCCAACCCAGGTCCTGGAGAGCCGCAGGGTCTGCTGGTTCTTGTTGTTACTCAAGCACTTAATTGATCAAATAAAGCAGTCGATTACACAGTTAACTTACCTCCCTAGGTTTCTTGAGTCTACAGACAGTGGTTGTTGTATTTAATGTGAAAACAAAAACCAGCAGACCCTGCAGTTCTCCAGGGCCAGTGTTAGCCACCTTTGACCTAGCAGCTTCAAAGTACTGTTACTTTAATGAAAATATTTTCACGTAAAAGTAAAAGTTGTCCTCCAAAAATTACTTCAGCAAGAGTGGAATAGTACCTGGTCAAAAAAAGGACTCAAGTTACTTATATATTAAATGGGCATCATTTTATCAGCAACCCTCTAAATGCAAAGCAAAATTTGTGGCATACGTCAAAATAGACTGTCTCACCACCAGGCATCAGGTGTGATAGTGCTGGGCAAAAAAAGAAAAAAACCTGCAACCACCTTGTCGGATAAGATTGGACACCCCTGCTCTGGAATTATTGCCACCCTCAATTAATATGAAAAAAATTCTGGATAAAAATTTTTTTATTTTTTAATTAATAATATTTTTATGCTTAACAATCTTATTGTGATCGCAAAAACCTGATTCTGTGGTCAATTAACCATTTTTTTGTGGATTTGGCAGGAGGCTTTGGATCATGTCCCACTAGTAGATCCTCCTGGCAGAGGCAACCAAATCTCCTGGCACTTGATGGACAACAATATCACATATTCCATATACTCACAGTGGGGATTAGGTTATTTTCTGCATGGCCATCTCTTTTTACACCACACCTACCTCTGGAGTTTGTGGCTAAAAAGTTATATTTTTTTACTCATGTGGCCATAGAATCTGGTTCAAATTAAAGCTGCAATGACATTCAATCCAGACACTTATGTTTATGGTTTGATGGCATTAGAGGCTTTCCTCTGGCAAGCCTTCCAAATAGTGCGTTGGCATGGAGGTGGCATCTAATTGTAGTTTTGTAGACTTGCTCCATGTCTACAACACCAATGTCTACAGTTCTCCCTCACTGTGTATGGGGGCAAAGTACACTTGTATCCTCTTCCAGACAGATTAATCACAGCTACAGTTGTTTTAAATTTCTTAATCCAAATTCCTTTATTCAATTCCCACCTCCTTCTTCCCTCAAAGGACTGGAGGCTTTCTTTCTGGATGGTCCAAAATCCCACTACACACAGCACATTTAGAACTTGTATGATAAGTGTTCACTGAAACTAAATTACTCAGCCAAACCTGCAGGCAATTAAGATAAGTTTAACAAAAACATTTTGAGAGAACTTAAAGAACACTCATTGATCTATTTATTGATTTATTCATTATTAAAGAATATTAATTGATATTGATCAATAGTTCAATAGGAAAATGAGTCAGGAGAAACCACCCTTAAAGTGATCCATCCATATCTACTGCATATCTGGCAGCAGAGTGATGGTTTGAGGCTTATTTGATACCTCAGACCCTTGATGACTTACAGCCATTTAGCCAACCATGGATTCCATACTATTCCTGTGAAATGTACAGCTTAATCTAGTCCCCACCTCCCAATTCTTGTAGAGATCCATTCAAATGCAGAGAGGTTATAGTATCGCTTGTAAGAGTACCTACAAATAAGATATCAAGAGTATTTTGATATCCTTTTATACCCAGTCATGATAGCATCACCTGTTTACCTGTGGAATGTTCCAAACAGGTGTTTTTTGAACTTCCCAGTCTTTTTTTTTGCCCGTGTCAACTTTTTTGGAACGTGTGACAAGCTTCAAATTCAGAATTAGCGTATATTTACAAAAATCAATAAAGTTGATAAGGTAAAACTAAATATCTTTTCTTTGTACTGTTTTCTATTAAATATATGTAAAAGAGAATTTACAAATCACTGCTTTCTGCTTGTATGTGCATTTAACATACAGTCCCAACTTTTTTGGAATTGGGGTTTGTACATCATTGTTTTTTGTGTCTGCCTTAATTTGGACTTTTGTTGATGACATATGCCTTGGGGTCATATCTGATCCCAGTAAAAGTCAACAAATTCTGCTTATGTGACTTCAAAAAAGGAATCTTTATTAGAATTCATGTTTCTGTGGAGACCAGATATTAAGTGAACACATACCCACAGATTGGGGAGGGGAACTTTATTCTGCAGATTTTGAGCAAGCCGACAGTTCATTTGTGGGCAAAGACCTCTCCAAATTCCCTGCTTGTTTCCTCAGAAAATTCTTCTTTGCCAAAACCATGCTTAAAATAAACATAATCTTTTTTTGAATGTATGTAAAATACAATATATTTCAACCTGGTCTCACAGCCCATTCGTATCTATTCTACGAAATTCCAGTCCCCGAAAATTCGTACTTATTTTACGAATCAGAGTTTACACACCACGTGACTTTACGATTTTCTCCGATGAATTACGAGACAAAACGGAGATCCACCATTTTTATTTCACGGTCAAATAAAGCGAATGGGTAAGCCGCCGGTATTGTACTTATCGTTATAGTACATTCATAGAATACCTTTCTTATTTCGTAATTGTATTTTAATGCAATATGATGTATAATTCTCAAGCTTCTTCATCTCTGCTTTATATGTGTGGGTTGCTATTTATAGGCTAGTCTTGTAGGCTATTACTTGCATTATACTAGTTGAAGTTAGCTAGGTCTGTTCAGATCAGTGCATACTGCATAGGCTGCAATATGATTATTAATCGATTTAGCTTGTGAGCTTGTTCTTTTGAGACGTATAACATGAGAAAAACCGAGCATATCTGTAATGTTAACAACCGCGTCTCCCCGTTAACTCCCCGTTAACTGATTCTGTGCGCTGTCTGTGTGTATTGCCCATAGACTGCAGAGACGTGACGGGTTGACCACTGAATTGGCTTCGTGCCCCAATGAGCGAAGTATGTCACAGGCCGACAACACGGCTTCCTACAACACCTATGCTGTTGTAACCGAGAAACACGGTACCGTATGCCACAGGAGGTGAGTACGACGTACGTATGATACGTAAGCGTCGGTAGTGTGGCGGCAAAGATGCGGTTCTTTTAAAAACTACAAATTGCCTACGGTCAAATAGGTCAAGATTTAAGAATAATAGAAGACAGCCAGAAAAAGAAAATAAGGTAAAATAAAAATAATTATAATAAACGCTATTAGCTAGTGGTGCAGCAATAGGTAATTTAAACTTATCGTTATCAATCAATGAAATTGTACTTATAGCAGTGGCGGCAGCCTACCGTCAGCTGAGTTTGGCGGTTCTTTTAAAACCTCCCTTACGGTCAAATATGTCAAGATCATAGAAGACAGCCAGAAAAGTAAAATAAGGTAAAATAATAATTATAATAAACACCATTAGCTAGTGGTGCTATGGTGCAGCAATAGGTCATTTAAACTAACGTTATCAATCAGTCAAATTGTAGGCTAGCCTGGCGTAGGCTACCGTCGGCTGAGTGTGGCGGTTCTTTTAAAACCTGCAAATAGCCTACGGTCAAATAGGTCAAGATCATAGAAGACAGCCAGAAAAATAAAATAAGCAATTATCTGAATAACAAATATCAATGAATAGAGCACGTTTTCTGTGCTAGCAGTTTTCTTGTGTCATAAATGTGTAGCACTTATTATATAGGCTATGTATTGATAGCTGGTGCGCTGGAAAAAGGCAATGATCTAAATGCGTTAAAGAATGTAGCCTAATTCATTTTAAGACGGCACTCAAATTAATCATTAGAAAGCATACATTTAAAGAGGACAGCGTCTTAAATGTCTTAAACTGTTGAGCGCAACGCATAATTAAGGCCAGAAAAACGAATTTGTGTAGGGTGAATTCAGGTATTGTGGGACATCAGGTAATGTGGGACAACTAAGCTTTGACATGTTTATTTCCTGCTCTGTCAAGAGCCAATCAAAAATAATTGTAACTAGGTTCTTGCAGAGAAACTACATGATCAAAGTCACATGATTTCATTGATGTCATGTCATGATGGGGATCATGGCAAGCTTCATATATGAAGGTCACCCGGCAAAATACATGGTTAGGTCAATGACATAAGCTTTTGCTTGAATTAATGTTAAGGTTCTAAATCTGTCGTAAACAATACACTGTGCCTAATTATGGTGTAATTATGCATATTAAATACTTCTGCAACAAAATAAATTTAATAGTGGTAAATATTATGTTTAGACTTTTTTAATTCAGGCATTTCTTATATGTCCCACATTACCAAACACAGTCAGGAAATGTGGGACAGCATCTTTCTGGTAATGTGGGACAGTGTTGTGGGCTATTCTAATGGAGGAAAATCATCCCATTTTATACTTAGGGAACCTCAATATTTGCATATGTACGTGGTAATGTACCCTATATTAACTGTAATGCAACTCTAATACTTTTTATATTGCTGTCAAGTCATATTTAGGTCAGTGGTCTCAACTTTTTTGTCAAGATGAACTATGTTATGATTGTTAATAAGTTAATGAGTTTTAGAGCTTATCTTTAGAGATAATGTTCTATCAAGTTCCCCAAGAGAAAGAAATTGTATACTTAAGTATATTAAAAATATAATTTAAGTATACCAAATGTGTTTCAAGTGTATTATACTTTTAATACTTAATTTAAAGTATGCTTAAAATGTGTAATTCATTTGGAAATATATGTAATTAAATTGTACTTTAGTGTTAGTGTACATATTTAGTGATATTTTAGGGTACTTATAAAAGGTATATAGCCTAATTTATTTTATCTCTTGATAGCATAGTGAGGGGCCGTGAATAAAGGACTTAATAAAAATGCTGAGCTGATTACCATATATATCTTTTAAGTGCTTAAAGAACATGTTTAATCCACGTATTATTCCTTTGATTTAAGTGTTTCTTTACTTTACATTTATTGCAATATACTGTATATTTAATGCACATTTATCCGTAGTATGTAATCATTAAACTAAAAGGAGTGTGTCGTTGTCGAATTGGCATGAAGCAAGACTCACATGTTTGTGCAGAAATGATGACAGGGTACATCCTGCCTTCCGTGTAACCCTCAGATTTAAGGAACTGAGAGAGACAGATGGGGGGGGGGGGGGGGGCGGTGGCAGGGGCCTCTTTCTTCCCTTTTCTGATCTATCCAATGTGCCGAGACTAACCTTATGGTCTCTGTGTAACCCTAAGTCTTAAGGAACTGAAAGAGACAGATAGGGGGGGCCGTGGCAGGGGCCCCTTGCTTCCCGTTTCTGATCTATCCAATGTGCCGAGACTAACCTTATGGCCTCTGAGTTAGGTCAAAGGGGAATCATATATTTAAGAATAAGAATGTACTAACAATGGCTATTCGAATGAAGCCTATGAAATTAATAACTAATTGATGATTGAATAATAATTGTTGTACTAAGATATGATGATATGTATCAGTTAAAATTAATAACAGTTAAACCTTTTTGTTTTAATTACATAAGTCTAACCCTTAGGCAGGGGATTAGGCACCCTGAACCTAGGGGTTAACAGGCGGCGGCGGAATTGCAAAGTTCCGAGGGCACGTTAAAAAGGTCATATACGTAGTGCAGGGGAGAAGACTGAAGGCCCCCGTGTCTGATGAAGTATGAACTGACATACTGCCGTGGTATCGTCTAGTCGGCGTAGTTGTCGAATGTAAGTATACAGGCACTGTGTGGTACGTGGATGACAGTCCACACCTAGCAGAGGGGCGTAAGAGACGACCTCTGTGAACAGGCAAGGCTGGTGAAAACAGTCAAAGTTTCTATACCCATAGCAAGGTGGGATAGGGATCAGACCGTCGGTTCCCAACCGGGTGGCTGGCTACCACTACGGGGCTCCGTGTGACACTGGGCTGGGGATCGCTATCGACTTGGTCACCGGCCGGTCGGGTCGCAGAGAGCAGTAAGACCATGAGTGGCGTCCCTGTAGTGGAGCACATGGCCGCCGCGCTCGGCTCAATGTACAGTCAGGCCACTGTAAGCTGAAACCGAATGCGATAGTAAGCGACCAGTGCTTTCTGTGATCAGGGTTTCTGAAAAGGAGACGCCTGGGAAGCAGAGAGGCTGAGGGTCCTTCACTCAGAGGAGTCGGGTGGAAGGAACTCAGTGGAAAGGGATCCAGCCTGGAGCTGCGCCTGAGAGAGAGGGAGGCTCGAAGGATCAAAGTGATATTTCGTGCTATTTCCTTGACAAAAAGTCAACAGACCAACAGACAAGGGGTTAGAGCACCTGTTTTCCCTAGTGGTATAAATGGACGTTGGTCATTAATTCCTCCGGGAGAATGCTTATTGAAAAACAGGCACATTTTTTTGAGCCGCTACCCACACGGTTAGCTGTGTTGCTCATTCCACGAATGCATGATCCTTACAAGTTGTACCTCTTTGTAAAGGTGACTAATCAGGCTTTCCAACGATATAAAATATAATACCAATTGGTATTATTAAAGGGGAGGAATAATCGACCGAAATAACGTTCCCAAACTTTTTTTGAGGAGTTTAGTATCTATATACTCTTGGAAAATCCAAATATGTAAAATCTTCCAATGTCAGTTAATTACTATATGATCACAGTATCACTGATATGCTGAAAAAGAAAGGGAAAACCTATCCTATTATTAACTCTTCTATGTTTTTATTTTATTTTTATTATTATTATTATTATTTATTATTATTACAATATAGATTTATTTTTATTTTTCTCTCGTCCCTCTTGTTGTTTGTTTACTTCTTTTTTTTTTTACTGTCCTTGATATTATTAATGTCCTGTCAAGAGGGAAAACATTTAAAAGATTTAAAAAAGAAGTGGAGAAAAAAGAAAAACGAATGTACTAAACATTGAACATTTAAACATGGAGCATTTAAAAGTCCGAATTTTTGCTTGATAACACTTCATCATAAATGTGGATATAGAAAAATGCAGCACATGTTTATCATGCACAGAACAATAATGCTATTTCAAAATAAATTGGTAGCATAATCATTTACTTATTGGTCTTGTTTATTAAGCGAATCAATTATTTGATTGACAATCAGGCAAAGTAGACGGAAACAGATTGAGAGTGATCATCCCTTAAAGGTAAGATTACAGAAGGCCTATTTTACAGCAGATGTATAGAGCACCTTTCAGGCAAGCAAATGCAATTCAAAGCGCTTTACATAAAAAACATGAACAGATAATATTATAAAAGATTCAAATAATGATAATTAAATTGGGTTGGGTTGTATACCAAAAAGTGCCGTGAGGGCAGTTAGGGCCATGCTCACATCGTAAATATTACGGAATGCTTTAAAAATGTTGTTCCAATAATGTCATAGTTTACGTCTAGGTTTGCCTGTTGCAGCTTACACCTCGGTCAGGAAGGTTCAGCGTCAGGGTAAATCTTTGACTGTCAGGCATTAGTAAAGTGTGCACGATATGGTTACATGAGGTCATGACGAGCGCACAGAGAAGTGTGCACCAGGTCCAGAACTGCATCCCACTAATCATCAATAATATCTATACCCAGGTCCGCTTCCTAGAGGCTCTTTAGGTCTTTCAAGGGTTGGATGCGTATTTACCCACAATTTCTTGTGCTGAAGTGTAGACATACTTGATTGTCATAAACAAACTACACATGAACAATGCAAAGGCAAGCTCTGTTTCAATTCCTCTACAACATGTAACACTGTCAGACAATCCACGAGCCATGACCAAATTTTCTAACATGCCAGAAATTTGTCAGGAGGTCTTGGGGTCCTCTTTAGAATGTAGAACAATTAATCGCTGATCCTTGACCTCACACTGTACGACCTGCAACATCCTGTTTTTGGCTTACAACATTAGGATTTCACTACAATTATGCAAATTGGTCTGTGATATTTTATCTCTACCCCCCCCCCCCCCCCCCCTCTCTCTCTCTCTCTCTCTCCAGCACCAGACCAAGACCCTGATGGAGATGGCCCTTGGTAAGAGCATATTCTTCCTCACCCGAAGGTCTGAGTGATTTGCCACCTCCATAAAATAGATTCTGTGCCACCTCTCTTTGTCAGTTACCTCAACTTACATTACAGGCATTTAGCAGACGCTCTTATCCAGAGCGACTTACACAACTTTTTTTAGCATTTTTTACATATTATTCATTTATACAGCTGGATATATACTGAAGCGATTCAGTTTAAGTACCTTGCTCAAGGGTACAACGGCAGTGTCCTACCTGGGAATCGAACCTGCAACCTTTCGGTTACAAGTCCTGTTCCTTAACCCTTATACTACACTGCCACAACTTCCTCTGATGCAGTTTACAAATAGCCTTGTTAACATCCTGCCATTCTCAGGCAGTCGTGTTACTTTTGGCAGCTAAATTCTCCACCATAATTGCACCGGTGTTTAGATTCACACACCTTATGCCCCCTGTAAAACTGCCCGCCACAAGCCTACTGCCTAGTTCATGAATCGGTCTCAAAGCTTCTTTGGGGTTGGACTTTAACCAAATTCACCCTCTTCCTCTCTGCATATTTATCTGTTGTGACCTTGGTTTGCATTACCAAATGTTGATTTTCTCCAGCTGCAGACCTCCTTGCCCCTGCCGCTGTTCCTGCTCCTGTTCCTGTCCCTGCCCCTGCCCCTGCAGCTGCAGGTATCTTAATGGAAGTGTCCCCTGCCTTGTGATTATCAATATGTGTGATGTCTGACATCTTCTTTGGTACACACACAACTTGATCAGAGTGAAATAAATCTGATTAAGGTGTATACATGCCTTTATAATGATCAGAGTATGCTGTTTACATAACCATTATTGTTTTCATGTTACTTATTGTTATTATATTTATATATAGTCATACGTTTTATTTTAGTTTTTGTTTGCACTGTTTGTCTTGAACACAATATTATTGCAAAATTATTGACCGCTAGCCCAGGGTCTACATCCAGGGGTGAGTCCCCAAAAAGCCAGAACAATCATTGTACCATTAAACCTAGAGAGACCAAAGGAGGATGGGTCTCCCTCATTTTCCTTGCCACTGTTTTCTTGCCACTTGTTGTTCATCACTTATTTTTCAGCAACTGTCAGTCGGCGGTCCCTGGATTTTATAGCTGCTACTGCTGGCACCAGGAGAGAATTATATGGTATAGACCTAGACAAAATTCCTCAACTCAAGAGGCGTAGACCTTCTGTAAGTAACAGAACTGCCTAAAACATGAAATGATTATTTACGCCTAGTCTCTTTAAAATCTACACCCTGTTGCAAAATTTTCACCTTTTGTTGCCTACATATGACTCAGAATGTTATGTTCTCACTCCCGTCCTGCTGTGTCCCATGTTTTACCTATTTCCTCTTGTATCATGTCTGTTTCCTCCCTCGTTTGTTTCCCTCGTGCTGCAGGTTGGGTGTGTGTGGTAGGGGGGCGTGGTTTTAGGCGCCGCCGGCAAGAGAGAGAGTGAACTTGTGTGGTTCGTGGAGCCGGCACAGCTGCCGGAAATCATGCAATTGGTGATTGATGATTGTTTATTAATTTGTGTAATTAACCAATTGCTTTGATTGTTCGACAGTGAGCCTGAGGGCATAAAAGGAGACTGCTGGGAGTTCGAGGAGGAGACGAACTTGTGTGTATGTGTGTTTGTGTAAACCGCCAGAAAAGGCACATTTAAATAAATGGAGTAAAGCTCCAAAAGAACTGTTGTCCTTCGCCTCTTGAATCGAGGGGTGGCACTCACTTTGCCACAGTGTGGTTTTCCCTTTCGTGTCACTCTGTTCCACCACTTGTTATCCGCCTATCCTCTTCCTCCCTTCAGCATGCATTCCACACACTCTCTGCTCCGCTAATCACTCACGCATACATTCGCACGCGGCACCTAATTGATACTGGTTAATGTTTGTATAGTAATGTTTAGTCACCCGGTGTTCTTTGTCCTGTGCCAGTTCGTTAAACTCCCTTGTAGGTTTCTCTGGTTGTGTCTTGTGGATACTCCTTATCTAGTCTTGTTTCGCCTGGTGAAAAGCCTAGTCTTGCTTTTGCTAATTCTCTCGGTGTTAAGCTCTGTTCAGCTCTAATGGAGCCTTCACCTGGGACGACGTTAACTCGCCGTTCATTCTGCCCTGCCTCGTTGTACTAACTTTGTCTGCTCTGAGTCTACCAGTCTGCAGCTGTTTGTTATCCCTGCCTGTGCTGATGTTCCTGCCCTTCCAGCTACTGTGTGTGCATGCAGCTGGTGTTCCAGCTCTGCTATCCTGCGGCGGGGCGTGCTTCCTGCTTGCGCTGCTGTGTTGCTGACATGTCACTCTGTGCTCATTCCAGTCTGGACCCCAGCTCTGCTAACCTGCAGCTGTTCCTGCCATCCCGCTCTGCCCTGCTCCCCGCTCCCCGCTCCTCCTCTGCCCAGCCAGCCCGGATTACAGCCACCATCACCCATTCCTGGTCTTTCCCGCTCCCGCTGATCCCCTGATGAACTCTCCCGTTCATTGTTTGTCATTAATGTTCTCCCTATGCTTCAGGAGGGATTCTTGTTGAAGCATAATTTATTGAGTCTGTGACTCCCCGCTTTGGGTACCGTGCATTGAATCCAGTTCCAGTGTTGGAACAATAACTGTTTATTCTTGTTCTCCCTATGCTTCAGGAGGAATTCTGGTCGAAGCAATAAAAGTATTGGAATTACTGAAACTCCGTGTTCTGAGTCGTGCACTTGAGTCCAGTCCATACACAGAATCATAACACAGAAAGTCTTGTTGAAAGCAAACATTTCTAAAGCAGTACTATAATGAGAGGATTTGATTTGATTCTAGCCTACAATCAATTGTGTGTGTGTGTGTGTGTGTGTGTGTGTGTGTGTGTGTGTGTGTGTGTGTGTGTGTGTGTGTGTGTGTGTGTGTGTGTGTGTGTGTGTGTGTGTGTGTGTGTGTGTGTGTGTGAGTGAGCTATATCAGGGCTCACAAAATACATTTTTTGCCAGTTTTGTTCTCTTACTGTGTTTCAGAAGCCACGCACTGCAGAGGCATTCCATGGTAGGGACTTTACATTATTAATGCTGCTTACTGGACCAAACCATTTTCTGGACCAAATCTTGATATGTACCATTATTAAAGCTTTATCTGCCTTTATTCCCCCACCTCTCTCACATGTTTCCATCAAGCAAAATATGTAGTTAATAATACTAAATACTAATGCTAATAATTCACTTACTCACTCTCTCACTAACTCTCACTCACTCACTCACTCACTCACTCACTAACTCTCACTCACTCTCTCACTAACTCTCACTCACTCTCTCACTAACTCTCACTCACTCACTCTCACTAACTCTCACTCTCTCAGTCACTCACTCACTCTCTCACTAACTCTCACTCACTCCCTCCCTCTCTTGCTTACTCTCTGTCACTCACTCACACACACACATGCACACATACACTCACACAGGAAATATGGAAATACATTACTTTTGAAAATTATTAGGCTAGTGGTATTGAAAAATACACTTATCCAATGGTTTCAACTTTCAACTTTATTTATCCCCAGAGAAATTTGGTTTTGGGTCTGTGCATAACTGGGGAGGGGGGTGCCCTGCATACCATGGACAAGAAGTTGGTGTCCAGCCTTCACAGTATACTACAGTTTTTCTCGATTGCTAAAGCACAATTTCTAGATCTCTGAGCACAATGACCAGTTGCCTAAACACATTTAATAAATCAGGCCCCCAGTTGGCTTAACTATAAACACATTTCAGCTCAATCTCCGATTTCACAAAACTCTGAACACATTGGCATTTGCCAAAACACACGTTGCAGAACTCTAAACACATTCACACTTACTCTAAACACTTTCGCACTTGCTAAAACATATTATAACTTGCTAAAACACACGTTGCACAACAATATGAACACATTCTCATTCACTGAACACATTTTGCTCACACGATGCAAAATGGTAGACTCAGTCATCAAAAGTTGAACACAATGAAAGCACGGGTGTCATTGCTTAAACACGGTGACTCAAAATTGAAGACACCTGCCAATGATGTGACAACACCTATATAGGCCAGTTTAGAATGCACAGTTTGCTGAAGGTGCCAAACAGCAACACAATGGACAGAGGCAGAGTTCGTGTCAGAGGTGGAATACACAGAGGAGGAGGAGGAGCAGGCCAAGGAGGGAGAGGAGCAGGCCAAGGAGGAAGAGGAGCAGGCCAAGGAGGGAGAGGAGCAGGCCAAGGAGGGAGAGGAAGGGGGCGAGGAGGGAGAGGAGGAGTGCAAGGAGGAAGAGCAAGACAACCACGTACGATCATCACAGATGAAATGCGAGCTACTGTCATTGACCATGTCATTGTCCATGGAATGTCAATGAGAGAAGCTGGACAAAGAGTCCAACCCAACCTCAGCAGGTTCTCAGTGTCCACCATAATTCGGGCATTCAGAGAACACAACAGGTATGTACTGTAGTTACTTTGTCTAAATGTTTGTAGCCTACAATCTAAATTGGTTTCACCACAGTACCTTTTGCTGGGGGAGACTGGACATTTCCATTGATGTTTGTATTGTAGACTGTAAGTCTTTTTTGTGAAGAGTGAAAGCATATTTGTTTCTATAGGGTTGAAAGATTGCCACATCGTGGTGGAAGGACTTCCCTATTCACAGCACAGCAAGAGATCCTCATTGTGGACATGGTCCGGGAAAACAACATCATCAGACTCAGAGAAATAAAGGAGAGAGTCATAGCTGACAACGTCAATTTTGGAGGCATTGACAGAGTCAGCGTGGCCACCATAGACAGAGTCCTCCGTCGCCAGAAGCTACGCATGAAGCAAGCTTATAGAGTTCCCTTTGAGCGTAACTCGGACAGAGTCAAAGAGCTACGTTTCCAGTATGTGCAAGTAAGTATACATACGGGTACACAATGTTGATTGTTCACAGTACAGTGGGTGTACAAGCCCACTGTACTGCACAGTAGCCCACAGTGTAGTACTCCTTCTGTGACACTACCTGTACTCTATTCATTTCCACAGAGAATCTTCGGGTTGGACGCCATGATGAGACCCCATGAATACATCTTCCTGGATGAGGCTGGCTTCAACCTCACCAAGAGAAGGAGGAGAGGCCGTAACATAATTGGTCGAAGAGCAATTGTGGACGTTCCTGGTCAACGTGGGGGGAATATCTCCCTATGTGCAGCCATGACCTCGGAAGGGCTTCTCCACAGGCATGCTCTCCTTTGGGTCCTTCAACACCCAACGTCTCCTCACATTCCTGGGAGAGCTACGAGACATCCTGAATGACCGTGAGCAGCAGAATCCGGTTCCAGCACAGCCTCCTCCCATCTATGTCATCATCTGGGACAACGTCAGTTTTCACCGCACCAACCAGATAAGAGAGTGGTTCAATATAAACCAACAATTCCTCAATGTATGTCTGCCACCCTACTCACTTTTCCTCAACCCCATAGAGGAGTTCTTCTCATCATGGCGGTGGAAGGTGTATGACCGGCAACCGTATGGAAGAGAGAACCTCCTCAGGGCCATGGACCTGGCCTGTGATGATGTGGCTGTGGGGGCTTACCCAGGCTGGGTCCGGCATGCCAGAGCTTTCTTCCCCCGCTGCCTGGCGAGGGAAAACATAGCCTGCGATGTTGACGAGGTCCTGTGGCCTGACCCCGCTCGACGACGTGATGCACAGGTCCCTGCACAGGCCCCCGCACAGGCCCCTGCACAGGCCCCCCCACAGGCCCCTGCACAGACCCCATGATTGCAGTCGTGTGACCTTGCACAATATACAGTACCTCTTTACATACAAGAATTTGTGACATGTTTTATTTTGTACTGTATTTCCCCTGTATGCTATTGCTCTCTTTTGAAATATTTGTTTTGGGAAAATCTCTGATGTCGAGAAAAATGGAATGGCAAAGTACAGGTTGTCATCAATAAATGGGGTTCAATTCCCCCAAAAAGAATCTGTGACTTACTATTGATTACTATACAGATGTGATTACTATACAGATGATGGGGTATTTAGAACATCACACCCTGAACATTGTGTTTTCAATTTTTTATTGAAGTGTGTGATGGATACCCAATAGTGTTTACATTTTTGCAAGCTGTGAGGACGATTTTGTTGTCAAAGTTTGGTTTTGGCCATAGGAGCAACAGTTCTGTGGTGAAAGTTTGGGTTTTGTGGTGAAAGTTTGGGTTTGTTTTGTGTTTAGAGTTTAGTGAAAACGGAGGGCAGTTTCCTGAAATGTGTTCTGACATTCGAGAAAAACTGTAAGCACTCAAATCTAACTTTTAATGTTGCTGTCTAGGTTTTGAATCATCTTAAGAACATTGTATTTTCCTTGTTTTTATCTCATTTATACATTCACAAGAAACTGGAGTAAAGTAACATATAAATGGAGAGAAGAGAGAAAGAGAATCAGACCAAAAAACAATAAACAAGCAAGCAACAAAAGAAAGAAAAAAGATGATCTTGAATATAGAATGCTTTTGGGAAACTGGGCCCTGGTTTTGGTCTTGAAAACTTCTCGACTAAGGCTTTTTCTCACCTTTTTCTTTCCTCTCAACATATTTATATTTTGTGTCCTTGTGTCAATCCTCTCCCTCTTTATCCATCTGTCTCTCTCAGATCTCTGCTCCATTACCTGGTAGAGCTGGGTACTAGGCGCCAAAGTGACATTGAACCCAAACAAATGTAGTTTGCGATACCAAATGTTAATTATCTCTCTCTATCTCTCTCTCTCTAGCTCCAGACCTCCTTGCCCCTGCCCCTGCAGCTGCAGGTATCTTAATGGAAGTGTCCCCTGCCTTGTGATTATCGATATGTGTGATGTCTGACATCTTCTTTGGTACAAACGCAACTTGATCAGAGCGAAATAAATCTGATCAAGGTGTATACATGCCTTTATAATGATCAGAGTATGCTGTTTACATAACCACTATCATATGTTTCATTTTTGTACTATTCTAAATGTATAGTACCCAAATGAACACATTACCCACTATTTACTCGTTTGCACTGTTTTGTCTTGAACACAATATTATTGAGGAGGCCCCTGGTAAGAGCGTACTCTTCATTATCCTGAGGCCAGCTGTGATGAAGGTGCAGATTTGCCTCATCCCACAGCAAATTAAGCTATTGACTTCCAATTCTGGGGAGGGGGGGTGTCAAAATGATTTGGACCAAACTTGTGTGAATGATGCGTCTTACTGAGATCTAGTATTTAATATCTCCCCCCCCCCCCCCTCTCTTTCCCTCTCCTTTCTCTCTTTCCCTCTCCTCTCTCTCACTCTCTCTCCAGCTCCAGCTCCAGATCCAGCAGACATCACAATTGAGGAGGCCCCTGGTAAGAGCGTACTCTTCATTATCCTGAGGCCAGCAGTGATGAAGGCACAGATTTGCCTCGTCCCACAGCAAATCTCTTGCCAAGCTGTTGACTTCAATTCTTGCTATGTGGATTTGCTGTTAAAAAATAACAAGAAACAAAAATGTAAATGCAAATGGAAGAAAATGGAAATGCAAAAAAAAAGGAAGATGCAAAAGCAAAAATGCAAACTCCCTGAAACACTATGGGCCCTATCTTACACCCGGCGCAAAGCGGCGCTAACCCAAACGCAACGCAAACGCAAGTGTCTTTGCTATCTTGCATGGTTCATAATAACGCCTTGCGTTCACGTCCTTTAACTACCATGTATTCTTGCGCCCATTACAAGTGAACTGGGCGTGTTGGTCTTAAGACGAGGAGTGGCCAGGATTCTTTCTGGCGTATTGCTATCTTGAGCCAGCAGAAAGCGCTTGCGCTAGAACCACCACAAACCTGGTCTAAAGTCATGTCGCAGTTGTTTACATGTTATTTTAACGGCGCATATAAGTGCGTCTACATAGGCGTGTGCACAACGCGCATACCATCCTGTCTGTTACACACAGGGCGTGCACAAGCATGACTAAAATATCTAGATCACAATGCGAAATATTATTATTGTGTAGGCTAAGTCAAAAATGCATAATAATAAAAGGTTCCATAGGTCCACATACCTTTCCCTCAGCGAAGGGAAACAATGCCACATTACATTGCTCTCAGCCCACTCCATTAACATCCAGGCGATGTGCGATTGTACGGGACAATGGCTATCCGTTAAAAAGGAGATGATAACACCTATATCAAGCCTAATGCGCGAATTGTCATTTACACCGAATGCATGAATTGTCATTCAATGGAAAACTCGCGCACTGCAATAAACGGACATTTGAGTTTTGAAAATGCGCTTCAGATGTCATTACAATACAGGTCTGTTTATCTAGGAATACAGCCTGTAAGTAAATAGAATGGTTTGTGACTGAAAAAAGTTTAAAACTTGTCCAGTAAATATTGCTTTTATTGTTTTTCAAATAGCCTAGGCTACAGCGGATTCGCTATGCCTATGGTTAAAAAACGGAGATACGTAAATGTCACCATGTTAACTGAATTGTAACCTTAGTTATTCTTCGTCCTTCATATTTTTTAAATTACAGTGACAAGGTTTCCATACCCTCAGCTTATTAAAACCCCGTTGATTTCACCTGTTATTCCATAACTGAACAAAATATTTTAAAGAGAACTAAGCGTCTAATTAGAAACGAAAACAAATTTGCAGCACGTTACAATTAATTCACAATTAATTTAAATACCGTTATCTGCATGTGCGCTTTAGAGGAGCAGGTCTGTTTCCCCTGCTGTAAATCGCACTTTTAACGGTCATCCTGGGAAAGTGGATTGTTTTACAGTTTTTCTCGAATGTCAGAACACATTTCAGGAAACTGCCCTCCGTTTTCACTAAACTCTAAACACTTTTCTCAAGCTAGCTCCACAAAAACTTGCATTCTCTTTGCAAAACCAAACTCTCACTCCAAAACCCAAACTTTCACCACAAAACCCAAACTTTCACCACAGAACTGTTGCTCCTATGGCCAAAACCAAACTTTGACAACAAAATCGTCCTCACAGCTTGCAAAAATGTAAACACTATTGGGTATCCATCACACACTTCAATAAAAAATTGAAAACACAATGTTCAGGGTGTGATGTTCTAAATACCCCATCATCTGTATAGTAATCACATCTGTATAGTAATCAAAAGTAAGTCACAGATTCTTTTTGGGGGAATTGAACCCCATTTATTGATGACAACCTGTACTTTGCCATTCCATTTTTCTCGACATCAGAGATTTTCCCAAAACAAATATTTCAAAAGAGAGCAATAGCATACAGGGGAAATACAGTACAAAATAAAACATGTCACAAATTCTTGTATGTAAAGAGGTACTGTATATTGTGCAAGGTCACACGACTGCAATCATGGGGTCTGTGCAGGGGCCTGTGGGGGGGCCTGTGCAGGGGCCTGTGCAGGGGCCTGTGCGGGGGCCTGTGCAGGGACCTGTGCATCACGTCGTCGAGCGGGGTCAGGCCACAGGACCTCGTCGACATCGCAGGCTATGTTTTCCCTCGCCAGGCAGCGGGGGAAGAAAGCTCTGGCATGCCGGACCCAGCCTGGGTAAGCCCCCACAGCCACATCATCACAGGCCAGGTCCATGGCCCTGAGGAGGTTCTCTCTTCCATACGGTTGCCGGTCATACACCTTCCACCGCCATGATGAGAATAACTCCTCTATGGGGTTGAGGAAAGGTGAGTAGGGTGGCAGACATACATTGAGGAATTGTTGGCTTATATTGAACCACTCTCTTATCTGGTTGGTGCGGGTGAAAACTGACGTTGTCCCAGATGATGACATAGATGGGAGGAGGCTGTGCTGGAACCGGATTCTGCTGCTCACGGTCATTCAGGATGTCTCGTAGCTCTCCCAGGAATGTGAGGAGACGTTGGGTGTTGAAGGACCCAAGGAGAGCATGCCTGTGGAGAAGCCCTTCCGAGGTCATGGCTGCACATAGGGAGATATTCCCCCCACGTTGGCCAGGAACGTCCACAATTGCTCTTCGGCCAATTATGTTACGGCCTCTCCTCCTTCTCTTGGTGAGGTTGAAGCCAGCCTCATCCAGGAAGATGTATTCATGGGGTCTCATCATGGCGTCCAACCCGAAGATTCTCTGTGGAAATGAATAGAGTACAGGTAGTGTCACAGAAGGAGTACTACACTGTGGGCTACTGTGCAGTACAGTGGGCTTGTACACCCACTGTACTGTGAACAATCAACATTGTGTACCCGTATGTATACTTACTTGCACATACTGGAAACGTAGCTCTTTGACTCTGTCCGAGTTACGCTCAAAGGGAACTCTATAAGCTTGCTTCATGCGTAGCTTCTGGCGACGGAGGACTCTGTCTATGGTGGCCATGCTGACTCTGTCAATGCCTCCAAAATTGACGTTGTCAGCTATGACTCTCTCCTTTATTTCTCTGAGTCTGATGATGTTGTTTTCCCGGACCATGTCCACAATGAGGATCTCTTGCTGTGCTGTGAATAGGGAAGTCCTTCCACCACGATGTGGCAATCTTTCAACCCTATAGAAACAAATATGCTTTCACTCTTCACAAAAAATACTTACAGTCTACAATACAAACATCAATGGAAATGTCCAGTCTCACCCAGCAAAAGGTACTGTGGTGAAACCAATTTAGATTGTAGGCTACAAACATTTAGACAAAGTAACTACAGTACATACCTGTTGTGTTCTCTGAATGCCCGAATTATGGTGGACACTGAGAACCTGCTGAGGTTGGGTTGGACTCTTTGTCCAGCTTCTCTCATTGACATTCCATGGACAATGACATGGTCAATGACAGTAGCTCGCATTTCATCTGTGATGATCGTACGTGGTTGTCTTGCTCTTCCTCCTTGCACTCCTCCTCTCCCTCCTCGCCCCCTTCCTCTCCCTCCTTGGCCTGCTCCTCTCCCTCCTTGGCCTGCTCCTCTTCCTCCTTGGCCTGCTCCTCTCCCTCCTTGGCCTGCTCCTCCTCCTCCTCTGTGTATTCCACCTCTGACATGAACTCTACCTCTGTCCATTGTGTTGCTGTTTGGCACCTTCAGCAAACTGTGCATTCTAAACTGGCCTATATAGGTGTTGTCACCATCATTGGCAGGTGTCTTCAATTTTGAGTCACCGTGTTTAAGCAATGACACCCCGTGCTTTCATTGTGTTCAACTTTTGATGACTGAGTCTACCATTTTGCATCGTGTGAGCAAAATGTGTTCAGTGAATGAGAATGTGTTCATATTGTTGTGCAACGTGTGTTTTAGCAAGTTATAATATGTTTTAGCAAGTGCGAAAGTGTTTAGAGTAAGTGTGAATGTGTTTAGAGTATGCAAATGTGTTTAGAGTTCTGCAACGTGTGTTTTGGCAAATGCCAATGTGTTCAGAGTTTTGTGAAATCGGAGATTGAGGTGAAATGTGTTTATAGTTAAGCCAACTGGGGGCCTGATTTATTAAATGTGTTTAGGCAACTGGTCATTGTGCTCAGAGATCTAGAAATTGTGCTTTAGCAATCGAGAAAAACTGTAAACCATTACGCTACCAGTAAAACTGGTTGGTCACATTTCCATAAGCAGGACATTATAAAAGAAGGGAAAATATGCGTGAACCTATGGGTTGCCAACCTGACAGCTTTATTGTATTTGCTGTCATCATTAAGGTAAAATAACGTTATTTATTTTATTAATCAAAATTAGAATGCAGGTAATGAACTTCGGATGAAGCTTGAACATGAGTTCATTGCTTCATTGCATAATCAAACGAAATTCGTTAAACAAGCAGGCTAATTTGGCGTTTTCTAAGGTGAGACGGAAGCCATTGGTAGCTTATTCTCAGCTGTTGCAGGTGCCTTTAACTAAATTTAACCGCATATATTTTGTAGAATAACAGCACTGTCGGGAATTACCGGGAACTCATAATGGTTTGTCCGAATAATATTTATCATAGGCTACTATTGATCCATATAGCCTATTCCTTGATCGCACTAAACACGCACGAGCATGTCTGTTTCACCATCATATAAGCAATCCGCCAAGGTGGAAAAGCAGGCTTTTAAAGGGAATGGGGTATGACATTTTGATTGGTTTATTGCATGTCACGCCCAAGACACACCTATAATTAATGAAGAGACTAGGTTCAGCCCACTTGCACGCTCCGCCGTGCTTAGCGCCCAAAAAACACGCCGTTAAAATAGCAAAAGTGGACTTGGACACGCCCTAAATGGACTTTACGCCATGCGCTTAGACCAAGCGCCAAGATAGGGCCCTATGTATCTTATAATATTTTTATATTCATAAGTTTCATTTGTCCTTCATGCATGTACTATATTAACTTGTTTTAAATAAATATTGTTGAATGTTTGAAATTTGTAATTCTGTCCATTTTGAGTTTGCTGTTAAAAAAGATTGAGACAACAATACAAACTCCTCCTGGCTACAATCCCCGAAACACTACTTTCCATATATTACCTTATTAATATCATCTTCGTCATGTCTATTATTAACTTTTAGCCAAAATAATACGTTTCTTTTATCTTTAAATTATATTTGAATCCTTATTATGATCTTCATCATGGGGTATATTCTGCCTTGAGATATGCGCACATAAATGCCTGTTTTCCCAGAATTGTGGTGCTAGTTACAATCTATTACATAGCATGAATACTCCCCTTGATACTCCCATTTATCACCACCATTAGTCGCACGAGGCAAACCCTACAGTATATAGCGGCCCACATAATGGCCAAAAAGTCTTGTTGCATATATTTACAATAGTAAATTTTATTTTTCCTTCATTTTTGTACAATATTAAATGTATAGTACACAAATGAACATGTACCCATTATTTTTTTCGTTTGCACTTTTTTGTATCGAACAAAATATTATAAACTTTCACTTTTAATATAGTTTTTAAATAATAATTTATTGAATGTTTGAAAGCATTATTTAATAAAACAATAATTAAGTGATTCTTACTCATTTTTGCATTTAACTATATATACTGTCATAAGTTTAATTTCTCATTATTTGATAATAGTAAAAACAATAATTAAGTAACTCTTATGTTTTTTTTAATATATAGTCAAGTAAATTTTTTCCTTCACATCTGTACTGTATAAAATGTTGAATATTGAATGTTTGAACGCATTATTTAATATTAAAAACACTAATTGCGTCATAAGTTTCAGTATTTTGTAAAAAAAAATCTCTCTTGTTTTGTTTGTTTGTTTTATATAATTCTCTGTTTCTGATGCTCCTTTTTTGAAAATTTGAGTAGTTGTGGGATATTGTAAGGTAAACTGATGTTGAAGAAATCTGTATGTACTTTGGTAGTTGTCATTAATAAAGGGTTTCAAAACTAAAACTCGCTCTAGCTCCAGCTCCAACTCCAGATCCAGCAGACATCACAATTGAGGAGGCCCCTGGTAAGAGCGTACTCTTCATTATCCTGAGGCCAGCAGTGATGAAGGCACAGATTTGCCTCGTCCCACAGCAAATCTCTTGCCAAGCTGTTGACTTCAATTCTGGCTATGTTTGCTGTTAATAAAGAACAATCATTTTGTCATACATTCCCATTGATAACCCCTCTATGTGCAAACCCATTATTCCCTACCTCCCTACAAGATCAAGCATTTAACATCTGGTACGATCATGTCACCCGGCCGAGGGCCTTTCTGTGTGGAGTTTGCATGTTCTCCCCGTATCCGCGTGGGTTTCCTCTAGGTACTCCGGTTTCCTCCCGCAGTCCAAAGACATGCAGGTCAGGCTAATTGGAGGCTCTAAATTGCTCATAGGTATGAGTGTGAGTGAATGAATGGTGTGTGGGCCTTGCGATAGATTGGCGACCTGTCCTGGGTGTATCCTGCCTCTCACCCAATGCATGCTGGGATAGGCTCCAGCCCCCCTGCGACCCTGACCAGGAATAAGCGGGTTAGATAATGGTTGGATGGATGGACGATCATGTCATGAAGTCAGTCAAAGACCCATTCATCGATGGCACATTTGCCTCCTTCTTACAGCTTTCGGACAAATATGGCCTCCACCAGATCTCACTTTTTTCCGTACCTGCAAGTCCGCAGCCTTGTATTATTACTATTTTATTCTTTTTCATTTGTTTGTGTTGTCATTTTTTGTTTCACTTTGTTTTGGTGTTTTGTTCTGTAAATATAAACAAAATAAAACTAAAATTTTAAAAAGGAAAAACCTTTTTTTTTTCTAACTACATCACTGATAACAATGTAACGACAGTGTGACTTACCATTCTGTAGTGGCATTCCAGCTGTGTTATATTTGATTTTAGGTTTACATTTTAGGTTTTGGTTTATTTTTTTTATTTTTTTACTACAGATCTTCAAGAACCCAGAAACCCTTCCAGTTCAACCCTGCCAGACCCCCCCCCCCCCCCCCCCCCCCATCTGATGTATTCACAATTAGCTTATGTATTCACACAATTATATTATATATTCACTTTAGACGTGCCTCAAAATGCAAAAAATGTATCAAATATTCTGTGTGTGTGTGTGTGTGTGGTTGCTTCATATTAATAGTTTGGTGACTTATCGGAGCTGGAAGTTTATAAAGGAAGATTGCTGGCAGAGCGGATGGTGTTTCCTTGTGATCCGTCAGGGATAGTATTTCTTTTGCCATCCTACTCAACAGTGGTAGATATTCCTTTATTTATTTTTTTGTCATCAACTAATCAAAACAATGGTCCTGTTTGCAACCATATATTCAACTTAATGTTCATCTCTCGAGGGCTTGGGAAGGGAGCATTGAAAGACTACTATTTTTACCTTAAAGGTCCATACCACCCTTTTAGACATGTGGGTCCTTTTTAATACTTACTCTGATGGGATTTCATTCCTCAAAAGAAATTTTGATATCTATTTCCATTACTGAGATATAATGACCTATTCATGATTGTTATTGTTATTAAATGTTGTTCGGGGACAACGATTGGCTATTGTCCCCAGGGGGTGGGGGGAGGGGGCCACACAAGTTCATCACATGATCGTGGCTACTGTGTGTGGGATTCACGGCTGTACGGCTTAGTTTCACGCCGACACAGAAGTGTCAACTAATCAAAACAATGGTCCTGTTTTGTAATTTCCCACCAAATTGGGAGAAAATGGGATAAAATGTGAAACAATATATATATATATGAAAAAGTTCATCATTTTAAGTTTGGTGAACTGTAGTACAAAATCTTTTGTCTTGTTATTTACAGACTGCAAAATACATATTTGTGAGCAGACATCTTATTCATTTCATGGATGGATACTCATGGGTTTACTGCTGCTCCTGCAATCCACCTCAGGTGGAGCAGATTTCCTCCACCTCTCAGAGCAGTATGTCGTGCAGAGGTATATGATTGCAAACTGACTGTCATAATGAAATTTATCAAATGTTATACTACTCTAATACACAGACATAAATAAACTACATTATGTATGGTCTCATATTTTTTCCTTGTATGTTTAGACTTCTTGGGGTTGTATGATGCTTGCATACACTGTATGGCATTAGCAGACGTATTGGGCACTGAAGGGCCAGAATCAGCTGGGTTCCAACTAGGTAGTGTGAAATTAGTCTAGTGATTCTCTATATTGTAATTTATTAATTATCCAAATGTTGTCACTTACCAATTGGTATATCTAGCCTATATCTAGCAAATACAGTTGCCAATACACTCCTTTTTCTTTTTACAGACCATGCCTATCACTCCTCAGTGAATGTGAGTCTTGGCCTATATTTCAAAATGTTTTCTTGGGTATATCATCCTCATTCATGTAATCTAATTTAAATATTTTATTATGTGCTTCAGGATGGAATTCAGCTCTGTCAGATACCATTTGACACTGAGAAACTTGTGCTCTGCAGTGGTAGTGACTGCACATACATATCGGCCAAAAATGGCCGCCGATTTTTCCACCTATGTAGCAGTCGCTACCACTGCTTGCATATTAAAAGATTGGAGGAGGTAGCTGATTCGACCTCAATGGACGAATGGCTTGAACGTCTTGAGACTTCAAGACAGGGAAACATTGAGGAGCCAATTCCCCGGTGTATATCTACCCAAAAAATTCCATTCCGGGTTCCATCTGAATTGAAAGTAAGGATACTAAAAATGTCTGTTACAATTGCCACATTGATACTTATACACTTAATAAGTATTAGAATTTTGATTGATAGCTCAGCACATTCTAATTTTGACCAAAAATAGGTGTTTCAATAGGGGATTGCACTGTTTCGGTAGTGACAATAGTATTACTTACTTACTGACAATATGACTTCTGATGGAAATATAATTAAGAAATACATTTTATAATCAAATAAAGACATAAAAATTGTCCAAACGTTACCATTTGTTTTGGTAGTGAACATTTTAGCTAATTTTGAGCATAAATAAGAAATGCTAATCTGCACAGGGCTTGCAAACATAGTTTTGAACAGTTTTACACTCAGGAATATCATTTCTATGACTGGGGTAACTATTTATCTGCCAATTAACAGAATGACATCAATTGATGCATATGGAAAATGTGTAGCTTATTACTCTGAGGAGGGGGTATGGATAAAAAAAATGCATCCACTGTGTTTACATTCATTCTGATTATAGGGAATTTACTTGAAAACAATGGACAGCAGTGCTGTGGCACAGCTCTTCCCAGTAAGGAACAGGGCATGTGAGTGTGGAGCATCATTTGCCGAACAACCCGTCGCTTCAGGCCAAGTGCGGTTGTACAGCAAGTCTCAAACAAGATCTTGCCAAAGTAAGAACTTTCATACATTCACTGGTTCATGCAGTTTGTTATGAAGTTGGTGTGAGTTGTATTTCTTGGTACCACTTTACATAAGGTTTCTCCTTTATAAAACCTGTTTTAGGGATCTTAATTTGAAGTATTTGCCAATTATCTAATGAAATATAAATATTACCTTTATTTCAGCACATCATTATGCATGCTCAAATCCAGCCTGCCTGGGAAGGCTGGAATTCGATGGGCTTGATAAATTTCTCATTAACATGGGCACCTATCTGGTGCACCATGATATCATGAGAGATTATATGTTCCATTTCTTGTACTCCGGGTAAGAATGTAATTATACCGAGTTATAACTATATTCCCTTTGAATAACTTTCCAAAAACATTTCCATACAAATTTTAAGTTTGTCATAGACATTAAATGATAACTTTCTGTGCATTACTTCCTAGATAAGTAAGCAATCATGCTACTGTTTAAGTAGGAACTATGAAAGTAACCACTTCATATTTTCTGAGTAGGACATCGATGTACAATTTCCACAATTTGTGGATGGAAATTGTGACGGATTGTGGAACTTTGGACACCTTGCCGTACAAGAGATTTCGCTGGGCCTGGCATGCCTACCTGAACCTGCTGGATATACCTGCTGCTGAGGGCTTTTACTGTCCTAAGTGCAGGAACAATCCCAGGTTTGTCAGAAACTGTATTCATGTTGGAGGGTCAACTACAGCCCTTATAGCCGTAATATTTTGGTATGATTATAATTATTAAAGCTAACGTAACATTTCCTACAAAATATTTAGTTTTATCTTTCGTCTTATTGTTTGTTTGTTAGTTTGTATGATCTTGATAAGCATAGTGACAGTCTAATGATAAATAATAACATATTACAACAATAATTGTGCTACATATTGACCACAGGTCCATAGTAATGGATGGGACAACGTTGGGATACCACCAACGTTACAGTGCAAAGCACAGCACTGAAGTGGCCCAGCAGCAGGATGGTCCATCTCACAGAGGAAGATAAGTTTATATGACTTAATACAGTGGTTCTCAAACTCGGTCCTGGGGGCCTGGGGGGTCCAAGGCTTGTCCTTTTGGCTGCAGCGTAGGCCAGGGTCAGAACTTTGAACCTGATCCTGGCGGCGACCGGCAGCCAGTGGACTGACCTCAGCAGGGGGGTGATGTGTGAAAACTTTGGGAGGAGTAATCCAGGCGTGAGATAACCATGGTCTGGACGAGAAGCTGGGTCGAGTAGGTGGTCAGGTATGGTCAAATCCTCCTGATGTTGTACAGGAGGAACCTGCAGGACCATGCTGTTGCTCTGATGTGCTCCATGAAGTCCAGCTGGTCATCCAGGACCATCCCCAGGTTCCTTGCAGAGCGGGAGGCAGCCACCATAGTACCGTCGACGGTGATGGAGAGTGCTTGCAGTGGGGAGGTCCTGTGAGGTTATTGTGAAGGTTGAGCTTCAGGTGATGAGTAGCCATCCACATAGAAATGTCAGCCAGGCAGGCTGATATCCTCTCCTTAACCTGTTAGGTAGAGGGGGAATGAGAAATAGTGCTATATAAGAGAAATGTCCAATAAAAAAACAATGGTATACTGAAAAAAAACAGTACAAGTCTAAATAATACATTAACCAAAATGTCAGTAACATGGCAAGTGTTGATGTATAAATCACTGTTAACATACCCCTAAAATGCTATTTCAAAAAGCAAGACTTGCATGCCAACAATTAATTCAGGGAGCAAAGATGTAAACTAAACAGGCGAGTCTTGAGTCTACGCCAGAAGATGGTCAGAAGGGCAGAAGGGCCAAGACCAGGGGCCTCATTTATAAAAAGTACTTTCGATCAAATTTGATCTTATGTGTGGCGTACGTAAAAAATCACGACAAAGTAGTGATTTATAAAATTTCAACGTGACTCCATTTGACCGTGGAAATGGTCGTAGCTCCACGTAGGTCTTCACTTGACATACGCACATTACCTGGTGATAATGCCGAAGTATTGTAGGCTTGAGAGCCGCGCGTGAACGCTTATTTGGCATGGAAAATTATCGTTGTTGTTATCAGCCTACAAAATTTGTTTAATTCTAAATTGAAAAGGAAACTGATAGTCTTAATTACTGAATTTTAAGTCTTCCTTACATTATATACCATTATTATTGCATTGCTTCTCAAGCTTCTGGATTTGAGAATTTTTTTCCTGTTCATTTTAATAAGTCATTTGTTTTATTTATCCATTGTTTTTATGTATTTTACTTTAACTGTGTAATAGGATTTTGCTGTAAAAAAAAGTTTTAAATAAAATTGCATTATTATTATTATTATTATTATTATAAATAACAACAGTGCATATTTTGTACAATCTATATCTGCTGTGTACCATGCTTGAGAGATTGTGTTGGCTTAAACCAGTGGTTCTCAACCCTGGTCCTGGGGACCCCCTGTGTATGCTGGTTTTCGTTCCAACCACAATTGCAATACCAGAATTTTAACAAGCTGTTATTTTTTCTTAATTAGGTGTTTTTATTGTATAGAGAGAACACTTTAAACTCTTTACTCTCTTAAGCCACGTTATGTTAGCAATAACTATGCATGCTTTGAAGAAAAAAAATCCCATGTTCGTTATGCTTATTGTGTTATATTGCAAACAATTACAAAGAAGAGGTAAGAACTCAGGTGAATAGGCTCCTAATTAGGTAATTGAACACAAGTTTAAGTTTAAGTTTCAAGTTTAAGTTTAAGTTTCTTCATAATTTTTTCCTTAAACTTGTTAACACAATGCAGGTTTGGCTCGTTATCATTTGCTTTGTCTTTAAATTCTTCATTATTTACCAAACGGTTAGTTTTAGTGGCCATGTGTCCACAATTTCACCAATTATGAGCCAATTGATTCACCTCAGTCTTTAATTTGATCAGTTAAAACATTTTTTACCTCCTTTTAATTGTTTACAATACAGCACAATGTGAATATTGGACTTTTATTCTTCATGGCATGCATAGCTATTACTAACATAATGTGGCTTAAGAATGTAAATAATCCCTCTAAACATTAAAAACACCTAATTAAGAAAAATTAACAGCTTGTTAAAATTCAAGTATTGCAATTGTGGTTGGAACGAAAACCAGCATACACAGGGGGTCCCCAGGACCAGGGTTGAGAACCACTGGCTTAAACTAACAACAACAACAAAAAAGTCTGCCAGTCTGCAAATATCAGGATTCCTAAATGCTTACGAAGGTAATCCCATATGCAAAAGGTCTGTAAAAACAATATATGATCATACTTGCAAAGTTTTTATAAAAAAGCATGTTGATTAGTAGCCTATTATATTATATATTTCTATACAATTCTTATACAATCTCTCAATGTTTTTTTTATAAGGAGTACCATGTATTAGGGAACTATTTAATTTTAGCATGAAATGTATATGCTAGCTCTCTACCACATATTTATTTTATTTAAGTTTTGTATATGGCATATGTGATTTTTATAAGATTTTTACAGACCTTTTGCATATGGGATTTGCATATAGCATTTAGGAATCCTGTTATTTGCAGACTGGCGGACTTTTTTATGTTGGTTTTATGAATGAAGTTCAACCATCGAGATAAAAAAAAAAGAACTGGAGGCAGCTTCCGCTTACCGGTTCCATGGATTCCTATGGGAGCTGCTCATTGGGGCACAAAGCCAATTCAGTGGTCAACCCGTCACATCTCTGCAGTCTATGGGCAATACACACAGACAGCGCACAGAATCATGGGAATCGCAGTTCAGTTACAGAAGTTAACGGGGAGACGCGGTTGTTTCCATTACAGATATGCTCGGTTTTCTAATGTTATACGTCTCAAAAGAACCGAAAACGACACGCTCTTATGGCTAGCTCACAAGCTAAATCGATTAATAATCATATTGCAGCCTATGCAGTCTGCACTGATCTGAACAGACTAGCTAACTTCAACTAGTATAATGCTAGTAATAGCCTGCAAGACTAGCCTATAAATAGCAACCCACACAGATAAAGCAGAGACGAAGAAGCTCGAGAATTATACATCATATTGCATTAAAATACAATTACGAAATAAGAAAGGTATTCTATGAATGTACTATAACGATAAGTATAAACTATAAGTACAATACCGGCAGCTTACCCATTCGCTTTATTTGACCGTGAAATAAAAATGGTGGATCTCCGTTTTGTCTCGTAATTCATCGGAGAAAAACGTAAAGTCACGTAATCTCTGATTAGTAAAATAAGTAAGAATTTTCGGGGACTGGAATTTCGTAGAATAGATACGAATGGGCTGTGAGACCAGGTTGTATATTTTATAACACATTTTAAATGTTTAAGTTATACAGAAACCAACAATGCAAACCTCAGTCCGAGCTGCAATGTGTAATATGGGAGTAAAACCAACTTATCCTGTAGGGACACCACCTTCTGCTGAAAATGCCACAAAAAGGAAAAGGTGTTGCCTGTGTGACCACGACTCTGACAGGAAGGCAACACGTATTCTCATCCAGTCAACAGCCAGTATACGCCACACACAGTTTGATTCAGACTGTGTGTAACATCCGCTGTTTCCCTCCAGTCCACCTCCCTTTCGTTTCCTTTGTATTCCAATACCAATTGTCTCATGTCATGCTTTTCAGTTTACCCTGTTCATCTCTGTTCTGTATTCATTGCAGGCTGGGCGTGGCTCCATTTAGTTCCTTGTTTCTCCCCTTGATTTGTCAGCCTATCACTCTCCTACCCTCTCACATTCCTCACTCCTTTTAGTTATCCAGTTAGTTCCTTCAACTGTTCCCTTCACTATTTAGTTTCTCTCATGCTATTTCGTGGCCAGTTTGTTTTCTCTGCTCCGTTTGAGATCTCTCCTGGCCATTCTGATTATTATTCCTGTTGTTTGTCTCATAACCTGTTTTGCTCTGTTCCTTCATCCAGCCCGTCCAGCCTGCCTCCTGCCTGCCCCTACCAGCCCTGACTGCTCTCCAGCCCCGCTTTAATTCGCCAACCCCGTATCCTGCCTTCCTCCCTTTATTCACCCTTTGCTTGCATTCGCTTGCTTTTCCTCAAATAAATATTCTCCCTTGTGGAGTACTTAAATCGAGTCTGTCTCAGAGTCTTGCATTTGGGTCCAGTCCTGTACACTGCCGTAACAGTGTGCACTGAACGCAGGAATACAGAAAACTACAGGTCGTTTTTATAGTTGTCCTTTTTATTTTGAGACCTGACAACCCTTTCTTCGCATCCATTTTAAAAATACAAGAAAATGAAGTAATGAAATTTTAATTGACATTTTCAAAATGCAAAACTGTTCTTATAATGAGTTTAAATTAAATAGGTTACATTTTTACAAGTTTCAACTCAGGGTCATATCTGACGCGAGTCATGTTCAGGTGGTGTTCTCATAGAAAGGTTAATGATTAGTGGTTTAAAACAAACAAACATAAAACTGAATAACTAATAACTACAATATTCCAATATGATAATACAATGCCCGGCCAAAAAAAAAAAGGCACAACCTTATGCAATGTCACAACATTTATTTCCATCCAGAGTAGCATAAGTTTTTGGCTGAGATCTTGTATTGACGACGGGAGAGTCGAACCACTCCGTAAAGTCTTCTCCAGCACATCCCAAAGACTTTCAATGGGGTTAAGGTCAGGAATCTGGTGGCTAATTCATGTGTGAAAATGATTCCTCATGCTCCCTGAACCACTCTTTCACAATTTGAGCCCGATGAATCTTGGCATTGTCATCCTGGCATATGCCCATTGATGGGATAACCTGGTCATTCAGTACATTCAGGTACTTCGCTGACTTCATTTTATTGCTGCATAATGTTGCTGAGCCTAGACCCGACCAACTGAAGCAACCCCAGATCATAACACTGCCTCCAGAGGCTTGTACAGTGGGCACTATGCATGACGGGTGCAATGGCGACTTTTTTTTTGGCCGGGCAGTGTATTTTAACATTTCTGTCTACTTTGGATGATGTTTAATTTTTTCTTAACCATAATATGACTGAAAATGAGATTTCAGAAAGTTCAAAATGTGAGGTAATTATAAAAAAAAGTGTATATTGTCATTCAAATTCAAATAAAACGTTGTGTGCATATATAATGTCATTTTAAATAATAAAAATGTTTTTGAATTAATTTTGGCTTGCATTAATCTTGTGTTGTTGCAGGGTCATATCTGACCCCAGTTGTTGGTCATTTGTGTTTGCGGAATATGTTGGTCGCTTGAGGGTTAATTGCCAAGAAAAAGTACAACTACAACAAACCATTGAAGCTTGAGTTACCCGAGCAAGTTCATAACCGAGTATTCGGGAATTCTGAAATGAGGACATTACCAATACCCTCATTGTGCCACCAGAGGATGTGGTTTCGCTTTACAAACAATTCATTTTGTCAGGAGTTGGATTTGAAAGCTGAATGAGAAAGTACATTCCAAGGGTGTGTCCCAATCCAGTTTTTGCTCCACCCTCGTAAACTTCACTTGCAAACTTCACTTGGAGGAATCCCTTTGGACACCAGGATGTACCCTTGGTCTCCATTTTAGGTGTGAGTCCAATCCGTTAGAAAGCCAAGTGAAGTTTGTGACATAGCCCCTCCACCCTCAGCTTTTCCCAAGGGAATGAGTCTGCAAAAGAGCCACAGAACTAGAAAAGAACTAGAAAGGAAACTGCCTTCTCAAAATGGCGATTTTTCCATGGCCCAAAGTTTTTTCTCTGATTGGCCAACGTGACATGTCACATGAAGGTGGTCATTTTGTCCCTTTTGCAGAGAGTAATGGCTGCTGCTGTAAATCTATAACCACGACCAGAACCACTGCGGCGTGGGTGTCGTTGTGAGAACAATCGATGTTATGTGAAAATCAAAACAATAAATACATCGATAAATTATTGAATGCTATGCTATGATTTCATTCACATACATAAATAATGATTATTGCACCTGCTTGTTTATTTTGCTTATTCATTCACCATCTGTGGTATTGCATTTCAAGCTTTCCGTGAACCAGCAGTCACAATAGTGTGAGGTGTTGCCTGAATAATGAAAAATTGTGATGGAAATGGCCACAGGTATAACCTATTTTACAGGTATAGCCTCCCTGGAATGTCAATGTTAGACTGATAGAATAGAATGAACTATGGTGATCTTGTAGTGTAACGTTGTGTTAGACAGATTCATGTCAAAGGCTACGTAGCGGCTATCTTGTTGAAATCGCCTCACAGCTACCACAACAAATTCAGATAAATGAGCCGCGAATAGTTACTAAAAATGTTTAATATCTATCTTGTTAGCTAACTACATTATTAACAAGCTGTTTGGTTAACGTTAGCTAACTAGCTACTCGTCGTTATGTTGTTGAAGCTGTGTGAACAAAGCAGGCTTATTAGCCAACATATTAATCCCCAGAAAGCAACCTCTGCTCCCCTGATTCCTGACTACAGCAACCGTGGTGCTAAGCTGGGCACACACAGCATCTCAAATTGAAATCTGACGACCGACTGATAACGTTAGATTTGCCACCAAATGTTAGCAACACAATGTCATTAGACAACAATATAATAGCCGATATAACAACTGCCTACACCACGACAATGAAGCTTGTAAAGTTACTATTCGATTCATAACAGGAGTATACGATTAACATTAAATGTAGCTGTTAGCTGCTCACCTAGGTAAGTGTAATTACCTAGCGCTAACATTCACGTAACTCTGCAGCTAGCTAGTGCCATTGACATAGCCAGCCCGTTACCTATCCAACAATCAAATCATTCATGTAGGACACCCATGGCAGTTATAGCTGTTGTGTGCCAAAAGCTATAAATGAAAAACAATCATTACAACAAAGTTAGCTACCGTTAGTTCTAAACCCAGCTATAATATGTAGGGAAGCTACCTAGGTAGGCAACGTAGGGTTCGTGAGTAGATAACATTATCTAGCTAGCTAAACGTTTCAGCTCTAGACACAGCTATTGTTAGCTACAACTTTAGCATTGTCGCTAACGTTAACTAGAAAGTGGAGCAGATCCGCTTTCTAAATCACATGGCCCGTTGAGCATAATGTTATATTAAATTCTCATAACTGAAGAATAAAATTTTCATTTAGGTAAAGTTGCAACCAAGTAAGCAGGCTTAGCAAAGCAGGCTTATTAGCCAACAAGCTATATGTTATTCCGTCATTATGCATCTTTGAGAGGTGTGTAAATCTAACGTTAGGTTGACAGACGTGTCTATTTAATTCAATTTATCCCTAATTTAGCTAAGGTTTTACCTGGATATAGCCAGGTTACATCCTAGCCAGTTAAAAATACTCATTTTTCGAACACATTTAGCCATATGTGGGAAATTGGGGGTATATGGGGCTCAAACCCTCCTCGGGGAGGCCTGTAGAGAGTAGGCCGAGTGCGAGAGGAGTCGGATTGGATTTGCTGACTAGTCTCTATCAGACCAGCAGACATCCGAGTCAGATAGATTGCCATTGGTAAACCGAGCTGCAAAACAGTTTGCTAGCTAGCAACCCAACCGCATAATACACCGGGAGCCGGCCAACTCATCCGCTGACCTGCTAGCTCCTTGCTATCTGGACGGAATTTCACAGACTTTTCAACATGTTCACTGGGGTAGATTGCTAGTGTAACATAACATCTAGAGATGTGAAGTCTATCCTTAGAAATATTACACATGTGGAAGCATTTGAAAACCATTTCATTACTATGCACAAGATAACTGGCTTGCGAGCTTCATAGCTGTTAGCTAACCTATAGCTACAGCTCCCGAGATCCGTATGCTCCTTGCGAGCTAACCATAGTTCAGTGGAGATGGAAATGGGATTTCACGCGAAAATACGAATATTCCTCCTCACGTGATTGTACTGTGACGTAACTAGGATTATCCCGTGACCATGTTCCAAATCTCATTGGTTTGTTCTTAACCAATCAGAGTTCAGTGCGCCTACTCCACACTCATCGATTAGCTTTTTTAAATCATGCCTTTCTCTTTTCTGTGCAGCCGAGAAAAAAGTTTGACCCAGAAAAAATGTTAAATGTGATTTCCTGCCTCTATTAATTACTCAATTGTGAGCTTTTGGCACCAAGATTTTGCTGGGGCGACTCCGTTGACTTTCACAGCGCTCCATTGGAAATACATGGTAGAGTTCATCGGCAATACTATTTCCGGCCATTTTGCGGTGGTGCCACTTGCGGAAGAACCAAATTTAATGGGGCTGAATGGAACCACGTGACCATGTTTCCTTTCTAGTTCTTATATAGTTCTGTGAAAAAAGCAGACTCGGCAAGCTCATATGTGATGCGGTATGTCAAAACCAGGCGGAATTGGGCAAGAGGTCAATTTTGAGTTATTGGTATATTAGTAAAACATAGACCTTGCACTTTACAACTCCGCTTTCTTTTTTCAAATCGGATATTCCAAAGCGAAGTTATTAAGATTTTAAATTGGACCGTCTGAAACATCGAAACTGAGAAATAGCCCTTTAAAGTTTGAGTTTAAACAAAACAAGTTGGTTAACAATGTTAGCGTACCGAACCCTGTTATCCGGCGGAAACCAGACATTTTTGTGATCAACATACGATACTGATATTATTCTGGCACATACCATTGAACATATTATATTTATTAGGTTCACAAAACGATAAGCTAACTTTTAAGCCAATAACCATGTAGATGTGACCGGTAGTTTTTTTGTTTTAACGTCTTTTAGATTAGAAAGTACTGTCAAAAAAGGGGCGCCCTTTATCGGGCGGCTCTTGTAGTGCATAAACAAGCACACGATTATTGTTGTTTTAATAATCAATTAATAGTTTATTTCATCAAGAAAGATACCGTTTGAATAACCAATATGTTGGCAAAATAGCTGGCTAACTGGATAGTTTACCTGACAGTCCGAAAGATGTCGATATTGGGTTTATTTCTTCACAAAACGATAAACTAAGTTTTAAGCCAATATTAAACATGTAGACGTGACCGGTAGTTTTTTGTTTTAACGTCTTTTAGATGAGACAGTAATGTCAAAAAAGGGGAGACAACTATCGTTTGTTGGCTTAAAAGAGATAGGCTCAATCGCATTGGATTTATTTCTTTACAAAAACGATGTTAACTTTTAAGCCAATAACGTGTTTTTTTTTTTCGTTTTAACGTCTTTAAGATGAGACGAGACTGCCAAAGAAAGGGCGCCCATTATCGGGCGGCTGTTGTAATCCATAAACAAGCTCACGATTATTGTTGTTTTAATAATCAATTAATAGTTTATTTCATCAAGAAAGATACCGTTTGAATAACCAATATGTTGGCAAAATATCATCATGCGATTTTACGTTAGCAAGTGAGCTAGAAGTTACGCTAAATTTGGCGTCATTTCCAAGCAAAATCTCGAACAAGGCATCATTTTGTGAAATGACATGCCTCTCTAAAAGTGCTTAAAAAAATACTTTGTCGATGAAATTTCAGTTTGAAACTTTTACAGAACATTTTTAATATTTGTAGCATCATAAATGTTCAAAAATCTCAAAAACGCTAAAATTCACCCCCAAGGCATTTTGCAGCTTTTCCTCTGTTCGTAGCTCTGCCCAATTCCGCCTGCTTTTGACATACCGCGTCACATATTACCCACAATTCACATCGAACTTCCTGTTCAGTGACAATCACGTTTATGTTTATCGCGGTATTATAATCTCACCAAAAGATAAGTTTTCAACGTAAAAAAATGCGAAGTTACTCACGCATAGCCTAGAAAGCACTGTCTGTAAGTCCTTAATTCCAACTTTCAAAAACTAGGCCTGCCTTTAAATTATTGATATCAAAATGTGGCCAAGTTACAACGAACAATATTGCCTATCGTAGCTCACACTAACTAAACTAGCTCTATTCCAAAGCAACGCTATCCAAACTTTCCTAAATTATTTAATGCAGCTTGGGCCTGTGTTTTTTCATCTTACCATCTCAAGAGAATGTGGTCAATGAAACTGTATGTGCCACATCAAACTGTGAAAGGACAATAATTTATAGTGGAAATAATCTGAGATTGAGGTGTTGCAATTACTACACAACAGTGTATGTTTGAACAATTGTGTGCATCCAGTGCTTTGGGTCTGTGAAAAGCACAGCATGAATAAAATGTATTATTATTATTATTATATATTTATTTATTTGGAATATTTAAATTTCTATAGAAACCTGTGTGGTCCTACAGAGTCTAGATATTCTTGTATTCACAAAATTCTGTTCGCAAATAACAATTAGTATTATGTTAACAAATTAGTACTATTACTTATTTCGCATCATCTGACACACATACATACAGTAGGCTACATTGACAGGGCAAACATGTCTGGATAGGTTTGTAAAAATGCTATATGTAGGCTATTTTCAACATCAACATATTTCTATTTTTTCTCTGCATTTATTTATTCATCCCCCCTTTCTCTATTGTAAATGATCTTTCTTGGTGTAAATATCTGCTTGTGAATTTTAGAGAAATATGTAGCAGCAGTGAACATTTTAAAACCTGTACATTTTCTAAACTAAACTTTACAACAAAGTATAAACATATCCTTTCTGGAGTGTAATTATTTGTCAACCATTTAAAACATTAATTGAAATGATATGTTGTTCCATGAGGCCATTTTTGTTATTTGACATTTAAAGTTTGAATGGGTTACTGGTCAGGAGGGTGAAAAGGAATAGGGGTGACAACTGGGAAAGTTTATAATGTCCGGAATGCTGAGCAGGGTGGTTGGAGGGGGTCCGGAGGAGGGAAATAAAGGCCGGAAGGCGGCGCAGGAGAGACGGCTCTGGAGGCCGGCGGCTGGAGCAGGATGGCTCTGGAGGGCGGCGGCGCAGGCAGGACCGCTCAGGAGGGCGGCGCCACAGGCAGGACCGCTCAGGAGGCCGGCGGCGACGGCTGCATCGCCGTGGAGGCCGGCGGCGACGGCTGCATCGCCGTGGAGGCCGGCGGTGACGGCTGCATCGCCCTGGAAACCGGCGACGAATGAGCGGCTGTAGGTTAGGCGGCCCAGGGACAGGAGGCGGCAGCTGGCTCTGCAGCTCAGGACAGGCGGAAAGCTGGCTCTGCAGCTCAGGACAGGCGGAAAGCTGGCCCTGCAGCTCAGGACAGGCGGAAAGCTGGCTCTGCAGCTCAGGACAGGCGGAAAGCTGGCTCTGCAGCTCAGGACAGGCAGAAAGCTGGCTCTGCAGCTCAGGACAGGCGGAAAGCTGGCTCTGCAGCTCAGGACAGGCGGAAAGCTGGCTCTGCAGCTCAGGACAGGCGGAAAGCTGGCTCTGCAGCTCAGGACAGGCGGACGGGGGGCTGGAGCGGGACCGGACAGGAGGGCTGGAACGTGGCGGGACAGGAGGGCTGGAACGTGGCGGGACAGGAGGGCTGGAACGTGGCGGGACAGGAGGGCTGGAGCGGGCCGGGACAGGAGGGCTGGAGCGGGCCGCGACAGGAGGGCTGGAGCGGGCCGGGACAGGAGGGCTGGAGCAGGACGGGACAGGGGCAAACACGGATGGGTGGAAAATGGATCCAGGACCCCCTCGTCTTCTCCTGGGCCCATAGTTCCCCGGACACAGGACCAGGCGGGTCCCCTCAAAGGGTGACGGTTGGGGTTGGGTGGTTGAAGGGATTGTGGGCTCAGGGCTGGCCGGCTGGAGGGTCAGGACTCCGAGACTAACGGAGTGGGGGGTGGGCTGATAAGGAGTCCGGGGTGATGGGTGGTGGTCGGCATGCCGACGGGCGAACTCAGGGTTCTGCCCCCAGATACCCATGAGGTATTCCTCATAGGAGGTGTTAAAGGGGTCAAAAAAAAAATCCAGATTCGCCATGACGCCTGCTGGGTCCTAACTGGCGAGTTCCTTCTGTTAGGTGTCGGTGGGGGAAGGACCCAAACGCAGGCAGGAGTAAGAAAAAAAAAAACGAAGTTTAATAAAGGGCAACGGTACAAAACACAGTCCAAAGAATAGTCAAGGAACAGGCAGGGGTCATAACCGGGAAGGCACAGCAAAGGTGCAAAAGCGGAATCCAAATCAGGGTCGCGAGAACACAGGCAGGGGTCAAAACCGGGGAGGCGTAAGAGGAACAAAACAAGGACTGAAAACAAAACAACAGGCAAGAACTAGGGAAACAAAAACTAGGAAACAGATACTACGGAAATAAACAGAACAACTCGGGCAGATTCTCAGGAACAACAAGGCAACACAGAAGCAAAAATATGGGTAAGGAACTCGCGAAGAAACACAGAAATGACAAGGTATATATAGACACAGAGGGAGACAGACATAATGGGAATCAGGTGTGTAGAAGCAGTGAGGGGAGATTGCTCACAGGTGAGAACAGTGAGGGTTAACAAGGACCAATAATACAATAACAGGGGAAACGTAAGACACGGACTGGAATGCACATAGACACAATGATAACAAACGGCCTGGGGTTAGCAGGTAAACAAGTGCACAGCTCAGAGGGGAGGCCCACGAAAGTGGACACGTGCCAAGAATGCGAAATCACAGATAGATACAGGGATAGGATAACAAGGAGGGAAATGACAGCTGCAGGTAGAAACTCAAGATTTATTAGTAATGTTAGTAGCGAACTCTAAAACCCTAATGTTAGTAGGTTAGCTGGTTAGTATTATATACACGTTAGTTTGTTAGCAGGTTAGTATTAAATCTAATCTAATAGTTAGTATGATTAGTACATTAGTATTATATACAAATATAAATAAAGTCAGAAGGAAGAAAATGAGATACAGAGGAAACCCGAATGTTCCCAAAATCACCCGAATAGTGAAATGACAAAGACAGGGAGTGGAATCTCAGAAAACATGGAACGCGGACTGACAATCGTGAGGGAAATGCAGGAAAAAAAAGGAAGAACTCAGGAAACATAACAAATAAAACAGACAGAATTACAGGATCCTAACATAAATGTTTTATTGTCATTGCATGTGTCCTCCCATAGTTGGAGGCAAATAAAACTATTCTGCCCCACTAACATTAAACAGCTTATTTGAGTCTGAGCAAAACAATCGTTTGCTATAGAGAACCTTTGTCTGCATTATTGATAGTTTTGTAATCTTTAGCTGTAGTTATTTTGATATTTTTCAGTTCTTAATCCCTCTCCCAGTCTCTCTCCTTCTTCAACCTGCTATTTCATTTCTCCCACCTTCTCTACCCCTTCGTGGTGGTGCTACCTAGCTGTCTAGCTAGCAAGGCTACTTTAGCCCTAGAGCTAAGTTAAGAGTTATAACTTAGTTGTCGTTATCGCCTCCGTTTGCATTGCAAGCATGCCGCATATACCCCGTGTATGTGCCCTCCCTGGATGCACAAACAGAGGATTAGGTCGAGGGTAATGCTATGTGCCATTTTTTTCTCAGTTTCCTCAAGATGCTGAAATTCGTAAGAAATGGGTGGCGTTTTTGGAAAGCTAACGTTATTGCTACAATGGCAAGCTCAGCGCAAACACCCGCTTGTGCAGTGACCATTTTACAAATCCTTTTTTTTTTTACAAAAAAGCTTTCAGAATTATAACAATTTGGCTTGCCCAAATTCCTCAAACGTGTTGCTGGGTTATGCCCTCTCTACCCCCTTTTCCCCGATGACATTGGTGGCGATCGCCGGGAAGATGAACCTGCTGCAACCGGTAAGTTGCTAGCTTGGACTGCTGTTAATTTACCGAAGCTGGTAGGCGTAATGTTAGCTATATTCTCAATAAATAATAGAGTAGTCTGCTGCTGGTGGTTACGCTGGGGTAGCGTCAGTCATCAACACCATAGTTATAACCGTAGTTAACGTTATAGCCAGCTTGTAACCAGTCACACAATATGCTGCTTTTGCAGCGACAAGCTAATGAAAGTTATTCAGTTTCATGTAATTTTACTCAAAAAATGTCTTGGCTTTCATTATCTGCTTGTCTTGACATCAAATCCAATGTGAAACTATAGTTTTAGTAGAAACCCTAATGTCTATGAAGTTAGTAGATTAGCATCTCTAAACATTACAAGGAAATTAGTCATTAGTCGATTAGTAAACCTTAATTCTATGAAGTTAATAAATTAGTAATCATTAGTACTGAAAGAAGGAAATAGCAGGAAACTACAGAGAAAACCGAAATCACCAAAAACACAGGGAAACGAGTGGGAATACAAACGTTACAGTACCCCCCCCCCCCCCCCCCCCCCCCCTCAATGGGAGCCTCCAGGCGACCCATTAGGTTTTTCAGGGTGGTCGTGGTGAAAGTCTTTTATCAGAGAGGGGTCGAGGATGAGTTTGGGGGAGATCCAGCTTTGTTCTTCCGGACCGTAGCTCTCCCAGTCTATGAGCTACTGGTAACCCCGCCCTTTGCGGCGAATGTCCAGTAGTTTGCATACAATGTACGCTGGGTAGTCGTCTATGATGCGGGAAAGAGGGGGTGGAGCGTCTGGGGGGCAGAGGGGACTGATGGAAACTGGCTTCAACTGGGAGACATGAAAAGTGCGATGAATTTTAAGAGATGTGGGAAGCTGGAGTCTGGCTGCAGTGGGGTTGATGACTTGGATGACCTTGAAGGGACCGATGAATCTAGGCTGAAGCTTGCGGGATTCTGACTGTAGGGGGATGTCTCTGGTGGACAGCCAGACCTTGTCACCGGGCTTGTAGTTGGGTGCAGATGTCCGGTGACGGTCAGCAATATGCCGATTGTGGGAAGCGGTACGCGCCAGTACCGTTCTCATATCCCTCCAAAGCTTGTGACAGCGACGCAGGTGTGCCTGAATGATGGTACAGCGATCTCTTTTTCTTGGTCCAGGAATAAGGGTGGTTGGTAGCTCAAGGAGATCTTGAATGGGGATTTCCCGGTAGCAGCACAGGTCAGGGAGTTGTGGGCATACTCTACCCATGGTAGCATCTGGCTCCACTGCGTCGGATTGTGGGCCGTGAGCGGCTCCAAGGTCTTGATTAGCCCTCTCCATCTGGCCGTTAGACTGCGGGTGGTAACCGGAAGTTAAACTGACTGTGGCTGCTAGGGCAAAACAGAAAGCTTTCCTAACTTGGGAAATAAACTGCGTTCCTCGGTCCGACATGATGTCAGCAGGGATGCCGTGGATCCAAAACACATGGTTAATGAGTGCATCTCATTAACCTTGGCTGTGGGTAACTTGGGGAGTGGCACAAAATGCACGGCCTTTGAAAATCGGTCAACGACCGTAAGGATGGTGGTGTTGCCGTCAGAGGGGGGGAGTCCCGTAATGAAGTCCACACCAATGTGGCTCCACGGGCGACTGGGGATGCGTAGGGGTTGGAGGAGACCCGCAGGAGCCTGATGGGAGGCCTTGTTGTGGGCACAGGTGGAACAGGACTGCACAAATCTTCGAATGTCAGAATTCATGGCATTCCACCAGAACCTCTGTCTGATGATGGATAGGGTGTGTGCAGCTATAAAGATGAGAAGAATGGGCCCACTGAAGTACTTGGGAGCGAGCCAAAGAGGGCACATACATCCGTCGACTCTGTGTGGTTCTGGGGTCTAGTTCGTCCTTCAGCGCCTTCTGAATCACCGACTCAATCTTCGACAAAACCACACCCACGGTGCAGGAAGGGGGTAGGATGTTTTCAGGTTCCATGGGATGAGAGTCGGTGTCAAATTGCCTGGAAAGTGCGTCAGGCTTGACATTCTTGGACCCTGGACGATATGTGAGGGTAAAACGAAAATGGCCAAAAAACAAGAATTCAGCCTCTTGGCTGTCTGGAGGTAGGCTAAATTCTTATAGTCCGTCCAGACGATAAACGGCTGTTCAGCTCCTTCCAACCAATGTCTCCATTCTTCAGTTCACGGTTCCCGACGTCGTAATTACGCTCAGCGGGAGAGAGCTTCCGTGAAAAAAATGCACATGGATGGAGACGGTTGTCTGTCATGGACAGTTGGGGCAAAACTGCCCCGACCCCACTGTCAGAAGCGTCCACTTCAACGATAAATTGTCTCTTGTGGTCGGGATGAATGCGTTCGGGAATGCGTTCTCCGCCTCCTGAGTCCATTTGAAAGGGAGTGTGGGCAAGGTTAGACGGGTAAATGGCGCCACCACACGACTGTAGTCCCGAATTAATCTTCTATAAAAGTTTGCAAATCCCAGGAATCGTTGTAGTTGTTTGTGCGTAGACGGAGTGGCCCAGTCAGTGACTGCCTGTACCTTCCATGGATCTGCCCTTATTTAGCCTCTCTCCAGGATAAATCAGAGAAATTCAATAGAGTCGCTGTGAAAAGAACATTTATCTGCTTTAACATACAGTCTGTTCTCAAGGAGACGTTGAAGGACTTGTTTTACGTGGTTCTTGTGATCCTCAGCGGTTTTTGAAAAAATTAGGATGTCGTCGAGGTACATAAAGACGGTTCCACCCAAAAGATTGCGGAGCACATCATTGATGAGAGCCTGGAAGATGGCTGGAGCGTTAGTGAGGCCGAATGGCATGACCAGATATTCAAAGTGCCCTAGAGAAGTGTTGAATGCTATTTTCCACTCGTCCCCCTCACGTATGCGGACCAGGTGGTAGGCGTTACGGAGGTCCAGCTTGGTAAATATGGTGGCTTCATGAAGGGGATGGAAAGCTGAGTCGATTAAAGGCAGAGGGTATTTATTCCTGATGGTGATGTTGTTCAGACCTCGGTAGTCGATACACGGGCGGAGTGTCCCATCGTTCTTTTACACATAGAAAAACCCGGCACCGACTGGAGAGGAGGAGAGGCGTATTAAGCCGGTAGCAAGAGTCCCAAATGTAAGTCTCCATAGCCTCCCTCTCCAGCCTAGACACATTGTAGAGACAGCTGGAGGGTAGCAGAGCCCCAGGAAGCAGTTCAATGGCGCAGCCATAAGGTCGGTGAGGGGGCAGTGCTTGAGCTTGATCCTTGCTAAAAACTTGACTTAGTTTATGGTATTCCCTTGGAACGGACTTGAGACATGGAGTGACAGGTTCAGATGGAGCACGGGTGCTTTCTGCTGGTGCAGGAGCGGACTTTAGGCAGAGACTGTGACAGTTCTTACTCCAATTCAGAATCTTGCTGGTGGACCAGTCAATGTGAGGGTTGACTTGTTTGAGCCAAGATGAAGGAGTCATGGGGAGAGGAGACTTTGTATCTAGTTCTGTCTTGCCTTGCTTAAATTAACTTTTGCTAAAAGCTGCGTTAACTTGCCGCTTATCCAGTCTTGCCTTGCTGTCAATGAACTATTGTCTGCTTTCCAAGTCTACCAGTCTGCAGCTGTTCGTGCCTATCCTGTCTGTGCTCCAAGTCTACCAATCTGCAGCTGTTCATGCCCACTCCACGCTGCCCCGTCTCCCACTCCCCGCTCCTCTTCTGCTGCACCTGCCCGGATTCCTGCCACCATCCAGTCCCTGGCCTCTCCCGCTCCCGCTTTCCCCGCTGCTGATCCATTACTGGTTTCTGTTTGTCTGTCTAAACTCTCCCTATGCTTCAGGAGTTCTGGTCGAAGCAATAAATTATTGGATAATTGGAATCCCTTGTGTGTGAGTCGTGCATTTGAGTCCAGTCCCTGCTCGGAGTCATAACATTATTTTTTTCATTAATAAACGTTTGTGTGATTGCTTCAGCAAGATTTTAAACATGTTGTATCAAGTTTAAAGTTTAGGAGCTTGAGAATTTAGTAGTCTAGTATATGGCAATATACCCTGATTAAAAGCGAGTCAGCTTCGTGATACAGAAAACCCAGGGTTGAAGCTTAATTTAGCTCGCTATCCCCTTAAAGGTTGTATCAGCGATTTTGGGTGGAAACATAAATGATCACATTCATCTGATTTTTCCTCACGATCCGCTAGCTGCCCGCCCCATAAGCAGGCCGTAAAAAAACCGCGTCTCTGTAGGCAGCCTATGCTCCGAGATCGTACACAAAAACAAATGGTACTACCAACCACTCAAAACCAAAATAAACTGTATTCCAACCAATCACAATGATCTGCACAAACGCTAATACTCTTATCTCGCTGAAATCTTGACGGATTTACAAACGGTTTGGTTTTTTACAAACGTTATTAACGTGGTTATAATTCTGGATGCTTGAACACTATTTTTTAAAACATAACATAATTATTCATAAGTATGTTTGTTTGGGATTTCGCTTCAGAAGTGACGTCACCCAAAATCGCTGATACAACCTTTAAAGTGACGTCAAGGAAAATCCGTAATATGCTTATAACCATGTTATTTATGGCTATTAAAGTATGTATTGAGCACCAATAAAGCGTGAGGAATAAATTCCATTGCAATTTCATTAAATTTCAGTCTATCTATATCTCTTTATTCCTATATGCTGAAAAAAAGGGTGGAGTTGAAATGGGTCCATGGTGACGTAGACGTGAAACCTCAACCAATACATACTTTGATCTCATTACATAACTCCTCCCATAGTTTAAGGCAAATAAAACCATCCTGTCCCACTAAGAAATCCTGTCAGAAGTCTGAACCAAACAATAATTTTGTGTGCCCTTGAGAATAGTTGTTCAGCATTTGGATTTGGAATAGTTAGCTAAAGTGTTTATTTTTTCCCGCTCTCTTTAACCCTATACCAATTTTGTCCCTGTCCCAATCTTTCACCTTTTTATCCATCCCTCCATGGTGCTAGCTAGTAATATTAGCTAGCAACTTGCACAGCTGAGCATGGAAACGAACTAATCACTCACGCATCGTTTTTACTTGGTGCACTGCTCATTCATCAGATAATAATCAAAAAGAATAGATAATTAAGATTTTGCCAAACTATGCCTTCAAAATGATTTTGTTGTATTGTTCAGTGGCTGGTTAACGTAACAAAAATAGATGAGAACCATTATCCACCGAAGTACTTAATTACCATGCACGTAATTTTCGTTCGATTAGCAACCGAAATTAATGAATGAGCCTTTAAAAAATTTTTAAACTCGATACCATTATTTAATGATTTGTGTGGAACATGCATTTCATGAAACGTCGACTTGCAATTTAGTTTGCTTTAAATAGACTAATGTTAGATCAAACGGCTTAGCGTTTAAGTTAACTTAACTTTGATTGTGAGCTTGTGTGTGCTATTTATCTCTTGATAGCAGCCGCACTGAGATGGATGCGTGAAGGTAGGACCCGAAATGCACGACTCAGAAGCAGTGGTAGTAGAAAAAGTCCTGTGAGGGCTTTTAATGAGGGAATGTCCAATGAGCGTGGTCAAAAAACAAAGGTTCATACACAAAAAATCCAGCCAAAACCAATGTACAGTACCGAGGGAGAAGGCAGTCTCAGAATCGGTACACCATGCAATAGTCCAGTAACCAGAGTAGCTGTCAGCGGGGCAGAAGTACAGGCAGACGGTAGGCAGGCTCGGGGTCGAAGGCAATGCAAGAGTCAAGACCGAAGTCCGCTCCGTGGGGCAAAGGTACAAAAGACAGCAGGCAAAAACCCGTGGTACAGGCAGGCAGTGGTTAACAAAACAGAGGTCAATAACAATGGTCAATAACAGGCTTGGATCGTAAACAAAAAGGCAGGCTTGGAAAACCGCTCAAAAGTGCACTGACAAACAGGAGGCAACAATTTTGCGAAAGCAAAACATGAACACTGAGCTTAAATGCAGGTGTAGACAGGTGCAGACACTTAGCTTGAGAGATAATTAGTAATCGTTAGTAATAAAACTATCCTGACCTAGCGTTAGTAAATTAGTAAATGACATGCACTAGAAACGTAAGGTAAACATGAACACATGGTTAGAGAGTTAGTATTACCCAATCCTGATCTAACGTTAGTAGATTAGTAAACTAGACACGGGAGAATGAAACAATTAGGAAAGCGTGAGCGACAGCAAGAGAGTTAGAGAAAGCATGAATGCAAGGCTGCGGAAAAACACGGAAATGTGTATGCTAAACAATGAACGGAAAACGTAACATGAATCAAATATAAAACGTGACATGACAAGACTAGAAAATAAATCGTTACAATAATCAAACATGAAACGTGACGACAAGAAAATGAAACGTAACAAGAATAAAACATAAAACGTGGCGTGACTAGACTAAACATAATACGTAACATTTACAAGAAATCTAACTAAGACAGAAATACACAATAGTATTATGCCAGTATTATGCTGCATGCTCGTTGTGGTTCCACTCGCAGATAGTTTAGGCATGCAAAGCGCCTCTTCAATACCCCATTTAGGCGCTCAATGTCACACCTTGTTCTTCCATGGGCATTGTTGTAGCGCATGTGTGAGGGAGTGTTGGCCATGGAACTGAAACCAGATTTTGGATTCAGCTCCTCAAATCACAGCTTGATGATGCTGCTGCTCTGCAGCTGCCTTTTAATGAAGAGGTAACTTTTTGTTGTTGTTACCCTATTAAATTCCTTACTATTGATTACAGTTTCATTATGATTTTAAGCAAGTGTTATGTCGTTGGAAAATATAATTAATAATTATAGGCTATCCTTAATAAATGGCTGTAAATTGCTATACTGTCTGTCTTCCTTATGTTGTTCTTCATATCCAATAGGTGGTGATAGGTAGGATTAAAGCACTGATATTCAGGATCTGGTAATCTTGAAAAGTCAGCATCTTGATCAGGGTGATCCTATCCTGAATTGCTTTGAAATACCGTGACAAAATCTGGCTGAGTTGTCTGATCCTGGATCACAAAATATGGGATTTCTAAATCTGATCCGATCGGATAGGGATTAGGCTACACGTTTTGAACTACTGGGCCCAGGGGTAACGTTATATATCTGGACTGAAATTTCGTGTTCACCGAAAACAGCGCATTGGAACCTGGTTGGCTTAGTTGCTAGTCATAGGCCAATGTGTGGGTAAACGTTGAAATAAAAAAGTCCGCCCTATGCCTCCACCCAAAATGCACACATCCGGGCATCCGAACGTCACTGGGTCACTCTGAGAAACTGGCTTGGGAGAAGGACAGGCACAGTGCTAATGGAATAGAAATGCTAGTTAGTAGAAAAGTGCCTCGTTAACGTTATATTTTTGAGTAGTAGTACTCCCGATCAGCTCTGAAAAACTGGACAAGGACTACTGCAGATCTTGCAGGATATTACGGAAATTAAAGTTCAAGCGAAGCTTCGAAGAAAGACCTGATTTCTTTTGGAAAGCCTGACGTGACGGGCAGTGTCAGTTTACGCTGTCACACTAGAATCCAGTTAAATTAATACGTTAGCTACTGTTCAAAAGGACTGGCCTTCATCAATTGGGATAATTTTACTCTATCTGGAAAGGACGTCAGTTTGTCACATTTCATGTAGGTGGTTGCTGATTGGATTTCGGAGAAGGTAAGATATTTAAAATATCACAAAACTACAAACTCGCTAGCTGTTAGCTATCCAGAGCGGAAAATTCCACACATAGCTAACGTTAGCTAAACCAACATGTCAACCCAAAACTTGCCACCTTCTTTTTGTCGCTAGCACTATGTTTCTGCGTCCTCAAGTGCATTGGGTTTAGCTATGTATGCAGTTAATGCCATCTTTGTATGAATCTAACATTGTACATTTGCTCGATAACGTTAGTTTGCTGAATTTAAAGAAGAAACCAATAACGTGAGTCTAACGTTAGCTACAGTTTTTAGCCGACCAACTCGAATAATTGCAAAGTTAGCTTGCTAGCTAATGTTCGCTAACTATCTAACGTTACCTAAAGACGTTAGCTAGTCTAACAAACAGCTTAACGTTACCCATCTAATTTGCAATCTAGGTCTCTCTCAGTTCACTTAGCTAACAACGGATTTTAGTTACTTGAGATATAACATTAGCTGGCTAGTTGACTTGTTACCAGCTAACGTTAACGTTTGTGGTCTTCATTGTTCACGCAGCTGCAAGCTGGATAACACTATTTGCAGCATCTCTTGAGTACGTTAGAAAACTTCGCCAACAAGCTAAGCAACATTACAAGTGATATAAATATCGACACCTTTTTAATCTTGTGAAACAATTTCATCCATACTGTTTTGGCCAACGTTAGCTATTGGACGTCAGCTAAATGTCACTTAGCTACAGGCTACGATAGCTATGGAACTAACTTTCTACAATCAAAAATATAAAGCTGGACGTCCTCCAACATCACGTTGGCTAAGTTCGCTAACCAAACTGGCCAGGCTAGTCAGCGGTGCTTGGTATACTCACAGTTGACACTGAGATAAAAATAGACAATGCTTGTGACTACAACAACATTTTAATTTAACATGTTGTTCGTTTTCACAAAGTCCAATTGTGGATTTAAACTGTCACTGTCCTAGTAGAATTGTGTCATTTAGGGTTCACTGTCTTAACGTTAAAGTAGAGATAAATATGGATTTCTATCCAAAGCTCACACAGGGACATTATGGCATGTGATGCATTGAATACAGTAATTAACGTTACGTAGTTGACTATAGAATGCAAAGTAACGTACTTCACAATTGTCCCAAAGACAAGAGTATAGGCTACATTAAGTTAATTGCACAATGGCTTGTTAAATAAAAGTTGCTTTAAAAAGGTGTTTACGTGATATCAACCAGTAAGTTTATGTACGTAGAGCAATGTAGATACAACGTATACGGAGTATACTCTCTCTCTCACATGTTCAATTCATACATATACTGTATGTTGCATGTCTTATTTAAATGGTCATATGCACTAAATTTAAAACTCACGTCTCTTTGATAGAGACCATATCATGGGGGTGTTACAGGGACGTGACTTGTTTTATTAAAAATGTAACGGTACGACGGAGGCAAATTGAAATAGCCTAGTGCGAAGGCATTCATACCATGCTGATGGAATAAAAGCCTATATCACAAAGGTGACTTATTAAAGTTAATACATGAGCGCGACGCATTTAACACAATTGAACAAGCTGACTCCAGTAAACAGGATCATATTGAGTGTCCTGAAAACATATAATATCGACTTGGCCTATTTCCTTAATCGAAGACGGTCAACTTAGGGTAAGCCTGAATTTGTTCAACAGCTTTGATCGCTGATCTTTACAATGATAAGCTCCATTGGAAACTGATCCAGGTAATAAGTTAATTTTCACGTCTCTAGTGGTTTATTCCAGTGAATAAATAATGCAACGTATAGCGTAGAATGTGTTGTTATCCAGACATTGGACAAAAATAGTTGTATTTTATTTTGTGGAACTTCTGATTCTATATTGACTGTATGTTATTTAGCCTTGACTAAAGCAATTATTTCGTTTTTGTAAATATTCTAGTAGTGATCCCACAAAAATATCTTAATGTATTGAAATAATTTGATATTAAAATATTTTAAAATAAATATATTTTGTGGTTCTCAAATGGTTACAGAGTTGTGCAATTAACGTACACTAGGCTATTTCCAGTAATAAATAGTATAACAGTAGTAGAAAACCAGTAGTTATCTTTCTCAAAGCATAAATACAAATGTAGGAGTAACCTATGTGGTAATTGTTTACTCCCTAAGCAGGCTGTGGTTTACACTAGCGCATGTTCAGTCTTATCTCACATATGCTGTGGTTTACACCAGGACCCATTCAGATTCACAGATTCAGATACTTGCTGTGGCCACCGTTATTGCACATGCTTAACAGTGCAGCAAAGAACAGCTTTTGAATATTTTTGTCATACTGGGAGTTGCATAAAAAGGGAGAGTTGAATGAATGAACATTCAGTAAACTTTGGCAGCATTCATGCATTCCTCTTGCAGTTGGCACAGTACTAATATCCAGATGTATAGTACGCAATGATCTAAGCTAAACAATAAGTAGACCTGGGTCTGCATCTCCGGAGTGCTCCAGGCAAGTGGGGTTTCCTGGAACAAAAAGTTGTCTTGTCATTTGTGTCTAATGATTGCATTCTAGAGGGCTTGTCAAAGAGCATGGGAACAATACCTGTGTTTTTTTCTCTTCTGCAGGATGATAAAATAACAAAGAGGATTTTTACTGTAACAATGAGTCGATTGGCTAGTCTCAGAAATCAGATGCTCAGATCTTGAGATCTAAAAAAAAAACTCTTGCCTTACTGCCTAGGACTGGCACTTAGTTACTACAGTAGCAATAGGCATGCCAAAGACGTGCCAGCTAAGACGGTCAAGTTCTCACAGGGCCGTTCACGCAAATGTGTCGTGTTTGACTCACACTGCCTCTCCCTATTCCAGCGATTTCTTATGTCTCATAGCTTGTGTCTGTGTTTCCTTTCAGTCTGTAGCCAGTTAAGGCCATGAGAACAAGGTGTATAGACTCGTTAGCCAATCTATGACTGAAGAGTCTTATCGCTGAAATGCACCGAAAAACCAGCAGATACTGCGGCCCTCTAGGACTGGAGTTTGACACTTCTGCCGTAGACTTAACTGCAAAGAATGAATGTCAATTTCATACAGCTTGAAGTATGTGCAGCAGGCCTCTTAGTAACATCTAAATGGTGAAGAAAGCTGCTGCAGCTCGTATGTCAATAAGAAAGTGGTAGAAGAAGTACAGAATGCAATTGTGCGTGCATTAATGGATAACATGCATCTTTGAAAAATAAGATAAGATGCATCTTTGAAAGGCAGCCCTGTAAACGGGTTCATTCTGGAAGAGTGAACACGATAGAATAAGTCTCATCGTTTGAGCTAAGTAAACAGAAAGCAATAAGTCAAAGGTTATACTTAACTGTTAACAGAATCATTCTGGATATTTTTGAAGCAGTTGATAACATTCAAGTTTTTAAAAGATTTAAGTGATTATCTTAAAATTCCCCTCCCCATTTGTTTAACGTGGGATCCCCAATAGAAAAATGAATTTCCAGCCCTGACATTAGAATTTTCACAGATTCGCAGATGTGTATTTCTGCCATTCAGGTATGTATCCAAAATGGTTTTCATAAACAGAATTGTTACAGTAACAGGTGAACTCAGGAAGCATGTAATGTAACAAGATTTATTTTGTCAATAAAAAAAAAATGTCTTTGATGCCTAATATTCCAAGTGTGTGTGTGTGTGTGTGTGTGTGTGTGTGTGTGTGTGTGTGTGTGTGTGTGTGTGTGTGTGTGTGTGTGTGTGTGTGTGTGTGTGTGTGTGTGTGTGTGTGTCGGGGGGGGGGTGTCGCATTGCTAAATGTACATTTTGGTCTATGGCGGCCTTGTGCAGACTGGTGTTGCCTCTTCTTTTTTCACAGGGCCTTGCGGACTGAAGATTTGTTTGGTACTGCGACTGGATTTGAAGGGAGAGGAGCGGAGGACATGGGCACGCCGGGGTCTGGCAGGAAGCGCGCTCCTGTGAAGGACAGGTTTTCTGCTGAGGATGAGGCCTTGAGCAGCATCGCCAGAGAGGTGAGTGTCACCTTTCGCTGACTTTAATTAACCCCTTTGCGCAGATACCTAGTGACCCAGACACCGGCACCAACATTTTGCTCAACTGAGACATTCATTGCTCCTGCAGCCAAACTATGAGTGGAAATGACAAACTCTGTGTTTTACAGTTATTAGTGCACGATTCATGACAACTCTGCCCAATACGGAGTTTCTAAGTGTCACTACAAGCAACCCTCCACCCAGTCTCGCCTGCAAATATACCTACCTATGTGTGACACAGTGGGCGTCTATGTGTGAGTTCATAAAAATATATATTTGTTTACCACCAAAGATTTTTATTCCGTCGTAGCAAGGTAAACCCAACAATAGCCTGATTGTATGCGAAAAAAGCAGTGAAAAGCCCTGCTCACTCAAATGCAAAATAAACATGCAAAATTCTTGTGTAATTATACCATGTCATCTACTACCAATATCTGCTACTAAATATGAAATAAATATCCAATCCTACCATCGGTTTTAGGCATAGAGATGTTCTTTTCAAAATTCAGTGGTCATAAATACTTAAAGATTACATAATTAAAACTAAAATACATTGCCCAAAGAACATCACGTTACAGAGTCAAGCCAATGTGCACATAGCTACCTGGTTAGCTAGCTACTTGGCATTGCTGCAGCTTGGTGAAGAGGATAGATCACATCGATGTGATTGTTCTAAAGTGCGTTATAGAATTCTAATTGACGACCTCAAACTGTTATAAATGCAAAATGGACGATGGAAAAGTCTGGACGTTTTGGTAGTAGTGACTCAACACAGTACACTTACTTTCACCCTATCGTGATCTGATACAGCTTACATTATCTCACACCACAGCAATGTAGCAACTAGTCTGGGTCTACTAATGTTACTGAGTTACTCTCAGAGGAGAGGGTGTAACGTTAGCAGCTAGCGTAAGTTTCATTCGTCTGGTAGCTAACATTCAAACAATAGTGAGTAGAAACATGTGCTTGTAAAAAAATAATAATAATAATAGTAATTACTTACTGGACAAGTAAGAAGAAAGTCGCCTCAATGTCTTTTTGAAACCCTTTCATTTGCGGAGTTCTCGCCACCGTTGAAAAGTCTGTCCAAGGCACCAAACTATATAGAAAACTTTGATATAGTTTGGTGGTCCAAGGTCGAGTCCCGTGCTCGATTGCTCTGTCTTCTTGCTCTTATGAACTGTATACATGGTATGGCAATACTTGTCACTTTTCAATGGTATTTTCAATGGAAAATACTCATTCAAATTCACTGTGCATATGTGCTAGATGGATGTAAAATTTTCCTTGGAGTGAGTATGAATGTATATATGCTTTATAATGGACAAAACATATGTTTTTAATTTTATAACAGGCTTTGGATAGATGTTTGGACCCATAGATATCTATCCCCCCGATACTGATGAAAAGATCGGAATTCCCACTTAAAAATGATGCAAAAGTGAGTTTAATGAGCCAATAAAACAGTTGATTTGTCGTTAAATATATGATTATTTAATGATTTACAGCAGTGCACAATTTAGCCATTTTGGATACATTTGGAGACACTAAGGGACAGCAGGGTACACTGCTTTCATTTTGCATCATAGATCTGTAGTAGTTCTGCATATCACCCTCAGATTTTGCACGCAGTTTATGATCCAGGAAATGTATAGTTTTACCTGTTTCACATATGTAGCACTCAGTATTTCATTGCAAATGAATTTTTGTTTTTGCATTTTTGCCAAGTTTCTTTGCATTTGTGGAACTTTATTTTGACCTAAATTATGAAAATAAACGAATCTAAGTTAGTACTGTAAATGGTACAACTGTCTTGCTTCATTTAAGCCATTGTCCCAGTTTCTGTGATGCTCACACCTGGAATTATAAAACCTTAAATATAGCACCCCCTAAATAGGTGAGAATTGACCAAATTTGGCATCTGCGCAAAGGTGTTAAAGGACTTGCTGTCTGGACCCACTTCCTACAACCTTTTTTAAAACTGTATTTAACTGTTTAACTAAGGAAGTGTTACAAATCGTTAACTGCTCCCTTCAGTCTGGTATTTTCCCAAGTGCTCTTAAAACCGCTGTCATAAAACCTTTACTAAAGAAGAAAAATCTAGATCCTTTAAGCATGAGTAATTACAGACCAATTTCAAATCTCCCGTTTCTCAGTAAGATTCTCGAAAAAATTGTGTTTAACCAATTGAATAGCTACCTTATATCAAATGACCTGTTTGACGTTTTTCAGTCTGGTTTTAGATCTCACCACAGTACAGAAACTGCCCTTGTTAAGGTTGTAAACGATCTCCGCATGAACACTGACTCCGGTAAACTTTCAATCCTCATACTCTTAGATCTCAGTGCCGCGTTCGACACTGTGGATCATGAAATCCTCCTAGACAGACTTCATAACTGGGTAGGATTGTCTGGCCCTGTTCTTAGCTGGTTCAGGACCTACCTACTAGACAGAGATTTCTATGTGTCCATTGAAAACTTTACGTCTGATAAAGTCACTGTGACCTGTGGGATTCCACAAGGCTCAGTCCTTGGTCCCTTACTGTTTAATTTATATATGCTTCCGCTTGGACATATAATAAGGAAACATAGCATACAATATCATAACTATGCGGATGACACGCAACTTTACTTCTCCCTCTCTCCTAATGATTTAAGCCCTGTGGAAACTCTGAATAAATGCCTTAATGATATTAACATGTGGATGAACCAAAATTTCCTGCAATTAAACAGTGACAAAACGGAAATTATTGTTCTAGGTACAAAAGCAAAGAGACAGGAAATTTCTGCCCACCTCAGTTCCTTTTCCATGACGACTAAAGAACATGCCAGGAATCTTGGTGTCATCATAGATGCTGATCTTAACTTTCACCAACATATAAATAATGTAACAAGATCAGCTTTCTATCACCTAAAAAATATCTCAAAAATTAGAGGCTTTCTGTCTAATTCAGATGCTGAGAAACTGATACATGCCTTCGTCTCAAGCAGACTTGACTATTGTAATGGTCTTTTTTCTGGACTCCACAAGAAAACTGTTAGGCGTCTGCAGCTTATACAGAATGCTGCTGCACGGATTTTGAGTAGGACCAAGAAAAATGATCATGTCACACCTGTTCTTAAATCCTTACACTGGCTTCCTATCAATGTCAGAATTGATTTTAAAATCCTTTTATTTGTTTATAAGGCTCTAAATGGCCCTGCTCCCCACTACATTAAGGAGTTGCTTGTGCCATACCAACCAACAAGAAACCTAAGATCATCAGCCAGTGGACTTCTTGTTGTCCCCCGAGTGCACTCTAAAGCAGGAGAAGCTGCATTTAGTCATTATGCCCCAAACAAATGGAATGTACTGCCAAGTGATATCAGAAATGCCCCAACACTTAGCTCTTTTAAAAGTAGACTTAAATCATTTCTTTTTACTGTTGCTTTTAACTAGGTTTTTAATTTTCTTTTAATTAAGTCAATGTTGTGTTTGTTCGGCAATTGTCTGGTCCTTTTTTACGCCACTTGTATTTTATTCCTTTTTTATTTTATTTATTTATTCATTTTTTATTTATTATTTTATTATTATACATGTTTTGCCTTGTGAAGCACATTGTGTTACTTTTTGTATGAAATGTGCTCTATAAATAAACCTGACTTGACTTGACTTGACTTGAACGCTGGCATATCGGACGCTTACAGAGTCCTGTCAGATTTGCACATCCTCACGCACCGCGCTCGGTGTGAACAACCCTGTTCAAAATTACGGACAGCACCGCACATACAAACACGGTCAGGCTACACGTGCGCACATGCGTAGAGGTGAGGACGTGCACGCATCGATGGTCTGGATATTGTGTAACTGATTTAATTTGTCATGTACGTCTCCTGATGGCAGGGAGGTATGTAGCATGGGATGTGTGCATAGCACATAGACTCGTGTCAAGGTTGTGTTTTTTGGCATTTTTGTTAATTTGGCATTTTGTGTATTTGAATGAGTCTTTAGTAGGGAGCTAAACCTACCTTGAAACTGTTAATTATGTAAGTTAAGTTAAAGCTGCAAGTGTACTATGGGCTTAAACGGACAGACACATTTAACCTAGCTGGCTTATATGGACAGAGATGGCACAATACCATTCCATAATTAACCTCTACGTATTCATAGTTCTTAGCACACATAGGCTAGTGAAGTGTTGTTTACATGTTATTTTATGCTGGGAGAAGTTCTCTAGGACAATTGAATTTTCAGATGTGATTTCCTCTGTGTAGAATTATGTATATACAGATACATAAGTATAAAATAAAAAACATTGGAAGCCCTGAAAAATGGCTTTAACTTTGAAGCATCTAAACCACAATTACAAAAACATCTAAACCGGTGATTCCTATTAATTTGAATGCTAATTAGCAGCATGTATCTACTTAAAAGAGGTCTAACGAGCAGCACTTTGCTAGGTAAGTTTCCAAAGCAAGATGAGGATACTAACAGAGTTCCAAAGGGGCCAAATATTGTGCCCGAATTGCAGGTGCGTTGGTCACAAAAACGACAATTTAATGTGTCAAGGGGAACAGTGTCAAAAACATATGCCCAACACCAAAAAACAGCACGAAGATGACTTCAAATGCTTTCCATAGCCTGCACAATCACCAGATCTAACCATAATTGAATCGTTATGGGAAGTTCTGGAGCGCAGAGTGCAAACTAGATTTCCACCTCCTTCATCCCTCAAAGAACTGGAGACTGTCCTTCTTGAACAATAGGCCAATATCCCACTACACTCAGAAATTGTGTGTCCGCATTCCTAGAAGGATTGAAACTGTTTTTGAAGGCAAAGTGTGGGCCTACTCGTTATTAGTTACTAGATATAGAGCAGCTCAGCTTCGCTCAGCGCGAAGAACGCACTTAACGGGTTGCTCAGTTTTGATCACTCTGAGCCGCTCAAAGCGTTGCTGAGCATTTTTGGATTTGGATCAGAGATGGCAGTAGGCTACGTTGTTAGCTATGAAATTTCTCATCCCCATGTTTCCAAACTCAGACGGTTGTTGACAGTTGCTCAGTGCTCACGTAGAGCAGAACGTTAAGTGATTCAAAAATCCTCTCACCGTGAGCTACTCAGTTAGCTTCAGTTACTGAACACGACCAATGTCAAATCATCTGGGATAGTATTGTTGGGTCATAACAGTGTTGTAGAGGAAGGCATTGTGATGTCATAAGCAGTGTAATATGTTACAGCATCCACATTCTATTGCATTAGTTTTCAAAAAGTGCCCATTGACTCCCATTAATTTTTTTGGCGATAAAAGGTAAATTATCTGAAAAAGTGTATATGGTATAAAGGTAAAAAGTAATAGCAACCTGGAGGGTATATGAAGGTGTAATATGAGGTATGAATGGTGTCGATGGTGTGAATGGTGTAGGAGGAGATAGGTTCTCAAAAATCGGCGGAATAATAATAAGTATGGTGAATAACAAAAGGTGTGGTTTCACCACCACACCTAATTATGTATAATTTAAAGGAGAGAGTATGCATATGTTATGTGTGCATAAGATGTACAATTGAAGTCGAAAGTTTACATACACCTTAGCCAAATCCATTTAAACTCAGTTTTTCACAATTCCTGACATTTAATCCTAGTAAACATTCCCTGTCTTAGGTCAGTTAGGATCACAACTTTATTTTAAGAATGTGAAATGTCAGAATAATAGTAGTAATGATTTAAATCAATAGTAATGATTTATTTCAGCTTTTATTTCTTTCATCACATTCCCAGTGGGTCAGAAGTTTACACACACTCTGTTAGTATTTGGTAGCATTGCTTTTAAATTGTTTAACTTGGGTGAAACATTTTGGGTAGCCTTCCACAACTTGCTGTAATTTTGGCCCATTCCTCCTGACAGAACTGGTGTAACTGAGTCAGGTTTGTAGGCCTCCTTGCTCGCACACACTTTTTCAGTTCTGCCCAGAAATTTTCGATTGGATTGAGGTCAGGACTTTGCAATGGCCACTCCAATACCTTGACTTTGTTGTCCTCAAGCCATTTTGCCGCAACTTTGGAAGTATGCTTTGGGTCATTGTCCATTTGGATTTGCGACCAAGCTTTTACTTCCTGGCTGATGTTTTGAGATGTTGCTTTAATATATCCACATAATTTTTCTTCCTCATGATGCCATCTATTTTATGAAGTGCACCAGTCCCTTCTGTAGCAAAGCACCCCCACAACATGATGCTGCCCCCCCACTGATTTACGGTTGGGATGGTGTTCCTTTTTCCTCCAAACATAACGATGGTCATTATGGCCAAACAGTTACATTTTTCTTTCATCAGACCAGAGGACACTTCTCCAAAAAGTAAGATCTTTGTCCCCATGTGCAGTTGCAAACTGTAGTCTGGCTTTTTTATAGCGGTTTTGGAGTAGTGGCTTCTTCCTTGCTGAGCAGCCTTTCAGGTTATGTCGATATAGGACTTGTTTTACTGTGGATATAGATACTTTTGTACCTGTTCCCTCCAGCATCTTCACAAGGTCCTTTGCTGTTGTTCTGGCATTGATTTGCACTTTTCGCACCAAAGCATGTTCATCTCTTGGAGACAGAACGCGTCTCGTTCCTGAGCGTTATGATGGCTGCGTGGTCCCATGGTGTTTACTCTTGCGTACTATTGTTGTACAGACAAACGTGGTACCTTCAGGTGTTTGGAAATTGCTCTCAAGGATGAACCAGACTTGTGGAGGTCCACAATTTTCTTTCTGAGGTCTTGGCTTATTTCTTTTGATTTTCCCATGATGTCAAGCAAAGAGGCTCTGAGTTGGAAGGTAGGCCTTAAAATACATCCACAGGTGCACCTCCAATTGACTCAAATAATGTCAATTAGCCTATCAGAAGTTTCTAAAGCCATGACATAATTTTCTGGAATTTTCCAAGCTGTTTAAAGGCACAGTCAACTTAGTGTATGTAAACTTCTGACCCACTGGAATTGTGATATAGTGAATTAAAAGTGAAATAATCTGTCTGTAAACAATAGTTGGAAAATTGTGTTATGCACAAAGTAGGTCCTAACTGACTTGCCAACACTATAGTTTGCTAACATTAAATCTGTGGAGTGGTTAAAAATTAGTTTTAATGACTTCAACCTAAGTGTATGTAAACTTCCGACTTCAACTATATGTTCAGAAATATGTGAATTATCAGAAATAAAATGGCAAAAATACTTCAGGGACCATTTGGATATAAGTTGGACATAACTGTATTTTGTCTGATACTAGCTTGCTATGTGGAAATACCGGTTCCATCTGTCTCTGTCGGAGTGTCACTGCTACAGAGAATGTGGTCGGGTTGTTTGGTTGGCTTGCAAATAGACTGAAAGTGATTTTGGGAGAACCAGTACAGACTTGTAGCAGTTGTTCGCAGGAGTCGTGTTTTTGCGTGTTCTCTGAACACAGGCCTTCATTACCTGCAGGGCTTTGCCGCAGCTGTCCTCCATTCCATTTTACCCTTTCTCTCTCGTGCTGCATTGTCATGTCTGTCTGACATAAAGCTGTTTGTGTCGCTGCAGAAAAGCATCTAGTTATGTTTACATAACCTGGAACCTGAAATGAAATTCTGGGAGGTGCAGCTGAGTGATATGACGACAGCAGTAATTGTCATGATACATGCTTTGGCACAATTTGATACATGCAGGAATTTTAACACTATTGAGAATATCACTATTCTGATCTGAGTCATTAGGTAAGTTATTTATATCATTGTGTCCTCTTTCCTTCCAATCTCCTGAGGACAAAGCTTGCGCTTCTGGAACAAAAAAAAAAAGAATCTGAGGTCTGTGTGGGCTTGGCTGTGTAGCCTATGACAGCCTGGCATGCACAGTGAGAATGTAAACACTGCTCATGTGGATCCAGCATAGGTGTGACAGGGTAATTATGTGAGGAAAAAGGTGAATGCGAAGGCGCTGTTGCATTTTATTTTAACTTGGCCACTTAACCTTATTTTAGCTTGGTCGTCCATTTTCATGATCAATGCTGCTAGCTCGCTATAGCCTAGTTTTTACCTAATGCGTTACCATATTTGACTGCTCAAGTGGTGCTGACAAATTGCCTTGCAGTGGTGTATAAAAACTACACTTTCCTTTAAATAGATTTCATGGCCTTGTTTTGGTTCACAGAGTTTGTGAAATACATTCATTGAAGGCAAAGATCTAATGTGAAATCACTGCATTGATATGCATTTTTATCTACCTAAAAATGTTTTTATTTTTTTTATTTTAGACCACTAAGTTAGTTGTGACGTGTTAATATTGTTTAGCATTTATATTTGTTTACATGGCATCATACAGTGTTTTACACGTTATTAATGTGTTTTTGTTATTTGTGGAATTTTATATTTTGATCTGTGCCAGTGCTTCCTAATTTTCTTGATTGTACCTCTCGGAGGGATTGATATAAATGAATCCTCACCTGTTCTGACACAACACAGATGGTGGATTTGGTTTCTTAATTCACTGGATGGTTTATTTTGGGGGGCTGGGGATTTGCAAAATGGATTTTAATAATATATGTTTTGATAAAACTCTAAATTGTATTCTGGGAAACTGTTAATGAGTATTGCTTACACACCGAGAACTTACCATTGTTTTCATTGTCAGCATACCATACTGACTTAACAGTTTATTACTTTGTTAACATTGTGGGCTCTATTTTGGGGATGCAAAGACTGTTGGCAAACACTGGCACAGATCCAAAGACCTGAATCAATTCTGGAATTTCAGCAGTAATCCACGTCGCACAGGGGGCTTCAAGGTTGTGTTTTAGTCTGTAATGAGCTCTAGGTACGGCAAAGGTGTGACAAATGCACTGGTCAATTAACATGCTTTCCACTTTAAATGAGAGATTTCTTCAAGTGTCCTTGTTTCCCATTCTTTATGTTGTACATGTAACACTCTGTGCTCCAGCTCTAACACTTGTTCTGCTTATGTTTACGCCCTTTGTCGGATACAGAATGAACTTTCAAATGTTTCTGCTCAAGAATTGCAAATAAAGGTTGGTCATTTGTTTTTACTTATTAGCCCACTTTAACTGCAGGATTTTAAGCCGCTTTACAGCCTAGTAAACTTTATTTCAAATTTAGCTATTCAAAACATTCGGTCCCCCACTTTCTTGGCAGACGTGAAAGTGCGCTAATTCTAAGGCTGGGAGGACTGTTGGCACAGTCTGCTGATGACATGGTTATCACCATGGTTATAGGGCTCGCTCTCTGGTTGTAGTGAGTACCTTTGCTGATTAAGCCCCTCTGGAATCCAATTCATCCTTGTTTTGATTGCGATAACTTGTAACGACATAAAATGTAAAGATATTTTACAACCCCAGAATCTCTTCCCAAGAATCCATCAGTATGTAGCTACTTCCTCTCTTGCCATTTGCCCTAAATAAATTCTTGCCATTTATATTAGCGGTTTGTTTGGGGAGTTGGCTCAGTCTGACGCTCTCTAAAAGGACTGCTTATGTAATGCACAGTGCCATAAGTTCAAATGTATTTTGTAAGGTACCCTGCAGCTCACTGCTACACCACAGACATTGTGCACGGACCATGCAAGCAGCATGCACAAGCTCCATAGCACTCTGTTTGCATGTTTATGCCAGTTGTGTTCTTGTATTTCATCAACTCCTCTCCAGTGCATTTTTCAAGTTTTTTCAAATTATTTCAAAGTTGTAGTTCGATGTAGTCTTGAATGAGACAGTTTGTATACATAATTTCAAAAATAGTTATTTACTTATTGATATTGCTTATTATATTCATATTCCTTCAAAAAATTATAACCTGCTCCGTGTCACCTAGAATATTTTTCAGGCCTGGTGGTACACACACCGAAAAACCCCTAAAACAGACATGGCACGCGGGATGGCGTATTTGGCGTGGTTGGTTTCGGTCGGATGACGCAGCAGCCGGCCTACAATTTGTGTTTGCATTCAGATTTTAGTTAATTTCTTTTATTGGACAGCACAGTGTACAGAGACAAGAAGACGGGAAGAATGGGCGTGAGAGAGAGGGAAAGACATGCAACAAAGGTTGCGCGGCCGGATTCGAACCGCCGATGTTGCGGCTTGCAATGAGCATGTGTATGGTCCTCTTACAGGCTACGCCACTGAGACGCCCACTACAGAGAATCATTAACAATGTTACAAACTTCAGTGGCAAAGAAGATTTTTTAGAACATTAAATGAAAACATATTAGATCAGATTACCTTAGTTTAAATGAAATTAAAGCGTCAGGGAGTTGTTGGGTTATAGGCATTGCTATTAAAAAATAGGGACACCTTGTTTTATGCAGCATCTTGTGCACTAATGTTAACAATCCTCTGATCTTTCAAAACTTTAGCACATCATGAACGCAGAGTGCATGATTCATTTCTGCAATTTATCTTTCTTGGCTTGGAAAAATTTTCATCATGGCATCATGATATGTAAATTTTGGCACAGACGGCGCCATGCTCGCTTTGGCTATTGATTGTAGTGACAACTCGCTGTAAGTTCCATATAGAGAAATCATCTTCGTGTACGCAAACTCGTTCAAACTGATCAATCACAGACAGCATTGATAGATAATGTTCTCTAGCTAGCTATGGGAGGCAGTATCCATGTAACGCTTGCTTGTTAGTTGATTATTTAAATGGAGTTGATGCACTAATATTATGTTGGATTACGGAGGTAACACTACGTTCAACCATGTCGATACAATGATCATGAACATGCGGTAATGTTAGGTTGTAGCTTTCACCACCAGAAGAAAACACAATACATGCAGTCACATTGCGGTTCCAAATTAAAATATCTGAAACTTGCTTTCACTTCGAGAAGCCTTCAATTAAGCTGAAAAAAGCCAGCATGTCTCATGCCCAGTCCACTCCACTCCATTACCCGCCTCTCATAAGTTTGCATGTTCGCTCCACTAACAGGCCTGTACAATTATAGGGGAAACGCTGCTGCTCCAATAGCAGTGGTAGTTATCAGAATCTCCTACACAGTGGTAGTTATTTTCAGTCACCGCTCCCTCTCCCTGCACCCAGGTTCATGAGACTATTCATTATTTTTCATGTTCTTCGATCCCCTCGATTTTTGTGGTGTGATTTGTTGTGTAAAGTGGTACGATTTGCATGTAAATCCCACAATAGGTACCGCCTGCCCTTCCCACGCCTATGCTGTGCTGCTGCAGGGAGGGCCCTGGCTGTCTCATTTTTTAATGGTTACTCAACTCGGCATCCCACACAAAGATTGTAATTAATTTGAGAGTCTCTTGATTTATGGTAAATTGTTGTCCGATAAGTCCATGTTCATTACAAAAATATTTGGTCAGACCCTTGGCTGGAAACCCATTTGTTCTTAGACTTGTTACTGTTTTTCTTCCAGGAATACAGTGTGGCAAATGACAGTGAGTGTTTGCAGATGGATAATTTTAGGAAGGACAGTGTAACTGATATAAGTGTTGGGGTGTTATTAGAGGAAGTGTAAGTATGCTGTTTCCCATAGATACTGCCTGTAAATAGCCTCTCTCGGACTAACTCGCACCATTATTATGAAGTTTGGAAAGCACAAAATAAGGCATTGTTTCATTACTACAACAATTACTCCATATGCTTTAGCGTTTGCTTCACAGAAATGCCACACACCCGGACACAAATTAAGTGTTGTCACATTTTGTGTGTGTGTGTGTTTTCTAACTTTCTTTCCATCAACGCTTTCTTTAGATTCCTGTGAAATGTACAGTAAACGTAACTGCCTCTTGCATAAATTACCTACCGGATTATCCAATGCCGTCATTTCGATGTTAATGTCAATTTCTAATTCAGATTAACAGCCCGGTGAAATTCCAACTTCTCTTATGGTACGTTCATACTCGGTGCAAGCTAGGACTGCTGAACCTCCCCCACCATGTGACATTGATTATAAAAATGGTTGACCCTGCTGAAAACAAGAAAACATGGGAACAAACCAGTTTGTTGCATGTATTCATTTTTACATATTCACATTTTGAAATTGTGTCAGTTACCATGTCTATAAACATTTCTACTGGTTTATCGAACCTTTCCTGCATTGTCTCTGTTCTGGTTAGGGATCGGAATTGTTAGATTTTATTGATACTGATGCCATTATCGATTCTGAAAATTGATTTGTAGTGTTACATTATTCAGCCATGCAAGTCAGTTGAGAGAAAGCTAATTTGCAATGATGTTCCGCTAGTAAATATTTTATCAAACAACAGTTTTAATAACGAGACGGAAAACTGGATAAAGACAAGATCATAAACAAGGAGTTCAATACGGACAAAAATACAGTAGGGATTTTGACCATAGCATTAAAATCTGCCACAGAGCGATATGTATAAAACATAGGCTATGTGTTCTCTGTTTTGTATTGGAAAGAGTGTGTGCTGCTCCACCTCAATGTCTATTTAATAAACCAATGTTAGTACTGTTTTGATGCTCCCTTTAGAGCTAGGTTTCAAAACTATAAAGAGATGGAACAGAAATTCACCACAAAAGTTAAAAATAAAACCCCTTTGGGCAGTTGATCACACACAAGGGCCAATGCTGACGGTCCCCTACCAGACAGAAGCCAGGTTGAATTTCTTCTGGGTCAGTAGAAATGGAGCCGAATCATAGTTCTGCCAGCTAACAGGATCAAAATGGATACTGGAAAAAAAAGGTTTTTCTGTGATGGTGACATTTGTGAGAGGTCGTGTGAAAATTGCACTACTTTTGGCGCACTTTCAGTAGTACTCACTCAGGGCCTGCAGTCTTAAAATGGCTGCTGAATCCAGACTGCATTCAGAGCAAACATGTTAACCGTTCTTAAAGGAGAAGTTCGGTATATAGCATTATAAGCCCTGTTATAAGGTTATTTACGATAATATACAACGGTCCATATCAACATTTTGACAAACTGTGCAGTCTTGAGATATATTGCGCATTGCTCATGTCACAGCTAACTTACACAATGGATCTGGACAGGCATATAGAAAATCCTTTAAAAAACACCATAAACTCTTGTTTTCAAAGACGGGAAACTCACCGAGTGGTCACTGGTGTCCGTTGATGTTCTGACACAAAAATCGTCACAAAGTTTGCTTCGTATTGGGTTTTATTTATCGTTTTATTAAATCCATTGACTTGTATAGACACCAAAGGAGGTTTAGATACATCCGCAGCCGGAAATACTTCTGAATTGTTTTGGAAAGTTCGTCGTTTTCTGTTGCTCACTAGCGATGAAAGATTACCTGCAAAGCAAACCCCGACCTGGTGACCTGGAAGCGGCTCTTCTACGGTAGCCTTCAAACTCAGCCAAGACCTCCCAAAATTTCAAGCGGAAGTTTACAAACGTATAGCTGTACGGCGACTGAAAATTGTTCTAAAAATCTTTAAATGGTTATTTAAAACATGTTTTAAACATAAACGTAAATTACAAGAAGACACCAGTGACCACTCGGTGAGTTTCCCGCCTTTGAAAACGAGAGTTTATGGTGTTTTTTGAAGGATTTTCTATATGCCTGTCCAGATCCGTTGTTTAAGTTAGCTGTGACATGAGCAATGAGCAATATATCTCAAGACTGCACAGTTCATCAAAATGTTGATAAGGACCGTTGTATATGTTTGTAAATAACCTTATATCAGGGCTTATAATGCTATATACCAAACTTCTCCTTTAAGGATGAGTCATCAGAAGCACTGCGAACCGGCCCATTTGATCCAATGCACAGGTTGAATAGCCCTGCAGACCAGAACATTGTCTGTGACATTATGGGTCTGTAAGCTTTTGCGGTGTCATCCTCCCTGATGATCAGAAACAGCCAAGCAGTTAAATCATAAACACCTCATCCTCTCTTGCCAGCTCAGCCAACTGGGAGCAGAAGATTAGATTTCCAGTCAGCCGCTTCTAAGTACAGACCAGTGAAGAGACCTCAGGGCTCAGGATTTTACCCTTCGTTATCATAACTCCATCTATAGGTAGAAAGCAATGTGGTTACGTGCCGGCCAGCCACTTTCCTGAAATGTCAATGCCTTAACGTGACCATTCCAGCAGCTTGTCCACGAACAGAATTTATAACGGTGGGAAACTAAGAACTGTGAACCAAACGGCTGGTAGGGATCCTGCTCATGTTTCCAATGTGTGTCCTATCACAGAATGGCTTCAGCCTACCACCAAGCCGAGGCAATCAGGAGAGATTGATAGATTAAATGCAGGCAGAGACAGCAAGTTTGTCTTCATAAGATGCTAACAAGAAGAGTATAGCATGGTCTCTGATGTCCCCAGAGAACTGGCTGCTAAAGTCTAAAATGTATGCCAATAACCTCTAAAATAGAATGTTCCTACGGTCAGCATCTACACCATCTATGTGTTTAGTCCCGTTTCTGCGTCAATTATGGATAAATTATAATGTACTCGATTCTCTGAAAACACCTATATGTATGTATTACAATTTTAGTGATAGATCTCACTATCCCCAGATTAGAGGGACCTATTGTTAGCTATAGCCAGCACTGGGGCTCTAGTAGCAATTTTGGAATGGGATGTTATGACAGAAAGTAATGGGAAATCCAACTGAACCAGAAATCTTTTTAGGATGAGTCATCAGAAGCACTGCTCTAATTTCTGGTTCCTGATTGTAGTTCCGACAGTGAAATGGCCTCAGTAATACTTAACCTCAGTCATTGGATAGGGATTTATTTTTAATGGCCAAAATTGAGGGGAAAGTAATATTCATGCTGGACTGGTATTATGGAACTATTGACACTGCTCGTCCACAATGTTAGTTGTAGCTCATGAAGAAGAAGAATGTCTGAATAATCCTATCACTGGAAATGCACTCCTGTATCACATAATTGCGCCCTCTTTGTCAAATAATATAAAGGGTCAGTTGATGATGAGTTTGATTTAGTAAAAAAAAAGTTTATTCATGACAAAATCCATTTGAATGGATGCACCTCCCATTAGCATCAAGGCTTCAATCTAATTTTGTGTAGTACGGCTCGTGGAAATGTTTTTTCTTAGTGCGTATATTTCTACTTCATTTGTATTTTTGATCCCTTTCTCTGCATTAACTCTTCTCCAAGATGCATTTCTGTTGTTGCTATACTATATAGTATAGATGCAAATCAGTGCATCAAACATAAAACATGACTGAGCCACCTATGAACACTTACACTACAGTATGTGAAATGCACTCATTAGAGAATAGCACTCAATTTCATTGTGAGTGGTATTCTGACAAAGCAGGTACCCACAAGCCACTATTCTAACAGCTATTAGCTAGACCCCAATTAGCAAAGGCTAACAATTGTCTATTATGACCAATGTTGAACATAGGGCACTAGACAGTGGTGGAGTGTAAAAACTAACATACAGAATTTAAAAATTACAAGCAGTAATACTCACATATCAAGGAGGAAATCTTTGCCCTGTTCGTATGCGTATTCTTCAATAGAATCAATACTATCTGTCTCTTCTGATCCACTCCCCAAATCTATGTAAGAAGGGTGTTGAGCAGAGGAATTTCTCTCCTTATAATGACCAGGTAGATCCAAGAAGAAAATGATTTATTTCTCTGCAGAAAGAGTCCACTACTTGCACACACAAGGTGGTCAAGCATAAACTGAAGAAACGGAGGCAGTCTCCACCATATTTAATTAAACTAATACATATTACTTCTGATTGGTGCATAGTTAATACATAGGCATAGAGTCGAATATAACAACATACATAATTATATCGCTGATTGGTACATAGTTACACATTAGCATATAGTAAAATATACAAAGTCAATGATTAGTTAGCTTATCATATAGCATGCATATTGGATGAGCGCACAGTGACCCCCAGCCCTTAACATTTCACAAACAGTTCTAATAACTATTTGGTCTCCCAGAGTCATCTTGTTTTCAGGATTCAAGATGAAGTGTCTCTTCTGGCTCTCTAGCGTTAAGATGGGCCTTGCGCCTGGGATGTAAGTGGGTCAGAGGCCACAGGCCTGCAGTGTCATAGAGAGACATAGATAGAAGGGAGGAAGAGAGACAGAAAATGCATGTACACACAAGCTATAAGCTATATATTTTGTCTCTAGTTTGCGTTGGCTGACTGAGAGATAAACAGAGACCTTCCATGATAAAAGAGGCTGCAGATCGCTACCTCTGTCTCTTGAGGATTTCAAGAAAATTTATATAAAACATTCTTCTGAAAACACCCTTCTCTTCAAAGGTGAGGATTTTCTCAAGCCATGCTGACGAGTTGGCCAAATTAGTAAAATATCTCGGAAGCAGCAGCAAAAGGACAATTACGCCTCACCGAGGAAATGTATGTTGGTGTGTATGCTGTAGTTGATTGTGTAAAGCTGTTGCGAAAACTAAACTTGCTGTTGCGCTCGGCCATCATTTATTGTTCCAAGCACCCAATGAGACATGCCAAACACTGTTTGGAAGCTTATAATGTCCTCTATTGCAGTGGTTCCCAACCCTGGTCCTGGAGTACCCCTGTGTATGCTGGTTTTCGTTCCAACCACAATTGCAATACCAGAATTTTAACAAGCTGTTAATTTTTCTTAATTAGGTGTTTTTAATGTTTAGAGGGATTATTTACGTTCTTAAGCCACATTATGTTAGTAATAGCTATGCATGCCATGAAGACTAAAAGTCCAAGATTCACATTGTGTTGTATTGTAAACAATTAAAAGGAGGTAAAAAATGTTTTAACTGATCAAATTAAAGACTGAGGTGAATCAATAGGCTCATAATTGGTGAAATTGTGGACACGTGGCCAATAAAACTAACCGTTTGGTAAATAATGAAGAATTCAAAGACAAAGCAAATGATAACGAGCCAAACCTGCATTGTGTTAACAAGTTTAAGGAAAAAATTATGAAGGAACTTAAACTTGCGTTCAATTACCTAATTAGGAGCCTAATCACCTGAGTTGTTACTTCTTCTTTGTAATTGTTTGCAATATAACACAATGAGCATAATGAACATGGCTTTTTTTTCCTTCATGGCATGCATAGCTATTGCTAACATAACGTGGCTTAAGAGAGTAAAGAGTTTAAAGTGTTCTCTCTATACAATAAAAACACCTAATTAAGAAAAAATAACAGCTTGTTAAAATTCTGGTATTGCAATTGTGGTTGGAACGAAAACCAGCATACACAGGGGTACTCCAGGACCAGGGTTGGGAACCACTGCTCTATTGGATACAAGCGTTGTCAGTCAAACCAGAACGAACTGGAATGGCCTGAACTGCAGGCATGATTTTTCTGATTTCTCAAACGGACACAATAAATGACCACTGAATCTTGAAAGGGAAATCTCTGCGTAAAACCAACGATAAAATGGTATATTTAGTAGCAGATATTGTAGTAGAATTACGTGGTATAATTACACAATTTCACTTGTTTATTTCGAGTGAGCAGCGTTTTTTAACTGCTGTATTGGCATACCCTCAGGCTATTGTTGGCTTTGTCTTGTTGGTATGATGGAATAAAAAATTTTGGTGGTAAAAAAATATTTTTATGAACTCCCAGATAGCTGCTATTTTCCAATGTGTCATGCTTGGGTCGGTATAGTTGCAGGTGAGACTGGGTGGGGGTTGCTTGTTAAACGGGCAACCTACACAACAAGAGTGGCACTTGAATACCCTGTGTTTGGCATAGTTGTCATCTATGAGGTACTAATAAAGCTAGAACACAGGGTTTGTTGTTTCCACTCATAGTTTGGTTGCAGGAGCAATGAATGTCTGAGTTGAGCAATCTCACGCTGCAGGCTTCCTGGCCACTAGGGGGTCTGCATGAAGGGGTTAAGTGGCATTTTCCTAAATAGGACTCAATTCCAAGCCTGTTATTAGTTAATGCCCACAGCAATATGATGGTATATGAATTGGATTACATATACCAAGAATTCTAGAGCACATTTATGTGTATAAACACTTTGCTAATTGGAGTGGTTGTTTAGACATCTCAGAATGTTGCATATCTGTTTGTTCTGGAATGGGACGTTTCTCATCCTCACATGGATGAAAACCTAAGTACAGTCTTTTGAGAGGTTGTGTTTATATCACATCCTTGCTTTAATCTACTAATCTCTCCATGCAGGAAAATGGAAAGGTGAATAGCAAATTCATGCAAGAGTAATGATAGCAGATGGTGAGCAGTTGCTCTGTGCAGCCAGCAGCAGGTGGCATGCTATAGATAGGAAAGCATGACGAGGCTCAGCTGTGTTGCTGCACTGGGCAGGTCGCACTCTGTTATAGATGGACCAGTCTGGTGAGGGTCAGCTGTGTTGGTGTGCTGAGAATGTCATATAGATAGAGCACAACAAGGCTCAGCCGTGTGGGTGCACCGAGCAGGTCATATAGACAGGGCAGCACAGTGAGGCTGTGCTGTGTTTGTGCACTGAGCAGGTCATACAGATGGAACCACACTGCAAGGCTGAGCTGTGTTGCTACACTGAGCAGGTCATGTACAGTGCCCACCAGAATTGTTAGCATCCCTGGGAAATATGAGCAAAAAAGGCTATAGGCATTGGTGGTGGTAGAGGCGAGTTTCCCCCTCATCACTGTAAGCGTTTTGAGTATCGAGAAAGGCGCTATATAAATGCAAGGTATTATTATTATTATTATTATTATACAAATATCTGTCGTTTATCATGACCTTACACTCAAAATATGAGAAAAATCAAATCTATCTTTAATTTAGGTAAAACTATTCCAAGAAAATAAAAGTTCTTCATTAAAAATATTTATTTTCTCAAAAAAACATGTAAATTCTTGGCATTGCTCGAAATAGTTACAAACAAAACCTAATTGAAGTATATTCCCATTTATATCTTACTTTACGCACACCTGAGTCTTTAGGAATTATTATGTGGTCATTCTCAACTTCCTGTTTCACTGGGGTATAAATATGAGATGACACACTGGCCAACACTCTTTAGCTTGGAGTATATAATATGGTATGTAGATACAGCGAGGCCAATAGAAACTTATGGGGAATACATCCGAACCAGGAAGTTTTAAGTTTCTGCTCATCTCTCATGCGTAGTTGTGTCTTTGGAGTCACATGTACAACGAGGATGGCGCAGAAAGTGACATGAAGACGGCTACATCAAAGCCTTACGAGTATGTAGTTGGTTGCCAATTAGCGCATGAAAATAAGACGTAGGCCAGAATAAATAATAAATAAATAAATGTATATCTTTGTCTGTGTGGTAAGAAAAAAATATTTGACTACAGAAAAATAATAAGCAATTTTTGAAGAAATTTTACTGCACAGAGTTAACATCAATATATGAGTGGAAGTATTTTCTTTGCTGTAAAAAATTGATGGAGCCCAATGGGGAAACTGGCTTTTTTGAGCGCAAATTATAGATATCAGCAGAGGGTTATATTATATCCGGTGCTGAGGTTGAGAGCCGAAAGCTGGCCCCTTGCCCTTTAGTCATCCATCAACATCAGAAGATCAGAGAACACATAAATTAAATGAGACAAAAGGTTGTTGATCTTCATAAATCAGGAAATGGCTATAGAAAAATATCTTCATGTCTTAAACTACCTAGTTCCACCATTAGGGAAATCATTAAGAAGTTTAAAGCAACTGGAGCTGTGATGAACCTGCCTGGAAGACGGACACTTGCCCCCACACACAGTTCAACAGGCAAAAATTTCTCCATGGATCCCAGTTGGAGAATTGCAGAACTTGGTTGCATCCTGGGGTTACCAAGTCTCCAAAAGTACAATTAGATGTCACCTCTATGCCAACAGGCTATTTAGAAGGCTTGCGAGAAGAAAGCCTCTGCTGTCATCATACCACCTGCCTGTAAGTGCCTGGAGTTTGCTAAATGTTACTGGAATTTAGATTGGAACCAGGTGCTATGGTCAGACGAGTTTTTGGCAATAAATACAAATGGTCAGTTTGGCATAATAAAAGGCATAGAGCCTTACCCCACTGTTAAGTATGGTTGTGGGGCAATTCTTCCTCCAAAGGCCCAGGTAACGTTGTTAGGATGCACGGCATCATGGACTCCATCAAATGGAAAGCTAGTGATGTTGGGATGTGTAATATGTTGTCATTGGAAATGTCACTCTATTATGGGTGTTGATGCAATGAGAAATATAGCATCAGTGACAGCCAGATCCAAAAATATATTTAAACTATCAGGCAAAGACGTCCTCCTGAGCCATTGCCACCTATCCTGAGCTGCCCATGCTTAGGTTCTTCATTTTACAACTGATTGTGTCAGTTCTTTCTCTCCTCTGCTCTCTCTCTCTACCCTCCTCTTCCTCCTCTTCCCTTTCTAATCCCATTCCTCTATTTTCCTTCATCCTTTTCTCCAGCACTCAATCGTTTCTGAGATTATGGCTAATACAAACAGTGCTGTTGTATGTGTATGTTCAGTGTTGTTTGTAAAAGTAAAAATCCTGGAAAGAATATTTTGTTCTTTGCATAGTTGCCTTCTTTGCTGAGCATCCAAATTAAACAAATTAATTCTTACCATTAGGGGCAGCGCAAAGATGCTTTTCTACCAGTTTCTTATGATATACAGTATTATTTCAGAATTGTTGAAATAACGGAAAGCATGAATAAGTTTCATTATAAGGTAGGCATACAAACACGTTTACAGTGAGAGAGAAAAAATGATCTAGGGTGTACTTACCTTTTAAGAGTACAATGCAGAGTGAAGGGTAAAGTGTTAAGAGTACAATGCAGAGTGAAGGGTATAGTGTGCCCTGTGGTAGTGTAAAGTGTTAAGACTACAGTGTGGAGAGTAGGGTAAAGTGTAATTAGAGCTGGGGCTTCCCTGAGTAGGAGAGGCTTTAATTAGCCATTGCTGCTGAGGTGCTTGTAAAATTAGCTCCCCTCCCAGCTGCAGTTATAAGAGGACAGTATGGAGAGGACACAGACCTGCATGCGCATTTACTGTCTCTGAGCAGGGACTCGCATGAATGTGTGCTATCCTGTGGAGCATGCAATTTATAACTTAATCTGTCTCCATCAGGTGATGCTAAATATTAAGATGTGACCCATTTGGCAGCTTATGTTAAAACTGATATTCATCTCTTCAGAGGAAAATGTTGAAGAAATTTCAAAATTTCAGTCTGGTTTAAAATGAACATATGAGTCGTGTGCGATATAGGCAGCCACGTGCTGGTTCTGTGTTTCCCCCAGGTTGTGTGTGTAGGCGGGGTGGTGAGATGGCATGACTGGGGTGGTGCTATCCGCGATTGTTTGACAGGTTGTTGACGGGGGGGGGGGAGGGGGGGGGTTTACTTTCGCTTTCCTGAGTTAACGTAACCGAAAAAAACTACTGTGCGTGGCCGCGAATTGCTGCGAATCAAAACGCCAATTATCTGCATTTATCGCCTATTACATGGTAGGGGAAACGCTCTGGTTGTACATGGTACACACAGACACACACTTCTTATTCTTACTGTTAGTGAACTGGCACTGATGATTGGAGAATGTGTTTGCGTGCATGAGATGTGAGCCCCTCTGGGGCTCCCTGTCCAAAAAAAATATGCTACTATGCCAGGTATGAAGGAGCAGGCCTTGCCTGCCGAAGAAACCAGGTGAGGTGAGTTAACCGTGTTAGCAACTGCTGTAATCAGTCAAGTGCTGAATAACAACGGAACCAACGTAACACCCTGTGGCTCTCCAAGGATACTGATGTAGGCTGTCACTGTCACATCACTATGCTCTTTAGTTAAGGTACTTTAAGGGGAAGTCCACTGAAAAATTATGTTTTATTTGTATGAGAGTAGCTGTCCTCCTGATTAAAATTAGCTCTCGGCCAACTCTCAACCCCAAACTACTGCGCATGTTCCAGGTACCTGCTTTACTGTGGACTATAACTGCTAGGGGCTTACAGTTTATGGGCGAGTGTCAGACAACGGCACTTACAGGTTGCCACTCCTATGGAATACAAATGGAGGGGCTGGGCGTTACAACTAATCCTGAAAGCCGCTCTTCAAGAGGCTAACGTCACTCGCTGGCAAGCTAGCCACTACAATTCTAGTGAAAAAATGTCACCACCATTATCTGGAGTCTCCAGAGAAAAACGGGGGAAACACAGCCCTTCATTTATCTAATTTTGATATAGTGAAAACATATTAGCCAGCCTAGCCATAAGTCTGCGGAACTTAGTCGTTACTCATTTCTCCTCTATCCTCTAGTCATCGTTAACCCGAGGCACTCTCTCCTGGGTCAACTGCACGTAATTGGCTGCCGCCTTCACACCCCAGGCATGCATTTGGGCTCAAAACGGTCTTCCACCTCTGATTCAAGTACAATATCTCGGAAGGTGTCGTCATCCAGTGCATGGTCCACAGAATCGTTGGAAGCCATTGTACTGGAATAATTGGTAACTTGGCTAAGAACTATTTGAGCTTGTTTGCAAGCTAATACTGTTTGCAGTTGTAATGACAGGTTCACCACAACTCCGATCGTGTCTGAATCAGCGCACTTGCCTACTATTGAGTATGCCAGTTGAGTATACTTTTTTAAAAGCTATGTATGTGATAAAACAGTAAGCAGCGTACACTACAGTATGCTAGTACACGGTAGGCTATACAAGAGGACGCAGAAGATAGGGCTCTGATTCGGACATGCTGCACAGCCTCTCTCTCCCTCTCTGTGAGTTCTGTCATGCCTCCTTCAGCATGACTTACCCGCCCACTGTAGTTTTTCAAACATGAGGGAGGGTATACTTGTTGTTTGATGTATACCTCTGCCAAATTTGTACCTTCAGCTGCTGATAATTCCGTTCACTGGCCGTTTGGCCAGCCACAAAGAGAGACTTAATTAGTTGCGCCTTGATCTGTTAAATAAGGTTAATGTTGTTTTTTGGTGGAATTCTTCTTTAATCTGACTTGCTTTAATGCTATTCAGTATAGACGAGTAGCTTGCTTCCTTACCTGCTGTTTGATGGGTAATTTGGGTATTGTTTAAGATGGAAGCTATGAGAATTGCCCAGGGTATGGGTGCACTTATTGTTCAAGAAATAAATGGACAAATCCACTGATGCACACTGGAAGATTTGTCACAGGGATGATCAAGGCTCTCAATTCAAACAAGGCTCTGGAACAGCCTGGAGCAACCTGCTGTTTGTCAAAAGTAAAAGCCATGGCAACGGCGCAGTGCCGAATGACTCATCTATTCAAACTGCACCTGGCTACCTTAAACTCGTAACCTCATGATGCTATCACTTACTGGCCCAGATACTGTAGCGCGACTCCCTCCAGTGAACTTGCACATTGGCTAACTTCCAGTCCGAATGCAATTTTCACTCTTTTGTGTCATCCATTACGCCTAAGAAAATGCGCCAAATGCAATTTTAATTTCTGAGTTGTGTGCCCAATTTATGCCAATTGCTGTATGTAAATTATGCAAATCTCACCATTTGCATTTTGAGAAATGGTGCATTTGTGGAATTGTGAAAATGAAAATGCAGTGATAAATTTGACAGTTTTTTTTGTTGTTTTTTTCTTCGCTGCAGAGCTGCTGCGCGGGTGCATTAGCTGCAGCGCTGCTGCGTGGGTGCATTAGCTGCAGCGCTGCTGCGCGGGTGCAGGCAGCAGGTGTGTTGAGTGGCGCAGTAGTCACATTTTAGTCAAATTGGTTTCCTCAGTGACAGGCAGGTTTGGCACAGGCCCCTCCCACCTCATGCACTGTAATGACTGAAATGGAGTGGGCCTGTGCTCTACATGGAGAAACACTCATTCCGCTCCTAAGATCCTGCATAATTGACTTTGATTTTGGTTTCTTCTGGATAAACATTGTGATTTGCTTAATCTCGATATTTGCGTATACTGCTATGATTGGTGTTGTGCTGGAAATTTGTATTGACAAAGATATTAATGAAAATTGCAATTCATTTTTCTCTTTCTCTCACAGGCCGAGGCAAGACTTGCTGCAAAGCGGGCGGCCCGGGCAGAAGCGAGGGATATCCGGATGAGAGAGCTGGAGCGACAGCAGAAAGAGGTACGGCAACTGAAACGGCCCGCTGACCGGAGCCCTCGCGGCCGTGGCCGTCCCTGCACGTTCCCCTGTGCTGAGCACCAGTGCTCCTCTTTTCAGGAGAGTTATAAGGTGGCGCTGAATGCAGGCGCACATCCAACAGGGACATGTCATTTTCAGCTGTTTGCCGGGTCGGCTCGGCCCTGACTGCGCCACATCGCCGGTTCCACGTTGTCTGGTTGTCGTGCTTGTTGGGATTGCGTTGGGATGGGAGGCGGAAGAACCTGTGGAGATGTGGTGTCATCCGCACTGCGGTGTCCTCGGCTCGCTGGACATTATGCAAGCCTGTACAATGAAAACGGAGGCACGGGTTGCATAAAACTGAAGTTAGGGGTTTTGAGACAAATTTGCGGCTCCAGTAACGCTGAGCATGAGTTAAAGGAGTGTTGAACCCAACCTAACTTGCACAAGATTAGTTTTTCTCCATGTGCTGTTATATTCCATTTGTATATATGTTTATCTTTGTTTTGCATAAGACACTTTCTGCTGTGTACAGCCCACAAATTAACGTATCATTCTGCACAAAATTATCGAGACTGAAGTATGCCCCTCCCATTTTTATATTCCAGGCTTTTGCTCTTTGTCGCCAAGAAGGTGATACTAACTGAACCAATATTGTGCAGTTTAGCTCATTGTTATCTGAATAATAACTGAAAGGCATACTGTAGATTATTTTATCTGAATGACGACTAAAGGCATTGCTTGGACTTGTGGACATTGTTATCTGAATGATAACTGAAAGGCTGTGCTTATGTTATTTGAATGATAACTGAAAGGCATTGGTGAGATTATAAGAAACACGCAGAGGCATGTGGCTATTTTCAGCTGCAGTTGCTTATGATTTGTCTGGGCCAATCAGGGCAATGCATGCTTGGCGCTAAGAGAAGATTAACACTGGAATTTATATGACATGCTTGGCCTCACATCTTAGCTCTATTGTTGCACAACCTGTTAGCCAACCGATTCAAACCCTTGTCTAGTTCCAGCTAACATTATCCTGTAGCATTGTGCATTATTCACCTAGTATGTGCCAATATTGGACCAATACAGTCAGACCCCTGCTTTCCATTATGTTATAAGATTGCTAATTAAATTGTCTGGGGTTACAGGATCTTCTTCACCAGAAATAGTATGAGACATGGCTGGGATATGATAACTTGTTAAAATGTTGGTATTATTCATGTGATGGAGTGGTTATGATATGAAATGTCTGTGCAATTCAGGGCGCCAGATACATGATTGGAGCCATGAATGGTTATACAGTCGCAATCCATGTTACCCTTTGTGTGGAACTCTATCAAATGCATATGAGTATGATGAAAAAATCAGCGAGCGTGTTTGTTATTGATACAAAAAGGATCTGTGTTGTCAACTATTTTTCAGTTGTGCAATATTGCAATAATTTATTTACATGTGTATGTGAGAAACGTCATATTAGCCTGAGGAATATGTGTGTGTGTGATAACGGCCTTGGAAATATCCCCATATTTATGGACTGCGGTCTTACCCGCCTGCCGTTTGTGGTCTTGTGAGAAAGCTTGAGAGATGGTGACAGAAATGGGAAACAAAAGAAGACTGCATAGGTCCTGTACTACTGGGGTTCGGTCCCCTAAGCAGAGCTTGCATCCTCAGTAAACGGCACAAAGTATGCACTACGTCTGCCCTAGTTTACAGGCTGTAACATGTTCTCTCAAAGATGTGCGTAAAGGTTTGGTGTGCGTTCTGTGGAAGTGTTGAAGGTATGCGTGAAGCATTTCCAGTAAAGGAATAACTGTTTGGACGTGTTTTCCCCCTTCTTTAGCACTCCCACCACTCCTCCTCCTCCTCCTCAGGGAGGAAATGGGGGCAGATCCACCAGTGGATGGTATGGGAGACCGCATGCCCAACTCGTGGCGTTATCATCCTACTAACGCACTTTTATTTTTTGCACAATAACAGTGTGCGTTTTTAAGACTCGCGCGTTTAATCGAGGAGAAGCTTCTCCCCACAGCCACTTACAGAGTTCTAAAAACTGACTGATTCGCAGAGGCTAACTGAGGTGTAGCCTAGCGCTGTGTGGAAACCGTAAACCTGTAGCATTCCACCGTAGCGCGCTGCTGTTTAGACTAAACGCATGTTTTACACTTAACATACCTGTGTGGCGTTGAAGGCATTGAGGAGTTGTACTAATCTGTAGGTGAATGGACAGGTTGTGCCGCGTTAACGGCGTTAGGACCTGCGTGTGTCTCTGGACTTTGGAGTGCTTCCCTCTCTTTTATCACACTGATCTCTGGAATGAGAATGAGCATGTTGTGCAGCAGGAAATCATCTTCTTTAACATAGCACTCATGGCAAGGACTTTTCATTTGGAAACGACATAGGAATCTGACCTTCACATTTAAGCACGTTATAAATTTTCAGCGGAAGGTCATGCATTTGCAGTACGCTGTTCAGATGTGCAACCATCATAAAAAAAATTTTCAGGCCATTTTAAAGGATAATCTCAAAGGGTATTGGCAGGGTGATTTGAGAGAAAGGTAAATTGATATTGATTAAAGAATTCTCTCGTTTTTGTGAATCGGGGACACGGTACTGCCACTCTTTTGTGAATGGCGGTCCTTGCATTTGTGTGAGCAGCAGTTGAGCGGTCGGAATGGAGTTGGAGCATGCGCCATGCAGTCTGCTGTTTTCCATAGCTTTGATTATCGGCAATGACCGGTCACACTTCCAGTTGGTGAAGGTGGGGGTTCTGTTTGCCATCCTATGCCAACTGCCTCCTCTACTCTCATTTCCCGTCTATTTACTGTGCTTCCCCTCTCGTCATTGCCCCGCCCTCCAGGCCGACACGGAGAAGGCCCGATACTCCCACAAGTCCAGCAACCACCATCATCGGGTTTGTATGACTCATCACCTCCTTTCTCCGCCTTCCCCTTTTCTCCATCACTCTTCTCATCTGTCTTTTTTTTTTTTCTCTCCTTCATTCAGGCGCTGGATGATGATGTGAAATCAGTTCGTAGCGTTGGAAATTATAGGGTGTGTACCTTTCAAACAATCACTGCCTGTTTGAGCATATCTCCCTATAACAGTCTGTTTATAATAGTCACTGCTTGTTCTAGCATATCTATGGCCTTTGTTAAGACTCTAATGCCCATGCAACAACAGCTACATTACAAGAGCAGGTCATTCTCTATGGGACATGATTGTGGCAGGTCAAAGTGACAAGTGCTGCATACATGCCCTGGATCCCACAGCACCCCACAAGCACTCTACTGGGGCAATGCTGGACACCACAAGGGTGATTCCAGGGGGAAATGGCTCCTTTTCAATCTTGACCTCTCCGATCTTTCTGATATTTGACACCCATAAAATAACCTTGTTGTAATGACCAATGTTATACTTTTGAGGGAAAAAAACACAAACCATAATTTGTGTTAATCCATTTTCACACTTTTGGCCTACCCACCTCTGCTTTCTGACAACCGTAAATGTAAAAAACTATATCTTGGTCTCATTGCAATCACAAAGACTTGCTCTAAACATGGGACATGATTCAATGTTTTGACCTAATTCTTTGCAATAATAAATTAAGAATAAATATTTATCATTTAATTATCTCAAAACTACTTTTTTAATTTTCTATTTTTTATATGTTGTTCTATGCAGTCTAATGTGTACACATACAAATTTACAGAGTGGGATCTCTTGTACTTTTTGTTTTACAGTAGTATTACAAGGGGTGATTGGTTAAAGGAACAGTTCTCCCTAAACAATTGATAAAAGTACATGTTCTTTCATAACTGCCTAACTGGGTTTTAGTGGTAGGACACTAATGTAGCTTCTGTAGCAAAGGAGTGTGTATATAGAACATAATGTATCAAAAGTAAATGTAAGTCTTAGCAAACGGTGTCTCAGTGGCGTAGCCCCTGTCCACATGCTCACTGAGCCGCGATGTCGGCCTTTTGAATCAGGCCGCGCGACCTTTGTTGCAGGTCTCTCCCTCTCTCCCACTAGCCATTCTTCCTGTCTCTCCACACTGTGTTGTAAGAAAAGAAAAGAAAAGCTGAAAAATAATTAAATAAATCTTAGTAAAATGCTTTCAATTTGGAGAGAATAATGAGACGCATGATTTCATGAAGCTAGGAACTGCAGCTGTTTTCTGAAGAGGAAAAGCTAATTGGTGAATATAGGTGTGTTTTTAGCGGTGGGTTGTTTGTTGCGGCCTTTGATGCATCCTCTGTTTTTGGTTTGGAAGTCGTCGTCCTCTTCCTCACTGCGGGACTCGAGCAGCTCTCATCTGAGTCGTGCCAGCACCTCCCGCAGAAGAGACCTGGTGGTGCGTGGGGCTGTCCGCTTGCCTGTGTGTGTGGAGTGCCTATTTGCATGCGTGTACGCTAACGTGTGACAGCAAGCGTGTCATTGATTAATTTTGACCGACAAATATTTAGGTAAAAAAGTTAAGCTTGTGCCTCCCCTATATTTTCTTTTGACTGGTGGTTCTTAAGATGGGTGGTCTGTGGGCCCTAACTTTCTTAAATTATGTAGAATGCTCGTCCCGCAATGGTAAATAACATCAATGTAAAGAAGACTTTGCATTAAATTATGTTGATTGTGACATTAGCTATCGATCTGATGGTTAGCAATGAATAATTGTTAGTCTATGCTAACTAATTACAGCCTATCATCAGAAATACATTTTCATTACAAGCTAATCTACTTAGCTTGCTACTAGCTAATGTTAATTTGTTTACATTAGCTGGATGACATTACTTTGCTAACTAGCTTGCGATACATCTACGTTGGCAATTGATAGGTGGTAAGCCTTGACAAGCTAACTTAATATTGCTATCATTAATTGATGGCTATAATGCATTTATATAAAACTTGAATTAAAGCAAGCTTTTTTTGCTTTCTGAGCGTATGTGCTACACTGGCTTACTGCAGAATATTTCTTCAGAATCCTTGTCAGGTATTAATAATGCACCCTCTTGTCACTGTTTCGATACAGTGCACACTCAAGATTTAATTTGCGTTCGAAAGCTTGGACTTAAGAATGCAACAATAAATGTTTGCAATGCAGCTCAAATTTTGGCAGTTTTATCGAATGAGAGCCCCAGAATAAAGTGCATACGATAGGTCAGTGCGAGGGGTCAGGTGATATTGAGTAGCAGCGCTCCCGACACTTGGAGCAACGGTGAGCTGCAATTGATTAATGGAATGGGAAGTGCCGCTTGTTTTTTTCCCTCAGAAATAGATCTGGAACACATTTTAAGAGCTATAGTTTCAGAAGTTAAAGTCCAGTGATTCAGCTAAGTTGTCTTGAGTGTCAACATTGCATAACAACGACATTGAACTTTAAGACTGTAGCAATTTGTATATTAGTACCATGAGGCATGTTTAACCTTATTTATTGTAAATGTATTGATCTCATATTGTATATATGTGAATGTTTCTGTGTGGTAGTGAATGGTAGAGTTTGATTCCAGTCGCTTGTTGGAAGTGTAATCTAATCTAACATAACCGTATCTCTGTTTCGCTGTGCTACACCACACTTTTTTTTCCACAAATGTTCTTCTCCAGTTCCACTTTTTCACTGTATACAGTGGTCAGAAAAGTGCAGTTTTCAGACGGACCTTTAACTTTGGGACAGCAGGAAGTGAAATAGCTTCTTCATTGTTCCTCTCAAGCTGTAGGTTGTATCATAATAGATTCATTATTAGGGGTCCAAGCACCGCAGGTGCATAGGGTTCATGGTCTAACCATGAGTTTAAGACTGAAACATTGAAGACTTTATAATTTTTTTCAATAAACACAGCCATGAAACTCCATTTAATGAGTTATTTTAAATCATTAATATTAAAGACACCTGTGCAGTCACTTTTATTTTTTCATCAAGCCATAAAATATTCATGAAGCCAAAAATAAATATGTATAATTACGTTTTCAAAATTTATTAATGGAAGAAAATTTAATTCTGATGTAAAGTGAAATTTTAATAAATGGCATTAAACGGACTCAAAGTAGCGTTTAGAAAACTTGGAGAAGTACAGTACTGTGCAAATGTCTTAGGCACCCTAGAATTTTTATGTAGATTTTTTCTTAGATGTTTATTTTTTGTCTTCTGTAGAAAAGAGCAAATTGTAGATTTCCAAACATTGATTTTCCAAAAACTTAATTGAACTTTCGTCAGAGAAAAGAAGTACCAGGAGTTCTGCAACAGATGGTATGGTCTCCACAGAGGCCTGTTCTCAACATCACCGAGGCTGTCTGGGATTACCTGGACAGAAAGAAGCAAGCGAGACAGCCAAATTCTGCAGAAGAACATTGGCAAGTTCTCCAAAATGCTTGGAACAATCTACCAGCTGATTTTCTTATAAAACTGAACAACAGTGTACCGAAGAAGAGAGTTGATGCTGTTTTAAAGGGAATGGGTGGTCACACCAAATATTGATTTGATTCTGTTTTTTATTGTTTACTGTTCTTTGTAGTGAATTGTTTGATATTTAGAAACTTTTAATTTAATTATTTTTGAAAGGATATTTGCATTAAGGATTTTCTTTACATGTGCCTAAGACTTTTGCACAGTACTGTATATGGAAAACAACGCCAATTCTGGAGAAATATATGGAAAACAACACCAATTCTGACATTTATTTTCATATTGACCGCATCCATGTTGAATTGGCCACCGTTTCAGATTTTTAAAAAATGTTTCCTCCAAAACCACTTGATGTATTGGAGCAAAAGTTGATATAAATACACTTTCTTTGAGAATATATATATATATATATATATATATATATACACATACATACATACATGTTAAAGAAACTATGTTTTAGAAACAATATAGCTGCCAAGAGTAAGTCAAAATGTAGTATTTTAGACATTGACCTCTAGTCATGAAATTCAATATAGGCCTACATATACATCTGTGCTTATAGAAGCAACTTGAAAAAGGTCACGTCGGTTGGTCTCAAATCAGCCGTCACAGAGAGTATGACAGCAGGAATCATACCACATGAAGTTCACAAACAATTGGTACGTTGTTCCCAATCTTTATAGGTTGCACAAGAAATAATACATTAGGCGCCGTATTGCTATATTGGGTCACAAAAACTGGATGCATATTCAGTGACTTCAGTGCTATTAGTACTAGGCATGTGCCGGTAACCAGATTCACGGTATATCTCGGTAGTAAACTGCAGAATTATCTTTTTACCGTTAACCGTTTCCTATATATATATATTTATATATTTTATATGAATGTTTCAATTCAAACCGCTTTAAGTGGGTGCGCGCTGGTAAATTAGCTCAGCTAGCAAAATTATCATGGCTTTGCAGGTGAACCCCAGAGCTCTTTCCTCCCTCCAAAAGACTTAGGTCAGACAATATTAAACTTGGATAACAATTATATTATTGCAGAAGAATCCAGTATAATCTGATTAACAGGTTTTACTGTTCTTAGCGAGCAATCATAATATAAGTAGCCTATTATGAATACGCTACCAAAGGTATTTCAATGTAAAAGTGTTTATTAACATGTTGCAGCAAAAAAATTATTAAGAGTGTAGTGTTTTGTTTTTATTATTATGCAAAGCTGAGTCCGCCGTCTGCTATTTTCACTCACTCCTATTACTTGAGATACACATTAGATACCTTGTTATGACTCAAAACCCACCCGCGTTACAATAACCGAGTGGTTAAAATGGTCGAATAAGAAAATGTTTGTTAAAACCAAAATTGATTTATTTAGATGAGATCCGTCTTTTAAAAAGCTTTTCTAGCTCACCCGGAAAACAAAAGGTGCACAAGGGCAAAACAAAGTCTTCCGCAGGCTCGCCGTGCTTCTCTAATCTACTCCTTTCTATTAAAAGGCGACACAATAAAACAAAAAGGTGTGAACTTCCTCCCAAATGGACGCAAAAGGCCTAGTTGCAGAAGTCCCATTAAACTGGCTCAGTTTCCCTTTTATTACTCAGCGTAAAGTGACTTGAAAATAAAAGCGCGTTTGGTTTCTGCCGTCACAAGTCTCCGTGTTTACACCTAGGCTACTTCCAGGTATCGAGCGCAGACATAAGTAGGCTACTCCACGAAACACAAGTAGCTAGATTACACAAGGGACAGACACTACAGCAAAGTAGCCACAAACCAACAAGCAGCTTACTACCGAAATGTTCCTTCTTGGAAACAAATAGTTTGTCAACAATTTGCATAAACAAAGCGGCATACAAGAGATGCGAATATGCTTGCACGGGGGGCTTTGTTAGTGCTGCTAGGAAGAAAAGATAAAAATACAGAATAAATTTATCTATTATCCACTATTCACTTGTAATTTTTGAGCCATTTAAATACAACGTGATTTGCGTGCACAAACGTTTTTTATCATTGTTTCTCTGGAATGCGATTTTCACGATGGTGCTACGACCAATACTGTACGTTCTACTGTACACGTGGGTTTCATATTTTTCATATTCAAATATTATGCCCCAGATGCAGAGATTAAAATAAATTTTGCAGTCAGAGCTAGATTAAACACTTATAATCAGTATGAAACCGAAGTTGACGTATGGAATATGAATTTGACATATGAAAAAAAAAGAAATATGCTTAGGCGTCAGCACCTAAAACCAGATAGCCACTGCGTGAAGGGGTTAAAATTACCAAGATAATACCGTGCACCGTGATAGTTTTAGCCAAGGTTACCTTACCCTCAAAAAGTCATACCGGCACATGCCTAATTAGTACTGGTTTATTCATTAGTACCCCTGTTAATTACTGCATGTAGCTATATTTATTTAGTCAATTTCCAGCAGAGGTCACCGACTAATAACTTTAAAAATGGCTTCCATTTTCAGGTCAATTTTTATCCACCGTTCTTGATTGGAAAGTTGAGGTGTAAGGAGCTTTCACTGGGTTTATGGCTTGTGTGTTGGCTTGGTTTGTTTGTGCTCAGCATGTCATATATTCGTATACATGTTTTTTTTGTGTTATATAGGTTATTTTGTCTCCTTTTATATTTTCTGACTGATTTCTCTGTCTTTTTTTCCTCTCAGTCTGACAGCCTCTCCAGCTCTTCACTCAGACCTTCCCGTTCCTCTGTATGTAATTTACAGTGCATAGCATTGCTCGATCTATTGTCATCAGATTATCACTAAATGCTGCTTAGCAGTGTTCTCTTGTGCAACACAAAAATTACATCTGTTCCCCATTCTCTCCATTTCACAAAGTCAGTACTTTTTTGGAACTGTGAAAATCTTTTTTATAAATGTGTTGTAATTTACCCAGGTCATGGATGTTACCTTTGAAATCATTTTCAACTCATTTAATGGGTGCATGTTTGACACAAGCGTATAGTTTGCCTTGGTTTCTTTTTTTTATTATTAGTTTGTACCTGCCATAGAAGTTCAAATTAAAAAAAGGAAAAAAGTCTTCCCACCAGTTTTTATACTCATTGCAATAACGCATGCAATCCTTTTCTGTGACGCTCATAATTTATTAAGTACAAGAACAGAGTTCGATGTGCAGATGAGAGCTGCCTCATTGTTGATGAGTCGGGCCTTAGGCTATCGCATGAGATGTGTCTGATATAGCAGATTTACTTGCAGTCATGGAATGCTGTTGAATTTTCTGGTCTGAGGCCTGTGCTAAATCAGGGGTACAGTGCGTCAGTGGCTTATTCATAACGGTTAGATGTTGATTTCTGGATGTTGAGGGCCTTCATCCCATTAGAGGCAGTGGGACAGGTGCAGTGACTCAGCTCCCCCCCCCCCCCCCCCCCCCCTGTGTCTCGGCAGAGTTCTGTGTACGGCGACCTCTATGGACTAAAGAAGACGCCCGTATCTAGCACCTCCCGGAAGGACCTGCTGGTCAGTTTAGCGCTGCTGTTGTGGAAACTCCACACAGTTTCACTGCTGTAGTCAAATATTAATGCACTCCCACTAGACAATGTAACCAGATGGACAGTCGCATCAAATGAGACATCAAAGCATTTCCATTTAGCAGCGTAAACGGATACACACAGACAGGGTCACGGTCTGGCTTATTACAAGTAGTTATTTAGTTAATGAATGGGGACCATCTTTTCCGTTTCATCTCATTAATTTGGCAAATGCTATGAGTATTCATTTTGACATGTACTTACAAATGCCTGAAATTTCCTGAAAAGCTGTAAAACTGTCAAATCGGTTGTGTTGCTTTCCAGCCAATGTTGCTCAGACAGCCGACTATAAATGAACCTTGCAAAAAATGGCATCCATTAAGGATGTGGATCTTTCGCTTGACGTTGATGCAATACGCATTGTGATACATGGGTTGAGATGTGATGCAAGGATGACGCAAGTCCATGTAGAACAGTACGTGGTGCAATGCGATACAGCGGCTTCTTCAACCAAAAATGCAGTCTTTATGACAGAAATGACCAGGATTTCTACATAATTTATTTGTGCCAAAGTGCATCTCAACCACATGGTCATAATCCAGCTACTTAAATTCAGTGTTTTCTGAGTCAAGTACATTACGTGAATGGTAAATTAAATGGAAAAGAGAAAAGTAAGACAAAAGCTATGATGTTTTCTAATGGCATGAGCCACATTGTAGTCAACAAAATTGTTGGCCGTTATCGCCAACAACAAAAAAAACTGGTTAACTTCAAAAAATGAACTTTGGTCCTCCAGTAATATAGCCAGTGATGAAGTGTAATCACTTAACTTGTAAAATAACTTAAGAGCAAACCAAGATGTGTAATTGCATGATACATTTTGTTGAAAGAAAAGTAATTTAAAGGGTAAGTTCGCTATTTTGGACCTTGGACCCTATTTGCGGTCCGTCTTCCATGAACCTGACCCATGAAGTCCATTTTTTCGCTGATCGGTCCAGTATTGAGTTCGGTACAGATTTCCTGTAGGCTCTCACTGGGCTACAATGGAAGGGAACGGGGCAATCAGAAATGTTATGGAAAAACAATGATAAATGTGCTTTTATAGCTCAGTGTGTATTCTTACGGTCTCAGTATGCTCTCCTGTGAAATGTAGGCTATCGCAAACGCAAACCGAACGTTGAAACAACAGTTCCATTTGAAACAGAACTATTTCTCCGACCGCACTACCTCGCACTGTAAACTTCCGCAGTCTAGCTACGTTGTAGAGAGGGGGGGGGGGGCGCTTGAAAAGCAGTTGATCACAAATCCTGACCTCCCGTTGGAGTTTACTAGCTAGTAGCCTACAGCAGAAATATTTGTAACGCAGTTTTTGTAATCATCATTTGTAATAATTCATCACAGCAATGGTGCGCGAATGTGCAGTCCCCGGTTGTGGGAATAAAATGTCTGGACGCTCAAATACCAGTTTTCACAGGCTTCCGTTCTCTGACCCAGAAAGATTGAGACTTTGGCTGGTTGTCTTACGGATCGACATAAACACTCCAGTCAATCAACTCTGTTTGGCAGCAGACTCGCGAGTTTGTGGAGCGCATTTCGACGCTACTGATTTCTGTAACCGCAAATCAGAAGCAAAACACTGGTTTCTAAAGAACACAGCTGTTCCTCGTGTCGGACCTGCAGCACTATCAAGCACCGGAGCGGAGGTAAGTTATATTTAGCTATAATGTTACTAACATTTTTATTTTTTTTGAGCGCGTCCTCTGACCCAGCACTCAATACCAACTAACAAAATCCGAGCTTGACATAAGTTGTTTTCTTGTAACAAAACTGTCGGAAACGTTCATCAACTATAACTTTTTACAATTCTATAATGTTTTATTTACAAATGCTTGACGCATGGTGTCCTGTCCAAAGTTCTCATCTATCACATATCTGTTGGCAGTCATAGTGTAATGGTAATCAATGGAGATGATCCAGTGTCATCCACGGATACATCCAGGTTTTCAATGGCATTCGGTAGCAACAGATCCCACTCCCTACAACACAAACTTTCCTCCTCTCTGGGCATCTGCTTGCACCTCTTGCAAGAACACCAAAAGTCCCCCGAAATTCTTGGTCTAGCCTCGGCAGCAACTTCGGATAACATTACCTGCGCAACTTCAGCCTCTCTCTCTTCTCTTGCTCTCTTATCATCCATCTCTTGTAGTTCCGTGTCCGTGTATTCTGGCTCAAATCTGTAGCCAGTAACGTCAAAGTCAAAATCAAATTCTTCGTCTTCGTAATCATTATAGTCATCCATCATCCAAGTTTTTTTGTGGAAATTGTAGCCTACGTTGCTGCAGGTAAACAAACGCAGACTGCTCAGCTAGATAGTTTCGTAAACGGCCGGCACACCTTCCCGCTCCCCTACCCCCGACACATAGTACTCCGCGGGAGCAGCGAAAACAAGCAACAGAGAAATGCTTACTTCCAAGCCATGCCAAGCACGTAAAAATGTTCGGATTGAGATACATTTCACAGGAGAGCATACTGAGACCGGTAACAATACACCCTGAGCTTCCCGTCTCATTTATTGTACATGAAAGCACATTTATCGAACATTTCTGATTGCCCCGTTCACTTCCATTGTAGCCCAGTGAGAGCCTACAGGAAATCTGTACCGAACTCAATACTGGACCGATCAGTGAAAAAATGGACTTCATGGGTCAGGTTCATGGAAGACGGACCGCAAATAGGGTCCAAGGTCCAAAATAGCGAACTTACCCTTTAATTAAATAATGAAATCAAGTTTATATATCTGCCACTGACCTAAAAAATGACCAAGGAAGAAAGCTTTCTTTAGCTAGAGAGTTGGCAAGTGAGAGAGAGAGAGAGAGAGAGAGAGAGAGAGAGAGAGAGCTATCGACTTCTTAAAACTGAAAGTGAAAGATTAAAACTTTATCATTATGAGAAGGCACTCTGCGGGACACTCTACCTGCCACAATCTGGATTCAAGATCAGACCTTTGGGCCCATTCACATGCAGAGTCTTAATATGAGCCACCCAGCAACCCCCTTTCTTGATTGCTTTGCTATTTGGGTGACTAGTTGGCTAACTCAAGACATATTTAAGGTATCTCGCTAAAGGTAGTGGACAAAGCTCATCACCATTAGTTTGTTCTCTATACAATTTTGAACTCAATTTTAAATTCAAGGGAGTTGCAGTCCAAAACTGTATATTTATGTGTAATAACAAATACATTAGGAAGAACAAATTAGATTAAAATAACAAAAAAAAAAAGAAAAAGCAATGCAGGCCATGCTCTATAAGGCATTTTTTTATTTTTTTATTTAACCTTTATTGCATGATACATGCAATAAAGGTTTAACACCGCTGTTGGTGTTTGGCTAATTATGCTGTATGACCTAATTATGCTGTATGACCTCATAGTAAGTAGTGCTAAAGTATATACTATATGACTGTATGATCTCATGGATAAAGTAAGTAATACTGAAACTTACAGTACCAGTCAAAAGTTTGGACACAACTACTCGTAGAAAGTTTTTTTTTTGTTATTTTTTTTTGTTATTTTTACTGTTTTCCACATTTTAGAATAGTAAAGACATCAACACTATCAGATAACACAAATGGAATTATGCAAAGACCCAAAAGAAAGTGTTAAACAAATAAAAAAGGTCTTATATTTTAGATTCTTCAAAGTAGCCACCCTTTGCCTTGATAACAGCTTTGCACATTTTTCCTGGAAATAAGGTGTCAAGAGTCTTTTGATATCCTTTTATACAGAGTCATGATAGCATCACCTGTTTACCTGTGGAATACTTGTTTACCACAGAAGTTGGTTGAGAGAATGGCAAGAATGTGCAAACCCGTTATCAAGGCAAAGGGTGGCTACTTTGAAGAATCTAAAATATAAGACCTTTTTTATTACAATTTGTGATATCTCATTGTTGTGTCTTTACTATTCTAAAATGTGGAGAACAGGAAACTTTAAAAAAACCTACGAGTAGGTGTGTCCAAACTTTTGACTGGTACTGTATACTGGATGACTTTTATAGCTAAATATTGTAATGGTAATTAGAGGGTGTGACATTTTCAGATTTTCTCTAAATGGTGACAGGCTGATTTATTCTTTCAGATTTTCAGATTAAATTTTTTCTAAACATTTAAGAATCTGCCGGGGGGTACTCTTTTACTCTAGTAAACGGCCCCACCCCTAATGCTCATGTAAGTACTGCATGACATCAAAGTGCTCATGACTCTTGGCTCTGCTTTCTATTCATGTTCAGAATTACTTGTTTTCCCTTCAGACTGGACTGTTCCATGACCAAAGGAAATACAGCAGCCTAAAGAACAGCAAACCTCTTCCTGCCTATCAGCCTAGAGCGTGTCCACCTCTCCCTCCTCTCCCTTCATATCAGACTAGGGTGTGTTCTTCTCTCCTCCTCCTGCCTATCAGTCTAGAGCATGTCCACCTCTCCCTCCTCTCCCTTCATATCAGACTAGGGTGTGTTCTTCTCTCCTCCTCCTGCCTGTTAGCCAAGAGCGTGTCCACCTCTCCCTTCATATCAGACTAGGGTGTGTTCTTCTCTCTCTCCTCCTGCCTGTTAGCTTAGGGTGTTTCCTCCTTTCTCTTCTCCTCCCGCCTATCGGCTTAGGGTGTGTGTCCCTCTCCTTCCTTTTCCTGCCTGTTAGCCTAGGGTGTGTCCTTCTCTCCCTCCTCCTTCTACCTGTCAGCCTGTGGTGTGAAATGCTTTGTATTTAAATAGAAGAAACCATTCATAAGACCAGGCCATGTTTATTTAGAAATGTATTTTCAAAGATGAAAACAAGATCTGTAATCTTGCGAAAACATTGGCTGCATGAAACGGAGTATGGGTCGGGACAGCCAGTCCTAGGCATAGTACTATCACTGTTTGACACAATGACTGTTCTTTCTCCTCCTCTCTCAATGCACTGTCCTAACACTGCCTGGCACTGTGACTCGACACTCTTTCTCTCTCTCTCCCAATGCAGTCTTCCTCTGTGTACAACGAGCCCGTGGGGATGTCCCGGAGCCACAGGGTTAGTGTGATAGCGTTGGCGCCCCATAAGGGCGCAGTTCAGTCAGGATTCCTGTGCTCTGTGCGTTAACCATAGCGTTTCTGAGATGACACATTCCTCCCGTCTCACAGGCCACTCCCACCTCCGGCACCGGGCTGACTCGCAGCCAGAGCCTGGTGCGTGACACATCTGTGCATGCCTCATTCTGCCCGCGTTTATCATCTCGCCGAGTGGCTTAAACGCAGCGCGCCGAAAATCAGCTGCGCACGGAGAATGTCAGTTTCAGCATTCCCAGCTGTCTAATTTACAGCAAGCCTAGAACCTGACCAGATTCCTCCTGTCCATGACACAAGCTGGCCTTATTACTGGCTGAGCTTTTCATTACAGTAAACAGGGAAATGCTAAACCGTCCTACGAGCGGAGCTTTTCATTAGATTGAACACAGAAATGCTAATACTTCCTACCTGTGGAACTTCTCAGTAGATTGAACAGGGAAACGCTAAACCCGACTACCAGTGGCGTGTTTCATTACTGCGAACAGAGAATTTCTAAACCTTATTGAAAAGCCAAGCTTTATCTACAGAGTACTCTCTCAACACTTGAATGCAAAGGTAAATGCTAAGTCATACTTGCAAGTGGTTAATAGCATACAGTGAGTGGGGAATGTCAGTATTTAGGGATATCTGAGTAATTCAAGGGAATATAAATGGTCAGAGTTGTGTTCACGTGAGTCACATGATCTCTCCCAAACAGTGTTTTTGGCGCAGGCTGATTTTAGGTGTGCCGTGTCTTGCATGATGGCTGTTGGACAGCAGATCTTATCTTTCACCGGCTGTGAAGTTCACGAGTTTATACTCTATGTTCAAACCTTTTGAAATGAGAGAATCTGCGTTTGGCCTAAAGGTTCATTTGAGATTTGAGTGTAGCCTTGTACTGATTCGTATTTGTACCTAACCTGTATTACTGTTTTTTTGTTGTTGTTGTTGTTTTAAAGTTCTGATAATATGAGAGCATGTTAAATCTGTGCCATGTCTGTGTGGTGTTTTAGGGTGTGCGATCACTAGTACGGAGAGGAAATTCCATTCCTCTGGTGTTGATATGTGTGGGTCTCCTTTTTGCCTTCAGGCTTCTTTGTATGATGACGACCTCTACGGCTCATATAATTCAAGAACTGTAAGTGCTATGACTGTACTGTAGTTAGCGTGCGTGCGTGTCTAGTATGTGTATGTGTGTGAGTAGTATGTGTGTTAGTGATGTCGCCCTGACTCTATCCCCACAGCCCTCTGAGTGCAGCTGGGGAACAAGCAGCTCCACACAGAGCAGCCCTGTGGTAAGACCCTGAACATAAAACACAGACACACACACATTTGTCTGTTGCTGAGAACCTGCATGATGTGGATTAATGTTCAAGACACTAACACATGCATATACATGAACGCGCGCACACACCATGAGCTGGCCGGTTACACTGTGCCATATATAAGCACAAGATCTGATACATCCAATATTTATAACCAGTTTAGGTATGTCAAGAATCAACACGTTTGCGCTTTCCCATGTGCTGCAAAGACTCCTGGCCGCTGCCACGGCAAAGTAAGCCGGCCAAAAGTACGGCAGGCCCAGGAGCCTGGAGAGCACACCAACAGTGCATGTTACCACAGTGTGGTCAGTCACAGTTCAGTGTGTTCCAGCATGAAAGCAGACCGACAGTGTATCCACGCAACTGCTGGCTATGGTGATGCACGGAGACCACAGTGGATGTCGATTTACAGTAACTGCTGTTTATATTGATAGCTTCTTCACTGCATGGCACTGTGATGAGGACGCGTTCACGACGGACCGTTCGTCTGCTCTTATGGAAAAGGGCACCCCCGTGGCTACGCATGCCAGCGAGCGGGTAGCTGTGCAGTACGTCCCGTGGACATTTCTAACGCCGACCAAACTGCATGTGGTCGACTGGCCTCCCTTCTTACGGAAGGTGAATTCAGATTGACCGTCATCACAACGACTGCATAGCGTAATGGACTGCTTGCAGCATTGCGAATCCCGCAGCGAAATGAGCAGAGAGAAGACTCGCCCTCATTTAAAAAATAGACATTTAATCTGATGATGGCTTGTGTCATTAATGCCTCACAAGAATCAATTTTTTCCCTTAGAAATAAATCGCTTCCCATTGTTTTTCAGTAGAAAATGTCAGCCGTGGCTATGCTTTTTCAAAGCCTCTGAGTATATAAGGTTATATTTCAGAAATAAAAATCAAGTTTCCAAGCATAAATGTGGGCACGCCACATTTACATTAAATTTACGTTTAGAAGACACTCTTACCCAGAGTGAAACACAGCTGTTTACGTGCAATGCAGTTTACACAGCTTTTTTTTGTTTAATATAAATATTTTTTAAGTTAACGTAGATACTGGCAGTTTTCGAGCCCCAGCGTGTATGTGCTGTATTATCATGTCTGTTTTCATATTCTGCTCGTTTGCAGTACAGAAATATCCTATTTATTTGCACCTATGGATGCGCCCAAGTTATTTTTGTCAACAAATAGGTTCTTGTGAAAAATGCTTGCCTTGTGTGAACGAGTTTGGAGATTTACGGGGACATGTTTTGTGCTCTGTGGGGATGAGTTTGGAGATTTACAGGGATATGTTTGGTGCTCTGTTTGGGTGTTTGTCTGCTTTACTGTCAAAAAGTAGCTTTTCTAGGAAGAACTTTCTTATCTGTTGTAGCACTAGTAAGTGACAGCGAACCATAAACAATTGCCATTTAATTATGAAAATGGATTTATGCAGCCTGATATATTCCACATAAAATGCTATAATAATAGGGATTCTGTAGCTTGTAGTGAATAGCCATCACCGTTTCAATATGGTAATGTCCTGTTTGCAAGGTATTACACTGCCCGGCCAAAAAAAAAGTCACCATTGCACCCGTCATGCATAGTGCCCACTGTACAAGCCTCTGGAGGCAGTGTTATGATCTGGGGTTGCTTCAGTTGGTCAGGTCTAGGCTCAGTAACATTATGCAGCAATAAAATGAAGTCAGCGAAGTACCTGAATGTACTGAATGACCAGGTTATGACAATGCCAAGATGCATCGGGCTCAAATTGTGAAAGAGTGGTTCAGAGAGCATGAGGAATCATTTTCACACATGAATTACCCACCAGATTCCTGACCTTAACCCCATTGAAAGTTTTTGGGATGTGCTGGAGAACACTTTACGGAGTGGTTCGACTCTCCCGTCGTCAATACAAGATCTCAGCCAAAAACTTATGCTACTCTGGATGGAAATAAATGTTGTGACATTGCATAAGGTTGTCGAAACAATGCCACAACAAATGCGCGCCGTAATCAAAGCTAAAGGCGGTCCAACAAAATATTAGAGTGTGCGACTTTTTTTTTGGCCGGGCAGTGTATATTGTTGATATGGCCTATAAGATACAAATAATGGCTCTTGAAGTTAATATTTAAATAGTAAATATTTAATTTTCACTCTTAATATTCCCATGTAGAACTGAGCACTGTAGAGAAAATGATAAATTGGTCAGCAAATTCAAAACAAATTACAGTGTGAGAAGGGTCGCTTATAAGAAATACATTTCAGACTGTAATACTTTGCACCTATTATACTTGTGTGATGCATGAAGATGAGTAGCTACCTCTGTATGTGGGCAAGCTGGAGAGCAAAGGTGATATTACATTTGTGCCTGAGTGACAGCATTGTATGCAAAGGGCAACACGAGTCATTCTCTGAAAATGATTTATAGGCCATTGCAATCGTTTATGACTATATTGGGATGTTCTGCCAGTACACACCCAGCTAAAAGACTGATTGCTTGCAAACAAATGACTTCTCCTTTAGATGTTCCTGTTTCCAGAGAATAACTATGGACCCTGCCATTAAGATACCTCTGATGTTCCCTCTCGCAGCGCCGCCCGCTGGTGCATGCTCGTTGATCACATTGATTGCAGTCTGTGCTCAGTGCACGACCAGTGCTTATCAACAAAAGATATTTTACCTGGATAGCATGGCGAAAATGTGCATGTGTGAGATGATGAGTATGAAATCGGAGGTGTATTGTGTACATGTGCGAGAGGGTGAGTGTGAAATTGGAGGGGTGCTGAGTACATGTGCAAGAGGGTGAGTGTGAAATTGGAGGGGTGCTGTGTACATGTGCAAAAGGGTGAGTGTGAAATTGGAGGGGTGCTGTGTACGTGTGAGAGGGTGAGTGTGAAATTGGAGGGGTGCTGTGTACGTGTGAGAGGGTGATTGTGAAATTGGAGGGGTGCTGTGTACATGTGTGAGAGGGTCAGTGTGAAATTGGAGGGGGTGCTGTGTATATGTGTGAGAGGGTGAGTGTGAAATTGGAGGGGTGCTGTGTACATGTGTGAGAGGGTGAGTGTGAAATTGGAGGGGTGCTGTGTACATGTGTGAGAGGGTCAGTGTGAAATTGGAGGGGTGCTGTGTATATGTGTGAGAGGGTGAGTGTGAAATTGGAGGGGTGCTGTGTACATGTGTGAGAGGGTGAGTGTGAAATTGGAGGGGTGCTGTGTACATGTGTGAGAGGGTCAGTGTGAAATTGGAGGGGTGCTGTGTACATGTGTGAGAGGGTCAGTGTGAAATTGGAGGGGTGCTGTGTACATGTGTGAGAGGGTCAGTGTGAAATTGGAGGGGTGCTGTGTACATGTGTGAGAGGGTCAGTGTGAAATCGGAGGGGTGCTGTGTACATGTGCGAGAGGGTCAGTGTGAAATTGGAGGGGTGCTGTGTACATGTGTGAGAGGGTCAGTGTGAAATCGGAGGGGTGCTGTGTACATGTGCGAGAGGGTCAGTGTGAAATTGGAGGGGTGCTGTGTACATGTGTGAGAGGGTCAGTGTGAAATTGGAGGGGTGCTGTGTACATGTGTGAGAGGGTCAGTGTGAAATTGGAGGGGTGCTGTGTACATGTGTGAGAGGGTCAGTGTGAAATTGGAGGGGTGCTGTGTACATGTGTGAGAGGGTCAGTGTGAAATTGGAGGGGTGCTGTGTACATGTGTGAGAGGGTCAGTGTGAAATTGGAGGGGTGCTGTGTACATGTGTGAGAGGGTCAGTGTGAAATTGGAGGGGTGCTGTGTACGTGTGAGAGGGTGAGTGTGAAATTGGAGGGGTGCTGTGTACATGTGTGAGAGGGTCAGTGTGAAATTGGAGGGGTGCTGTGTACATGTGTGAGAGGGTCAGTGTGAAATTGGAGGGGTGCTGTGTACATGTGTGAAATGGGAGACGGGGTCCTCATGTCTTTTTAATATTCTTAGTCCTCCGATGACGGCAGCTCCAGCACCGTGTCCCAGGACCGATACAGTCGCGGGAGGAGGGACAGCGTGGTGAGCTGCAAGCATGTTGGGAACGGTCTATGTACCCTTCTGAAAAAGATGGGGACATTTCAGCTCCATCGGGGTGGGGGGGGGGGGGGGGGGGGCGTGGTTGCAGATAAACCTCAATGGAAGGAAATTATTTAGATTACCTTAGACTGGGAACTGATGTAAGACAGGTGTGTAGCATACAGCTGCTGAGGTGGCATGAGGGGGGCGGGGCCTTACTCTGTTGGCTCCTGCCTTCCCTGTGCTGGCAGCCCGTGTAAGATCAGCCACTGGTATACCACTGGTCCACTGTTTTTCACTTATTTTCCTACACTGTGCTCCGTTGCCATCTGAAATGACGTGTTACAATGAATATAGTAGTAAACGTTAGAAGATAGTATTAGATGTGCCGGTACTATTAAAATAATGAGCATAAATCAGTCTTGTAAACCGTTTCCACTGTTTTTTAATTCTTCTAAACACATAACATCTCTGATTCTGTTTACCACACTGATATGCTATTTACTTACTCATTTAAGGCTGCTCTTATCATTTTCACCATTACAACCCTGCAGACTTACAGTAACCTGCTAATGAAGTTTAAGGGGCTAGCCATTGGTTCTCTCAGCATGATATGTTATATTTATTGTATTTTTGCATGCGTTTTGATTACACACTGGGATTTCATGAATCCACATAGGTCTCCAAATTTCATGGTGTCATGGAGGTAGCTGGGGAAAAAAACCTCAAACAGAGTTGACTGAACAGTGTGATCTTACGCAGAGGGAGAACAGATTGAAACATAGCAAAACCGTCTTTTCCAACTGCAGTATGCTGTTAATGTTTGTTCTGCTGCTAATCTCGCCAGGTCTCTTGAAAAAGAGATTTTAGTCTCAATGAGACTAAACTGGTTAAATAAAAATGAACTAAAATGTTCCTCAGGTTTGGAGGGGATTTGTCTGCTCCTTAAGGAGAGAATCCTTGCTAAATGAAGATGGATTGTATATTTATTTGTAGTATATGCCTTGAAATGGCAATTCAATTCTGTGAAGAAGCATAATGCTGTACTAAAATATATTGTTGAAATGTACATAGTATGTTGTCAGTCAAAAATCTGATTCCAGTCATTAAAAGGAATTCATAATGAAACTAAGAGCATTGCTTGATCAGCATTGTGTTAACATATGGTGGATCATAATGTAGGCTTCTAATGGGTCAAAGGCAGCCAACTGAAATGTATTCAGTTTATAAAGGGTTGTGGCTGCTTGTGTGCTCTCGTGTTTTGTGCATTTTCAGTGCACGTATGTAAAAATCAAGTCATATGTAATCTTTGATGAAACGGCACAACTCATCTAAACACCGCAACATAATTCATAGGCATATGTGCAGTACTGAAAAAATGTGCAGAGCATCATTAGTGCGAGCGAATGACCTGAACTACGTTCATCCTCGCCGTCTCCCTCAGTCTCTCTCACTTGACCACGTCCGTCGTCACCCTCTCTCTCTTTCTGTCTGTGTCTCTCGCTCCGTTGTGTAGTCCTCTGATTTCTCTGACATCAGCGAAACGGCAGCTGACTATTTCAGCCGCTCCAACCGTAGGGGCAGCATTGTGTCCGACCTGGATGAGCTGAGCATCCCAGACCTGGACAGCGTGAGTGCCGGGGCGGGGCGGGGCCGGGCCCCCCGCCTATAAGCATGCTGTGTGCTTTAGGTAGCCTTTGTGAATGAGCGGCTCGTTCCGACAAATTATCCGTGTGGGAAGCTGGTGGTATAATAAAAGGGTGCAAGTTTGTGGTGTAAGGAAACCTCCTCCACTGTCTCATTAACTGCTGTTGCCCTTATAATAATTTTGTGGTCTGATGAACTGGCTCCTGAAACTACCCTGTCCCATCCACTGTCATGTTTCTGATGTGTTTGACGCATTCTAATCCTGAGCTAACATGAATGATATAAATGAGTATTACAGGAGCAGAAAGAGATTACAGGAGGTACAGACCAGGGACTATGCATTAAACATCACTAACATATCTCTACATACAGTAGAAATGACTTGACTGTGCATATAGTGAGTAACCGTTAGAGGAGTTTGCCCTTGTGTGTGCTAACTTGCTCATAGTTAGAGTAATATTACACCCCATGATGACTTAACTCAAGATGTGAAGTGATGAGGTATTGGGGTTGGCTATTGAGGTATTGTAATTGGCCTGTTGGGGTATTGGGTTGAGGTATTGGGATTGGCTATTTCCAGGTCACGGGAACCAAGGTTGAGGTTTTTACAGTTGGGCTTTAGTCATTGATGGATATTCACTCTTTGCATTGGTTTGATTATAAATTTGTCATTACACATCTGAATAATGAGGAATAACTGCAACATTGTCATGTTGAACTATTGTGTTTTTTGTACTGTGCAATACTAACCCTTGTTTTTTTTATATATAGTTAAAGCTCACATTTGATTGCCTTAAAGGACCACTGCCACATAGAATCTTAAAAAAAATGGAATGTATGTGTTCTAAGGGAGATTTGTATGGTAAATCCAAATCTGTCAATGATTTTCAGTTACGGAAATTTCCTAATAAGTTATATTGAAAAAATCATCTTGGATGGGAACGGCCCTAAAAATTCTGGACAAAAGCCTGACTCGACTACGTAATCCATGTGACGTCATCAAGAACGAACGTCTTGCTGCATCCGATCGACCGCCATATCTACACACGCAAATATTCTACTCGACACAAAATATGGCAGATGATTACGTTAATGACTCATCTGAGGGATCTGGGAGTGATCTATTTTCTGATTCAGAATCCTCTGATCACAATCCACAATTAAAAACCTTTTTTTTTTTTTTTCCTAAGGCCTAAGAAGGCAGGAAAAAAAACACACACAACCACTGTTTATGCGGTATTTTCCTTCATTTTTGGACATTTGCATTTCATCCCATACAGCAGAACCAAATAAAAAACTCTCAGCAAAACTAATTCCTAATATTGGCGGTGATCTAGATAATAAACACAGATAATAAACATATGGTGAGTTGAGTCCCCAAGTATACGCAGCCAAATTGACCTAGTTTAGACCCATGTCTGCATCATCAGAAAGTGATGTTAAATGGTGGAAAAGGGTGATTAAACGATGCCCTCGAGCGAGTTGTCTGTAGCGTACCATATCAGCCTAACAGCCCTAAGCCACAACTGGGGCCTACGTAGGTAAAACAATAGGACTTCCCCTCATTTTGTTCTGCTTTTCAGCAGCTGTTCTCCCAGTTTTCTTCCTAGCCATCTCATCACCAGCACCTGTCTGAACTTTGCTGTTCATCAGCACTGGAATGGCATCAGGCTTTAGGCGCTTCAATTTTTTCATTCCAAACTGGGAATACAAGCCGTCTTCGAAGGTGCAGTCTTCGAAGTGTGTACTGCACACTACACTTGAATTGCTCCGGCCTTCCACCTACCCCTGGTCAGCTTCACTTTTGTCATCCATAATTTGTGAAGATTCGCAGATTCGTCTTTGGGAAACAAATGGAGGCTTACTCCATCCTTTGTTTTATTGCTACAACCAGCTTCAACGAATCTTGTCGTTATCCCAAGCTACAAACTTTTAAAACCTCCAAAAACATTTATACAATACAAACTAACAATAGGAAATCACGCGTGTAAAAGCTATAGAAAGTAGTGAAAGGCCGTGGCCAGCCCGATCTAATCGTTCTTTAGTTGACGTCAGAAGGTCATGTGATGTACAGCTTGACAACCTCAATTTTTTTAGGGGGCGGGGCGGGGCGTAGTTAGGTGCAAAGGTCATTTAAAATATGCAAAAATTGGTTATAATTTTCAATCAGTCATTTTAAAAAAAAATACATCGATGATTTCATGATGACGGGACTCACATTTATCCCAATACAAAGCAAAAATTCCGCATTGCAGTGGTCCTTTAAGTTTATTTTTATTTATTCAGATGTCAGGGTGATTGGACAGACTTGTACCGTACTTAACTGTGCGCTGCTTCATAACTGAATGGGTTGTGTGAAATTTAAAGGCTTCAAGGGTTGCTCTGAGAAAAGGAAGACTTGAAGGAAGCATGTTTGTGTGACCAACTAAGGCACTTTGAACTCATTAGTTGTCTTGTGGTGTGAAGCATGAACTGCCAAATGTATGAAATTGAACAATGAAGTAAACTGCGCTGGGAGCCTTAATTCCTGCCTTAGTGTGGATAACACTGCTTATTCCCTTTTTCTTTCAGCTGGATGAAAAATGTGATAAGCAGTTCACAGAATACAGTCGGGTGAGTACCCTAGGCCTCTGAGCTTCAGCACACACACACAGTGGACTTTAGCGCGCACACAGGGGACTATAGAACGCACAGACAGGGGACTTATATTTTACAAATTAATGTTAAATATTGCCAAACCACCTCCTTGCATACTTAATTCTGAAGTAATTAAGCCTTTAGCTGCATTTTTTTCTGTCTTCTTTTTCTAGATTCTGATGGGCTCTCTGTCATTTCTGTCATGGCTAACCAGCTAGCTAGTACAGTTAACCCAATACTTGTTTAAAAGAGCTACTGCACTACTAGATTCTGTTGAGAAACAGTGCAGTGTTATGTGGTTAGAAGCAGAGACTTAGATCTACCATTCCCCAGTAAGACTCCAAAGCCTGGAATGAAATTATGTTTGAATTTATAGGATCAAAGATTCTGAATTAAATCGTGTTTGAATGTTTAAAGATCTAAGGTGACCTCATGTTTACTCAGCTGTAATTGTCTAGTCCCCATTTCGGTCACCAGACCCCTGCACGTAAATTGAAATTGGACCGGGCAAAAGTGCAGGCATGTGAATGAGGATTCATCCTGAGAGAGAGAGAGCTGTTGGATGATTGGCTAGAAGCCTCGTGTTTGTGACACTTGCCTTTCAGCCACCGTCTCGATGCACCACCCCGGCCCTCTCGGCGGCCGCCCTGGCCACTCTGGGAGGTTCCTCGTCCCGCAGGGGGAGCGGAGACACTGGGAGCGTCGTGGACCCAGACGCTTCTCTCACCGAACTGAGGGTAAGACTTCTGTGCAGCTGCAGCTATGAGTTCAGCAAACTGAGGGGAAGATCACGTCTGCGCAGCTGCAGCTATGAGTTCAGCAAACCGAGGGGAAGATCACATCTGCGCAGCTGCAGCTATGAGTTCAGCAAACCGAGGGGAAGATCACATCTGCGCAGCTGCAGCTATGAGTTCAGCAAACCGAGGGGAAGATCACATCTGCGCAGCTGCAGCTATGAGTTCAGCAAACCGAGGGGAAGATCACATCTGCGCAGCTGCAGCTATGAGTTCTGCAAACCGAGGGGAAGATCACATCTGCGCAGCTGCAGCTATGAGTTCAGCAAACCGAGGGGAAGATCACATCTGCGCAGCTGCAGCTATGAGTTCTGCAAACCGAGGGGAAGATCCGTCTGCGCGTTTGGATCTTGTACTTTTTATTCTCATTGACATCACCATTATTAGCTTCCAGCAACAGTGCCCTCTCTGCTATTTTTAAATGTTCTAGCATAAACTATGCAATAATAAGTAACCATGTTATTCATTATTATAACTATAAATTATAATAAGATAATATACTATAATATGAATAAGAGCTTAATTCGCATTTAATGTATGAATAAACCTACTGAATTAGCACTTATAAGTTTTAATGATATAATAAACTATGATCTGAATAAAAGTATAATTTGCATTTAGTGTATGAATAAAACCATTTTGTTAGCACTTAACATGAGATTTAGCCATATGATGGAACACATGTACCCAGTGGCATGCTTTTAGTGAGCAACCGTGCTGTATTTATGACTTTCAAGGTCTACAAAGCTAGGCAGTGCACAAAGCATAATCGGCTAATTGACATGCATAGGCTAATCGGCTAGGTAGTGCCCACGGATTAATCTAGTAAAAGGCGCAAACGGAGTAAACAATTTATTTGCACACGTGGAATAGCCTGCTAGCTATCACACAAAGATTTGCTATTCATCTAATTTGCTCTAATTTCACTGAACTAATTAGCACACGGAGGATTTCAAATATTTAGTTTCCAGGATGATTTTAGGGAGAAACCGTGTGATGTCATTTTTATCTGGCTTTTATGCACAGCACGCAAGGCTTTCTTTACCACTAGGTGATATCAAAGATGGAAGGATGTCAAATAAATGGGTAAAGAAACTAAATACCGCTGTGTGAAGCATTTCCTCCTGACTCAAGGCTATGGCGTTTCAACTGTGTCAGTGCTGTCATTTCACCCAAACCCCTCCCCAATTCATCTTGTTTGTTCAACAGGATATCTATGATCTTAAGGACCAGATACAGGATGTAGAGGGGAGATACATGCAGGGACTTAAAGAGCTGAAGGTAGAGGGGCTGTAGCTCCCAGCATGCTTTCTGTTTCCCCCGTACCTGCACCCGTGACTGCGGTGAGCTATGAGCGTGTATCCCCAGCCCTGCTCCCCGGGTCCCACTGCGCCTCCAGCAGACGTGTTCATCTCTCAATCCAAAGCTCATCCGATTGGTTCTCTAATGTAAATACGAACATTAAGGCTTTCGGCGAATGTGACCAAGGTTGGCGCTAACTTGAAGGGAGGCATGCATGGTGGGTCCCCTGGACCGGGCTGTTAGAAGCACAGACCTAACCTTTAACCTCCTCACCCCTGTTGGAGTTCACCTCCTAGTGACGGCATTACGTCTGCTGTTCGTCAGCGCTTTCATACTGCAAGACCAGCATTTAACTTTCTTTTCTGCCATAGTTTGAATCTAATTCAGCGCACAGGTCCTACGCATAGATATGATTTGTGTGCTTAAAACAGCGTTCAGATACATGACGGTACATGAAGGTAGATGTACATAAATGTGAGTTGAGCAGAAATCCAGTTGAGACTGCCGGTTAGCGAGTGTGTAGATGACTAGCATGTAAAGCACTGCTTTATTAGGGTGAAATATAGTTCCTGCTTACAAACTTCTGTTCTGCTAGCTCGGAACCTTCTGATTTAACCCAGATGACTGGGGTTTTGAAACGAGTGCTTCACCATGTTAAAAATAGTACGTTACTAACACACTGTGAATGTTGGCATGCCTCTCACTGTGGTAAATCACAAGTGTTCTGGACTCAGTCAGTCCCCCCATGTCTTTTGTTGTTGTTGTCGTAAACGGTTGTTGTTCCTTTTACAGATGTCAAATTGTTACATGCTTCAAATATAAATCTGTCTCTGAAGATTGGTTATTACTACACTTCTTCTTCTGCTGTTCATCCTTTTCATGAATGTCAAACCACTTTATGGTGAAGGGTGGGGGAAACTCACCTCAACCACCGCCTGGGTGGTGCACGGCAGCCATTTCAGAGCACAACACTCCGCACACATCAGCTGAGGAAGAGGAGGGGAGGGGGATTATTCTGACAGTTAAACTGGAGCATGATTAAGTGACCAGATTAAACCAGTTTGGGTCAGGGCACTGGGGAAATCCTAATTCCGTCCAACAGATTGAGCAGAGTGAGTCAGGACCTTAGTTTAATGTCTCGTCCGACAGTGCCACTTCGCTTCAGCCATTTGCAAATGCAGGCTACAGGGATTCCTTAAAGGGATGAATAACGCAAGCTGCTCCTATTATACCTCTATGTGTACCTGCATAGGTCCTGGTTCAAATGATACCTGATTTCTTTCTAAACATTTACAGCCTCTGCAAGTCTTTTCAGTGCATAAGAATTTAGAATAGGACAATAGAAGTTGTTAGTTAAAATGAATAGCGTGGGTTAGTCCTTCTTGGTGTGATATGTGCATAAATGACTGTTTTCTCTGCTCATCAGAATGTTTATGTGTTAATGTAATGTAGCGAGGTTGTGAAACTGTCACTTGCCTGAAAGATGTGTGCTAACCATGCAGGAGTCGCTCTCTGAGGTGGAAGAGAAATACAAAAAAGCCATGGTGTCCAATGCACAACTGGACAACAACAAGGGAAACCTCCTGTACCAGGTGGACACGCTGAAGGATGTGATCGAGGAGATGGAGGAGCAGATGGCAGAGCTGCATCGAGAAGTCGAGGAGAGGTCTAAGGTAGAGTCACCATCCTCTTGAGAAGCTGACGAGTCTAAGGTAGTCTCCATTCTCTCTCGATAGCGGTATAAGGTTGGCTTCATTAACCTTGAGAAGCTGATGAGTCTAAGGTAGTGCTACATCTTAGGAGGTTTTATTGAGTTCTAGTGCATGGATGGGCTCTGCAGTTGGGTATCAGGTGAATCTGAGGTGAATCAATAGGCTCCTAATTGGTGAAATTGTGGATATATGGCCACTAAAACTAACCATTTGATAAATAATGAAAAAAAGACAAAGAAAATGATAACGAGCCAAACTTGCAGTGTTAATACATTTTAGAAAAACTTGATGAGGAAACTTAAAAACTCACATTTCAACTACCTAATTAGGAGCCAATTGATTCACCCCAGTCTTTAATTTGATCAGTTTAAAAAAAATGTTACCTACACTACTCACAAAAAGTTAGGGATATTTGGCTTTCGGGTGAAATTTATGGAAAATGTAAGTTCACGCTACAGTGATATTATACGTATCATGAAAGTAGGGCATTTAAGTAGAAGCATGCAATGGTGATTTCCTCATCTCAAACAATTTATTGAAACAAAAGCCAACAACAGTGGTGGGTATACCACAACAAAAATGTCAATGTCTCAATAACTTGTCATGTGCCCTTGAGCATCAATTACAGCTTGACAACGACGTCTCATGCTGTTCACAAGTCGACTTATTGTCTGCTGAGGCATGGCATCCCACTCTTCTTGAAGGGCGGCCCTCAGGTCATTGAGGTTCTGGGGTACAGAGTTACGAGCCTCTACACGGTGAGTCAGCTGATCCCATAGGTTTTCTATGGGATTCAGGTCTGGAGAAAGTGCAGGCCACTCCATTTGAGGTACCCCAGTCTCCAGCAGCCTTTCCCTAATGATGCGACCTCGATGAGCTGGAGCATTGTCGTCCATGAAGATGAAATTAGGCCTGTGTTGTTCATGCAGGGGCACAATGACTGGATTAATGATGTTATTCAGGTAGTATGGGCTTGTCACTGTACCATTCACAAAGTGTAGGGCAGTTCTGTATTGACTAGACACACCTGCCCACACTAACACCGCCACCACCAAAGGGTCGTCTGGTGACAACAGTGGCTGATGCATAGCGCTCTCCTTGACGTCTCCAACATCGTTGGCGGCCATCATTTCTGCTCAACGTGAATCGACTTTCATCAGAGAACAGCACTGAGGCCCACTGGTCCCTCGTCCAGCGTAAATGCTCCCTGGCCCATGCAAGACGATGACGCCTGTGCCTGGTGGTGTGGTCAGGTACCCTTGCAGGTCGTCTAGCACGCAGACCACGCTGATGTAAACGGTTTCGAATGGTCTGACGTGACACTTGGGTGCCTCTCACCTCCCTTAAATGTGCCTGGAGTTGAGTGGCATTCATCATCCGGTTCCGCAGGGCACTGTTCACAATGAAGCGGTCATCAGTGTGGGATGTGGCCAAAGGACGTCCACTTCTATGCCTTTCTGTGACTCTTCCAGTCTCTCTGTATCTCTGTTGCAACCTGCTGATGACACTCTGTGACACTCTAAGCTCAGTGGCCACTTCCCTCTGAGAACATCCTGTTTGAAGCCTCGCAATGGCGAGGTACTGTTGATCAATTGTTAGGTGTCGTCTTGGTCTCAGGATGTCAAAATGTGAACAGCATGATGAAGAGGACTGTTTAAATACCAATTCTAATTGAACCAGGAAATTTATTGGTCGATTCATGGATCAAACACCTGTTGTGAATTTTGCCGTTCAGCTCCTTGTTAGAGAACAGCAAGTTGTGCAAAAAGTACTGAAACATTGAATAGTTGGACATGTGCATTCAAAAGTTTAGAGAAGGTCAAATTAATTTCACCTGTAAAGGTTATAGTGCATTTTAGGTTCATCCTGAAATTTCACCCGAAAGCCGAATATCCCTAACTTTTTGTGAGTAGTGTATTTGCAAAACAGCCCAATAAGCACAGTAGGAACATGGGAATTTTTTTTTTTCATGGCATGCATAACTATTTCTGACATGATGTGGCTTAAGAGGGTAAATAATCCCTCTAAACATGAAAAGCACCTAATTAAGAAAAATGAACAGCTTGTTAGGATTTTGGGATTGCAATTGTGGTTGGAACGAAAACCAGCATACACAGTGGTCCCCGAGGACCGAGTTTGGGAACCACTGCCCTATACCTGTCTGGCCACCAATTATACTATACTGCCCGCATTCAGCCGCGAACCAGAGGCCCTTGCTGGTCGATTGGGTGCCCGCTTCATGTGTTAAGCCGTACATTAAGTGTATTCCTCAGACACAAGTCTGTAGGAGCCCGACTTTGAAATTTCCGCATGATGCGAAACAGCGTTCAGCTTTGCATGCTCGAAGGGAAGCACACCATGGTTTTCTGTGCTCTCTCGAATCGTTAGCGGAGGTTTCAGCAATGAAACACACAAGTGAGCATTCCACACTGGGTAGCAAAGGGAAAAATGGCATGTAAAATAAAGGTATTTTATTGAAAAGACTGTATTTAAGGTTTGACCTGTTTAACACGCACTCATGTTCCGACTCGCCCAGTACTGATGCAAATGCTGCACAAAGTAAAACTAGGAAGCAGCGAGAACACTTTCATGGGATTGCTTGTAATAAAAAGATTTCCTTGAACCCATTTTAATGGATTTCCAGTCCCAGTGATGGAGTGCCAAATAGCACTGCCACTGGGTGGGTACTTTTCAGTACTAGCCCACAAACAATGCATCTCAATGAGCATGTGAAACTTTGGCATCTTGGATGTTCCACTTATGGAACTGTGAACGTTGGTGGTGCAGGCTCAGTGTGGATAAGTAGAGGACGTTGGTAAATTAGCATTGCCGTTACACCAGTCATTGATTAGCATGCCTCTTGAAAATGCCAGTCTCATTTAGACTGTAAAGTTATGGAGGATATCATTTTGACAGCGGTACTGTAGTAATTTAATTTTTGGTGAGATTTTAGTGATTATCTAGAGGATGTTTATTGTCCATGTTTTATATAAATTATGCCCTCAGAAATCCTGCATCAGAATCTGCGATCTAGTCAAAATGGAAATTGGCTTGGATTTGGGTATAATGAGCTGAAAATGTATTTACTCGCTTCACTTTCAGGGTTACTGAGGCCATTTTATACTTCTTTGACTGACTTTAACATTTGTAATATAGGCCAACGTACAGTTGTTATGGGTCTATGAACTTGATGGGTTAATGTCACTTGTTATGAGTGAGTGGGAAGTTGAAAGGAATTTTTCATTATTTAATGTGACCGTCAACATTTTTTCAAATCGTTTCTAATCAATGATAAAGAGCGCATGTAATGTAAGGTAATGTCAAGTTGAATCGAAATTAAAACCTGATTAAAGCTGTGGAAACAGTGTAAGTATGTGTGACGCACAGAAAGCTTTTGCTTCACGTTTATTACTTATCCAACTTCCATCTCCAGGTTTTCTTGTTAGCGTATCTGTAAATGCATACGTGATGTCTTGGCTAAAGCAAATACATTTTTTATAACTATGATCTTTCAACAATATGATCTTTGGGTGTGTTACTGTTTAAGCTTAAACTTTCCTTTGATTTCAGGAATTGGAAAGACAGAAGCACATGTGTACAGTCTTACAGCACAAGCAAGAGGAACTGAAAGAGGGAGTCCGGCAAAGAGACGAACTCATTGAAGTAAATCTGCTTTTTAACCTGTTTTTAATTGGATAATATTGAAGCCTTGTTGATGTACAGTTGTGTTCAAATAAATAGCAGTGCGTTAAAAAAAGTGAATAAAGTGCAAATATATTTTAATAGCTTTTAGTTCCATATTTCAAATGTAGTGGAAACATTACACATTCAATTCCAAATCAAAGCATTAACAAATTTTATCAAGTCTGCGTTATTCTTTTACAGGAAGCAAAGAAAAGGAATATTAATCTGTTCAAAAAAATAGCAGTGTCAACATTTTTCTCTTCAAACTCAAACACTTACTGTATAAACTGAAGAAATTTTTCAAGATTTAACTTATTCAGTTTCATAACCATTGTTTTTGGTAACTGCTGCGCATCTGCGTTGCATCGAGTCAACCAACTTCTGGCACCTAGAAACAGGTATTTCAGCCCAGGATGAACAAACTACATTCCACAGTTCCTGTGAATTTTTGGGTTTTGCTTCAGAAACTGCTTTTTAATGTCACCCCACAAGTTTTCAATGGGGTTGAGGTTGGGGGATTGAGCTGGCCACTCCATTACCTCAATCCTTTTTGTCTGGAACCAAGATGTTGCTCGCTTACTCGTGTGTTTTGGGTCGTTGTCTTGTTGAAACACCCATTTCAGGGGCATTTCCTCTTTGGCTTACGGCAACATAATCTCTTCAAGTATTTTGATGTATTCAAACTGATCCATGATCACTGGTATACGATAAATAGGCCCAACACTGTAGTATGAAAAACATCCCCATACCATGATTTTTGCGCCACCATGCTTCACTGTCTTCACAGTGTACTGTGGTTGAATTCAGTACCCGGGGGTCGTCTGACGTACTGTCGACGACCACTAGACCCGAAAAGAACAATTTTACTCATCAGTCCACAGAATGTTACGCCATTTCTCTTTGGGCCAATCGATGTGTACCTTACCGATTCCCTAACCGATTCTGCACATGCCGTTTTTTCAACAATGGTGCTTTACGGGGGCTTCTTGCTGATAGCTTAGCTTTGATCAAACGTCTTCTGACTGTAACAGCACTTACAGGTAATTTTAGATCATCTTTGATCTTTCTGGAGGTGATGATTGGCTGAATCTTTGCCATTCTGACTATTCTTCGATCCGTTTTAACAGTAGTTGCTCGTTTTCTTCCGCGTGTTTCGGGTTTTTGTTGCCATTTTAAAGCATTTGAGATCATTTTAGCTGAGCATCCTATAATTTGCTGCACTTCTTTATACGTTTTCCCCTCTCCAATCAACCTTTTAATCAAATTACGTTGTTCCTCCGAACAATGTTTGGAACGGCCCATTTTACTTAGCAATTCAGATGGAAATATATTTTATAACAATGTGTGAAACATTTGCTTCCCTTCTTCCTTAATAAAGGACAATTAATGACACCTGTTTTTTCACAGAATGAATGAATTCTCTAATTAAACTCCACACTGCTATTATTTTGAACACGCCCCTTTCAATGAATGAGTCAATTACTCAGAACAAGCAGCGTGCACATCATGACAGTTGGGTCTGTTGTTTTTCTATTACACTACTACATCTACAAGTAAATTATTTGCCATGCAGAAATATCACTACTACTAATAACAGTGGTTCATCAGGTTACTGATGTTGTACTGCTATTTTTTTGAACACAACTGTAAGTAGACTGCAGCTGAGTTTACTGCAATCTTGACAAAAATGTATAAAAGTATAAAAACTGAATTTTCTTTCGTAAGCGTCATGGAATACTGTAATAAGTTGGTTGGAAGTGCACAGTACAGTCTGTGTCGCCACCATCTGGTTAAGAAGTACAGAGGACACAGGCTTGTGATCTGGAAGTGTAGACATGTGAGGAGTGTGGTATAATGTGCCTTTTCCTTTCTGAAGCCTTCACCAAGGGCCATCTTGTTCTACTATTCACACACAGACACACACTCTCACTCTCAACCACACACACACACACACATTTTGACTGGCAACCACATAGTCCACTGAATATGCCAAGCACATTGTGATGCCTGTGCTGAAGGGAGTGGAGTGGAGTGGGGTGGAAATGGACGCTCAGCTGGGGTGCTGTTTGTGGAGGGGTAGCTGAGCTGGGCACTTCCCAGCCCTGCAGCACAGTTGGATGTATCACATATTTAAGTTTATTCCAGTACATGCTTATTAATTTCATATCTTGAACCACTTTCATTAATGTCTGAATATATATTTAAAATGGAGCTTAATCTTATACCCTTGTACTAAGCGGTCTTTTACCAAATGACAACTTGGTACTTTTGCACAAAACCAAGATTTTTTGCACGTAAGTTTTTATTCCTGAATGCATGCAGTGTTATTTTAGAAGACCTCAGCATTTTTTCAAGTGTAAGATTAGATAGGCGTATTAAAAATGATTTGAAGTGAAATATTGGCAGTTGATGCTGGCGACGGAGCTCCTTTCTGGCTTCTGGCTCTCTCCTCAGACTGTCCTGTGCTTGTTTCACTTTCCCCTGCCCTGTCCTGTTCTGTCTCCTGTCTGTCTCTTCTGTGTAAAACACAACTCTAGGAGAAGCAGGGAATGCGGCAACAATTAGATTCCCTGACAAGACAGGTGTTTGATCTACAGGAAACCGTTAACTGGAAGGAGAAAAAGATTGGGGTAGGAGGGGCTCTGAGGGTCTGATGAGCAATAGGCTGCATTCTGCTGCTTAAACCAGCCAATGAACTGCAGTCCATTGCAGTAAAGTAGCCAGTACTTCCCATGCATTAAATAGACTGCTGCAGTAAACCAACCATAATCAAAACTGCTCATGTGTAACATACACACCATCCCACTGATCCCACAATGTTGTGTAATGTATTGAAGTAGCCAAGGGGACTGTATACAATGCAGAAGTAATTATGAAATCCCTTGGTTTATTATTTCACCTTGAAAATACACGTTTTACAAATTGGTAGATAAAAAGCAAGCTGGCTATGACATGGTCATATTTTACCATTGTTAGTGATGGTGTGTGTGATTACAGTAGGTTTTCCTCTGTACAGCATTGCAGCAGTTTATTGCTTGTCAGGACTGCATGGTTTGGAGCTTCATGCTTGGATGTACATTTGAATCACAGTGATCATTAGCAGTGACAATTAAACTTAAGCATGCACATGAAAATCTCAGATTGCATGCATTGAAGTGACGGTGATGTTTTAAATATTTATGTTTACACTGAATATCTTTTGCTTATCTTTTTATGGTCTCCAAGTCCAAGCATTTTTAGGTGCTATCCTAATAGTAATAGGGTATTTTTTAATTCCATAGTGCAAAAGAGAATATTGAGTAAACATGCATAGTAGTATGGGTGAATTATTTACCCACATTCTGTCACATTAGAGGATGTTCAAGATGATTGATTGAGTCGCTGTCTTTTTAAATAAATAAATAAATGTTTTAATCGGTTAGAGCTCGGCAGAAAGTTTGTTTTAAAATGTTAGCAGGCTCTTACTAGCTGGCTAATTGGCTATTTATTTTAGCTATAGTTTGTTAGTTTATTTTAGCTATAGTTTGTTAGTTTATTTTAGCTATAGCTTGTTAGTTTATTTTAGCTATAGTTTGTTAGTTTATTTTAGCTATAGTTTGTTAGTGCACCAGCAAATTTTGTAAAAATAAAAATTAAAAAAAGGTGTGGCACTTACATAATATTAAGTCAGTAGAGGCTCTTTTTTTAGGCTTTATAAAGTTTAAAAAGTATAAATAGCTTAAAGTTAGAGTATGCACTTTTTCCCCACATTTGTTGTCACATCTGTTGGCCCTGCCCACAGAGAAAGAGACACACCCCCACCCCACAGACCTCGTTGTGAACGTGAAATTCTGCTAGATACAATTGCAGGATTACAGATTGGTATTGCTAACATTACAGTAAAAATGTCATCTAAAATTCCAGGTAAAACAACAAAATCTTTTCTGTTGTTGCAGAGTTGTTGCATAACACTGAGTTTGTGTAGCGTTAGTCTGAACCAGGCATTATCTGGCTACAGCTGATAGCTACGCTTTGGTAACTTTTAGCCACGTAGCCAGTTCGAGCTAACGCAATCTATACGACATATAACGTTAGCAAGCATGCCCTTCTTCCAAGAACTAGCCGCCAAATAAAGTAACGTTATCAATAATACCAATTACCAACCTAGCTACTATTCATTATAGGTAATTACAGTTGTCTAGCAAGCAGAAAGTCCATTCATGTTGAAACTTTTGACCTACCTGTCCAGTCTGTCTTTAAATCAATTAGTTCCCGAAAATCTCACCAGCTTCTGAAATGAGCACCTATGTTTATGCCAGTTTTCGAGCGAGCTTTATCGAATTCCCTTTTATTTTTCTTTCCGTGAGATAGCGCCGGTGTAACGGGTCGCTGTGAAATGTCTAACCGGTGAACTGGCTACTGGCAAGGTCAATCTCACAGTTGATTGGTCCGCGATGTGTTCATGATCATAAGCCATTGTTTTGAAAAGAAAATTTGGAGCGAGTTGCTGGTTTTAGAATGCAGAATTTGAGGGTATAAACACAGTATATGGTGCTGGATTTTTCTCAGAACAGTTCTTTCTATGATTGCTACAAACTAAGCATGACGATTCCCCGATATTTAAAAAAAAAAAGGTTGCATACTCTAACTTTAAAGCACAAGCAATGTAAAAGGGGTAGGGAAGTTTATGATAGTCAAATGTGGTATGTATAGCTTTGAGGATTTGAGTACCAAAGTACGATGTGGAATAATAAGGGTCAGCAAGAATAGTAGTTGGCTCCGCCTTCAGCAAGCCAGTGAATTCAAATTATGTAGCTAGTTGTGTATGTCAGAGAAGCCAGGAGCATAATTGACTTCAGCTAACTTTGTAAATAGAATTATCAGTAAACCATTGGATTGTAAAGCAGTCCGGTTCAGAATACATTTCAAAGCTGCCATAATTACTGTTGAAGTACTCAATCAATGTTTTTGACCGGACGCAGAAACTAGATGACTACTCTGATGATAACAACTATAGTAACATAATTTGTATTATAGTACAACAAACAACTTGTAGGCAACGCATTGGAGTCATGTTTGCACTTTAGAAGGCAGTGACCCTTGTGACGACATTCTCAACTGAACGTTCTAATGATACGTTCTAATCACATATTTGTGATGGTACACTTTTGAGCCAGTTCTGGAATGATCCATATTTGTGATGGTACGCGTGAAAGGATTAAAAACAGGGTTCGCCATGCCTAAATTTAGAGTAATTATGGTAAAAAGGCAGCAGCAAAATAATCGTTCATTACAAACAACCGATCAGACCTAAACTACTCACATAAGACAACGTGTGTAGGCTATTTCCGGGTGTCATAAGCCACTGTTGGAATTGATTTGTTCTGTCTGGACACTGCAGTTCAGTATACATTCTATTAGTCCAGACCATAGACTGTATAAAAATATGGACAAAGCCACTGTGACGTCACCTATTGCCTTTCTACGGCCTCGTAAAAACTGAATTGAGGCTCCGGATGTCTTTTTTCGCCGCTCGTTTGTACAAACTGCGTCTGCTCCATGGAGCCGAAGAGGACTCAACCTGTCGCTCTGATTGGTCCTGAACAAATGTTAATACCCTGTCCAAATGACACAATATTTTAAAAAATCAGCACATGCAGAGGCATTAGATAAAGGAAAGGCACCTATTGCAATTACATTTTTTTGTGGGAAAAATCTATTGACTGAGCATTTTGACCACATTGCAGCCATTGACTTACATGGTGAAAGACCTATACTGGAGCCAATCGCAGTGGCGCTAGTGAGCAACGGCACACTTGCCGCTCCCAGCCCAACCAGGAAGTGAGCTTCAAAACGAAAGCCCAGTCTTGGCCCCTTGGTCCAGACAAGAAAACTCAGAAGATGTTGTTATTGAGATATTGTTTTTGAGCAACTGAAAAAACCTGTGAGAATGCTGTCAATGTGTGCATTCTCTGTGTACAGAAAATGTCAACAGGTCATTAAAACAACTTCAACTCTTCATATAGGCTAACAAAACGATTAGTACATTTATATTTTATGAACTAAACTAATGTGGTATCTAGACAAAAGATTTTTATCACAATATATAAACCGGAGTGAACTGGAGCTTGCGGAGTGGTAACGTCCTAATAGTGCTCATCACTCTAATTAAATTACATTCGCTTCCCCTCCTCACTCGCTCCCGCTCACATACTCTGACACACACACCTTTGAGAATCAGATGCACTCCGTCACCCCAGTATGCAGGCGAACCTGCATGTTCCAGAACAATATCCTGCCTTGTCAAACGTTTCCCACTGGCTGCATACAGGCGTCCCGGCTGAGCTAGGCTTGTTTTATTATAAAATTTGAACCCTTTGATTCGCAATATTGTATCCTTTTTATGTGTAGTTTATCTTCCAAAACATACTACTGCCATAGAAAAGCAGTTTTTAGTTTTTGCAGGTAGTGTACACGTAGAGCAGGGGTGCACAACAAGGGCCGATCCACTTCAAGATTTTGTGAACTTCTGCTCTTAATTATTTAATTAGGTTAACTAGCACTAGATGGCACACCTGCTGGTTCAGTACACTATTAGAGCAACGTCAAATGATATTGATGGTAATTTAAATCATTTATTTTCAGTGCTTTTAAGTTTGGTAAACAGGACTCTTATATTCGTGATGTGTGAAAACAGTTTTCCATAAAAATCAGCTTGTGCTGATCTATAGATAGGCCTATGTAAAAATGGACAATAAACATAATCTCTGTTCATTTGTTTTGACATGCAAAAATTAGTTACTTTGTATCAACAGTTTCAACACAAACTGTTCAATAAAAAGTTATCCTGAGGCAAAATAACATGGCGCAGAAACGCATTGGTAGCCTACAAATTGACGCATTATTCCCACGCTCTGATGTTGGTTTAGGTGGTCAGTTATTCTACATACATTTTAAAACATAGGCTAAATGTAACTGTTGCGATATAGAACCATGTAAAAAAAAAAAATTTAAAAATATATATATTTTAAAAAGCGCAAATCCGGGTAAAAGGCGATAAAAGAACGTCAGTTTAAATTGGTAATGCTTTCATTTTTTCAGACTCAAATTTGTAATTCTTTACTAAATTTGTAATTCTTTAAAGACGGCTGTGGTTGACGTTAGTCGCTCTCGGCACTTTAGACCGTCCGTATTTGTTGATTTATGTCGCCCGCTGCACTGAATGGTTTAATTAGATACATTAACATTTTGGGCAAAACTGCAAAATACTTGACTAGTGAATTTTTTCATAATATGTAGCAGAAATTTATCATGAAAAATATACAGTTAAGATTGCTAACTTTTCATTGATGTTACTTTTGTCATGGTTACACATCTGTATCCAAATTCCACTGTGGTTTCACCAGTGGTTACTAAAATAAATGATGGTTGCTATGTTTAGCACAATGATCTCTGGAAACAAAGAGCACATACAAGTTTCCATCAATGCATACTCTAAATAAAGTCTGTGGCCTGTCAACTACATAACACATCCAAGGATTATAGTTTGTTCTTGCTGTTCGCATGCTTGCAGTTCGGAACACATTTATGACAAACAATACGGCAGCCGTACCTGCTGTGCATTCTAAAGAGAATGCAAATATGCATAATGGAAATACAGCCCATGGAAAATCTACTTAAGGCAGTTTTGTTAAAGCAAGTTAACTTCAAACATTTATAGTGAATTTTAGAGTTAAAGTGAAGTAACCGTCCGATAATATAAAGTCAGAATATTGGTTTATAGTGCTTACAGCACTCGAGTGGATTGCCTACCAATGACATGCTTGCAAATGAAAGGTGTAATGGAAGAGTATGCTGATGATGTATGTCTAAGTTGGTACATGTGTGTCTTTCCGAAAAGAAACTGAGTAAATATAGGGTCACTTCCTGGACATGCCCCCTGTATTGTATGTCCATAGTTTTCTAAATAAGGTCCCACTTATGTTATGGGAGGGGGTGCCACTCCTCCCACTGGATATTTACATTTAGATAATGAACCACATGGCATTGAAAGTAGTAAGTGTCATAGTTGGAATATTTATTAGTACACATCTAATGTAGTATAGTAATATGTGCTTCTGGAAGCTTTCATACTATGGGAATGCTCTGCAGCTACAGGTATACCTACGCATTACATGCATTTACTCATTTTGTGTTGGAATATATGTCACATTTACATATCACCAAATTCATCTCCAATAATTCCTAAGAGAAACTGGTTGTTCAGCCCGATTGCTTCATAGACTACAAAAACATCTATTTGGGCCCATATTTCGCACTCCTCACAAAAGCCATTAGATTTTGGTTATTAAAATTAATCACCTGTTTTTCTTTTTGCTTCTTCCATTTCCATCTTGTTCCAGCTTCAGTTGTTTTGCATGCAGTTCTGTTTGCCTATTAACCGCAAATGACCCTGTCACTCTGCTGTGCCCTTTACTGTGTATGCTGTGTGTGCGCGCGTGCGTGTGTGTCTGTTATCATCTCCACCTATCTCTGCTCTTATCTTCTACATTTTTATCTCCTGTTTCTCCGTGCCATTCCATGCTCCTTGTGGCCAGGCGCTAGAGAGGCAGAAAGAGTACTTTGACTGCATTAGGAGTGAAAGGGATGAGCTCAGAGATGAGCTGGCTGACCTCAAGGGGAAGTCCAAGACAGGAGAGGTAGGTGGCTAAGGAGCCGTGGATGTACAAGGCCATGCCTGTCAGGCCTCTCCACGGGAAAGCGTTTTAACGAAAATGGGAGGTAACACGCAATGGGAAGTAGCAAGCACCCTCTCAAATAAGGCAGTTTACTTAACGTACTGTGATCATAACTGTGTACTGAGTACACTGAGTACACCCATTGTGTTTAAAACATTGATGTCATTGGGTGCATCTGGTTCAATAGCATTTTCCATAGATGCATGCTTTTTTTTCTTTTTTGTCAGTTAGCCATAAAATGATAGCAGACCTGTAAAACACAGAAAAGGACTGAACAACAATTTAAAAAATGAGAAAAGATCGTACGTGGGGAGGCAAAGCGCACATTACTCACATTCACCTTGAGTGCCTTTACAAAAGGTTTTATATGGAGGGAAATACTTTTCTCAAGTAAATGGGGTATGTATGAACAAGTTCAGTGCAAACTTTAACATGTAGAGGTTGCACCGGAGAAAGAGCGCCAAGCCCTACAAAAGTAGCACTGCCTCGACGGGTTCCTCATGCTGCCAAATTCAAATGGCAAAGCAATGAACATAGCTAAACTTATCAAACCCCATTTCATTGATGTTCTTAAAATGTAAATGTTACTGTAAAAAAAAACAAAAAAAAACATTTGAAATCTTAACTTAATCTTCTGGGTATCTTCTTAAATAGGTAATTAAAAATGTTATTTAAAAGGTTATTTTTAGAATGCTTTATTGGATAGAGCAAAGTTAACAGCCCATGAGCCTATAGGATGGATCATACATCCACTGTTATGTACTTCACTGTTATTCAATGCATTGTTTATTCCCTTTGAATGTGAGCCAAATGTAATGATCAAACCTCATCATAGTAACAGTTAAGTGGTAAGAATTGGTCGCACCAACGAATAAGCAAATTTGAGTGGTAATAGAGCAAGGACTTGTAAAGTAAATAAAATGGGATAAATCACTACCAGAAATGTCAGATTATACTGTATTTGAGAAGATGTACATACATACATACTTGAATATACATGAATGTCTTTTAGGCCCGCATGGTCATGTATAAATCGTGTACTTCCGTAGGTCTCTACCAAAAGTGCTTTTTCTCAGTGCATTCCCGTTCATTTATCCTGCTGGGTCATCAGCTGCTCACATTCATTACTTCTCATCCTGTAATACTTCCACAAACCTATAATTTTTACTAATTTATTTTATCTCACTGTTGTTAATGTCCTATCGGAAGAGTGGGCTAGAATTTCCTTGCACATATTCAGTAGAATGCCATGAGTCATTGCAGAAAGTTATAAATAGCTTTATCGCGGTTTCCCTTTCTCCCGCGGCATGTTTGCGCTTTTAAACCCTTTGCTCGCTGGTCTACATTTTTTTTCCCCAAATCATTTGGTTTCCATGGTTAGGTAAGAATTACATTTTGAATACCAATGATGTGTAATGCTCCTTCAGTTGTCTTAATCAGCAATTGTCGAGCTTAGCAGAGATTTCAGACCCCTCCCCTGAAAAACAAAAAACAAATTCTCTCAGAATGATCTCCCGGCCAATCCGTTTAGACATACTGACCAGATAAGCACATTCCACATTTACAGCAAGGCAACAGATGGAACCCCCAACCAACAGACACACAACTGACAAAGCATTGTTTTAAGAAACAGTTGCTGCCAAAGGGGTGGAAACCGGGTGTGAGCAGAAAAACATGGTAAATAACTTGGGAGGGGGGTAAATGGCGGGACATACCTGACACAGCACAGTCACACACGGTAAAGCGAGCACATTCCAAAAATAGAGAGAAGACTTTCTTAAAATAGAAGAGGTCTGGAATGATGACTCCATTCTTACCCCTGTTGATGGCAATTTGGTGCTGGACAGATGCATGAATTATATTCTCATGCACTGTTTTATATTATTAAATTTTTTTATTTTTAGTTTCTTTTTCTTTCTTTTTTTTTGCAAAACGGGGAAACCGAAACTAACGCAAGGGAACAAAGTTATGCTTTGGACTGTCTCATTCTACGGTTACCTTGCAGCTGAGAGCTGTAAGAGTGATACATATGTTTTGGTGAAATGATTTGAGAAGGAAAAACGACAGTGGAACCACAGTGTTTTGCTGTGTCACCCATTTACGGAGTAACTTCCTACAGTACATGCATAGAGTAGCGGCTGAATTGGTGTACGAATGGGGGCTGCCGGAAGCGCAGAAGTGTACCGAACGGTGCTCTGTGCTAAGGGCCGTAATGCTGAAAAGCAGAGGGGTTTTAGCTGCAGCTACATAGACAGCAGAGGGAGCTTTGGCCTGCTTTAGCCTGCTGCTGCTGTAACGTACAGGACGGTAGTATATGGAGGCAGGATTGATTGGGTAAGTGTTCTTCAGTGCTGTGTTAGGGAGAAGCTGTGTGGTAATGGACACAGCTGCTCCCTTCGCTCTCAGCGCCATCTGGAGAGTGACTCAGCGCTGTCTCGACAGAAACACGGCCTGGTGATCATCCCAGAGGGAACCCCCAACGGAGACGTCAGCCAGGAGGTGATTGGGGGAGGCATCACGGTGGTCACCCAGGAGGCAGCGCAGGTGCTGGAGTCCGCAGGAGAGGGGCCCCTGGGTGAGTCCGCTGCCCCTGCATGGCTGCGATGCGTGCGTCATTGTTATTCGGTCACTCCTAAGCAGGGCGGGCTGTCTAAAGCTTTGCTTATGGTGGAGTGCAGAAGCCGTGTGCCCTCTATGTGTGTGAGGCCCTAAACTACTCTGCTCTACAGCTACACATAGGATGTAGGGGTGTCACGATTCTCCAAATCCGCAATTCGATTTGACTTTCGATTTTAAGGTCACGATTCGATTCGATTTTTGATTTTTTTTCAGCACAATTTTTTTTTCCAGCACTATAGTCTAGCTAATGGCTATGCCATTGTTAGACTATCGAGTCTTGATTTGTAAAGAAAAATACTTGTTTCTCAATAAGTAACTTTTATTTGAATAATAACAATTATAAATAATAACAAAAATATGAGAATATTTAAACACACCTAAACAGTTAAGAGCTTTATCAAAACTAGACTAGAATAAACAGTTGAACATTTACCACGCTATTAACAATTTACACATTGGTTTTATGCCCTGACAACGGTCATTTACATTTTCAAATTCTTCTTTAAAAAGATGAGCGTGTTCACATTCTTTGAACAGTTAAGAGCTTTAACAAACTAATATCTGAAATAATAAACAGTTGAACATGTACCACGCTATTAACTATTTACACGTTTTTTTTCATGCCCTGACAACTGTCATTTGGGTTGTCATTTGAGTTGCCTGTGTCAATGTTTTTTTCCCAGTCAAATCTATTTCTTTGTGATGCCTGCGAATGTGTCCTGCCATATTTGACGTGTTGCCTGAGGTGGTGTATGGTACTCGCGTGTAGCATAGCCGACAAACTGTCGTTTTTTTGTCAATGACGCGTTCGTTGTTTATATATATAACTCACGGGGAAGGCAAAATGTTGCCACACCGGTGACTTGAGGGAAGCAGGAGGATTTTCCAGTTCTGTTTCTCCATCTCCGACTCCGGCAGTGGCCATGGTGTGTCGAAAAGTAATGCAGGCTACCGGTAAGCTAACGTTAACTAGCAGCTGTGTCTTCTTTGAAATATCGTTGTTTTTTTTTCTTCGGACGCACGCCTGCGTGGACGAACAAAATGCAGTGGAAGACGTCAAGTTTCGTTTTGTCGGAAACGCTTACATTAGAGATGGCCAAGTAGGCTACTTTTTTTTACATTTTACCCATCACATGAAAGGCTAAGAAGAGCGCGCGGGGGGCGGGGGTGGAGAGAAAAAAAAAACTTGGAGAATCGCGAACCAGCTTGTGATTTCGAAGTTCGGAATCGAACGCTCATTTCGATCGATTTTCGATTTCGAATCGGTATCGTGACACCCCTAATAGGATGGGTACACGGGCTCGATGTGCCACAGCAGGCATACTTATCATACTTCTAAAATCATGTCGAATCAGCTGTGCAAAAATTTGCAGATAAGTGGAAAGAGGAATATTTAATGACAATGAAATGTATATATTCCTCCCTAAAATCATATTTATGAAATCATGTAGAATGAGGTGTGTAAACATTTGCAGGGCAGTGATTTGAATTTGATCTGCTTGGAATTATTTGCTCCCCTGCTGAAAGTACTTGCTGTGTTAAAAACGTGGGATTTTGAATGTGTTAATACGTTTTGCTTTTCATCTTTTATTTGCATAGTAATGTTGTGTGAAGCGTTTTCTGTTTAATATATTCACATTTTACTGTACATATGCAATTTATCTTTCTATCTTCAGATGTGAGGCTACGGAAGCTTGCTGATGAAAAGGATGAACTCTTAGCCCAGGTACAAGTCAACTTTATATGCTGTGCTGTCATTAGTGTTCATAGTGTCTGTGCTGTCATTAGTGCTGATGCTGTCTGTGCTGTCCTAATCGCTCATACTGTCGTACCTGTGGGTAGCGCTCATGCTGTCTATGCTGTTAGTAATGATGTTGTCTGTGCTATCCGTAGCGTTCATGCTGTCTATGCTGTTAGTAATGATGTTGTCTAGGCTATCCGTAGCGCTCATGCTGTCTATGCTGTCAGTAATGATGTTGTCTGTGCTATCCGTAGCGCTCATGCTGTCTATGCTGTCAGTAATTATGTTGTCTGTGCTGTCTGTAGCGCTCATGCTGTCTATGCTGTCAGTAATTATGTTGTCTAGGCGATCCGTAGCGCGCATGCTTTCTATGCTGTCAGTAATTATGTTGTCTAGGCGATCCGTAGCGCTCATGCTGTCTATGCTGTCAGTAATGATGTTGTCTGTGCTATCCGTAGCGCTCTTGCTCTCTATGCTGTCAGTAATTATGTTGTCTGTGCTATCCGTAGCGCTCATGCTGTCTATGCTGTCAGTAATGATGTTGTCTAGGCTATCCGTAGCGCTCATGCTGTCTATGCTGTCTATGCTGTCAGTAATGATGTTGTCTGTGCTATCTGTAGCGCTCATGCTGTCTATGCTGTCAGTAATGATGTTGTCTAGGCCAGTCATTCCCAAAGACTGGGTCGCGACCCACAGGTGGGTCGCAGGAGATTTTATTCGGGTCGCAAAATAAATTTGCAGAATTTCTTCCATAGTCTTTTTTTAAAGATTTAAATCTGCAGTGCACCTTTCAGCCACACGAGGGAGCGCGTTGTTATTTCTACCACACTCGTATTCGTATGTTCGTATTGTTCTGATAATTGCACGTATAACATTGAATCTAATATGAAAGGCTAGCGTACATTGTTTGTTTTACTGATGAGAGGAAACAACGAGAGCCTGCCATGTTAACTCTGCCTAAATGCACTTATTTTGTCTCTAGTATTAATGTGTATATTGTTTTACTGAAGAGAGGAAATAAATACAATGAGACAACCTGTTAACTCCGCCTAAATGCATTTATTTGGTCGCATTTATAAAGTATTTAACGTGAATATATTTTCAATAGCACATGCATAAAACGAAGTTGTGATTTATCAAACATAATATCTCTTTGAAATGGCTGGTTTTAAGGTGATGCGGAAATGGTAATAAAAATGGTCAGGAATGTTCATTTATGCACAAATTCGCTCTTCTCATGATTTTGGGTCGCGATGGTTTGTCATTTTTAAAAAGTGGGTCCCCAGAAAAAAAGTTTGGGAAACACTGGTCTAGGCTATCCGTAGAGATCATGCTCTCTATGCTGTCAGTAATGATGTTGTCTAGGCGATCCGTAGCGCTCATGCTGTCTATGCTGTTAATAATGATGTTGTCTGTGCTATCTGTAGTGCTCATGCTGTCTATGCTGTCAGTAATTATGTTGTTTAGGCTATCCGTAGCGCTCATGCTGTCTATGCTGTCTGTAATGATGTTGTCTGTGCTATCCGTAGCGCTCATGCTGTCTGTGCTGTCAGTAATTATGTTGTCTAGGCGATCCGTAGCGCTCATGCTGTCTATGCTGTTAATAATGATGTTATCTGTGCTATCTGTAGTGCTCATGCTGTCTATGCTGTCAGTAATTATGTTGTTTAGGCTATCCGTAGCGCTCATGCTGTCTATGCTGTCTGTAATGATGTTGTCTGTGCTATCCGTAGCGCTCATGCTGTCTGTGCTGTCAGTAATGATGTTGTCTAGGCGATCCGTAGTGCTCATGCTGTCTATGCTGTTAATAATGATGTTGTCTGTGCTATCTGTAGTGCTCATGCTGTCTATGCCGTCAGTAATTATGTTGTCTAGGCTATCCGTAGCGCTCATGCTGTCTATGCTGTCAGTAATGATGTTGTCTAGGCTATCCGTAGCGCTCATGCTGTCTATGCTGTCAGTAATGATGTTGTCTGTGCTATCTGTAGCGCTCATGCTGTTTATGCTGTCAGTAATGATGTTGTCTAGGCTATCCGTAGAGATCATGCTGTCAGTAATGATGTTGTCTAGGCGATCCGTAGCGCTCATGCTGTCTATGCTGTTAATAATGATGTTGTCTGTGCTATCTGTAGTGCACATGCTGTCTATGCTGTCAGTAATTGTTGTTTAGGCTATCCGTAGCGCTCATGCTGTCTATGCTGTCTGTAATGATGTTGTCTGTGCTATCCGTAGCGCTCATGCTGTCTGTGCTGTCAGTAATGATGTTGTCTAGGCGATCCGTAGCGCTCATGCTGTCTATGCTGTTAATAATGATGTTGTCTGTGCTATCTGTAGTGCTCATGCTGTCTATGCTGTCAGTAATGATGTTGTCTAGGCTATCCGTAGCGCTCATGCTGTCTATGCTGTCAGTAATTATGTTGTCTAGGCTATCTGTAGTGCTCATGCTGTCTATGCTGTCAGTAATTATGTTGTCTAGGCGATCCGTAGCGCTTATGCTGTCAGTAATGATGTTGTCTGTGCTATCCGTAGTCATGCTATCTATGTTGTCAGTAATTATGTTGTCTAGGCTATCCGTAGCGTTCATGCTGTCTGTGCTGTCAGTAATGATGTTGTCTGTGCTATCCGTAGCGCTCATGCTGTCTGTGCTGTCAGTAATGATGGTGTCTGTGCTATCTGTAGCGCTCATGCTGTCTGTGCTGTCAGTAATGATGATGTCTGTGCTATCTGTAGCGCTCATGCTGTCTATGCTGTCAGTAATGATGTTGTCTGTGCTATCTGTAGCGCTCATGCTGTCTGTGCTGTCAGTAATGATGATGTCTGTGCTATCTGTAGCGCTCATGCTCTCTGTGCTGTCAGTAATGATGTTGTCTGGGCTTTAGATCAGGAAGCTGAAGACCCAGCTGGAGGAGGAGAGACAGAAGAGCTCAAAGATGGAGAGTGTGTTTACAGACGGCGAGCGGATTGAGAACGGCACGGACCTGCACCTCATCGAGCTACAGAGTATAAAACACTCACCCATGCATGTGCACACACCCACACACACCTGTATACCTGATCCTAGGTCATCTATGAAATGCTTGGTGCCAGAAATCATATCGATGAATAAAATTCTATATTATGATTCAGATATTACGGAAATTACTATCCCGAAGTGTATGTTTCAAATGAAGAAGTTGCTACTATCATACCGGACACCAGAACACCATTAATGGTGTATGTCATTATATACCTATGCATTTTTGGACTTACTATTATACGTGGTTTGTGTTATAGTTTTACAGCAATATCGTGTGCAGGGAGCCCATTTCTAAGCTGGTATTTACACCGTGTATTGCTTTACTGTTGTGTCGGGACACTTAGTGGGTGATTATGAAGCTAATGGTTTGCACCTACTTTTATTCTTTTACTTGGTCTTGGACTGGATACACTAATGCTACATTTTAAGCTCTTTTCCCCATGACTGTTTTTGCCATACACAGAAATATTTCACTTTATAAACTTTTGTTTTTACAGGAGACGCTAACCGACAGATTAGTGAATACAAGTTCAAGCTTTCAAAAGCAGAGCAGGAGATGGGGACGATGGAACAAAATGTGAGTAATGAAAACTGGTATTTCATCCTGTGAGGAGAGAGAGGGAATCTTGATACAGTTCCCACCAGCATGGGTGCAAACTTCTCACCTTTTGGCAAAAATTTGCCATTTTTATTTCAAAATAGGTCATTCACGTGGATCGTGCAATAAAAATATTTGGGGGTGGGGGGGGGTCATTCTGTCCCTTTTACACAGTGCCACTGCTCTTAGCCAGCGACAATTGCTACGCTAAATTAGTGACATGTCACGTTGGCCAAATTAGAGGCCGTGGAAAAAGTGCCGTTTTGAGAAGGTCTAACATTAGTTCATCGAGATATATAAGAACTGGAGACAGCTTCCGCTTACCGGTTCCATGGATTCCGTCTAATTCGAAACGAAAACAAATTTGCAGCATATTACACAATTAATTCACAATTAATTTGAATGCCATTCTCTGCATGTGCACCTTAACTTGATGCATGAGCAGGTCTGTTTCTCTTGCTGTAAATCACACTTTTTATGGTCTTCCTGGGAAAGTGCATTGTTTTAAAGCATTACGCTGCCAGTAAAACAAGTTGGTCACATTTCCATAAGCAGGACATTATAAACACGGGAAAATATGCCTGAACCTATGGGTTGCCAACTTGACAGCTTTATTGTATTTAGTGTCATCATTAAGGCAAAATGACGGTATTTATGTTATTAATCAATATTAGAGAATGCAGGTAATGAACTTCGGATGAAGCTTGAACTTCGAGAACTCCATGAGAACATCCTCATGGAATTGATGTTTGACAATGCTTCATTGTATAATCAAACTAAATTATTTAAACAAGCAGGCTAATTTGGTGTTTTCTAAGGTGAGACAGAATCTGGCTGCCTCTGCCTTTTAGAAGGCTAAAAGTGGGTTATGGTTAGATTTTCCAACAGGACAATGATTCAAAGCATACCTAAAAATCTACACAAAAATGGTTCACTGAGCACAGAATCAAGGTTTTGTAATGGCCATCCCAGTCCTCTGTCCTGAACCCCATTGGAAACCTGTGGGGTGAGCTAAAGAGGAGAGTTCACAAGCAGGGTCCAAGGATCTGGAGAGATTTTGTACAGAGGAATGGTCTCAAATCCCTTGCTTTGTGTTCTCCAACCTCATCAAACATTACACAAGAAGACTCAGTGCTGTTATCTTGGCAAATGGAAGGTGCACAAAGTGCAACATATAGGGATGCCAATAATTATGACATCTTGAAAATAAAAATTATTTTGCAGTAAATGTTTTTCCTCTGATCAATGGTATCACAATTAAACTATAACTTTCTCTGAGCATAGAAGCCATTTGATAAACAATAAACTGAATTTAATCTTGCACTTATTGCTCATATTAATTGAGGCAGCTAATAATTCTGGTGGGCACTGTGTATATCAAAATAGTAGGCAGCACAGCTGATTCCAAATACTTCCCTAAATATTCGTAACACACCGAATAGTTATCTAATAATTTTAATTTATCAGTGGTATCATGGGAGATTGCTGTGCATGATATATATATGCAGTTTACGTGCACCATGAAGGTGTACAACCAGGGTGAATATAGCAGTGAGCACTCAAAATCATGAAATTTCAGATAACTTTCAGATAACAAAAAAAATATTCCTCGTTCTGACAGGGTTGGCGAATCAGATGTTGTACCCCATCATAGGTTTGTTCTGCCTTGTAATCAGAATTTCCTTTCTTTTTTTAGGTTAATAGACTTGAAGGACAGGTTTCCAGATACAAAGCTGCAGCAGATAACTCTGAGAAAATCGAGGACGAGCTAAAAGTTGAAAAGCGGAAACTTCAAAGAGAGGTACAGTACAAGAAAAGACTATTCCCTCCCCATCTCAACCTACAGTATATCAGCTTGAATATCTGTTCTTTTATTCTTACTAGTAGAACTGGTTGTGGTTCTGGTAGTGGTGCTGTTGGTTGGAGTTAGTTAGTTCATCCTCTTCGTTCCGTGTGGGACATAAGGCTACAATGAGCTCCTTCCATCGATCCCTATTCTTGGCGATGTGTTGTGCCTCGCCCCAAGAGAATTTCATCTTGGTCAACTCATCAGTCACAGTTCTGTGCCAGGTCATCTTAGGCCTCCCAGTTTTTTTTTTTGTTTTTTTTTTGTTTTTTTTTTGTTTTTTTGCTGTGTGGAGTTCAACACAGGGCAATCTTTGGGATGTGATCTTTCTCCATTTGGAGGACATGGCTCAGCCATCGCATTCATCTTTGCTTTATTTCATTAGCGATGTTTCGGCTTTTGTTCTTCTTGTAGAGTCCTTGGTTAGTGATCTTTTTTGGCCAGAAGATGCAGCAGATTCTTCTAAGGCAACCATGTCCATCAAGACATTAATTAATATGTAACTATTAATACGTAATTAAGATGTATTCAGCAACATTAGATTAAAACACAAAGATCAATTTCCGGGGCACGGAGGAAAGGAGGTGGTAGTGGAGGAAAGGAGGGTGCATTTTTCGAGTCTACTGTCTCTCTTTAAATATTGGAAATATTATCGTTTATTTCATGCGAAGCATTTAAGTTTGTCACTGGTGTTATTCATTTTATATGAAGGGAAAAGATAAAAATGATAATAAAAATGTATTAAAGTACGTATAATGGTTGTTTCTCCTGACTCATTTTCGTATTGAACTCTATGAAAAAATAAGTCAGGAGAAACAACCCTTAAAGTGATCCACTTGTCAAACTAGACGTTGCAGATCAAATATGAATCAAGATTCAGAAACTGCATGGCTTATTTCTCACCTCAAATATTTTCAGAAATGTATTTTAGTGGATTGTTTAGGTGGAATAAGAGGGTTTGAGGCTGCCACATTGTTCCGGGTTAAAAACATGGAGCCAAAACCAAAGGACCATAGTGGGTCTAACCTCGGGTTTCTCAAAGGGGGCGTTCTGAGATTGCAAGGGGATTCTGGAAGCACGATGGATGAGAGGGGGGCGTTGGAGTCATTAAGAATTCCCAACCGTACCGATGCCTGCACTCTGTTCAGATGGTGAAAGCACAGAGAAGGTGGTTACTTCTGGTTTTGGCGCAAAGTTACCAACAAGTAAACAGCAACAGCACGGCCACGGAACTGGGGGTTAGGCCTATACTATGAAGCAGGATTACTTAGCTGGATAACTGCACTGAGTAAAACCCGGAACCGTCCCAAATCTGCAACACGGACTGAAGTAAAGAGAGCTGTTCCCGGTTTTTTCCCATTAGTGCTAAGTAATCCTGCTTCGTAGTACACCTCCTGGAGCTTGTATCATGAAACAGGATTACTCCATAATCTTGTTTAGTGATACAGTACCCTGTTAAGCATGGCTGATGCCAGCTAACTCTGCTAGTTAAAGCAATCTATATAGGCTAGCTCCACAGAACTCCTATCAGTGGTATTAATATTCAGATCAGGAGCGGCGGTACGAGGCAACTTCTGATTTGTATGATGCAGATGTTTTCTGTACACAAGATAAGAAAACAATTTTCAGGGGTTTTTATATATATATTATATGTGGGCAAAAACAATAAGAAAAGATTAATAAAAAGCAAATGCACTTTCAATTGCTAGTCGCTAGTTAATTTTTTCTACAGTCTTATGATAAAACTAGCGTTAGCTTTCTAGCTCCTTTCAGACCCAGACAGCAATGAAGACCAATGGAATGGCTTGCGGCATAGCCCCGATGGCGACAGTGTAGGGCGGCAGTGTAGTATAATGGTTAAGGAACTGGCCTTGTAACCGAAAGGTCGCAGGTTCGATTCCCAGGTAGGACACTGCCGTTGTACCCTTGAGCAAGGTACTTAACCTGAATCGCTTCAGTATATATCCAGCTGTATAAATGGATAATATGTAAAAGAAAAATGCTAAAAAGTTGTGTAAATCGCTCTGGATAAGAGCGTCTGCTAAATGCCTATAATGTAATGTTATCAGAGGTGTTCTTAATTAGCCCACGTCTTTGTTTTCAACGATTTTTGTTGTATTCCATTGTTTGTTATTGTGAGTGACATTTGAGTGTAGCTAGGCTACTCCTTTCTTTGCTTTGACCTTTGTAGTTACTGACAGATGTAGAACACTTGTTATGATATAACTTGTGTGCTTTGTGTTTTTGCAACTTACTTTCATTCCCACAAAATATGTGTAGGCTAGGCTTACTCATTCAATAACTGGATGTATTATTTGGAGGTAACCTAGCTATGTTGGGATTGGATGTGCGGGGGGCGCTGAGCGAGAAAAAGTAAAATAGCCCCAAACTTTACCATAGCCTACTGTAGATGCAGGCCTGGCATTCGTTTTTTATAAATGTTATTTATATATATTTAATAATGATAGTTCAATGCCTAAGGCTCAACTTAGTTCAATGCCTAAGGCCTTTTCACCAGCAATTTAGACTTGTTTTTCACCAGCAATTTAGCCTGTAGTAGCTTACTTTGCATTCTACCCTACCCAGCTTTTCTCTCTGTCGTGTGTGCATATGACTGGTGCACGTTTCTTTCTTTTTTTAAACGTCAACAGCTGGAACAAATTAAGATCGAATAGTGTCACTTTCTGTCGACTATGCAGTTCTTAGGACTGGGTGAGCGTGAAAGCTAGTTAATATCCAGGCCATGCCCAAGAGCCTCTAGGCAAGTTATGTGCAGACTCGGAAATGCAAACACCATTTATCAAAACAAATGATAGCTATATAAAACAAATGATAGCTGTCCAGTGCAATATGGAAGTAACAATAGGCTACTAAACTGATATGCATATTGGTAGGCTATGAATATGACATCAGCTGTTTATTTTGGAATGCACAATGTCAGAAATCAGATTTCCAAAACCCGAAATTCCAGCCCTGAATAAATTTTCTTTAGCGCAGCTGGCTACACGCTCAGAAAAAGGACACAAAAAAGTGTAAACGTTTGTCATTGGGGTGGAACCTTATAGATAGGACATAAAATTGTACTTCAAACCGTTTAAATGCTAAACATTAACAAAATGATAAACATTTAGGAAAATCTCTAGACGTTTAATAGCAATTTAAAAAATAAATTGATAACATTATAAACATTTCCTTTTAAGGTTTTTAAATTTTTTTTTACTGTGATTGCCGTAGACTCATGTTTAAAAGTAGACTATTAATGCTGATCCGGGGTCAGTGAGGTAACGTTAGACTAACCAGGGAAATAGTCTATGTTCCTTGATCAGCTCTCGTGCGATAACGTAAGTATGCATGGCGTAACTCAAACTGACGTTCCTCGAAATGCTTTGAAAAAAGTGCTATTTGGTCTCACTTTGAGCAGATTACAGAAAATCACGTTAAAAGTACTGGAACGATGCAAAATCATGTGACACCGGACAGTGACTGAGTGACGACAGCAGCCAAGTCAGCTCAAGCCCAACCACTTCTCAGCAAACATCAACGAGGGCTTTGGCTTTGAAAGGGTGTGATAACAATACTAGACAAGAACGCGGATATACAACCTGTGACAGGTGCTGGTAAAACGGTCCACAAGTAGCACGGGGTCATTTTTCTGTTATTTATACTTTATAAAAGTACAAATCCTGAGCTTTCAAATGATGTCTCATACATGGCAATATGCAAATATTTGAAGAAGATATGCTTCTTTGAATGTTGGTACACCTTAAAACAATTTATTGAGAAAACGGCTCTCAAAGATTAGCAAAGATTCATATCTCAGGCATGCAAACTTAATGGGCGTGAACAGTAGCTGGCAAATCCCACCCCCAACCACTCCCCCACTAGAGTATTATGTCAGTATCTGTCACTGGCTGTCAGCTGTAGCTAAGGCAGCATCCAACCACAATTGCAACCACAATCGTTCGAACCACAACTGCAATCCCAGACTTTTTTCTTCATTAGGAACTTTTCATGGTTAGAGGGATTATTTACCCTCTTAAGCCACATTATGTCAGAAATAGCTATGCATGCCATGAAGAATAAAACTACCATGTTCACATTGTGCTATATTACAAACAATTACATAAAGAGATAGCAAAAGTTTTTTAACTGATCAAAATAAAGACTCAGGTGAATCAATAGGCTCCTAATTGGTGAAAGTGTGGACACATGGCCACTAAAACAAATCATTTGGTAGGTAATGAAGAATTCAAAGATAATGCTAGTGACAACATTAAAATAAAACATTAACATAAAATATAATAGTGTATTTGAAGTCCAAAGTCTAGTTTAAAGTGTGCAATAGCAGGCTCCTGCTCTGGTCAGATGAGCATTAGGACAGTGTTCAATTTTCAGCTCTATAATGTCTAATGCATCTGGTAAGATGCAGTCGAAGTGAATCTACAAACGGAGAGTCTTGTTCTGAGCTGTTGTGGACTTTTAATACCATGAGCAAACCTGGGTGGTATTTCACAAAGCAGGATTACTGAGTTAGCTGGACTATCCAGCTAACTCAGTAGGCTAATCCTGCTATGTGAAATACCCCCAATGCCTTTGTAGCCAAGCTAGCTGATTATTTGGACATGAGGCTAGCTAGATGGCTAACTGTTAGCTTAGTCAGCAAAGGCTTTGTTTGTTCTAAACATTCAAAGGCTGTGCCCGAATCAACACCGTTCTACTATTGCGTATGCTGGCTAAGTAGCCTACACTGGATGAGAAAGAAGTAGGCAAAATGTTCTCTAAATGTAGTGTACTTTAAATCCTTGGATGCTATACTTATTTCCAGGTTTTCACTGTTAATCATATAGATTTTTCGCATAACTTACTGTAACGTTATGTCAGTAGTAAGCAACGTTAACATTAGCCTACACGGTAGTAATACTAGTACACAGGACGCAATAGATTGGGCTGTGTTTCGGACACAGCCCTCGACTAACAGACAGATAATTTGGCTAACATAAAGATAGAATGGCAAAAACTACATCACATTACATTACTCATTTGGCAGACGCTTTTATCCAAAGCGACATACAATAAGTGCATACAGAAAGGTCATCGAAGTAACTACAGAACAGACAAGACAAAGCACATCCTTCCCTTAACGTAGCAGCTATCCCTAGTAATGAACATTGAATGTAGTTCACAGTAAGCTGTGGGTAAATCGGCTATACTATAATTCTATTCTAAATACTATTATAAACTAGAACATCAAACAGTTGTACAAGAAAACACAGGGAACAAGTACCATGAGAAAAGATCCTAGATTAGTATATCAGTCAAGGTGGAGTCTAAAGAGGTGTGTCTTCAGGCCACGACGGAACGCAGGCAGTGTTGGAGTAGAACGTAGGGGAATGGGGAGTTCGTTCCACCACTGAGGAGCTAGGGTGGAAAAGCTCCGCAGTTGGGACGAGCGAGAGCGGTTGACACGGAGGGGGGGGGGGGTCCGAGTCGCCCTGCTGTAGAAGAGCGAAGTGGTCGAGCAGGAACATAGTGCTGGATTAAGTCCTGCAGGTAGGCGGGGCCTGTCCTATTGGCTGCAGTGTAGGCCAGAGTCAGAACTTTGAACCTGATCCTGGCTGCAACTGGCAGCCAGTGGAGTGACCTCAGCGGGAGGGTGACATGCGAAAATTCTGCGAGGTTGATCACAAGCCAAGCAGCTGCGTTCTGGATCAGTTGAAGAGGCAGAATGGCACAGGCTGGTAGGCTTGTGAGCCGGGAGTTGCAGTAGTCCAGGCATGACTAAAACAGAATTTCAGGCTGACGCTAATATGGCCAATTCATTTTTTTTCAGTACATATTAGCCTAGATGTGTTTGATCCATGAAAACACAGCATATCCCTCCTAATGAAAAAATTATGCCAAATGGTTAACATTTAGTTCAGGGGGGTATTCCACAAAGCAGAATGACTGAAGTTAGCTGGATAACTGCACTGAGTAAAACGTGGAAACCTCCCAAATATCGAACATGGACTGAAGTAAAAAGAGTCGTTCCGGATTTTACTCAGTGCAGTTATCCAGCTAACTTGGTAATCCTACTTTGTCGAATACCCCCCAGGGCTCAAAGTGAAAAAGCCTAACCAACATTGGTAGGCTTGTTTGATTATTATTAAAGATTCTGTGAGGTTTATTATTATTATTATTATTATTATTATTATTATTATTATTAATAATAATAATAATAATAATAATAATAAACCTCACAGAATGTCATTTAACATCAACAAATAGTAGACTACATTAAGGGCTGAAAGTTGAAATTTAGTTTAGGGGGCGGGGGGGTGTCGCAGGGGACCTGAACATCGGATAGGCTGGCGTAGGTCTAAAAAATGTTGAGAACCCCTGGTCTAACCAATCAGGTGCCGGCTATTTTCATTGTGGGTGGCAACAATTTTCCATATGATCTAGGGGCAGGGCTCGACATTAACGCTTGTCCGATTGTCCGGGACAAGTAAAAAAAATTAAGAAATTTAAAAAAAAAGTGGACAAGCATAATACAGCTTAACTTGCCGAACGGACAACTTAAAAAAACGAACGAACGAATAACGTTAGTAGTTCTGTCTGATGAAGTGGTGGTCTTGAAGTCTAAGCAAAATCCCAAAGTCAAGATCTGATCCATACATTCTTATCCCTTCCTGAAACTTACCTGCTCTTTACTGAGTTTGGTGTTAATGGCTACCTCCATTCTGTTGAGGAGGACTCTACAGAAGACCTTGCATATAATGGATAGTAAGGTAATTCCTCGCCAGTTGTCACAGTTCTTGAGATTACCTATCTTTGGGATTTTCTCAATTAGCCCTTTCAACCAGTCATCAGGAGTGATGTCATTTGCCCAGATATGTTGAAAGAAGCAGGTCAAAACTCGATAACTCGTCACGTTTGCCTTCAGCATCTCAGCATAGATCGAATCTATGCCACATGCCTTGTCACTTTTCAGAGATTTGATAGCAAATAAGACATGCTAAGAGGACTGGTGTCAATTTTGAGAACAAAATCAGTTGTGAGTTTGGCTGGCTGTATAGGGTCAGGGAGGTTGAGTACTTCTTTGAAGTGTTGGACCCATCTGTCTGCTAGCTCATGGTAGGAGCTAATGATATTGCTATTCTTGTGCCTTAAAGGAGCAGACTGACATTTTTCCACAGAGATGCTTAGTGATCTTATATACAGTCCCCAGGTCTCCCAAGGCTGTGGCCTTCTCTGCTTCGTAGGCCCTCTTGTCTCTCCTATAAAACATATTAATTGTTTTATTTCAAATCCAATGTGCTGGAGTACAGAGCCAAAACAAAAATAATTGTGTTACTGTCCAAATACTTACAGACTGCACTGTATGTTCTTGTGTGGGAAGATGGCCGATGACAAGGTTGTTATTCAGACAAAGGTCAATAAGACATTCACCATTGTTATTTCTTTCTCTACACCCGTGGGTACCCATGGCCCTCTCATAGTTGGTATTATCGGATTACCAGGAGCATGTCATGTTGAGGTACCTTGGAAATAGCCAATTGTAGTTTTTCATACCAATTTGTCACACAAGCCTATCCACCACGTCAAGGTAACAGCATAGGTAGGGTTGTTGCCTGAGGGTTGTTACCTTGAGGTTGGTGGTTGTAGATGTAGTGGTTATATCCATCTCAGGGATTCAAACCTCTGCGTTAGACTGACTGGCCAACTGAACAGGTATTAGAAGAGCAGTAGAATGCGCAATTACAACTTACAAGTTCCTTCTTGTCACTGATGCAAAAATGCGAGCATTAAACTGCTTAAAGTTTACACTTTCCATTGATTTAAATGTTTTTTTTTTTAAATTACTGTTAGAATCTTTGCAGCTGTCAAGTTACAAAGACCTTGTGTTCTCCCTTCAGCTGCGAACAGCCTTGGACAAGATTGAGGAGATGGAGATGACCAACAGTCACCTAGTCAAGCGCCTGGAGAAGATGAAGGCCAATCGAAACGCACTTCTGTCCCAACAGTGAGCAGAGAGGAAGGAACCTTAACTTGGTCTCACAAATTCTACCAACTCTGCCACAAGGGGATTCTTTCAGTCACATAGTTTTGTATAAAAACATTGTACCACTAGTACTGGCCTTCCCTGTTTTTTGTTTGTTTGTTTGTTTGTTTTGTTTTTTAATCACTGAGACTCACTCAGATTCACTTGTGAACCATCTTGCATCATTGTAAAGGAGCTATTTACTTTGTGCTGAAAAGGGTCAAATTTTGGCTGATTCTAAGGAAATTTGTTTTATTGTTTTTCAGACTGTTATACATCATGTTATTCACAAGGTTTTTATTTCCTTCCTGTTGGGTGCTTGATTTTTTCTTTTTTCTTTTCTTTTTTTTTATTTTAAATAAGTTGCATGAACTGAACTACACTATACTGCTTATCACCATGAAAACCTGCACATGGCTGCTGCAGACACAGCAAAGTGCCTTTCTAAATGGAGCAAAAGAGATTGAGGGGTTGCATTATTACACTAAGTATGACAAGTTATTACTGGTACAGTATGTATTTAAAATAGGGTGCGGTTAGGATTTAAAACAATTTATAGAACAATTAACAGTATGCTGAATTGTCATTGTTGAGAAATTTTTCAAAAATATTTAAAAATATTTCTTGGAATAAATGTGTAAATGAATGAACTGTATATACCAGGTGGGTGTTTTTTGCATGGGTTATGGCACATCAGATTAGTGTAATGGCAGGATATTTGTCACGAGTATGTGAAGCACATGGAAAACAAAACTACTTTCCCAAACTGCGTCTTCACTGCTCAGAAAGAGCAGTTTTCAGTCTCAGGACCACACCGTGATTGTGACTGGGGCAGCTACAACATTAAACCTACAAAAAAGAAATGCATTGATGCTTGTTTTTCTTCTCCTTTAATTGTTTTTTTATTTGCAGTGTCACCATTGTAACCTAGGCCTTCATCTTGAAACACTGTGAGTCAGTAAACCTATGAAACCATAGAACAATGACAAGATGACCTGTTGGCACACAGTCCTTTGTCCACTGTAACAATAAGCTATTAACTACAAAAATATGTGCAACAAGAATTGAACTGTACTAGAGAACCAAAATTAAGTTTGTTGCATCTGTATACAGAAGTGTATTCATTGCAGGTGCTGCTTGTGTCATTAAGAATGTGAATGTCATCTGGTCATCAGTTTTAAACCATAAATTAGTTTAACACTCAATTCTCAAAATAAAATCACATGTCCTCAAAACAATTAACACTAAACTCAAAACATGACACATCGCATAAAATCTCACAATTCCTCTACAAAACCATATTATCATGTATAAAAATCAAATACTTCAAAACAATACAAAGTCTAACAAGCTTCCAATTAACGTATTATCAACCAACTGAGGTACGCTGTTAGTTTTCTATAAAAAGTGAAAATATTAATGTTAAAGACCTGAGAGCTGATTGTTAAAATGATAAAAATAACTGCATAGGTGTGCAAAGGTATGAATTCAATTTCCAGTGATTTCTTCATCAGGAAAAAAGCATTGTTATGTAGTGTCTCACCAGATGACAGCAGAATAGTATATTAAAGAATACCTGCTTTATTTTATTATTAAAAAGATAATTATTGTAAAGTACCCAAATGGTTTCCCAAATTGAGGTTGGTAAAATTGTAATTTCATTTTGGAACTGCAGTTTTGTTTTTTATTAAATTATTTTGTTGTTTGTGCTTTGGTTTAATAGTTGTAAGTTTTCTCCTGTAATGATATTGACTGGATTAATATTTGTTAGGCAGAACCCCTGTTGGAGGATTCTGCCCTTAATAAGGATCTTACTTTAGTACAATACACTTTATTCTGAAAATTGTGCAACATGGAGATTTTACTTTTGGACTTTGTGCCTACATTTTCAGTTACAGTTGTGGAAAAATCTACGGTCCCATTTTCAAGAGGGGAATTTGTCATAAAGGGATAGCCCTATTTTAGTCTCACCCATGATGTCGATCAATAGAGAACTGTTTCACGTCAGTCGAGTATTGGCATCATACCGTATATGGAGCTCCTGCTAGTGAGGTTATAATGGAAGTGAATGGGGGGCAATCTTCTTGCAGCTCCAAAACTACTTTCACATACTCCACAGTGCACCTTCAGTGAACAGAATCTCACAGTAGTCTATAATTGCGATTTCAAGCCAAATTCCCGCTAAATCTTTTATTGGATGGCCAAGTATCACTCCGCTGCACACAAAAACTTCTACAGGGAATTATGCAAAAACAGATTTAGCAGATTTATCTCCATTTGCTATTGCGTGTCTCATTTAAATGCATGAAAGCATCCTATACCTTCTCTAGTATATCAGGATTCACTCAGTAGCCATGCTGTTTGCTCAAATGAGCAAAAACAGTCCAGGTGCATCTGGTCAGATTAATGCAATGTCAAGGTTAGCTCATTCTTCACTGCTGGACAGACTAGAATTAGCATGGATTGCATGAAATAGTGGCCTTTCTCAGGTGAGTCACACAGCAGAAGACAACACCAGCAGGCAACTCAGAAATTGTAAAAGCTTTAACATATTAATATGACACAGACATCTGGTCTTGCATCAGTCAGAAAGCACTTCCACACATTGACATTGTTGACGCATGACATTTTTCTGTGATGCTATATAGCAGAGGTGGGCAACGAGGGCCGTATCCGTTTCTGGTTTTCATGCCAACTTCTGGCCTTAATGACCTAATTAGCCATAATATTTACGCCATCTGACATTTTAGCTACAATACAATTTAGCTTCTTAATAAGTGCACGAATGACAGCCAAAGACTTCTTGTGTCAGCCAATTAGCTCATTTAGCTGGAGTAATTGGTGGGAACAAAAACCTGCATACACACCTGCCCTCCAGGACTGGAATTGCCCACCCCTGCTATATAGGCCAAGGTTAATCTGGTATATGCAGAAGCACCAATAATCTAGTCTCCCATTTGGAAAACATGACTTAAAGACAGCATAAGATGAGTTTCTTAAAAAAACATGATTTGTAGAAGTACTCCAACTCTTCTGCTGCTAGTTTAGCAGCTTTATCTGCATAATCGTTTCCTGCTGACACAGGATCTGTTCCGCCTGTATGTGCTGCGCACTTTATAATTGCAATTTTTGCTGGTTGTTTCATGGCCTCCAACAGTTCTTTTACCTCAAAAATGTTTTTTATAGGGTTTCCCCCTGCAGTGAGAAACCCTCGTCTTGCCCATATTCCCCCAAAACCCCACAAGCATACGCTGAGTCACAGTAAATATTAACGGTTTGTCCAGCACCCCTTCTACAGGCTCTTGCTAGGGCTACCAGTTCTGCTTGTTGGGCACTTGTCCCTGGGCTTAGAGCCGATTCTTCAATCGTTGGATATGTCCATGGCCCTTCTTGTCGTACTATAGCATATCCGGCTCTCCTTTTTCTTGTGCGGGGATCAATGGATGATGAACTGTCCACAAAGAACACGTGGTCCGGAGCCATCAGTGGTTCATGGTGCAGGTCTTGTCTTGCTCTTGCTTCTGCTTCCACCATTCTTTCACATTCATGTGGTTGGCCTTCTTCTGGGGTCATCATTAATTCCGCTGGGTTCACAGCTTTGCATCTGATAATGGTCAATCCTGGCTGTGTGAGCAGGATCTCATATCCTGATACTCTCCGGTGAGTTAGGGACGATTTCCCTCTACTGAGTAGTGCTTCTACTGCATGTGACACATACAGGGTAACTTCATGCCCTGCCGTTATTGACGTTGCCTTCTCTACTGCAAAGGCGGCTACTGCCAGTCCTTTCTCACATGTGTGGAGTCCTCTTTCTACTGCATCTAGTTTCGTACTGTAATAGGCAATGGGTTTGTGTCTTTCTTGCTCTTTTTGGGTTAGTGCTGCTGTAGCAAACCCCTCTTTTTCTGCACAGAACAGGTGGAACCATTCGTTGTAGTCTGGGAGTCCCAGAATTGGAGCTGTTTGTAATGCTTGCTTAAGTCCAGTGAAAGCTGATTCTGTCCCTAGGAACCACTCAATTTGGTGTCTTCCTGCTTTATTTAGGCACAAATCTCTTAGTGGCCGTGCCATTTCCGCATAGTCATAACTCCATTGCCTGCAGTACCCCGTCATTCCTAGGAATCTCTGCATCTCTTTCACCGTTCTCGGTCTGGGCACCTTCGTGATTGCTTCAATTCGTTCTGCAGAAATACTTTTTCTCCCTTTCTTAAGAGTATGACCCAGGTACTGCACTTGTTCTTGGCAAAACTGTAACTTTGACTTGGATACTTTGTGGCCTTTCAGTGCCAGTTCTTGTAACAGCCTCTTACTGTCCTCTTTGCATGCAGTCATCCTTGGGCTGCATAGGAGAAGGTTGTCCACGTACAGGATGAGAGTGCTTCCCCCCTTTGGCGCAAAGTCCGCTAGGTCATTTCTGACCATTCGATTGAACAGGCTAGGGGATTCTACATATCCCTGAAGCAGTCTTTGATAAGTGTACTGTTGCCCTCTGTATGTGAATGCAAACAAATACTGGGACTCGGGGTGCACTGGAATTGAGAAAAACACTGAACATAGGTCTTTATACCATGGTATGAGTGAATACTCGATTCTGATTGGTCAATGACTGGTCGTTATTCTGTATAACCGGTCAGTCATCCGGGTCACAAGTTTAATCACAGTTCTAAATTAATGCGCTGCCTGCCTGGCCAGCTAGTACTACGCAACCTGGGAATGGCAAACATGACCGGTCAATTCAGAGTCCAAGACGTTCTAGAAAATAAGTGGAATAAATAAAGTGAATTAATGAAGTAAACGAATGTAGCCTACCTACTTTATTTCCCTCAGTGACTAACGTTACTGTAGCCTACGGCAGACGGCTACTTCGCCTCGTAGGTATGCTGCAAATAGTAGGCTAACTTTGGCTACGATAAACTTTTGTCATTGTTTTTCAGATAATGCAAATGCAATACGTGGCGAGGTAACTATATAGCTAGCCATAGTTACATTATCACGGAGTTAGCAAAGCGCATGGTGTTTATGTGCAATGCGTAGCCTAATCTTTTTTTTTTACTGCGAGCCATAAATCCGTCTCTAAGGTAGAAGTTAACGTTGCCGTAGCAACAGCATACATCTGATTTATAAAAATCGGTAAACAACATTAATCTACAGCCTAATCTTTTTTTTTTACTGCGAGCCATAAATCCGTCTCTAAGGTAGAAGTTAACGTTGCCGTAGCAACAGCATACATCTGATTTATAAAAATCGGTAAACAACATTAATCTACAGATTTAAAAAAGTTTGTATTCGGCAGATATCTTAGTTACAACTACTTCAATATAGCAAAACATTTTTGTGGTTAGAAGTGCATTATTTATTCAGTTGGAAACACAAATTTATCATAGTAGGAATTTGCATGTAAATTGACGTCGGCAACACGCTGACTGCTTGTGAATGCAAGCTAGGCTACTTCACAAAGCATGTTAATCTGTAGCCTATAGGCTATATGTAGAAAACTTTTTATCCAGCGAAAATTCTTCGATAAGTTACATCTAACAAACTCCGTAGTATTTTTTAGATGGTCCCATGCATAGGACATCATGATGCGAATCTGCTACACACTGCGTGACCAAACCATTTTTAAAAAGCAAGACAGAGAGAGGGAGGTAATGTTGAATCTGATTGAGTTATGGTTTCATACAATTTTCTTAAATAATGTCATGACAAAAATAACCAAAATTGGTGCCAATTGTATGTTATAACCGAGAAGGAACTATTTTTCCCCCCGATAGAATCAATTATTTTCAGAACTAACGATGAGAGGGTTTGCATAGCAACGCACTTAAATAGAACTAGTAGCGAGAAATAGAATTAGCAACGAGATGTTTTCTGTTCAATTAGAACTACCACCCAGCTGTTTTGCATGACAACACAAAAACAACAAGCCCAAAGAGCTGCGGAAGTATATTTAAATTTCAGCTGATTAAATCGATAAAAATCAATAAATATGAAAGTAACTATATAATCATTGTTGGTAACCATGGTATAAGCGCAATAATCAACTCCGAGGTGTGCGTTACACGGTTTTAACCGCACTCCGCTTCGCGTCGGGTGGTTCTTCGCCTCAACGTCGTGCGGTTAAAACCGTGTAACGCACACCTCGTCGTTGATTATTGCTTACATAACTGTGTAGTGGGTTGTATCACTTGGGATGTTAGTTAATATGGTTGAGGGATCGCGTACAATTAGGTAGTCTGCAATTACTTGGTCATTGAGTAGTCTGAGGTCTTGGTGAGATTGGTGTGTTGCATGGGCTGGTTGTAGGGTATATCACCCCAGCTTTCAGAAGGTCTTGTATAGTGGTGCTAATTCCTTCCTCTGCATCCTTGTTCAGGGATTATTGACGGACTCAGGGTCCCATCATGTCTGGTTGTATCTTCACCTGTCCAGCTGGCCGCATGAGGCCGATGTCGTGCCCCCCTTCTGCCCAGAGTTCTTTTGGGAAATCTTGTAGGTACTCTTCTTGTTCTTCTGTGAGCGTCATTATTGCTTCCATTTCCAGTGTGTATTGTCCAGATCATCCAGGAAAAGTGCAAATCAGCCCTTGAGGCGTGCATAAAATGGTGGCATTCAATTTGCACAGCAGATCTCTTCCTAGCAAGTTTGCGGGTATGTTAGGGGTATTGTGGAGGGAAGTCCTTTGACTCCCTCCTCATTAAGTTCAATTTGAGATGGGTTTTCGAGTGGAAGAATTCTCAAAATAAAGATGAAGGAAATAGCAGAGTCTTCTATTAAATGGAATCTTTTATTAAATATTTAAACGTTGATTCAACGTGGGAAAACCTTAAACCTACGCAGAGGATTCGGAGTTCCCCGAACAAAAACATTAGCTTATATAATATCATATAACTCCTCCTTTACGTTACTAATACTCCAATAATATGTGGTAACACCCTTTCATAATATCTTATTTTATCCAATAACAAATTAGGCAAAAAATTAATATGTTATATGACCTGTTCTCACCCTATGCGCTTGGGGGCACTCTTGATCTATCAAATAAAATTGTTTGGGACCTTTCCTCCTTTTAATCAGACCATGAAATTTTCCTTAATTTCCCTTATTTTTTATTCTTTTCCCACCTGTTCGGTCAGCATGATCTATCTTATCAGCTTAGTTATGGAACACAGGAGGAAAACATTCCTGTTTTGACTGGTGTGCTAGATGCCCTCGTCCTTGCTGACAGAGAACTATCCTGCACCCTCTCACAACCCCCCATCTCAGTACTTTTCCACTAGATCTTGACTGTATTATTTAATTATTTATATAAAAGTTTGCTTTTGAGGCTTTCTTGGGCCTACAGAACAGTTTCACAAAACAGCTTACTTCCACATTCCCCCCTTTGAGACCATTCGGTCTCACACTCTCTTGTTGATACTTCGCCTGGTGGTGGGGTTATGTTATGACATTTGTATTGTATGATATTGTATTGTATGATAAAAATAAACATTTGTGGTTGATTAGTTTCATGCATGCATAATTTAATTAAGTTAATACTTCCTCTAATTAACAGATGATCTATCAAAAAGTAAATATTAAGAATATCAAAAAGTTAATCAAAAATATCAAAAAGTTAATCAAAAAGCTACTGTATTTAATGATTTTTAATGATCATCTAATTTTGATTCGCTATAATTATACAAAGATTATATAAAAAGAATTGGATTATACTTGTAATGTCTTCTTCCTCTTCTTAGGAGCCCATATTCTAAGAAGCCTGAGGAGAGGGTACTAGCACTTCACTCAGGCGTCTCCTACCTTCTTCGCCCTTTTCCTTAATCTATTTATGTGTCTGTTTTATCTATCCTAAGGGCCTTTAGTCAGTTGGGGCTTTATTATGTCCCCTTTGAGTTGTTCTTTTCTTCATGTAGTCAGTGTATGTAATATGTGATCATGGGGTGTCAAATGGATAAATCTATTCTGACTATTTATCATGGCCATGAGTGCTAATGGTAGACCTTGTACTCATCTCATCCCTGTTTGCCTACATATTTTCTGTAATTTAGTTTTTAGAACCATTGTCGCTGCTCAGGGTCTGACAGACCCCGAATCTGGGGAAAATTTCTCTTGCCAAGGCTTTAGCTACAGTTTTAGAATCCACTTGTGCAGTGGGGAATGCTTCTACCCATCTTGAAAATATATCAATGATTACTCGACAATATCTTTTGCCTTCCGCACGATCATATCTACATAGTCCATTACCAAATGGGTAAATGGACCCACCGGTGGCATAGAGCCTGGTGTAGTCGGTATCCCTTTCTTTATGTTTCTGTATTTCTCTCATCATCTCCCCCCTTGCAGAGTGGCCAACACCATGGGCAGCTCTGCAAATGACGCGCTTGGTGCGATTGCTTTCCCTGCTTTCCCTGTACATTGCCGCCATATTCCTGTAGACTTATCTAACCCACATCCTCTATTTTCCCATTCCACCTTTTCTGACATTGTAGAAGCCTCTTGTGCTTCTACATTCAGAAACACCTGTTGATCTGCTGTAGGCCAGTACTCCAACTCCTCTGCTGCTAGTTTAGCAGCTTTATCTGCATAATTGTTTCCTGCTGACACAGGGTCTGTTCCGCCTGTATGTGCTCCCCTTCCCTATTGAAGGGGATTCTGTTGGGGACTCAATCCCCATTGTTGTTGTGGCTGTTGTGTCTGCTGTAGCTGCTGTGGCTGCCATCCCTCCTGCTGCTGCCCATACATGTTTTGCTGTGGGGTCATTGCTATCTGGTTCTCGGGTCCTTGATATGATGGCATTGGCGGGGTACGATGACGATGGCCACCACCCAGGGTTTGCTCCTTGGTTCATGCTGCCTCTTGATTGGAATCCTCCCCTTCCTCTTCCTCTCTGACAGTTCCTGGCCCAGTGTCCTATCTTTCCGCATTTCCAGCAGTCTTTCTGCTGCCACTGGTCCTGGTTCGTCCATGGGAACACTGGCCTTTGGAAATTTGGTCCAGCCCATTCGATGGATGGGCCCTGTCCTCCTTGGACTTGTTGTGAGGGTGGGGGTGCCTGTATCTGCTGGGTTATCACTGCTGCTTGAATTCCCTGATCTTCTTTCTCCCTTTCGGCTATCTGGAGAAGTAACAGTTTCTTCTTTAGAGGTTTATTCTGCCCTTCTGAGGTCTTCATACTTTCTCTGTGCAGCTTCATGTGGTGGACAAGATGGGCTCTTTGTTTATCCCAATTCTCCTGGGAAAGCCCCACAACCTTGCTTAGGGCCTTTATCACTGGTTCGGGCAATGCTTTACACAACATGTGAAAGAACATTGTCGATGTTCCTTGTGATGCATCAAATGGCTGTCCCATGTTTGTTTTCCATGTCTCCTGCATCCTGTTGATAAAATCATGGATGTCCTCTCCTTCTTTTAGTTCTGCACTCGTTATATGTGCAAGGCTTGATTTATGTGGAAACACTCCCCTCAACACGGCCCACACACATGGTCTGTGCCTGCTGAATGCTTCCCCGTCCATCTTGTGGGTGTCCATAATTCCTTTCAGGCCTGCTAGGTCCATTATTTCAGTGACCTGGTGCCCCACATATCTTACTAGTAGCTACTTAACATCTCCCATGCACAGGGGCAGGTGAGTCATCTTCATCTCTACCTTCGCTATCCATGGTCCTGCTCCCTCTGTTATTTTTGGTAAATCCTTGACCATGTTCTCCAGGTCCATTGATGACCATAGGGTGTACTTAGTGAGTGGCTGTTGTCTCCCTGGTTGGGGTAGGACTTGCAATGGGGCCAGGAAGGTTTCTTCATCCTCTTCGTTTCCTTCTTCCCCTGGATTGTATCGATCAGGTGCTCTCCTTCTTCTGCCGCTCTTCCTGAGGATTTTGCTGGCACTGTTCTGGATATCACTACTGATATCGTAGACCTGCTTCAATTCTTGAACTCGTTGCTGCGAGTACCCTCCTTCGCGCAGGAATGCTTGTTCTGCTTTTTTCACCTCCTTTAGGGTTTGTTTCAGCATTTCCTTTGTCACTTTCTTTTTCTTCCTTTCATCTGAGTCTTCACTATTAGAGGAGCTTGATTCATCTTTGGGAATGGCAGTTGACCTTAGTTTCACTTTCCCTTTGATGTCATATTCTCCTATCCTTGGGTCTCTTCCAGCTCTTCTTGCTCCTCCTTTCGGTTTCGTTTCTTCCTCCCACATCTCATCCTCTACTTCTTCCATTGCCTGTTGATATCCAGTGGCACATCCTAGCTTGCTGCTCTCTTCAGATTCACGATGTGCCCTCGGCGATTTGACTGTTTCTTTCTTGCATCTTGTCATTACCCAGGGTTCTCTGGCCTGCCATGAGGTGTGGGCATGGTGTGCTATTTTCAGAAGTTCCCTCGTTTCCTCGGCTGTCACTCTGGGCTGTCTCTGATTCTCCTTCCTCTGGGCATACTGCTGTACCTTTTGATCTTATTAAAATGGTTTCCAAATTCCCTTGTACATCCAAGGTCCCTTTCACTTTCACCAACTCTGGCCTCATCCTCACAGTAGTCTCAGGCCCCTGGCTCAAATCTTCTTGTTCCCCAGTGCTGTTCAATAGGTGATACAGGCCTGTAGCTCCATTCGCCGGTCGCCATCCTTCTTCTGGTGGTCTCTCTGATGCTGCTGGCTGGGGGTTCACTTTCGGCTGGTGCCCCTCCTTCTTCTCCACAGTCGCTCTCCATTTGAAAGATTAATTTTTCCATTGATTTAGATGTGCTCTGTAAGTTCGCAACTTTCCTTTCCGGCTCTTACTCTCCTTACTACACAAAATTGTTTCCACTGATTGCAGGTATTGAAGCCCAAAAGTGCCTTCCTTAGGCCATACCAAGGGACCACCTCTTGTCCATAGTCTTCTCATAGTCTGTTTGAAATAATTCACTCATGCAGGAGAGAGGTGTCTTTAAAGTCTCGCCCTTCCGCGTTTTCAAATCCTTATTTTTCTTTAGCCCATGCAAGCTTATTCTAGTTAACTGAAAGTGAAACTAAAACTGAAACTAAAAATAATAATTAAAAAAAACATTTTAGTTAACTGAAATAAAAATAAAAATTTAAGTTACTTTTAAAACTAAAACAAAACTAAAACTGTACTGTAGTGGTGCAAAACGAACTGAAATAAAATAAAAATGAATCATGAATTCTTTTTAGTTTTAGTTTCTGATCCTCTTCCTGGTCTGTGATCTGTAATCTGGATTGCATATAGGGTAATTTGAAACATTCAAAACCAATATTTAATTTCTCTCTCTCTAAATTAGAAAGTGAAATTAAAAAACTAATAAAAATAAATGAAAAACTTAAAACTATAATAACTTTGCCTCCATGTTTTTTTATAATTCAGGGGACCACTCTGTCCTTGGTAGCCACGCCTTTATCTTTAACCCTATTAGTTCTCACTTAGTGACTGTGACTCGCGTAGCTCCTCCCCTTGAATGCCCCTTAACTGACTTCCCCTCTACCTCTTCAGTTCTCAATTCCCTCAATGGGGTACACACCAGCCAAACAGCTCCGTCTGCCCACCAGTCTAAACATATTTCAAATGTTTCTCCTGTTTCTATGGCCTTGGGTAGGAATTTATCAATCTCTGAATGGCACCACAGAGATTTCACTCCATATAACGGTTATTTATATAATTATTTTCCCACTGAATCTTTTCCCACAATAACATACACAATAACAGACATATAATATTTCTAGTGGAGTACTACCTATCTAAGTAAAACCCTGTTATTTACATAATCTCCTTCAGCATTATATACAGCATCCAAAATACAACAAATCCCCATATAATGTGAGCGCTCCTTATCTTTTTTCTATTGTTCTCCTGTTACAGTATTGTTTAACCGATTATGTTCAGTTTGATTGTACAACCCGTGCAATGGATCTATGGTAAAGGCTAACCAGCCCAAACTTATTGTAAAATACGATAATAGCACAACCCAAAGAACTATCAAACCTTGAGGTACACTTCTTGGAGGCGGTATTTGTTCTAATTTGATTAATTGAGATATATATATATATATATATATATATACGTATAGTACTATTACAAAAATTATAGTATTATTAACAAAAATTATTTACACAGACAACGTTGCTCTCCTCTTTTTTATTTTATTTAAATTTCTCACAACATTGCTTCCCTAACTGTCCCTATCCTTGCGTAATATAGCTGTGGCAGTATCTTTCGACTGCTTCACCCTATTACCGTTTGTGGCGGACTATTTGAAGGGAAAGGCGTCCCTTTACACACAACCTCTATGCGGCACACAACCCGGTTATTCTCATCGTTTCAGAGATTTTGGCTCGCTAACTTGGAGCCCTATTGCTCCCCCACAGTGTTGTCGACCTGCTCTCCCAAAATTAATAATTTGATATATATTTTAATATATCTGAGCAGACTTTTTCAGCGCTTCTCTCTTTTACACTCTTATTTCACATTTTTTTCTTTTCCCTTTACTCTTTTGCACTCCTGCTTATTTCACACTCACTTCATCACAATTTTTCTACCTATTTATTCTTTCTCCACTCACCCACTGGAGCCCGTCACCCAGTGGAGGACCACACTTGGGGCCAACGGAGTACGGGTAATTCCTCTCTGCAGACTTTTTATGAAAAAGGTGTCTGCTTACCTCTCACTATGGTTGACCAGTCTCTAACTTGAAGATAAAACACCGCATGCCGTTGGTTCCCTCCTACGTCCTCCCCAGGATCTTGGACTCCTGGCTGGCACGCCAAATATGCGGAGGGAAGTCCTTTACTCTCTCCTCATTAGGTTCAATTTGAGATGGGTTTTGAGCTGGAGAATTCTCAAGATGAAGATGAAGGAAATAGCAGAGTCTTCTATTCAGTTTAACCTTTTATTAAGCGTTGACGCCAACGGGAGGTCCTTTACCCTACGCAGAGGATTAGGAGTTCCCCGAACAAAAACAAACATTAGTTTGTATAATATCATAACTCCTCCTCTACCTAACTAATACACAAATAATGTGCGGTGACACCCTTTTGTCATATCTTATTTTATCCAATAACAAATTAGGCGAAAAATAAACATGTCATATAACCAGTTTCGACCCTATGCGTTTAGGGGCACTCTTGATCTACCAAATAAAATTGTTTGTGACTTATCCTCATGTGCCTGTTAATCAGACCATGTAAAATGCACGGCGGCTGCTTTGTTCCACTCTCTCTCGCTATCTCTCTCTCTCACTCACACACAAACAAACACGCTATCTCCAGCTACTGTCGAGCCCCAAGTAGCTAGAGTATTCCTTGATCGCACTAAACACGCACGAGCATGTCTGTTTCGCCATCATATAAGAAATACGCCAAGGTGGAAAAGCAGGCTTATAAAGGGAATGGGATATGACATTTTGATTGGTTTATTGCATGTCACGCCCAAGACACACTTATAATTAATGAAGAGACTAGGTTCAGCCCATTTGCACGTTGCTCCGTGCTTAGCGCCCAAAAAACACGCCGTTAAAATAGCAAAACTGGACTTGGACACGCCCTAAATGCACTTAACGCCATGTGCTTAGACGAAGCGCTAAGATCGCCAAGATAGAGCCCCCTGTGTTTCTTCATCTTACCATCTCAAGAGAATGTGGTCAATGAAACTGTATGTGCCACATCATACTGCAAAATGAGAATAATTTATAGTGGAAATACTCTGATACACATAGAAATTAAACAGAAAAATTACTACACTATAAGGCATGTTTGAACCATTGTCTGCATCCACTGCTTTGGGTCTATGAAAAGCACAGAATGAATAAAATGTATTATTATTATTATTATGATTATTATGTATTTATTTGGAATATTTGCATTTCTATCGAAACCTGTGTGGTCCTACAGAGCAGAGATCCTTGTGTTCACAAAATTCTGTTTGCAAATATTATAACTATTATTATGTGAAGAAAATTTGTACTATTACATATTTGCCATCATCTGACCCACAAATATGTCTGGATACGTTTGTAAAAATGTTATATGTACGCTATTTTCTAGGTAAAAATACTACTCATTTTTATCTGCATTTCTTTATTAATTCCCCCTTTCTCTATTGTACATGATGTTTCTTGATATTTGTCTGTTTGTGAATTGTAAAGAAATCTGTAGCAGCAGTGAACATTTTAAAACCTGTACATTTTATAAAGTAAACTTGCCAACAAAGTATAACTATATCCTTTCTGGAGTGTAATTATTCATCAACTGTTAAAAACATTAATTGAAATATGTTGTTCCATGAGGCACAATCTCTTCACATGCAAAGATGAAGAAACACAGGGCCAAGTTGCATTAAATAATTTAGGAAAGTTTGGATAGCATTGCTTTGGAATAGAGCTAGTTTAGTGTGAACTATGATAGGCAATATTGTTATTGGCCACATTTTGATATCAATACTTTTAAAGGCAGGTCTAGTTTTTGCAAGTTGGAATTAAGGACTTATAGACAGCGCTCTGTAGGGTATGCGTGAGTAACTTGGCTTTTTTTTTTACGTTGAAAACGTTTTTGGTCAGATGGCATTTAGTTGACCAGGACAATGCACAACAGTCAACATGTCAGTCTGAATTAGCCAGATTTAACTGAGCAGCTTATTTCCATACTAATCCCTTTCTCAGGCTAGAACAGGTAAAATAACATAAAATTTGCAATAATAATAAGCAAACAAAACAATAAAAAAGACAAACAAAAAGGAGGTAGATGAGTGCACTGCATGTATAAGGCTCGATTGCTACTGTGGAAGCTGTTGGTCTGATTGCTTAATCACTCATGTGACTGTGTGTACATGCATGGTTGCATGCATGTGTGCGTGTGTGTGTGTGTGTTTGTGTATGTGTGCACGCATATGAGTGGGTGCATGTGTGTGTGTGCTCATGTGCGCACGTGTGTGTATGTGCGTGTGTGTGTGTGTACATTTGAAGTCGAAAGTTTACATACACCTTAGCCAAATCCATTTCAATTCAGTTTTTCACAATTCCTGACATTTAATCCTAATAAACATTCCCTGACAGTTAGGATCACAACTTTATTTTAAGACTGTGAAATGTCAGAATAATAGTAGAGAGAATGATTTATTTCAGCTTTAATTTCTTTCATCACATTCCCACTGGGTCAGAAGTTTACATACACAGTATTTGGTAGCACTGCCTTTTAATTGTTTAACTTGGGTCAAATGTTTCGGGTAGCCTTCCACAAGCTTCTAACAATAAGTTGCTGGAATTTTGGCCCATTCCTCCTGACAGAACTGGTGTAACTGAGTCAGGTTTGTAGGCCTCCTTGCTCGCACACTCTTTTTCAGTTCTGCCCACAAATTTTCAATTGGATTGAGGTCAGGACTTTGCAATGGCCACTCCAATACCTTAACTTTGTTGTCCTTAAGCCATTTTACCACAACTTTGGAAGTAAGCTTTGGGTCATTGTCCATTTGGAAGAGCCATTTGCGACCAAGATTTAACTTCCTGGCTGATATCTTGAGATTTTGCTTCAATATATCCACATAATTTTCCTTCCTCATGATGCCATCTATTTTATGAAGTGCACCAGTCCCTCCTGCAGCAAAGCACCCCCACAACATGATGCTGCCACCCCCGTGCTTCACGGTTGGGATGGTGTTCTTTGGCTTTTAAGCCTCACCCTTTTTCCTCCAAACATAACGATGGTAATTATGGCCAAACAATAAAATTTTTGTTTCATCAGACCAGAGGACATATCTCCAAAAAGTAAGATCTTTGTCCCCATGTGCAGTTGCAAACTGTTGTCTGGCTTTTTGATGGCAGTTTTGGAGCAGTGGCTTCTTCCTTACTGAGCAGCCTTTCAGGTCATGTCGATATAGGACTGTGGATACTCCAGCACCTTCACAAGGTCCTTTGCTGTTGTTCTATGTTGGCTATGCATGGCTACAATTGCTTCATGGTTCACCCCATATGGATGCAAAACCTCTGCACTTTAACCTCATAGTCACTGTTCCATGTTCAGAGTACAGAGCCAAAACTGCAAAAAATGTGTCACTGCCCGCGCCAGGATATTTTCCATCCTCACTATAGTCTATATACGTTTTTTAAGTGGTGTCTCATTACTCTGAGTGGTACTGTACACTTTAATATATAAATTAAATGTGCCTTTTTACTTTTGTAGGCTATGCAATATATTTTTATATGCTTTTATCTATACTTGCACTCATAGGCGTCATTTGGGTATGGCAGAGTATGGCTCTTGCCATACCCTAGCCTGCGTCCCCCCTGCCCCCCTTTCTCTCAATAAACGCGATTCGGGCGCCGCTTCTCTGCTGTCCTGCTACTCTGCCTGGAGAGGGATGTGCGAGTGTCACACCAAATGTTTACATAGCTAATGGGGTGTGAAGATGTGAACAACAATTAGCCCTGATCGCTGCGTAAACATTCTAAGAGACATGCAACACCTAGCTTGCAAAACTAGCGCACCTTCCCGATCCCCGTCCCAGTAAAAGCCAGGCAAAACAGCAATAGTTTAAGGCGTATCCATTATGCCACTAGTGTTGAAATATTTTGCTCAATGGGCATTTGGTTCCTGCAAATCACTTTCACCATCACGTTGTCTGTGAACGTCTATTCCCCGTCTATATTTGTGCTCCTCAAAGACGGCCGTACTTGTGTGTGCGGCACAAAAGACTGAAAATCTGCATATGACAGTTGTTAAATGTGTGTTGCTCATTCTTTTCACTGTTTTCATTTCATCGCCTACGATTGGAAAAATCGTGGTAATGTATCCTCAGCTTTAATAGAACAGCTAATGGGGCTCATGAGGTCATGTTGGTCATAATTACTACTCCATTACCACTTTACAATCCTGCCAAGTTTTGTGAGTCTTCAATAGTCCCTATTGATTATATATTATTCAAAAGTACCAGGAAAAACACTTATGAATAAAAGTAGTAGAACATCTGCACACGTGCAGCGATTAGTCCCCTGAAGTATACTTCCTTAAATTCTATTACGCTATACTTTGCAGCCCTTTAGTATACATCTCATTAAGCCACATTTATCACCATAATTAAACATATTTTTACAGGAAGCAATATACTCAAGTTTTATGTCACATTGACTTTAGAGTCAATGGCTCACCTACTGAATCTAAACATATCAGGAAATAAACACATTCATAGCAAAACATTTATTGTATAAACAAAAAGAATACAAACTACCAAAAGCATGGTATGACAATGTACATAATTCCATTACACGTTTGGTTACAACTGGAAGCAGCCCTGGGGGTATTTCACAAAGTGGGATTAAGGAGTTAGCCGGCTAACTTTTGTAAAATATTTTGAATTTGATGGCATCCTACTGGACGAGAGCCAGGGTGTTAAAATATTTACAAAAGTTAGCCGGCTAACTCCTTAAACCATCTTCGTGAAATACAACCACCCCCACCACGAACAGCCATCTTGCTCAGTAATAGAGCAGCCAGGTAGTGAACAGCAGTAAGATTATTTCACCACTAAAGGATGAAGTCAAGAAACACAGAAAATTGAGTGTTCAGCTTATATGGGACCACAATTTGGAAACAGATACCATAGCTGTAGGTGTCCAACTGTAGCCAGGTGCATCTCCTGTGTTTTTGAGGTAACCACAGAAGAACTAAGCTTGAAGTAATCCAGTAAGCAGCCATGTCCTTTCTGAAGGAGTGGCAGTTCAGCACCTCTCAAACACTTTGTAAAGGTCAGGCAGATTGGCAATCTGTAGGACGCTGCCATCCTCAGTGAAATGCTTGGGAGGGCTGAACAGTGTCCTGAAGGCTTTGAAGAGGAGGTGCTCCACATTCCATCTCCAAGAGGACCCACTGGAGCCGGGCTCTTCCACCTGCAACAACCAGAGGTACATCACATTACCACAGCTGAGCTACATCACATAAACCATAATATAGGGCTGAGATGCATCACATACACCCTAATGTAGGGAAGAGGACCCAAATTCAAACTCTTTGTATGAAACCAAACTGAAATGCAAATACCAGTAGCATACCGGATAACAATTGACATATAAATCATACACACATACAATTATGTACAGTGCAGTCCGTAAATGTTTGGACAGTGAGACAATTTTGTTTTGGCTCTGTACTGCAGCACATTTGATTTGAAATGAAAAAGAATGAGGTTAATAGAGCCCCCCTCCCCCAAGGCACTAGGGGTAAAAAAAAATCGCAACGTGGAAATTCTTTGTGAGATCGGGTTTGCAATGTTAAAGGGTAACAAAGCACGCTGGTTTAACTAGACCCAGTCCCCTTTTGAAAAATCGAAAAATGGCTAAATCTGGGCATGATAAGGTAATATAGGGGCTGAGCTCCAGGTATCAAACCACGCCCCAGCAATTTTTTTCACTAGTAGCTTACATCTCATTCTACTCGACAGCAGTCACAGCGGCTGCCTTGTTCCATTCTCTCTCTCTCTCGCTACCTCTCTCACAACCTCTCACTCATACACACACAAACACGCTAGCTCCAGCTGCTGCCGTTCCCCATGTAGTGGCCGAGGGAGAAGCAATGGTGGAGAATGAGGATGGGAGTGGTAGGCGGGCGGCACGCATAGCCTCATTTGAGCTTATAATGATGTGGCCAGCAAACAACAAATCACACGCTGTACAAATAGTTACCCATGCCATGTAGGCTACTCATTTTACACAGGCTGTAGGCAATCACACTACCTGCAAGATATCAACAATATTGGTTTCCATTTCAACGGGTACAAAGGTAAACGTGTAGCAGGCCTATACTACAACTACTGACTCAACTATGCTTTATACTGTTTGGTTATGAATGGATAATAAGTTAATTATGAGGTAAAAAAATAATATTGGATGATAATCATTGTTTTTTGAGTGTTTTGGGTTAAAACATGGGTCAAACTTAACACGCCAACACAAAAGGTGCGTGCAACTTTCTAACACATTAGGAAGGTTAAATAACTTTGGAAACAAAGGGTTCACTGCAGGAAAGTCAGACAAGAAATTATCATGGCTACAATTTACACTCATTACGGGATACATATTAATGCAATATGCATTAACGGGATACATATTAATGCAATATGACACAAGAACCTGTAGTATATCATGAATATTGGCAAGGCTAGGGGATGTTGTTAGGCAGGACGTGAAGCGGAGTGACGGCAAACCCCATAGCTGTGTCAACATTCATGATATACCACGAGCGCCATATTGTTATTATAAAACGGTGTGGGCCTATATACCTTATAATAATTCACCAAAGAAAGACAACACGACAACTTTAAAAGTAATGTTTTAATAGATTGCATGGCATGTCCGGCTGAATTCATTAGGTTACTAGGCAACGATAATTTATTGTTTGGACCCAACCTAATGTTACTTTAACTGGTTACATTGAAAATCTCACTTTTCCATGTTATATATATTAATTTGCCAGTCAAGGTGCAGTTACTGAGGTAACTGTCAACGCAGGGGGTGGAAGTGTCCGTTTTATAATATCTTTTGTATGAGTGGTGAACTGCGGCTCCTATTACGCTCGGTTTTGCAAAACTGTACGTACAAATTGCAAAGCTGTATGTACAGATTGCAGAACCAAGAATACAGATTTCCACATTGAGATTTTATTTTATTCCCCCACCTAGGGTGCCTTAGGGGCTCCATAACTGAAAGTGCAGACTGTCAGCTTTACTTTGAGGGTATTTACATCCATAGCGGGTGATCCGTATAGGATCTGCACTGTATATTAACAAGTTCAATAAACACATTACTGTGTCAAGAATACATACACTGTGCTGGGCCCCAGGGGCTTCTTCCACAGTATACCTCTTCCTGATGGAGTAGAACGTACTGCACTCCTGGCTGAAGTCCCGGAAGCAGTCCTTCTCATTGTCCCAGTTCACCTGAACACAATATGCACATCAACAATTCAAACACTCAACAAAATACCTGCTTGAATGGGACCACCACTGTACTTTCTTCAGGAAGTTCTCCACAAACACACAGGACTCATCCCCAGGCTGAAACAACTGAAATCCACACTAAATCATAGTCCATAGAGTGCCAAACAGGGTGAAAATTGGCTAAATAAAGACCACTACCAATAGCTGTTTATAACCTACAGACTATTGCTTGTAATCAATTTTGGTCTAGTATAGGCAAGTGATTGGGAACTACATCCGATACAGCCAAGAACTACAGGATTTAATATGTCAATACAAAGGAAAGAGGAGAATAGTCAAAATCAAAATGTAAAACTCAGCGTTCAAAAACCGCCCCATTAAACACAATGTGTTTAATTTTAAAATATACATCCTCATAGGCGCTGGAAGTAGGGGTACTGAGGGTGCTGCAGCACCCTCTCTGAACGCAGGGTTTTTCCTACATAGTAAATTATTTGGCAGCTGCCAAAATGATTTCACGGACCGCCAAAGGGAAATCAAGGGGAATTGTTCCTCGGTCAGGGGACAGGGAATGAGGGCAAATTTGGGCCACGCCTACTGGCTAAGTAGGCACACACCTGGCTTCCATTTCCTAATCAGGAATCAGTGTGCTTCTTTTCACAGTGGGGCCCTGTCCCAATCCGCACACTTATACACTTGCACAATGCAAATGCGGGTGCCCGCGAGAACTTTCAGGGGCTTAGTTTGCCCCATTTCTTATTTTGTAAGTGCGTGAGAGCTGGATGCAATGTCTTATCTTTCATTCTGGCTACTCAGGGGACATCCCAGACAACATGACCGACGTCCCCAACGTTCCACAGACAAATAATGGACGCAATTTTGCTCAGTGGGTAGGTTTTATAAATAAAACTCGTTTTATACAGCAGTGACAGGAAACATGGCGATGCATGTTTATGTAAACACGGCGACCGAATTATAAGGGTGTCCCATTTCTTTTGTACCCATGTGCCCTTACGCACCTCACAGCGCACTTGCGCCCCTTGGTCTGTCAACAAAGTGCGGACCTGAAGGAAGTATTTAGACCGTAGGGTGAGTATTGGGACAAGGCCTAGGAACTTCTCACGCCCGAATAGCAAACAGATGGAAATGAGAAAATGGTGAAAGAAAAACCCAGCTGAAAAGCTGGTTTCGGCTTACTTTTACATTATTGTTTTAGTTTGTTATTCTTAACCAGAATCCTGCAAGAGTGAATGGGGCAGTTTCGTTTAACATTTCTCTAACTATCTCTTTGCATGCGGTCTCTCTCTCAATAAATACTCCAGGGAAATCCAAATGCATCCCATCTCCCTGAGGGCTATTCTATCCCTGCCTGCTGTGACAGTATTATTCTGTAATATTTAATCTAAAATGATTCACACCTCGCTCCATTAGTCAGCCTGAATAGTTGCTTGTTAGCTAACAAGCTTTCACCACTCCGAGCAGAACCTGGGCTGCATTTGGATCCACTTTAACACAAAACCAAAGGAACAAACCAAAATGGAACTGAAAGGCTAGCAACCTCTGCTACGTGCGAGAGTATTTTTTTTCTTAGGACGACTTCGGAAGGTTCATGAATAATACATTGCAACCTTATCCTAGCTTATCTGGAGTGATAAAAACACACCAGTCAATCTTATAAAAACGCTGTTGCCGGTCGTTGTTGCCGTTTCTTGTGAGAAAACCTCACTCAAAAACACAAACGCAAAAACGCGTAGGCAAACCAATCTGACCAAGTTAAATTGTTAATCCCCCATCCCTCAACATGCACTCATGAATTTGGCTATTCACAAACATCCAAAACTCATTGTAAGAAAAAAATAAATATCATCCTCTCTTCTTCACGTGTAGAGTATTGTATTGTGGGATTCCCTTCTTTCAGGGAATCCCACAATGCAATGCATTTTGTAGTCTTGGTGGGAGAGAGGATAAACGAGGGAGTGAGGGAATGTAATTACTCCCTCCCCTTTCTTAAATTGGAAACAAATCCCACTTGGTGTGGTTGCCATATTTCATAGTGGCATTTTGGGATTTCCCCTTGAAGGAAGGAAAGGGAATGTCAGGAACAAAGTTTAAAATTGGGATCCAAAATCAGCCCTGAACATAATAACTTGTCTACTTACCCACTCTTTACTCTCAGGCCCATAGCACACAGATGTTACAGATGAGATAGAGGGTGTGGTTATCACCTCACCTCTGTGGCCAAACGCAGGATGAACATGGGAAGTCCCTCCATAGGTGGGATGTAGTTATCAAGGAGCAGAGGCAAGCCTGTCAGATTTCCCTCCTGCAAACACAGACAACCAATAAAAAAACATATTTTCCCAAATGCACACTTATAGAATTTTGTGGTCATTTTGAAGGCAAAAACTCTAACCAATTCTAACCAGTCATCTAACCAATTCATTGTTTTGAAGTAAATGTGCTTGATGGTGATTAATGGGTGGGATACATTGATGTCAAATGGTATATTCCACAGGATAGCATTTCAGATCATCTCATCATTGCTGAGCAAAAATTGGAAAACTAGAATTCCCACATTTCAGGAGAAAAAAATAATAAAAAATGTGTGTGTGGTGAGCCAGTGAGCCTGGGTGGGCTGAATGGCCCGTTCTCTATTGCTGTTCTTCCGTTCCTGCGGAGCTTGCCTGACCTGGTCAATCTCCACAGAGAAATAGTCCTCCAGCATCTCGGCCTTCTTCTTCAAAAAGTCCACAATGTAATTGGCTAAGCCCTCCTTCGGCCCATCCTCCTCCGACCAACCATTCTCCGGCATCTCCAGGGCGAGCATTGTCAGGTCATAGAGCGGAGCTGGTGTCTACAAGCACAGTGTACACCACAATATACAGAGTTTTACACACAACTATAATTATACGCAGAGCTATAATATTAATACATCAGCACTGATCGGGGCTGACATACAACCTTTAAAGAATTCATCTCAAGTGGATTTATTTTATACCACATTCTATTCTGTTTTTTCTTTATATTGTGACATCCTCGGTCAGTGCGACTGCAGACTCCCATGTGAATTCAGCCACCGGGTTTCACTGTCAAGCACTGCACAGTCACTGCACTGGAGGAACACCAATCCTGTGTAGCTTGAGCAGACTTTCCATATCCAGGCAAGTATGAATTTATTTTGGGAAAGTACATTTCATACCAACTTCCTGAATGGCAAGGTGGGGAAAAAACCTTAACATTGAACCCTGCTAACGGTAACCAGTCACTTACCGATAATCTTAACACACCAAAGTTTCCAAAGTCAAACATCAATATCTGGAAGAACAGCTCCTGACTGAAAAAAAGGTTGATAAAATGAAAACATGTTCTCTATTTTACGGTCTCCTGCAGGATATCCAGACAATGACTTTCTATAATTGTGAAAATAAATTTACAGTCACATCCACAAGAGCATCACCAAATAATATATTCACTCAATTTACATCCTCTGCATTTACAAATGGATTAATAAAATAAAGAAACCATAGAATCAATAGACTATATGGAATGTAAAATGTCAGGTTCACTTTGTGGATGGAAAAATAAACAAAAACACAAATTTAAGAAAGTGCTTAAAACCACACTTTAAATAACTGTCATATATTGCATTTCTGTAATTAATGATTTACATAAAATGTGTGAGTCTACAGGAGAAACAGTGTTGTGTGTGGGGAGACAAATTGACTTGGTATTTTGACTTGGTAGGCGGCAGTGTAGTATAATGGTTAAGGAACTGGACTTGTAACTGAAAGGTAGCAGGTTCGATTCCCAGGTAGGACACTGCCGTTGTACCCTTGAGCAAGGTACTTAACCTGAATTACTTCAGTATATATCCAGCTGTATGAATGGATAAATGTAATAAGAAGTTGTGTAAGTCGCTCTGGATAAGAGCGTCTGCTAAATGCCTATAATGTAATGTAATGTAAAATTTTGAAACTTGTAAAAGTGGGTTGGCCAGGGGTGGCTGTTGGGACCTGAGCTTGGTGATGTCGAGCAGGTAGAGTTTAGTCTGGTGTTGGATGAGGGACCACTGAGGGTTCACACAGCCCACAAATGAGTGGTTCTGCAGCATCTCTGCCAGGCCTGCGGAGAGGAAGAGAGAGATAAACTCACTTAACTAATGGAATATGTTATTTTCTCATATCCATTTGCCATATGAAAGCAACTGAAAATTGACCTATGAACCCAGCAATAAAGAAACCAATTTGACTGCAGTTGTCCTTTTTTCTGCTAGGGAAACTGAGAAATAGAATGTAAATTTATGAGTAAACTTTAGTGTGGTTGTTTAGCAGTTTGTCACTCTAGGGGGGTCTGCGGGCGTGCTGCCCCATGAGAGAATTTGTCCAAAAGCACTCTGAAATGGTTGACTTCTGAATTTACATGACTGTTATGGATGCATCTTGCCGGCCTTAAACTAAAATGTGTAAGCGATTGCTATACACTACACATTTGCTGCAGGCAGGCACACCCAATCCAATCTTACCGTTCCTTTTCATTTATTATAAAGCACTCTAATACATAACACTCATTCTTTAGTACGAACAAAAGCCATGTTTATTTCACGAAAAAAAGAGGCTAAAACAGTTATGCGCGTAAGCATAATATTACTGACGTTTTTGTTTCCCATATCATTCAGTTTGTTAAGCGTAACCTTCAATGCTTAACGTTAACCCATGTCCTTTCAAAAAATATTAATTTCACAGTATGTAGCCTATGCAATACGTTTAGCTTATACAGTATGTTCATACAGTTGAATGCATCCAGCAAAAAATAAATAAAAATGGTTGTCTCTACTATTGTTGGTGAACCCCCCCTTCTAGGGGGGTCAGGGGGAATGCCCCCCCCCCCCGGAAGAAAAATTTGTCAAATTTAACAGTTAAATGCATAAATCTGGTGCACTTTGAGAGGAAAAAGAGACTAGATCTGCAAAGAATTGTGTTTTTGTAAACAAAAGCCATCAAATAAATTAAATGCATTACAGTACAGGAATTTAGCAGACACTCTTTTCCAGTGCGACTTAGAGAACTTTAAATTATTATAAATTTTTTTTTAAGATAGTATCCATTTCTACTTAATTTTATACAATTTACCCAACTAGTTCGACAGGAGGACTGACCAATGCATTGAAATGGTAGTTTGCTCTGTTTATTTTCAATTTATGTGGTAACATGGAATCACAAATTGAACCGTGTGCCATCTGCACACTGTCTCAAACAAACAAAAAACACAACAGGTAAATAGATTACAATTTTCTCCCGGTATAATGTATTATAGGACTCAAATGAAAAGGAAAGCTGATGGCAGGTTTGGTTTATTAGCAAGCCTACATGGTAGTAATTCAGCAATTTCACTTGCACATTGCCTGAACTGTAAATTACTTCACAATGTTTTCAAATGTAACTAAAGGTATTTAATTCTCTGTATGTTGTCTCGGTACTTTTCAGCCCTCATAACTGACAAACAAGACAAGTCGATATTCCACGGAAACAACACGTTGATTAAATAAACCTAGTTTTATAATAAGCTA
>CM056396.1:15168831-15241331 GCA_029718625.1 Synaphobranchus kaupii
TTCAGGAAACATATTTTACCAAGTTAACGTCACATTGCTGACGTTAGCCCTTTTTGGAAAATTATGCGATTTTTTTTTTTTATGCTGCTTAATTCACAGCACAGAGATAACCATCATTGCGTCAGGTTACATCGATATAAATGTTTTTTAAACAAATTATTCCTTTTACGAAAACATTCGTAATTGTTAACGAAGCATGCAAAATTCCCCTGACATAACGTAGATCGATAACGTCAACATTACAGCATATTACAAGCTTGCTAAATAGCCCAGCTAATATGAAGGAAAGTATTCTTACTCACATAAAATAATACGGTCGTAACACTGTGCAACCTTATGTGTCACAAATGTTTGTTTAACCTTAAAACCAACAGTTTTGTTCTATGAAAGACTAACTAAAAGATTCCCCAAACCAGTGTTGCAATTAAACTTTCTATGCAATGTTTTCAAACGATACCCGTTCAAGCTTTTATTTTGATATAAATTGTCACGTGATCTCCACAGAAGTGTTGCTAGTTTCACGGAGCTGCTAGCTTCACGGAGCCACTTTGCGCTACCGTTTAGTGATGGGCAAAACAGTTCACTTCAGTGACTCGAATCACTAGAATCAGTTCATTAAAAAGATTCGTTCACCGAATCGTTCAGTGCTTGGGCGTAGCTCCGACTGCGTACTGCGTAGTCCGACTCACTCAGTGAACTGAAACGGCCGATCGGTTCATGCGGAAGTGCTGTCGCTTTGACAAACGCGCCAAACTCCGTTTACACGGTAAGTTCGCTATTTTGGACCTTGGACCCTATTTGCGGTCCGTCTTCCATGAACCTGACCCATGAAGTCCATTTTTTCGCTGATCGGTCCAGTATTGAGTTCGGTACAGATTTCCTGTAGGCTCTCACTGGGCTACAATGGAAGTGAACGGGGCAATCAGAAATGTTCGATAAATGTGCTTTCATGTACAATAAATGAGACGGGAAGCTCAGGGTGTATTGTTACCGGTCTCAGTATGCTCTCCTGTGAAATGTATCTCAATCCGAACATTTTTACGTGCTTGGCATGGCTTGGAAGTAAGCATTTCTCTGTTGCTTGTTTTCGCTGCTCCCGCGGAGTACTATGTGTCGGGGGTAGGGGAGCGGGAAGGTGTGCCGGCCGTTTACGAAACTATCTATGTGAGCAGTCTGCGTTTGTTTACCTGCAGCAACGTAGGCTACAATTTCCACAAAAAACTTGGATGATGGATGACTATAATGATTACGAAGACGAAGAATTTGATTTTGACTTTGACGTTACTGGCTACAGATTTGAGCCCGAATACACGGACACGGAACTACAAGAGATGGATGATAAGAGAGCAAGAGAAGAGAGAGAGGCTGAAGTTGCGCAGGTAATGTTATCCGAAGTCGCTGCCGAGGCTAGACCAAGAATTTCGGGGGACTTTTGGTGTTCTTGCAAGAGGTGCAAGCAGATGCCCAGAGAGGAGGAAAGTTTGTGTTGTAGGGAGTGGGATCTGTTGCTACCGAATGCCATTGAAAACCTGGATGTATCCGTGGATGACACTGGATCATCTCCATTGATTACCATTACACTATGACTGCCAACAGATATGTGATAGATGAGAACTTTGGACAGGACACCATGCGTCAAGCATTTGTAAATAAAACATTATAGAATTGTAAAAAGTTATAGTTGATGAACGTTTCCGACAGTTTTGTTACAAGAAAACAACTTATGTCAAACTCGGATTTTGTTAGTTGGTATTGAGTGCTGGGTCAGAGGACGCGCTCAAAAAAAATAAAAATGTTAGTAACGTTATAGCTAAATATAACTTACCTCCGCTCCGGTGCTTGATAGTGCTGCAGGTCCGACACGAGGAACAGCTGTGTTCTTTAGAAACCAGTGTTTTGCTTCTGATTTGCGGTTACAGAAATAAGTAGCGTCGAAATGCGCTCCACAAACTCGCGAGTCTGCCAAACGGAGTTGATTGACTGGAGTGTTTATGTCGATCCGTAAGACAACCAGCCAAAGTCTCAATCTTTCTGGGTCAGAGAACGGAAGCCTGTGAAAACTGGTATTTGAGCGTCCAGACATTTTATTCCCACAACCGGGGACTGCACATTCGCGCACCATTGCTGTGATGAATTAGCCTATTACAAATGATGATTACAAAAACTGCGTTACAAATATTTCTGCTGTAGGCTACTAGCTAGTAAACTCCAACGGGAGGTCAGGATTTGTGATCATGATCAACTGCTTTTCAAGCGCCCCCCCCCCTCTACAACGTAGCTAGACTGCGGAAGTTTACAGTGCGAGGTAGTGCGGTCGGAGAAATAGTTCTGTTTCAAATGGAACTGTTGTTTCAACGTTCGGTTTGCGTTTGCGATAGCCTACATTTCACAGGAGAGCATACTGAGACCGTAAGAATACACACTGAGCTATAAAAGCACATTTATCGTTGTTTTTCCATAACATTTCTGATTGCCCCGTTCACTTCCATTGTAGCCCAGTGAGAGCCTACAGGAAATCTGTACCGAACTCAATACTGGACCGATCAGCGAAAAAATGGACTTCATGGGTCAGGTTCATGGAAGACGGACCGCAAATAGGGTCCAAGGTCCAAAATAGCGAACTTACCCTTTAAGTCTTAACTTGCTGGGCCTGATTCTGGCAGTTTGAGCCGCTGATTATCACTCAGGATCACGTCACGTTAACTCACTGTGTCTAGTAGCCTTCAGTGAACGAATCACGACACGTTCGCTCGCAGAAGTCCACTCTGCACGTTCGCTGCCTCGCTCGGCGCCCGCCCGCCCGTGAATGATTCGTTCAGCACAGCAGCACAGCAGCACAGCAGAATCTTTCCAATTTGGAATGGAAATTTGCTTCTTGAGTTGTAGTGCAGCTGAAGCGTGTGCACTGGAAAATCCCATTTTAAAAGGATGCCAACCAAAATAAGTGCCCATTTTTAGAATGCACACTAATAAAAGAACCACTCTCTACAAAAAACCTGGAAATCTGTGATGCTAGAATTCAAAAGTAAGCATCTGGATTTTTGAACTAAAAAACAATTCTCTGTTCTCAACTCCGAAACTGTCAATTTCCAAAACGAGTTAAATTTTTCAAATAAAATTTCAAAGTGGAATATTTTTAGGTTCTTTGTGCTATCGGCAGTCTATAACAAGTAGCAGCTGTGGTCTATTTAACCACAAATTAAGTAAAGTGCCGAACGGTGTGTGTTTATTCATTTTGAAAAGCTTTTCCATTTTTATTTATCAATGACCGTATTTTCTCACTGGGTCGTTTTATGAAAACAGAATTAGTGTTTTTGTTCATATAACTCTAATCTTGCCAAGCGTAGCTATGGAGTAAGCTTCTCAGAATAGCCACATGCTGCTTCTTCCATAACCTGTATTTGTGCTAGCTTGAGGTTTAGTTAGTCAGGCTTTTATGTTCAAAGTGGGAAAAGCCCTTATCTGGAGATGAATGCCTTCCTGCTCCCCTTAAGGTCTGGTCAGTGTGCATTTGCACTGCTGTGTGAAAGAATAAAGTGTTTTATATTTGTCTACTTTAATAAGATAGCAATCCATTTCTATTTCAAATATATATTTCTTTTTGGATTTGCTGCTACAATTTACGTGCTCAAACCTTAAAACTGAAAACGGAGGCTTTGGATGGTGGTTCATTTGCTCATTTGTTCAGTGCAGCTCTTATTATGATTGTGTATATTATAGAACAAAATTTAAACTTTGTGTTCAAGGAAAATGCACCTGTATTTAAATAAGCAAGTGTGTGGGTAATACAGTATGCCAATCTTTAAAGAAGGACCTTTTATTTTTTTTTGGGGGGGGGGGGGGGGGGGGGCGCGCGCTAACATAATTTTGTAATAAACCCTTCAAGAATTATGTTCTTGGACATTCCAAAGATCATGTTGCTGGGACTCTCTTGTCTGTCCAGAAAGTCTCATACAACTTAAATTATGCAGTTTTAGTTTCCTTAGGCACCGATGTATAAGACTTGTGCGGAGCGGTGGCCATGCACTTCAGGCAGACTGACCCAGTGTGGAGTCTTTCTGTCACAATCGAAAGCTCTACACCTGCACAGACTGCCATAGTGTATGGCCTCAGGTGTCGGCGGTACTGACCCTGGCTCCACTCTAGTGGACCTGCATTCCTGTAATGTCTGTTGCTTGTTGCTCGGGTGAACTTCACTTTCAACCCCGTCCTCTCCTCTCTCGGACCTCCAGAATGGGTAATTGTATAACAACGGAAACCAGAACAGCGTTGCCCTTTGTGACCTGTCATTGCTTTGATGGTATTGTGCTCTTGTTTTTGTAATATTGATCTCTGCATCGACTCGCTCCTCTCTTCTCGAAAGTTTGTAGCTTTTTCTATTGTTGAATTCATACCATCACTGTTGAATAAAAGTTTTTGTATGGTATATACCTGCCTGTGTATTTCTCTGAGTTACCATCAGGCACTCTTATTCTGAAGTGATAGAGGGCTGTGTAAATATGAAAGTATCACTTTCAGTGTTTCCCCTACCATTGCCGCCCGGCCAAACTCACGTGCCGCCCGGCTTGGACAAGAGGGAAAATAAATAATTTTAATGAAAAAAAATAAATATATATTATTCTTTTAAAAAAAATATATAATCTTTTTTTATTTTTTTATGTAGCTGCAATATTTCCCTTACCGCAGAATGCGGGAATGATCAAAATAACATCTGGAAAAACCCTTGCCAATGCCAAAACAGCTTCGGGTTAGGCCTAATTAAAATTTTCAATGGCAGCGCTGATATTATGAGGGTGTAATTATAGTTTCCGCCTCTACGCAAAATGGCGCACTTTCACCGCCCGGCCTGAAAAAAAATCTAGGGGAAACACTGACTTTTATCTAAGGAAGTGTTAGGAACCGGCTTCTTTACAAATAATCCAAGTCAGGGACAATGCAGGAACTCACTCAACGGAACAAACACTTTACTAGAGAAAGTAAAAGTTTATTGAAAATCACGGCCACCGGGAAGATCACCAAGACACAGCACAAATTGCGGTCCAGCAACCTTCAATGGGTCATCTAGCCAAGCTTATATACTCTCGGAGGCCTTGAGTTTGACGCAAATGTTTACGTTATCTGTGAGAGAACGTTATCTCACAGATAACGATTCAGGTTAAGTACATTGCTCAAGGGTACAACGGCAGTGTCCTACCTGGTAATTGAACCTTTCGGTTACATGGCCAGTTCCTTAACCATTATACTACACTGTCGCAACATGCTTTTGTTCAACAACTCACGCCATTAGTCATGCCCGATAACTTATGGCACCTAGATGTCCGGTCAGGGAGGGCAGAGGCCTGTCCAAAGATGAACCCTCACCTGCTACACCAAATCATTGATCAACACACCACGCATGCATAATTACTCTTATAGGACAAAACTGAGAACCCATCACAAGGTAGTGTCTGGCAAGATGGCATTTGCTCCTTAAAGTGAACTATCAGTCTTGTGTAGTTTCCGTTTGGAATGGAAAAGTGCTCCCTCAGTACACGCAAATGTATATATTTGCTGGGGATAAGTCATGCAGATCTGTCAGGATCATAATTGAACTTCATTTATTTCCTGCAGTGCTAAGCAGGAACTTTGATCTAAATATAGACTGTGAAAGAATGCTGTTTGTTTGGTCAACAATCTGCATACCTGCCTCGATGCACACGTGCGATTGGATAATTTAAAGGTATGAGCTGCTTTGGACTTTGTTGTTTTGCTCCAGTCCTGCCTGCAACATGGAGGGCTCGTAGTGCCACAGAGTGTATCCCAGCAGTGCTGTCATCCTGTGGCTCTGCGGATGAGTAAGTAAAAGAACCTAGCTGAGCTAGCAGGGAGCCCTACACACAACCCTGGGTGTTAAACAATTGAAAAGCATAGGCTCTCTATTTCTATTATTTTTAAAGTGCATATTGAAAATGGGTGTGAAGAATCCCTCTTGACCAGCTCTGAAGACCTTCAGAGGGCTTCACAATCAAATAAAAACAGAAATAGGTAAAATATCTATCATACTTCCAGATTGTATTGAACACACAGCCATGGACAAAACGTGATTTTTAACAAAAATAGTAAAGGACTTCTCCAGGGTGGTTGAAATGAAGAGCCTTGCTAGATGTTTGCACCAGTATAGCCGTCTTGCTGAGTGTTTTCATGACTGCTTATCATTGGTTTCTCTCCTGGTTTCTTCCTAAAATGAAAAATATTCGTTTCTGTAAAGTCTTGTTACAGAACAGGGATATCATATCAGTGATTATACTATAACATGTTTTGCCTATTGCTACTTTTCTAAAGTGAGCAGTGGTATTCTGGCCTACAGAGTAAATTCAAGTTTCATATCCAGAAAGAGAGGAACCTAACCTGAAAATCTATGCACTCCGTAGCAGATTATGAATGTCATACATCCGATGAAAAAGAATCCAGTTGGCACAGTCAACACCTTAGCTGCCATTGAAGCTATCCCAAGCGAAACTGTTAGATCTTTACTGTGACACAGGAAAGAGAAAAAATATCTAAACAATGCATCTACTTTTCTATAAATCGGAGCTAAAACTTTTATAGGCAAGTAAACACAGATTATGCACATCTTTTACTTTGTAAAATACTCACATTTCCAGAGGCATGGTGTGTTTCCTTTATGCACTGGCTGTAGCTACTTAACAGAATGTAGTTTATCATGTGATGTTGAACTTTGATTTTACTTTCAATATGACTTGTATCGGCAGAACAACAGGCTCTATGCACGACCACTTCTTCGTGTTTTTTGGCGGAGTTCAATACCAACTTTAGGTGCATACCGCCACCTACCGTACCGGAGTATGTAGAATAGGATTTCAGGAAAAAAAAAGGAATACATATAATTATTTTCTTTATTCTATGATATTAAATTAAGTTAATAAATAAAATTATAAGTATAAAGTAAAATTCTATATTCTATTAAACAATCCTGAGCCTATTAAGAACTCTATTATCCCTCTCTGTACTTCCCACACCTTATCTCCATTTGTTCCTAGTATCCCTTCCAAATCCCAACCTCGTCCAACCTCTCTTACCCTTTGTTGCAAACGCTCCCTTTCTTCTTTATATTTGATGCAATGCATTATTACATGTTCAGTGTTTTCAATTATATTACAATGTGCACAAACATGTGAATTTACTTTACCCAATAAAAATAAAGTTTTATTTAAACCAGTGTGGTCAAATCTTAATCTCGATATAACTACCTCCTATCTTCTGCTTCGCCCTTTAACACTCTGTGCTCTAACGGACTTTTGTACCCTATGTTCTACCCTTACTGTCCCATTTTTTCTGCCAGCATTCCAATATTTTCTTTTTAATTAATGCTTTACCTTCCCCTATTCCAAATGCTATATTAATTATGTGCGTCATATTTAGCGATCTTTTTGCCATCCTGTCTGCAATTTCATTACCCTCTAATCCCACATGTGCAGGTACCCAACAAAATATTATTTTCTATTCCCATTCTCTGCGTTCTAAATAGACATTGAAACATTTCATATATTAGGTCTTCCCTAATTGAGTTCATTGTCTGTAGGCTAAAAAGAACTGCTGCAGAATCAATACACAGCACCACCCTGTCTGGTCTCACTTCTTCCACCATTGGAGACTAACAATCACTGCCATCATCTCGGCTGTATATACTGATAGTTTATCAGAAATTCTCTTTCCTATATGTATTTTAAATTGTGAAATAAACTCCTCAAAAAAGTTCTGAAACGTTATTTCGGTTGATTATTCCTCCCCTTTAATAATACCAAATGGTATTGTATTTTATATCGCTGGAAAGCCTGATTAGTCACCTTTACAACGAGGTACAACTTGTAAGGATCATGCATTCGTGGAATGAGCAACACAGCTAACCGTGTGTGGGTAGCGGCCCAAAAAAATGTGCCAAAATCCCCTGCAATATTCTTCTGTTGGTATTCACTCTTGTTTTGAGTTGCTTGGTGGATTGGATGATTGCACTCTCCCACAGTAATAAGGAAAAAACAACACATATTGGCCATTTTTTACACTTTATTCATTTTACACTGTCAGGGACCTCAGTAGCGTGTGGAAGATCCATACGCAGTCACAACAGCTTGGCACCTCCTCCTCATGCTGGTCACCCAGCCTGGTCACACACTGCTGTGGGATAACCAGGATTTGCCGCAAGTCAGCCAACATGGTTGCGTTGGTCAATCTGGCACGTACAGCACGCCCAAGCTGATCCCACAGGTGTTCAATTGGGTTGAGGTCTGGACTCACGTCAGGCCATTCCATCCTCTCCACTCCCAAATTCTGGAGGTACTCTGTGATGATCCTGGCTCTGTGGGGGCGAGCGTTGTCATCCTGGAGGATGGAGTTAGGTCCCAGATTCTGGAGATATGGGATCGCCACTGGCTCCAGAATCTCATTCCGATATCTCACTGCATTGAGATTGCCTTCAATGATGACAAGTTCTGTTTTGCCTGTGAGAGAGATACCGCCCCACACCATGACACTGCCCCCATTGAAAGGTGTCACGCGATCTGTGCAGCAATCTGCATAGCGTTCTCCACGCCGTCTCCCCACGCCGATACTTTGATCCTGCCATCCAGCTTCCGCAGACAGAACCTTGATTCATCACTGAACATGATGTTGCCCCACATTCTTAGGTTCCACTGTCGGTGCTGTCGACACCAGCGCAAACGGGCCTGACGGTGAAGGGCAGTCATTGCAGGCTTCCTAGGCAGCCTTATAAGCACGAAGACCGGCCATGTGCAGTCTGTTCCTCACCGTCTGATCAGAGATCTGTCTGTGGTACCGTTGTGCAAATCTTGCCTGTAAATCTCTGGAAGAAAGCCTACGGTTCCTCAGTGAAGCAAGGGTGAGGAACCAGTCTTCTTGGGGTGTTGTCTTCCTGGGACGGCCACTTTGTGGTCTGTCTTTGACTTCACCAGTCCTCACGGAACTTGGTCCTAAGTTTGGAAATGGTACCAGGGCTGACACCAAATAATGCTGCCACTCTGCGTACCGGAACACCAGCTTCCACTTGCCCTATTGCACGGGCCTTATCCTGAAGGGACAAACGTGGCATGTTTATGCTTGGAGCACACACAAACTCAACAAAGTTGCAGGACCCATGCACACAAGTGCTGTCAATTAGGTGCCAATCAGGTGCCAGTCACACACCTGTGACTGGCATACACCTGCCAGCACTTGAAGCTCAAAACCTTAAGCTTAACCCCTAAGTGTGGACATACGTTCTCATCTTTTGAAGTTCTTTCTATGAACTGTGTACAGCATGACTTAAATAAAATAAGGGGTAACATGCAGTCCTCTCTCCTAGTGTCTGTTTACAGACCACCTGGGCCCTATTCGGATTTTCTAATAGAATTCGCTGAGTTTTTGTCTTGCCTTGCTATTTCGGCAGACAAGGTTGTGATTGTTGGTGACTTTAACATACATGTGGATAAACCAGGTGATCCCCTAGGAACAGCCTTTGCCTCTATTATTGACTCTGTTGGGTTCAAACAAAATGTCTGTGGACCCACTCATTACCATAGCCATACCCTAGACTTAGTGTTATCCTATGGTATCAATGTTATTAATCTTACTATTGCACCCCATAACCCTGTATTATCTGATCATTTCCTTATTACTTTTGAAATCGAGGCAACGACCACTTCTATATCAGAGCCAATACACTATTACAGCCGGTCGTTAAACTCTGGACGTCATTCCAAAGTTTATAGATATGCTTCCGGAATCATTCCTTTCAAACAAAGGAAATACCACTGAAGTATCGCTGGACGAACTGACTAACCAGTTAAGTTTTACTCTCAGAAGCACCCTTGATATGGTTGCCCCTCTAAAAAGAAAGTCTTGTCGGAAAAACCGTACTCCCTGGTACAATGACACTACCCGTGCCCTGAAACAGTCCACAAGAAAACTAGAGCGAAAATGGCGGTCAGCTAAACTAGAAGTATTTCGTCTTGCATGGAAAGATAGCCTCCTCCAGTACAAGCAAGCTCTTGTATCAGCTAGATCTGCCTTTTTCTCTAAATTAATTGAACAAAACAAATGTAACCCAAAATTCTTGTTTAGCACTGTGGACAACTTGACTAAAAAACCATCATTAGAAATTTCATCCTACCCAGCGTTTACAGCAGTAATGATTTCATGAATTATTTCAATCAAAAGATTGAAGCTATTAGAGACCAGATCTCCAAATTGCCTCCTCCTCTAGGCATCACTCCTCCCTTAATCAATGAACAGCCCAAATCCTGGTTAACACAGGAAGATGTATCAACAGTGGCACTAAACTGTTTTAAGCCAATTGACATGGAGGAGCTGTCTAAACTGGTTATGTCCTCAAAACCGACTACCTGCCTACTCGACCCAATCCCTACAAAATTAGTTAAAGAACTTTTCCCCATACTAGGCCAGCATATGTTAAAAATTATTAACACATCCTTAGTAACAGGATATGTACCAGAGCCACTAAAAATGGCGGTTATTAAGCCATTACTAAAGAAACCAAACCTCGAATCTGACAAACTGGAAAACTATAGACCCATTTCAAATCTTCCATTTCTATCAAAAATATTAGAGAAAGCTGTTGCTAAGCAACTTGGTGCATACCTTAGCTCAAACCATATCCATGAAATGTTCCAGTCAGGATTTAGACCCTACCATAGCACTGAAACGGCACTTGTTAAAGTTATTAACGATTTACTATTATCAGCCGACCAAAACTCTGTGTCTGTTCTTGTACTTCTTGACCTAAGTGCAGCTTTTGATACAATAGATCACAAAATTCTACTAAACAGACTCCAGGGCTGTGTTGGACTAAATGGTCAAGCTCTTGCATGGTTCAGATCATACTTATACAATAGGAAGCAGTTTGTTAAAATAAATGAAGTATCATCCAGTTACTCAGTAATGAAATATGGTATTCCACAAGGATCAGTGCTAGGCCCAGTACTCTTTTCATTATATATGCTACCCCTTGGTGATATTATTCGGGCACATGGGGTAGATTTTCACTGCTATGCGGACGATACGCAGATATACATTTCCATGAAACCCGGTGAGGCACTACCATTTTCTCGGTTAGAGGCTTGTATTGCAGATATTAAAGCCTGGATGCTTTCCAATTTCCTGCTCCTAAACTCAGAAAAGACCGAAATGCTGGTTTTAGGTCCAAAAAAACAAAGGGAGAAACTGGGTACATCTACTTTAAATTTCGATGGTTGTTTAATTGTTCCAAACTCAGCTGTGAAAGACCTAGGTGTTACTATAGACCCAGATCTAACCTTTACCGCGCACATAAAAAACATATCTAGAGTAGCTTTCTTTCAGTTAAGAAACATAGCTAAAATAAGGCACTTCCTATCAATAGGGGACGCAGAGAAACTGATCCATGCTTTTGTTACGTCTAGGCTAGATTACTGTAATGCCCTGCTATCTGGCTGCCCTAAGTCCTTGCTAAATAATCTCCAGCTTGTACAGAATGCAGCCGCTCGCATTTTAACTAGAACTAAGAAATATGAGCATATTACCCCAGTACTAGCATCGCTTCATTGGCTACCAATTAAGTTTAGGATAGACTTTAAGATTTTGCTTCTGACCTTTAAAGCCTTAAATGGACTTGCGCCAGTGTATATATGTAATCTGCTCTTACCATATAAGCCAAAAAGATCACTCCGTTCCCAAGACGCAGGCTACCTAGTAGTCCCAAGAATATCTAAAAACTTGACGGGTGGTAGAGCTTTCTCTTACAGAGCGCCACTACTGTGGAACACCCTACCAAAACTTATAAGGGAATCAGACACTGTCTCAATATTTAAGTCTAGATTAAAAACGCACCTCTATGATCAGGCTTATAATGAGCTATAGTCTGGAGACAGGAGCAGAGAAGCATTTAGCCATAGAGTAATGTGGGGTGGCATCCTTTCCTTACTGTCACCTGTCAACAGCTGTGACCCCATCTTCCTGGGCTGGCTCTTGATAGGTGGGTAGGACTGTTTTCCCTCTCATGACTGCATGGTTCCTCAAACTCTGTCTTCATAGCTATGCAGCCATAGATTACTCCTGGCGGGGGCACCTGTCCAACCCTCCCACCCCTTCCCCACCCCCCACCCCTCCAGTTGGTGCTCCTGCTGCTCTATTACACTTCCCCTAACTGTTTTCTCTCTCTCTTTTTTTCACATTCTGCCGGCGGGGCTTATGCCCCGCATCTCGAGAGTTGCTGTCCGGCTTCCTGTCCGTTGCCGCTTGCCCCTCCCTCCTTACCACCGCTGCCAGCTGCTCCCGCCGCCATCGGCGCCCGGTTCCCCACCATCACTGCCGCCACATCTGGACTGTCATCTAGCTGCTGCAAATTGTATTATCATGGACATTGGCTGTTTTGACCATGTTGGTCCTTAAGCCCTAGACCCTGAGCCGACCAGAGGAGGATGGGTTCCCCCATTGAGTCTGGTTCCTTCCAAGGTTTCTTCCTAGTTACACCAGGGAGTTTTTCCTTGCCACTGTTGCCTTTGGCTTGCTCTTGTGGGGAGTTTAGGCTGGGTTTTGCTGTTTTGCTGTGAAGTGCATTGTGACAACTTGTTGTGAAATGCGCTATATAAATAAATATTGATTGATATTGATTGAAAACGAGAGTGAATACCAACAGAAGAATATTGCAGGGGATTTTGGCACATTTTTTTGGGCCGCTACCCACACGGTTAGCTGTGTTGCTCATTCCACGAATGCATGATCCTTACAAGTTGTACCTCGTTGTAAAGGTGACTAATCAGGCTTTCCAACGATATAAAATACAATACCAATTGGTATTATTAAAGGGGAGGAATAATCGACCGAATAACGTTTCCGAACTTTTTTTGAGGAGTTTATATACTCCTATTCCTACATGGTCATTTTGATCTTTTTATCCGTCAGTAAATATATGTAGGTAGTTAGAATATTTGTTTATTATATGCTGGTTTGCACAATATCCTATTTCGTGTTCCGCCCAATTTTTCTTTAGTTCCAGGATACTAAAATCAACTTTAGCTTTAGGGAAGAGCCATGGGGGAACATTACTTATTGGAGTAGGGGAATTGAAATGTATTCCATCTAGGTCATATTCTTCTGATTTATCTTTTATCTTCCATCCACAACCATTTCCGTTATGTCTATACTCCCAGCATTCGTTTAGGACACTTTTAGTGGCATTTTCATCCCCACATCCCCTAAGCCGAATCCAATATGTTAGAGCCAGTTTGTCTCTCCTGAGCGCTAGTGGGATTTCCCCTGATTCTACTAACACGGCATTGCATGGCGTTGATCTCATTGCACCAATGCTAAGCCTCAAGGCTTTGCTTTGCATTCTATCAATTCGGTTTAAGTTCGATTTAGCTGCTGCCCCATAAACAAAACACCCATAGTCAATTGCTGATCTCATCAAAGCCCCCATGTATATCCAGATATAGCCCTCATTAAATGTATTACTTTTTTACATTTAGTTTCTAGCTTTTCCACATGTGTCTTCCATGTACATCTCTCATCTACCCAAATTCCCAAATATTTAAATTCCTTTACTTTTTCCATTGGTTGTCCATATAAAAGAAGACACTGTTCTTCTATCTTTTTCTTTCTAGTTATGTACATGTAGCAAGACTTACTTGTTGAGATTTTAAAACCCCAATTGTATGACCATTGCTCTACCTTTAAAATAGCTTTCTTAATCTCTCTCAGCACACTTGTTTTGTCTCTTCGCCTAATCCATATAGCTCCGTCATCTGCATATAATGATGAGCATTCTTCTGTCAAGATTCATGAATATATCATTGATCATAATGTTAAATAACACCGGACTAATGACGCTTCCTTGTGGAATTCCGTTAACGATATCATACTCATCGGATAACGGTCCTACCTTAATTCTAAACTTTCGTTCTGATAGAAAATCTAGTACCCAGTTGTAAAATCTTCCACTAATGCCCATTCTATTCATTTGAATTAACAGCCCTTCCCTCCACATAGAATCGTACGCTTTATCGATGTCAAAGAAAACAATCACCATCAATTCTTTCATTTTAAATGCTTTCTCTATTTCATTGCTAACTTTAACAAGTGCGTCCATGGAAGACCTACCTTTCCTGAATCCATTCTGGTATGATGCAATTAAACCTCTCCTTTCTAAAAAATAGTTAAGTCTTCGGACCAAAATCTTTTCCATCCATTTGCACAGATGCGAAGTTAAAGCAATGGGTCTATAATTTCCAGCATTATTTGGGTTTTTACCGGGTTTGCTAAAAGGTAAAATGAGTGCACTCTTCCATCTTTTTGGTTACAATCCTTCTCTCCATATTTTATTGAACAGTTCCAGAATTATTCTCAGTACTTGATCAGGTAATTTACGAAACATAGCGTAACTTAGTTGATCCTGCCCCGTTGCTGTGTATCCAGTGTTATTTACCGCTATTTCTAACTCACTCATAGTCAGCTCAGCATCAAGATTTGTGTCTATATTATTATTTTTTCCCCTAAGTATATTACGATTTTCCCTTATCACTTATCACTTTTCTCTTTTTATGCAGATCGTCTAAGTGATTCCCACTGTGTACATTAGCAAAGTTCTTACCCAATATATTAGCCTTTTCTTTATCTGTTACAGCTATTGTTTCTCCATCCTCTAAGATTGGAATTTTAGTGTATTTCCTTTTGCCACTCATTTTCGTTAACATTTGCCATACATCACCTAGTTTCACTTCTCTGCCTATAGTAGAACAGTATTCCCTCCATGCATTCTTTTTACTGGATTTGATAATTCTACGCGTCAGAGCTTTTTTCTTTTGATAATCCATTAAGTTTTCTTGATTCAAGTTAGTCCTTAACACTCGTAATGCTTTATTTCGTTCTCTGATAGCTTTAGTGCATTCTTCATTCCACCATGGTACCGCTTTCCTTTTCCCTGTTATTCTACTCATGGGTATACTCTTTGATGCAGCATTCAAAATTAAGTTAGTCACTATAGAATAGTATTCTTCTATACTACCATTCATTGAAATTGACTTAATTCCCTCTATGCAGTATTCTTGATATTTTTCCCAGTCAGCTTTTTCAAAGCACCATTTTTCTAATACGTACCTTTCTTGGGCATGCATATTAATTTCTATAGAGCAGAAGATTGGATAATGATCACTTCCTATACTAGAACTATCATCCACGTTCCATTTGCATGAGCATGCTATATTTCTAGATACTAACGTTAGATCTAGACATGATAGGATATTTCTGTATATATCTAATCTTGTTCCTTTTCCATCATTAAGACATACTAATGATCTTTCTTCTAACAGTTCTTCAACTACATTGCCATTATTGTCTGTATGTATACTGCCCCATAAGCTATTATGTGCATTGAAATCACCGCGCCAGATTTCTCCTCTACCATGTTCAATTGTATTAATCATTTCAGCACTCAGCTTCTTGCACGGGTTGTAAAAGTTGATTATTTTGAGACTGACACCTGCATTACACACTTCAATAATTATGCATTCTATGTCTGCTGGTGATGGTATTCTTCGGAAGACGACACTATCTTTGACAAATGTAGCACAACCGCCGCCTTGATTGTCTACCCTGTCATACCGGGCTGAGGTATATCCTGGGATAATAAAATCTAGATGGGGCCGTAACCAGGTTTCTTGTACACATATAATATCCGGTCGTGGTTTTGCGTCAGTTATATATTTTTTAAATTCTTGGCCATTTGCAATGAGACTTCTCGTATTCCATTGTAATAAATGGATCACCATAATAATTTTAATCAATAGCCTGCCCCCCTCCATCAGAGTTTACTTTCAGCATTTTATGTATATCTTCTGCTTTCAGGTCTTTAATACCCAAAAATTCTTCTGCTGCATTCACCACTGTCTTAATTATGTCACTTTTCTTCTCTTGCTTGGTAGCCACATTAATTATTTTACAAATGAAGGCTATGAAACTTGTCTGATCCACTACCAACGAGTCTTCTTTAACCTTACATTTATGGGCACATTGAGTCTGCTGTACAATCGGATCACTTCTGTCTTTTTGCTGTATTCTAGGTCTGCTTGTTCTCTGGGGTAAAGGCCTAGGCCTACCACTACCTTCTTCACCTCTCCCCACCTCTTCATATGTTACAGTTCTTTGCATTTCATCATTTACTTTCTTTAAAGCTTCTACATAGGATATATTATTGATCACTTTATATTTCTGTACCTCTTTTGCTTTAATCTGAACGGCACAGCCCCCAAACGCAGCACTATGATCTCCTCCACAGTTGCAACATCGCAGTTTAGCGCCTTTCTCACATTTGCCGTAATCGTGTTCTCCCCCACATTTTGCACATCTTTGTTTGCCGCGGCACTGTTGGGCTATGTGTCCAATTCTTTGGCATTTATAACATCGTATTGGTTTTGGGATATATTCTCTCACCCTATAATTGATCCACCCCATTTTGACTTCTTTAGGAAGTGTGCTCTCAAATTGCACCAACATTGACAGACTATCTTTCTTTACTCCATCTTTGTTTGTCTGCAACCTCTTAACTTCTATTATTTCCCCCCCTCTAATTTCTTTCTTGACTTCCTCCTCGGTCATTTCTATTGGAACATTTGAAATTACACCTCTCAGTTTAGCTATTATTCCGGGAATATGCGCTGTGATTTTTGTACCATCAAGTGTATCTAACTTGAGGATTTTGTCTTGTTGATGTTTATTTGTAGCAGAGATAAGGATTTTCCGGTTGTTAAGGAATTTGGCAAATCTAATCTTTCCAATTTCTTTTTCAATTGCTTTAGTCATTTTAACTGGGTGAAACTGACCTGTCTCCCTCCCAAACACAATTACGACTTTCCACTCCTTTTCCGTCTCTTGCACCTTTCCCAACTGTCCTGTATTGCCCCGATTATCTTTTACTTTTTTAGCAGCACCCCCTCCTTGATTACCATGATCTGATCAATCTTCTGTTCTACCTTTCATCTCCTTCAGTTTCTTTTATTCGACATAGTATACCACTCCATATTTTCCTCTTCACCACCCTCTGAGCTGTCACCCATTCTACACTCACGGTACGGTTGATTGCAATCCGCCTTGCTTCCTGGTTCCCCTAACGCGTGTCTTTCTCTCTCGCTTTCACTTAAACTGACAACGCTTCACCCTTCGAAGAGCATTGCCCAGCACTCCTACACGATCTGCCTCCACACCAAACAAAATCAGACGGCTTCCTCAGTCGAAAATGGCGCCTAAACGCTGTAGTCGAACCAAAATCTCCCGTAGCTCTTGCTTCCGCCTTCGTGCGCTAACTCCAAACTATGACAGCAGTTTGCGCCTCCTACAACACCTATGCTGTTGTAACCATAGAACTATATATTAATATATAGTTCTATGGTTGTAACCATAGAACTATAAATCTATAAAAACCAAACCCTATAAAACCCAAATTGAATAGGGCTGAATGGAACCACGTGACCACGTTTCCTTTCTAGTTAATATATAGTTCTATGGTTGTAACCGAGAAACACGGTATCGTATGCCACAGGAGGTGACGTACGACGTACGTATGATACGTCAAATTAAAAAATTTAAAAAAGAAGTGGCGAAAAAAGAAAAACATTGAACATTTAAACATGGAGCATTTAAAAGTCAGAATTTTTGCTTGATAACACTTCATCATAAATGTGGATATAGAAAAATGCAGCACATGTTTATCATGCACAGAACAATAATGCTATTTCAAAATAAATTGGTAGCATAATCATTTACTTATTGGTCTTGTTTATTAAGCGAATCAATTATTTGATTGACAATCAGGCAAAGTAGACGGAAACAGATTGAGAGTGATCATCCCTTAAAGGTAAAATTACAGAAGGCCTATTTTACAGCAGACGTATAGAGCACCTTTCAGGCAAGCAAATGCAATTCAAAGTGCTTTACATAAAAAACATGAACAGATAATATTATAAAAGATTCAAATAATGATAATTAAATTGGGTTGGGTTGTATACCAAAAAGTGCCGTGAGGGCAGTTAGGGCCATGCTCACATCGTAAATATTACGGAATGCTTTAAAAATGTTGTTCCAATAATGTCATAGTTTACGTCTAGGTTTGCCTGTTGTAGCTTCTCGGTCAGGAAGGTTCAGCGTCAGGGTAAATCTTTTGACAGTCAGGCATTAGTAAAGTGGACACAATATGGTTGCATGAGGTCATGACAAGCGCACAGAGAAGTGTGCACCAGGTCCAGAACTGCATCCCACTGATCATCAATAATATCTATACCCAGGTCCGCTTCCCAGAGGCTCTTTAGGTCTTTCAAGGGTTGGATGCGTATTTACCCACAATTTCTTGTGCTGAAGTGTAGACATACTTGATTGTCATAGACAAACTACACATGGACAATGCAAAGGCCAGCTGTGCTTCAATTCCTCTACAACACTTAACACTGTCAGACAATCCACGAGCCATGACCAAATTTTCTAACATGCCAGAAATTTGTCAGGAGGTCTTGGGGTCCTCTTTAGAATGTAGAACAATTAATCGCTGATCCTTGACCTCACAGTGTACGACCTGCAACATCCTGTTTTTGGCTTACAACATTAGGATTTCACTACAATTATGCAAATTGGTCTGTGATATTTTATCTCTACCCCCTCCCCCCCTCTCTCTCTCTCCAGCACCAGACCAAGACCCTGATGGAGATGGCCCTTGGTAAGAGCATATTCTTCCTCACCCGAAGGTCTGGGTGATTTGCCACCTCCATAAAATAGATTCTGTACCACCTCTCTTTGTCAGTTACCTCAACTTACATTACAGGCATTTAGCAGACACTCTTATCCAGAGCGACTTACACAACTTTTTTTTGCATTTTTTACATATTATTCATTTATACAGCTGGATATGTACTGAAGCGATTCAGTTAAGTACCTTGCTCAAGGGTACAACGGCAGTGTCCTACCTGGGAATCGAACCTGCAACCTTTCGGTTACAAGTCCTGTTCCTTAACCCTTATACTACACTGCCACAACTTCCTCTGATGCAGTTTACAAATAGCCTTGTTAACATCCTGCCATTCTCTGGCAGTCGTGTTACTTTTGGCAGCTAAATTCTCCACCATAATTGCACCGGTGTTTAGATTCATGCACTTTATGCCCCCTGTAAAACTGCCCGCCACAAGCCTACTGCCTAGTTCATGAATCGGCCTCAAAGCTTCTTTGGGGTTGGACTTTAACCAAATTCACCCTCTTCCTCTCTGCATATTTATCTGTTGTGACCTTGGTTTGCATTACCAAATGTTGATTTTCTCCAGCTCCAGACCTCCTTGCCCCTGCCCCTGCTCCTGTTCCTGCCCCTGCCCCTGCAGCTGCAGGTATCTTAATGGAAGTGTCCCCTGCCTTGATTATCGATATGTGTGATGTCTGACATCTTCTTTGGTACACACGCAACTTGATCAGAGCGAAATAAATCTGATTAAGGTGTATACATGCCTTTATAATGATCAGAGTATGCTGTTTACATAACCATTATTGTTTTCATGTTACTTATTGTTATTATATTTATATATAGTCATACGTTTTATTTTTGTACTTGTTTGCACTGTTTGTCTTGAACACAATATTATTGCAAAGTTATTGACCACTAGCCCAGGGTCTACATCCAGGGGTGAGTCCCCAAAAAGCCAGAACAATCATTGTACCATTAAACCTAGAGAGACCAAAGGAGGATGGGTCTCCCTCATCGAGTCTGGTTCTTCTCAAGGTTTCTTCCTCAATTCTATAGTCCAGGGAGTTTTTCCTTGCCACTGTTTTCTTGCCACTTGTTGTTCATCACTTATTTTTCTGCAACTGTCAGTCGGCGGTCCCTGGATTTTATAGCTGCTACTGCTGGCACCAGGAGAGAATTATATGGTATAGACCTAGACAAAATTCCTCATCTCAAGAGGCGTAGACCTTCTGTAAGTAACAGAACTGCCTAAAACATGAAATGATTATTTACGCCTAGTCTCTTTAAAATCTACACCCTATTGCAAAATTTTCACCTTTTGTTGCCTACATATGACTCAGAATGTTATGTTCTCAATCCCGTCCTGCTGTGTCCCGTGTTTTACCTATTTCCTCTCGTATCATGTCTGTTTCCTCCCTCGTTTGTTTCCCTCGTGCTGCAGGTTGGGTGTGGTTTTCCCTTTCGTGTCACTCTGTTCCACCACTTGTTATCCGCCTATCCTCTTCCTCCCTTCAGCATGCATTCCACACACTCTCTGCTCCGCTAATCACTCACGCATACATTCGCACGCGGCACCTAATTGATACTGGTTAATGTTTGTATTTAGTCACCCGGTGTTCTTTGTCCTGTGCCAGTTGGTTAAACTCCCTTGTAGGTTTCTCTGGTTGTGTCTTGTGGATACTCCTTATCTAGTGTTGTTTCGCCTGGTGAAAAGCCTAGTCTTGCTTTTGCTAATTCTCTCGTGTTAAGCTTTGTTCAGCTCTATTTGAGCCTTCGCCTGGGACGACGTTAACTCGCCGTTCATTCTGCCCTGCCTCGTTGTACTAACTTTGTCTGCTCTGAGTCTACCAGCCTGCAGCTGTTTGTTATCCCTGCCTGTGCTGAGGTTCCTGCCCTTCCAGCTACTGTGTGCGCATGCAGCCGGTGCTCCAGCTCTGCTATCCTGCGGCGGGGCGTGCTTCCTGCTTGCGCTGCTGTGTTGCTGACCTGTCACTGTGTGCTCATTCCAGTCTGGACCCCAGCTCTGCTAACCTGCAGCTGTTCCTGCCATTCCGCTCTGCCCTGCTCCCCGCTCCCCGCTCCTCCTCTGCCCGGCCAGCCCGGATTACAGCCACCATCACCCATTCCTGGTCTTCCCCGCTCCCGCTGATCCCCTGATGAACTCTCCCGTTCATTGCTTGTCATTAATGTTCTCCCTATGCTTCAGGAGGGATTCTTGTCGAAGCAATAAAAGTATTGGAATTACTGAAACTCCCTGTGTTCTGAGTCGTGCACTTGAGTCCAGTCCATACACAGAATCGTAACGCAGAAAGTCTTGTTGAAAGCAAACATTTCTAAAGCAGTACTATAATGAGAGGATGTGATTTGATTCTAGCCTACAATCAAGTGTGTGTGTGTGTGTGTGTGTGTGTGTGTGCTATATCAGGGCTCACAAAATACATTTTTTGCCAGTTTTGTTCTCTTACTGTGTTTCAGAAGCCACGCACTGCAGAGGCATTCCATGGTAGGGACTTTACATTATTAATGCTGCTTTCTGGACCAAATCTTGATATGTACCATTATTAAAGCTTTATCTGCCTTTATTCCCCTCTCTCACATGTTTCCATCAAGCAAAATATGTAGTTAATAATACTAAATACTAATGCTAATAATTCTCACTCACTCACTCACTCACTCACTCTCTCTCTAACTCTCAGTCACTCACTCTCTCACTAACTCTCACTCTCTCAGTCACTCACTCTCTCACTAACTCTCACTCACTCCCTCCCTCTCTTGCTTACTCTCTGTCACTCACTCACACACACACATGCACACACACACATACACTCACACAGGAAATATGGAAATACATTAATTTTGAAAATTATTAGGCTAGTGGTATTGAAAAATACACTATTATCCAATGGTTTCAACTTTCAACTTAATTTGTCCCCAGAGAAATTTGGTTTTGGGTCTGCATAACTGGGGAGGGGGGTGCCCTGCATACCATGGACAAGAAGTTGGTGTCCAGCCTTCACAGTATACTAAGCACTCAAATCTAACTTTTAATGTTGCTGTCTAGGTTTTGAATCATCTTTAGATCATTGTATTTTCCTTGTTTTTATCTCATTTATACATTCATCAAGAAACTGGAATAAAGTAACATATAGATGGAGAGAAGTGAGAAAGAGAATCAGACCAAAAAACAATAAACAAGCAAGCAACAAAAGAAAGCCCTCTTGTCTCCAAACCAGCCCGACTATCACCCCCTTCCCCGTGGCTGACGGATTCTCTCAGATCCAGCAGAACCATGCTACGAGCCGCTGAGAGAAAGTGGAGGAAATCCAGATCCCCAGATGACCTGGCCTCCTACCACACTCTGCTGGCAGCCTTCACAGCTGCAACTACATCAGCTAAAACTTCATTTTTCCAGTCGAAAATTGATACATGTCTATCTAACCCACGTAAACTCTTTTCCACCTTCTCCTCCCTGCTCACCCCCCCTCCACCCCCTTCACCCTCCTCCCTCTCTGCAGATGACTTCCTGACCCACTTTGAGGGGAAGGTGGCTGCGATCCGGAACTCCTTCACGCATCCGGTGACACCCCACATCCCCCATACTGAACCCATCGCTACACTGTCGTCCTTCAAGACTCTGAAGGACTCCGATGTGCTCGAGCTGGTGACGCGCCAGCGCGCAACCACCTGTCCACTAGACCCCATACCTTCAGCAGTCCTCCAGTCCATATCTGCTGAGCTCCTTCCATATCTGTCCTCCGTTATTAACACCTCCCTAATCTGTGGCCATGTTCCTGCTGCCTTTAAAACTGCCCGTGTAACCCCACTCCTTAAAAAACCTAGCTTAGATCCCGCTGATGTCAGGAACTACCGTCCTGTATCTCTCTTGCCCTTCCTGTCCAAAACAATTGAACGTGCTGTCCTTAACCAACTGTCTGTTTTTCTCCACCAGAACAACCTGCTTGACCCGCATCAGTCTGGCTTCAGAACCGGCCATTCCACCGAAACTGCTCTCCTGGCTGTGACTGAGGCACTCGCCACTGCTAGAGCCTCCTCCCTCTCCTCTGTTCTGATTCTTCTTGACCTGTCTGCGGCATTCGACACGGTCAACCACAAACTCCTGATCTCCACACTCGCTGAGATGGGCATTTCTGGAACTGCCCTCTCTTGGTTTGTATCGTATCTCACTGATAGATCCTACCAAGTCTCCTGGAAGGGTTCCGTCTCTGCTCCCCGTCCCCTGTCTACAGGAGTCCCGCAGGGATCTGTACTGGGTCCTCTGCTGTTCTCTATGTATACTAAGTCTCTTGGCTCAGTAATCCATTCACATGGCTTCTCATACCATAGCTATGCTGACGATACTCAACTCTTCCTCTCTTTCCCTCCCTCTACCCCACAGGTTAACGAGAGGATATCTGCTTGTCTGACTGACATCTCTGAGTGGATGGCTACCCATCACCTGAAGCTCAACCTTGACAAGACAGAGCTCCTCTTCATGCCCTACAAGACCTCCCCACTACATGACCTCTCCATCACCGTTGATGGGACCGTGGTGGCTGCCTCCCGCTCTGCAAGGAACCTGGGGGTGGTCCTGGACGACCGGCTGGACTTCAAAGAGCACATCAGGGCGACGGCACGGTCCTGCAGGTTCCTCCTGTACAACATCAGGAGGATTCGACCGTACCTGACCACCTACTCCACCCAGCTTCTTGTCCAGACCATGGTCACCTCACGCCTGGACTACTGCAACTCCCTGCTCGCAAGCCTACCGGCCTGCGCCATTCTGCCTCTTCAACTGATCCAGAATGCAGCTGCCCGGCTTGTGTTCAACCTCCCGAAATTTTCCCACGTAACCCCCCTGCTGAGGTCTCTCCACTGGCTGCCAGTTGCAGCCAGGATCAGGTTCAAAGTTCTGACCCTGGCCTACACTGCAGCCAATAGGACAGGCCCCGCCTACCTGCAGGACTTAATCCAGAACTATGTTCCTGCTCGACCACTTCGCTCTTCTACAGCAGGGCGACTGGCACTTCCCCCCCTCCGTGTCAAAGGCTCTCGCTTGTCCCGACTGCGGAGTTTTTCCACATTAGCACCTCAGTGGTGGAATTAACTTCCCATTCCCCTACGTTCTACTCCAACCCTGCCTGCATTCCGTCGAGGCCTGAAGACACACCTCTTCAGACTCCACCTTGACTGATATCCTCACCTAGGAATATCAGTTCCCTGTTCCCTGTGTTTTCCTGTCTGTTTATTATAGTATATAATAGTATTTGGAATGGTTTATAATAGCATAGTTTATAATAGTATTTGGAATGGTTTATAATAGTATAGTTTATAATAGTATTTGGAATGAAAGTGTGGTGTTGCTGATTTGCCCACAGCTTACTGTGAACTACATTCAACGTTCATTGCTAGGGATAGCTGCTACATTATGCAAAGGATGTGCTTTGCCTTGTCTGTTCTGTAATGATGATGATGTCTCTGTACGCACTTACTGTACGTCGCTTTGGATAAAAGCGTCTGCTAAATAAATGTAATGTAATGTAATGTAATGAAAGAAAAAAGATGATCTTGAATATAGAATGCTTTTGGGAAACTGGGCCCTGGTTTTGTTCTTGAAAACGTCTCGACTAAGGCTTTTTCTCACCTTTTTCTTTCCTCTCTACATATTTATATTTTGTGTCCTTGTGTCAATCCTCTCCCTCTTTATCCATCTGTCTCTCTCAGATCTCTGCTCCATTACCTGGTAGAGCTGGGTACTAGGCGCCAAAGTGACATTGAACCCAAACAAATGTAGTTTGCCGTACCAAATGTTAATTATCTCTCTCTATCTCTCTCTCTCCAGCTCCAGACCTCCTTGCCCCTGCCCCTGCCCCTGTTCCTGCCCCTGCCCCTGCAGCTGCAGCTGCTCCTGTTCCTGCCCCTGCCCCTGCAGCTGCAGCTGCTCCTGTTCCTGTTCCTGCCCCTGCCCCTGCAGCTGCTCCTGTTCCTGCCCCTGCAGCTGCAGCTGCTCCTGTTCCTGCCCCTGCTCCTGTTCCTGCCCCTGCAGCTGCAGGTATCTTAATGGAAGTGTCCCCTGCCTTGTGATTATCGATATGTGTGATGTCTGACATCTTCTTTGGTACACACGCAACTTGATCAGAGCTAAATAAATCTGATCAAGGTGTATACATGCCTTTATAATGATCAGAGTATGCTGTTTACATAACCACTATCATATGTTTCATTTTTGTACTATACTAAATGTATAGTACCCAAATGAACACATTACCCACTATTTACTCGTTTGTACTGTTTTGTCTTGAACACAATATTATTGAGGAGGCCCCTGGTAAGAGCGTACTCTTCATTATCCTGAGGCCAGCTGTGATGAAGGTGCAGATTTGCCTCATCCCACAGCAAATGAAGCTATTGACTTCCAATTCTGGGGAGGGGGGGTGTCAAAATGATTTGGACCAAACTTGTGTGAATGATGCGTCTTACTGAGATCTAGTATTTAATATCTCTTCCTCCCCCCCTCTCTTTCCCTCTCCTCTCTCTCACTCTCTCTCCAGGTCCAGCTCCAGCAGGCATTGTAATTGAGGAGGCCCCTGGTAAGAGCGTACACTTCATTATCCTGAGGCCAGCAGTGATGAAGGCACAGATTTGCCTCATCCCACAGCAAATCTCTTGCCAAGCTGTTGACTTCAATTCTTGCTATGTGGGTTTGCTGTTAAAAAATAACAAGAAACAAAAATGTAAATGCAAATGGAAGAAAATGTAAATGCAAAAAAAAAAAGGAAGATGCAAAAGCAAAAATGCAAACTCCCCGAAACACTATGTATCTTATAATATTTTTATATTCATAAGTTTCATTTGTCCTTCATGCATGTACTATATTAACTTGTTTTAAATAAATATTGTTGAATGTTTGAAATTTGTAATTCTGGCCATTTTGGGTTTGCTGTTAAAAAAGATTGAGACAACAATACAAACTCCTCCTGGCTACAATCCCCGAAACACTACTTTCCATATATTACCTTATTAATATCATCTTCGTCATGTCTATTATTAACTTTTAGCCAAAATAATAAGTTTCTTTTATCTTTAAATTATATTTGAATCCTTATTATGATCTTCATCATGGGGTATATTCTGCCTTGAGATATGCACACATACTGTAAATGCCTGTTTTCCCAGAATTGTGGTGCTAGTTACAATCTATTACATAGCGTGAATACTCCCCTTGATACTCCAATTTATCACCACCATTAGTCGCACGAGGCAAACCCTACAGTATATAGCGGCCCACATAATGGCCAAAAAGTCTTGTTGCATATATTTACAATAGTAAATTTTATTTTTCCTTCATTTTTGTACAATATTAAATGTATAGTACACAAATGAACATGTACCCATTATTTTTTTCGTTTGCACTTTTTTGTATCGAACAAAATATTATAAACTTTCACTTTTAATATAGTTTTTAAATAATAATTTATTGAATGTTTGAAAGCATTATTTAATAAAACAATAATTAAGTGATTCTTACTCATTTTTGCATTTAATTATATATACTGTCATAAGTTTAATTTCTCATTATTTGATAATAGTAAAAACAATAATTAAGTAACTCTTATGTTTTTTTTAAATATATAATCAAGAAAAAAATTTTCTTCACATCTGTACTGTATAAAGTGTTGAATATTGAATGTTTGAACGCATTATTTAATATTAAAAACACTAATTGCGTCATAAGTTTCAGTATTTTGTCAAAAAAAAATCTCTCTATTGTTTTGTTTGGTTGTTTTATATAATTCTCTGTTTCTGATGCTCCTTTTTTGAAAATTTGAGTAGTTGTGGGATATTGTAAGGTAAACTGATGTTGAAGAAATCTGGATGTACTTTGGTAGTTGTCATTAATAAAGGGTTTCAAAACTAAACCAGCTCCAGCTCCAGATCCAGCTCCAGCTCCAGCAGGCATTGTAATTGAGGAGGCCCCTGGTAAGAGCGTACTCTTCATTATCCTGAGGCCAGCAGTGATGAAGGCACAGATTTGCCTCGTCCCACAGCAAATCTCTTGCCAAGCTGTTGACTTCAATTCTGGCTATGTTTGCTGTTAATAAAGAACAATCATTTTGTCATACATTCCCATTGATAACCCCTCTATGTGCAAACCCATTATTCCCTACCTCCCTACAAGATCAAGCATTTAACATCTGGTACGATCATGTCACCCGGCCGAGTGCCTTTCTGTAACGACAGTGTGACTTACCATTCTGTAGTGGCATTCCAGCTGTATTATATTTGATTTTAGGTTTACATTTTAGGTTTTGGTTTATTTCTTTTTTTTACTACAGATCTTCAAGAACCCAGAAACCCTTCCAGTTCAACCCTGCCAGACCACCCCCCCCCCCCCCCCCATCTGATGTATTCACAATTAGCTTATGTATTCACACAATTATCTTATATATTCACTTTAGACATGCCTCAAAATGCTAAAAATTTATCAAATATTCTGTGTGTGTGTGTGGTTGCTTCATATTAATAGTTTGGTGACTTATCGGAGCTGGAAGTTTATAAAGGAAGATTGCTGGCAGAGCGGATGGTGTTTCCTTGTCATCCGTCAGGGATAGTATTTCTTTTGCCGTCCTACTCAACAGTGGTAGATATTCCTTTATTTATTTTTTTGTCATCAGCTAATCAAAACAATGGTCCTGTTTGCAACCATATATTCAACTTAATGTTCATCCCTCGAGGGCTTGGGAAGGGAGCATTGAAAGACTACTATTTTTACCTTAAAGGTCCATACCACCCTTTTAGACATGTGGGTCCTTTTTAATACTTACTCTGATGGGATTTCATTCCTCAAAAAAATTTTTGATATCTATTTCCATTACTGAGATATAATGACCTGTTGTTCGGGGACAACGATTGGCTATTGTCCCCAGGGGGTGGGGGGAGGGGGCCGACACAAGTTCATCACATGATCGTGGCTACTGTGTGTGGGATTCACGGCTGTACGGCTTAATTTCACGCCGACACAGAAGTGTCAGCTCTGTTCTCTCTCATCTCTGCCCACCAAGTAGTTGTAGTGGAGTACTGTACAGTATGAGGGGGGAAATTGAACTAGAGTAGGGTGTAATTTCCCACCAAATTGGGAGAAAATGGGATAAAATGTGAAACATATATATATGAAAAAGTTCATCATTTTAAGTTTGGTGAACTGTAGTGCAAAATCTTTTGTCTTGTTATTTACAGACTGCAAAATACATATTTGTGAGCAGACACCTTATTCATTTCATGGATGGATACTCATGGGTTTACTGCTGCTCCTGCAATCCACCTCAGGTGGAGCAGATTTCCTCCACCTCTCAGAGCAGTATGTCATGCAGAGGTATATGATTGCAAACTGACTGTCATAATGAAATTTATCAAATGTTATACTACTCTAATACACAGACATAAATAAACTACATTATGTATGGTCTCATGTTTTTTCCTTGTATGTTTAGACTTCTTGGGGTTGTATGATGCTTGCATACACTGTATGGCATTAGCAGACGTATTGGGCACTGAAGGGCCAGAATCAGCTGGGTTCCAACAAGGTAGTGTGAAATTAGTCTAGTGATTCTCTATATTGTAATTTATTAATTATCCAAATGTTGTCACTTACCAATTGGTATATCTAGCCTATATCTAGCAAATACAGTTGCCAATACACTCCTTTTTCTTTTTACAGACCATGCCTATCACTCCTCAGTGAATGTGAGTCTTGGCCTATATTTCAAAATGTTTTCTTGGGTATATCATCCTCATTCATGTAATCTAATTTAAATATTTTATTATGTGCTTCAGGATGGAATTCAGCTCTGTCAGATACCATTTGACACGGAGGCATTTGTGCTCTGCAGTGGTAGTGACTGCACATACATATCGGCCAAACATGGCCGCCCATTTTGCCACCTATGTAGCAGTCACTACCACTGCTTGCATATTAAAAGATTGGAGGAGGTAGCTGATTCAACCTCAATGGACGAATGGCTTGAACGTCTTGAGACTTCAAGACAGGGAAACATTGAGGAGCCAATTCCCCTGTGTATATCTACCCAAAAAATTCCATTCCGGGTTCCATCTGAATTGAAAGTAAGGATACTAAAAATGTCTGTTACAATTGCCACATTGATACTTATACACTTAACAAGTATTAGAATTTTGATTGATAGCTCAGCACATTCTAATTTTGACCAAAAATAGGTGTTTCAATAGGGGATTGCACTGTTTCGGTAGTGACAATAGTATTTTGTTTGCAAAATGGTATCATATTACCTTTACTTTTTTTGCTTAAACCTTACTGAAAATATGACTTCTGATGGAAATATAATTTAGAAATACATTTTATAATCAAATAAAGACATAAAAATTGTCCAAACGTTACCATTTGTTTTGGTAGTGAACATTTTAGCAAATTTTGAGCATAAATAAGAAATGCTAATCTGCACAGGGCTTGCAAACATAGTTTTGAACAGTTTTACACTCAGGAATATCATTTCTATGACTGGAGTAACTATTTATCTGCCAATTAACAGAATGACATCAATTGATGCATATGGAAAATGTGTAGCTTATTACTCTGAGGAGGGGGTATGGATAAAAGAAAATGCATCCACTGTGTTTACATTCATTCTGATTATAGGGAATTTACTTGAAAACAATGGACAGCAGTGCTGTGGCACAGCTCTTCCAAGTGAGGAACAGGGCATGTGAGTGTGGGGCATCATTTGCCGAACAACCCGTCGCTTCAGGCCAAGTGCGGTTGTACAGCAAGTCTCAAACAAGATCTTGCCAAAGTAAGAACTTTCATACATTCACTGGTTCATGCAGTTTGTTATGAAGTTGGTGTGAGTTGTATTTCTTGGTACCACTTTACATAAAGTTTCTCCTTTATAAAACCTGTTTTAGGGATCTTAATTTGAAGTATTTACCAATTATCTAATGAAATATAAATATTACCTTTATTTCAGCACATCATTATGCATGCACAAATCCAGCCTGCTTGGGAAGGCTGGAATTCGATGGGCTTGATAAATGTCTCATTAACATGGGCACCTATCTGGTGCACCATGATATCATGAGAGATTATATGTTCCATTTCTTGTACTCCGGGTAAGAATGTAATTATACCGAGTTATAACTATATTCCCTTTGAATAATTTTCCAAAAACATTTACATACAAATTTTATGGTTTGTCATAGACATTAAATGTTAACTTTCTGTGCATTACTTCCTAGATAAGTAAGCAATCATGTTACTGTTTAAGTAGGAACTATGAAAGTAACCACTTCATATTTTCTGAGTAGGACATCGATGTACAATTTCCACAATTCGTGGATGGAAATTTTGACGGATTGTGGAACTTTGGACACCTTGCCGAACAAGAGATTTCGCTGGGCCTGGCATGCCTACCTGAACTTGCTGGATATACCTGCTGCTGAGGGCTTTTACTATCCTAACTGCAGGGACAATCCCAGGTTTGTCAGAAACTGTATTCATGTTGGAGGGTCAACTACAGCCCTTATAGCCGTAATATGTTGGTATGATTATAATTATTAAAGCTAACGTAACATTTCCTACAAGATATTTAGTTTTATCTTTCGTCTTATTGTTTGTTTGTTAGTTTGTATGATCTTGATAAGCATAGTGACAGTCTAATGATAAATAATAACATATGACAACAATAATTGTGCTACATATTGACCACAGGTCCATAGTAATGGATGGGACAACGTTGGGATACCACCAACGTTACAGTGCAAAGCACAGCACTGAAGTGGCCCAGCAGCAGGATGGTCCATCTCACAGAGGAAGATAAGTTTATATGACTTAATACAGTGGTTCTCAAACTCGGTCCTGGGGGCCCCCTTGTCAGAAATAGCTATGCATGCCATGTGGAATAAACGTCCCATGTTCACTTAAATTTATTAACACAATGCAGGTTTGGCTCGTTATCATTTGCTTTGTCAATACAAGATCTCGGCCAAAAATTAATGCAACTCTGGACGGAAATAAATGTTGTGACATTGCATAAGGTTGTCCAAACAATGCCACGCCTAATGCGCGCTGTAATCAAAGCTAAAGGCGGTCCAACGAAATGTTAGAGTGTGCGACTTTTTTTTTGGCCAGGCAGTGTATATATATATATATATAATTTGAAAAAATCTTCCTTTGTCTCCCACAAACAGAAGATATTTTTTATTTTCTTTATACTAGGTACATAAACCGCCTCCTAATTAGAAAAAGAGGACTCCGGAGCCTTCTCCAACGTTACACAGACGGTGTAACAACCCAGGAGTACATTGAAATGAAAAGGTTGGCAGAGGAGCATGCCCCATTTCTGTGCTCGACACTGGAGCACTTTGAGAGGGAAGGGTGTACCACTAGGGCAGATGCAGCCTACCAACCACTGCTGCGTGAAATATCAAAGGCCTCACCAGCATGCGCCCTGGTACACCCATGTGTGGAGATGGACAACATCGTGGAGTGTCTTGTCAGTGCTGAGAATGTCACCCATCAGTCTGACAAGATGCTCTCCCTCTCCACACAATTCCCTCTCATGTGGAAGCTGGTGAAGACCCTGGGCCATTTCCCTCAGCCTCTCCAGCCTTTACTCATGGAACTACTACGTGTAGCAAAGGCTGCATTTGACGTTCCAGAGCAGGTTGAGGGAGATGGAGAAATGAGGGAGGAGTCTTCATTCTTCTTTCCCATGCTGCCAGATATGAAATGGATCAGAAAGCCGAGCACAGTTCCTGCAAAAATTATGCCCCCAGGCACCATGCCCTCATCCCTGGTCTGTTCACCATGTTTTGCTCCCATGGTATGCAATCTAAAGTATCAATATATAGCAACAGAATGTCATTCTGGAATTAATAAAATCTCACAGATTACCCTTGATTGTTCTGGTTTTCCAAGTTTTACTTTCTCTATTTTAGGTGTGTGTTATGGGTATGCACTCATGGAGTCAGCAGAGTCGGTAAATCTGCCGTTTACCATCTTAAGGACACGATTTCAGACAGGTAAAATCTATGCATTGAGACTTTATCAAAGTCATGCATTTCACTGATTAATGTGGATAAACATGCATTTAATACATATTATATCAAATATTTAAAATAAAAATTGTATTTCTTGATCTTCTTATTTGTTTTAGGCCCTGAGATGGTCTTTTACGACAATTGCTGCAGACTCCATGCCTATTGCCTCAACAGGGACCCTGTGTTTTTTAAAAACACATGGTTTCTAATTGACAGGCTGCACTGGAAGAACCACACTGGTAAGAACTAGCCATCTACAAAAAGTATTATTTGTAGTTTGTCAATTACTTCTCCTGTCTGACCACAAATATTATTTTCCTGGACAATTGGACAAATCTTAAAGGGATAGTTCGGAATTTTGGACATAATGTCTCAATTACGACTTAGAATTAGCTGAAAATGGTTTCCATAAATCAACTACATCATGGGTAAGTGTCATGGTTTCTGGCAACCTGCTGTTGTTTCTGCGGTCGTTCTTTTGTTTGACGACATCGGGGCGATCTATCAGATTTTTCTGCATCCGTTTCGGTGTTTGAATCTCGCCCGGCAATTATTCTTTTCACCTGTTTTGGATTTCCTGCCGGTTATAAATAGCACAGGTGTTCCGCATTGCCGACGCTTCGAGATTGTCTTTGCTTTTGACTATCGGAGTCGGTAAGGAAAAGGATAGCGGTCTCTATGTTTCTGGTTGTTACTCGTCAGAAACATAGGTAGTCCGGTTAAGGAGTTAGGGTAAAGATTTATTTTGTCTTTTTGTTTCCTTCTCTCTTTATCCTTTTATTTTCCTCTACCTGTTACCTTTTTGTCAGCTCGTTCACACCTAGAGCTGTAGGTAACAGGTTATTTTTCTATTACGTTTCTTTCGCCCTTGTTACACGGGCGTTCTTTTGTTTTTCTCTGACTTCTAGTTATACGCCTCTTGTGTGAGTGCGTGAGGTTCCTTGGTTGTTTACTACTCGCTATCGCCGAGTTGCCCTCTTTTGGGGTTGTTTTGCGTTGGCTTACGCCGGGAGGGTTTTATTCCCATTATTTTGTTTTATTTCCCCTGTTACTGTGGAGCTGTCCGCTTAGTGACGTATTTCTAACGAATTACGCTTTCAGATTCCTTGGTTGTGGCGTTTGGTTCTCCGAATCTTTCACTCCACATTACAGAATCTCGAAGCCACATGGAAGGGCCAGCTAAACCACAGGTTTCTGTTAAAAGACCGCCCAGTCAGGGCGCTACAGGGGTTACCCCCGAGGAGGCTATTCTCTCATTACAAAAACAACAACACCAGTTGATGGAGCAACTCCAACATCAGGGAGAATACCTCAGAGAATTTACGGAGAGTCTCCACAGATTCTCTGTTGCTGTCCATCCACCCCCAGTTGCAAAAGCACCTACACCTCCCATACCAGCTCCACGCAGCCTTAAAGAGCCTAAGCTACAATTACCGGATTGCTATGGTGGGGAATCGGGAAAATGCCGGCCATTTCTAACGCAGTGCCTGATATTTTTTCAGGCACAGCCCTCACGTTTCTCTACACCAGAATCCCGGGTAGCTTTTATCTTGTCATTATTAAATGACCAGGCTCTTGCGTGGGCGGACCCTCTTATCCGTGCCAATGCCCCTGTCGTTTGTGATCCAGTTCACCATATGAACGAGATGCAACTGGTTTTCGATCACGAGATTTCAGGGGAGGAGGCGGCTAGGAGACTCACTAGCTTGCGTCAAGGCACTAGGACAGTAGCGGGGTTTTCTATTACATTTCGAGCGCTAGCCGGGAAGACGGGATGGTCGGACGGCCCTTTAAAATCATTATTTCTCCAAGCATTATCTAATCCCATCAAGGATGCTTTAGCTATGCTAGAACCACCCGCTACCTTAAATAAACTGATAACTACTGCTATTCGTCTTGATAACTGGATGAGAGAACGTGAACATGCGATTAAAGATCAGTCGCCCCGTTTAAAATCCGTGTTATCAAGAGACACTCCACCTACTGTGCCCACCTACTTCTCCGTGGATCAGGAGGAGCCCATGCAGGTGGATGGGCTGTCCCTCCACAAATCTAAGCAGGTGAAACCGCGGAAGCACTGGTGCCGTTACTGTAGGTGTAAGGGTCATGTAAAACGTCAGTGTCCCAAGTTGGGGAGGAAACGAGGGTCCTCACTGAGGAGACCGAGATCTCCAGTTAGACAAAATAGTACTCGTTCTCTGACCCTTTTACCTGTCCGGCTGCTTTGGAATGGGCGCTCGGTTGGCGTAGACGCCTTTATTGATTCCGCAGCGGTCGAGTGTTTCATTGACGCTAAATGGGCTAGGGAATTAAAGATTCCTATTCACCGACTCACTAGTTCCCGTCAAGTTACGGCTCTCGATAGTCGCCCCTTAGCCTCTGGGATCATTGAGGAGATAACTGGTCCGTTAATTATGCGCATTTCTCTCCAGGGGCACTCGGAGAAAATAAAAAATTTTTTAGTCGAATCTCCGTCGTATCCACTCGTTCTGGGACATTCATGGCTGAGCCTGCATGACCCTCATGTTAGTTGGGGCAGAGACAGGGATCCTATTCGCCAGTGGGGTTCCCAGTGTCAAACCCACTGTCGAACTTTCATTTATCCTTCGTCGGGCTGCATACCTGACGGTTCCGATTTCAGCTCTGATAGTGAGTGGGAGGAGACGGAGTCTCGCTCTGATCAAGATACTCCCTCCGTCCTCACTGGGAGTGGAGTGGAGAGTCTGTCCTGGGATCACTTTGCTGAGGGGGGTTCTTTAGAGGAAGATAGCCTTTCTTTTTCTGAGTTCGAGTGGGAGACGTCTTCTGACGTTCCTTCTGAGACCCCGGAAGTGGTAGGGTTGCTCGAATTTTGCCTGCCCGTTAATGTACCAGGGGAATATTCTGACCTTGCTGAGGTTTTTAGTAAACAAAGCGCTACTACGTTACCTCTTCATAGGCCGTATGACTGCGCGATTGAGTTGTACCCTGGTACGGTTCCTCCCAGGGGCCCACTGTATTCCCTGTCGGGTCCTGAAAGCACTGCTATGAGGGAGTACATTGAGGAGTCGTTAGCTAACGGTTTCATCAGACCTTCCACTTCACCGGCCGGTGCTGGATTTTTTTTTTGTTAAAAAAAAAGATGGAGGTCTGAGGCCCTGTATAGATTATAGGGGTCTCAATGACATTACCATTAAGAACAGATATCCTCTTCCACTCATGAACTCCGCATTTGAGCGCTTACAGGGGGCGTCGGTCTTTTCCAAACTCGACCTTCGCAATGCCTACAATCTTGTGCGCATGCATGAGGGCGATGAGTGGAAGACGGCATTTAACACGCACCACGGACGCTACAAGTACCGGGTGATGCCTTTCGGCCTCACTAGCGCCCCCTCTGTCTTTCAGGCGCTAGTGAATGATGTTCTCAGAGAGATGCTGGAGAGGTTTGTCTTTGTCTACCTCGACGATATTTAAATTTTCTCCCCGAATCTCTCCTCTCACGTCGGCCATGTTAGGCAGGTGTTGGAAGCGCTCCTTAAGGCGCGGCTATTTGTTAAAGCCGAGAATTGCTCGTTCCACGCTGATTCCGTTTCTTTCTTAGGTTTCATTGTGGCGGACGGAAAAGTCCTTATGGATCCAGAGAAAATTTCGGCAGTCAAGAACTGGCCAACTCCAGCATCAGTGAAACAGGTGCAGCGCTTTCTGGGCTTTGCTAAATTTTATCGGCGGTTCATCCGCAATTTTAGCACGGTAGTCGCACCCATCACAGCCCTTACAAAAAAAACATCATCCTCACAGTTCCAGTGGAACTTTAGGGCTGAGGCAGCGTTCACAGAGCTAAAAAACAGGTTTAGCTCTGAACCCATTTTAATAACCCCCAATCCCTCCCTCCCCTTTGTGGTAGAGGTGGATGCTTCAGAGCTGGGTGTGGGAGCCATTCTGTCCCAGTACTCCCCGCTGGACCGTAAAACGCACCCATGCGCGTATTTCTCTCGTGCCTTAACACCTGCTGAGAGAAATTACGACGTAGGGGACCGGGAGCTGTTGGCGGTCAAATTGGCGTTGGAAGAGTGGCGTCATTGGTTGGAAGGAGCCGAACACCCCCCTTTTACGGTCTGGACTGACCACAAAAATTTAGAATATGTCCAGCAGGCCAAGACGCGTAACTCCCGTCAAGCCCGATGGCCATTATTCTTCGCCCGGTTTAGGTTTATACTGACCTACCGACCCGGGTCGAAGAATATTAAGCCGGATGCGCTATCACGCATCTACGACTGCACCGATAAGGAACCACACCCAGAGCCCATCGTGCCGACCGCTCAGATTGCTGCTCCGGTTATGTGGGAGATTGAGGCGGTTGTTCAAAAGGCGTTACGCTCAGACCCGGGCCCAGGTGGGGGTCCGTCTCATTGTCTGTTCGTTCCGCCCCGTATCAGATCGCGGGTTCTCCAGTGGGGCCACTCTTCACAGCTGGCAGCCCATCCTGGCATCCACCGGACTAGGGAATTTTTGTCGCGGCGCTTTTGGTGGCCTAATATGGAGAGCGACGTGCGGGAATTTGTCGCCGCTTGTTCAGCCTGTGCCCGCAGCAAGGGATCTCGGCTCCCACCCTCTGGCCTCTTACGCCCCTTACCCATTCCCAGCCGTCCTTGGAGCCATGTTGCCCTCGACTTTGTTACCGGGCTGCCTGCGTCCCAGGGCAACACGGTGATCTTGGTGGTGGTCGACAGGTTTTTCACACTTCATCGCCCTACCCAAGCTGCCATCAGCACCAGAGACCGCCCAACTGATGGTGGACAATGTTTTTAGGGTGCACGGCCTTCCTCTGGACGTGGTGTCCGACCGCGGCCCTCAGTTCACCGCTAGGTTCTGGCGCTCTTTTTGTGCCTTACTTGGGGCGTCGGTCAGTCTGTCTTCCGGTTTCCACCCGGAGACTAATGGTCAGACAGAGCGCACTAATCAGTCCCTGGAGAACACCCTCCGGTGCTTGGCCGCCTCCAAACCTACATCATGGAGTCACCATCTCGCCTGGGCGGAGTACGCCCACAACACGCTGCGCAACGCTTCCACAGGTCTCTCTCCCTTTGAAGCTCAGCTGGGGTATCAGCCTCCCTTATTTCCTGAGTTGGAGAGAAATGTGGAGGTACCATCAGCAGGGTCATTTGTTCTGAGGTGTCGAGCAGTCTGGAAGCGTGTGCGCGCTTCGCTCCTTCGCACGTCAGCCAAACAGAAGGTCGCTGCCGACAGGCGTCGTCGTCTGGCTCCCTCTTATCGGGTTGGTTAACGAGTATGGCTAGCTACACGGGACCTGCCTCTGCGAGTGGAGTCTCGCAAACTCGCACCGCGATTCGTGGGCCCTTTTAAAATAATTCGTAAAATTAGCCCGGTTACAGTGCGCCTTCAACTGCCACGCTCTATGCGCATCCACCCGACCTTCCACGTCTCCCGGTTGAAACCGGTGCTGGTTAGCGCTCTCGCCCCGGCCAACAAACCGCCACCTGCTCCCCGGTTCATAGAGGGGGGTCCGGTATATACCGTTCGGCGTATTTTGGCAGAGAGGCGTGTGGGCAGAGGATTCCAGTTTTTAGTAGACTGGGAGGGTTATGGTCCGGTGTTTGAATCTCGCCCGGCAATTATTCCTTTCACCTGTTTTGGATTTCCTGCTGGTTATAAATAGCACAGGTGTTCCGCATTGCCGACGCTTCGAGATTGTCTTTGCAATTACCGACTATCGGAGTCGGTAAGGAAAAGGATAGCGGTCTCTATGTTTCTGGTTGTTATTCGTCAGAAACATAGGTAGTCTGGTTAAGGAGTTAGGGTAAAGATTTTGTGGCAAAGTGAGTGCCACCCCTCGGTTCAAGACGCGAAAGACAATAGTTCGTTTGGAGATGACTCCGTTTATTTAGGTTCCGCCTTTCACTGGCGGTTTACACAGACACAAAAACACACAAGTTCGTCTCTCTCCTCGAACTCCCAGCAGTCTCCTTTTATGCCCTCAGGCTCACTGTCGAACAATCAAAGCAATTGGTTAATTACACAATTAATAAACAAGCATCAATCACCAATTGCATGATTTCCGGCAGCTGTGCCGGCTCCACGAACCACACGAGTTCACTCTCTCTCTTGCCGGCAGCGCCTAAAACCACGCCCCCCTACCACAGATTTATTTAGTCTTTTTGTTTCCTTCTCTCTTTATCCTTTTATTTTCCTCTACCTGTTACCTTTTTGTCAGCTCGTTCACACCTAGGGCTGTAGGTAACAAGTTATTTTTCTATTACGTTTCTTTCGCCCTTGTTACATGGGCTTTCTTTTGTTTTTCTCTGACCTCTAGTTATACGCCTCTTGTGTGAGTGCGTGAGGTTCCTTTGTTGTTTACTACTCGCTATCGCCGAGTTGCCCTCTTTTGGGGTTGTTTTGCGTTGGCTTACGCCGGGAGGGTTTTATTCCCATTATTTTGTTTTATTTCCCCTGTTACTGCGGAGCTGTCCGCTTAGTGGCGTATTTCTAACGAATTACGCTTTCAGATTCCTTGGTTGTGGCGTTTGGTTCTCCGAATCTTTCACTCCACATTACAGTAAGTCGTAATTGAGACATTATGTCCAAAATTCCGAGCTATCCCTTTAATGTGTCTGTCCTGACAGCCAACACTTAAATAATAAACTGACATTCATCATGCACAATAATAAGTATTTGAAAGTAAATATATCTATATATAAGGAAACATACAAATAGCGTTTGTTTTCTTTTTTGGTTGAACTGATGTCCACTTCATCTCTACCCAAGTGTTTGTTTTTTTAACAGCCATGTCATATGCAGGAAATGCCTTTAATCTTCATATTGTGTTCATTGGCAGGCTGCAGCACTGGATACAACAGTGACATCTATCCCCAGCTGCATGATGTCAACACACAACTGGCAGAACAATTTAATGCCCGCATAAAAAAACTGAAGCACCATCTGCCCTACATGAGTAGAACACACTTCTGCCGGCACGTGGAGTTATATTTATGGTTCCACTCTGGCAAAAAGATTCAAAAGGTGTAGGGCAGATGGTCCTTCTTCCAGTGCAGTGCTCACGTATAGCCTACAAAGTACTGTCTGTAAATCCTTAATTCCAACTTGAAGGCCTGCCTTTAAAAGTATTGATATCAAAATGTGGCCAAGTCTCACTGAAAACACTGAATTAGCCTGCTTATTTAATAATGAATTTTGTTTGATTATACAATGAAGCATTGTCAAACATCAATTCCATGTTCTCACAGCAGTCAGATCACAGACAATGCATTTCAGCTAGCGAAGATCAAGCTTAATCTTTTACTCTTTTTAATACATCTGGACAGGTTTATGTTTGGAGAAAGCCTATGGAGGAATTCAATCCACAATATCTGTTGCCAACTGTTAAGTATGGTGGTGGTTCTGTAATTGTATGGGCAGCCATTTCATGGGACTCATTGGGTCCAATGATTGCTCTCCATGGACGTGTAAAGGGCAAGCAATATGAAACCATTTTACAAGACCAGGTGCACCCTGTGGTGCAAACACTAGTCCCTCATGATGTCCCCATATTCCAACATGATAACGCCCGCATACACACTGCTAAAACATTAAAGAATGGTTCAAGAACCCAAGGATGACGTCAAATGCCTTTTATGGCCTGCACCAGATCAAAACATAATTGAACCTTTATGGGAAGTTCTGGAGCGCAAAGTGCAAACTAGATTTCCACCTCCTTCATCCCTCAAAGAAGGCTGTCCTTCTTGAACAATGAGCCAATATCCCACTACACACAGTTCAGAAATTGTATGACAGCATTCCTAGAAGGATTGAAACTGTTTGGAAGGCAAAGGGTGGGCCTACTCATTATTAGTTACTAGATATTCGGTTTTTGTAAGTGTTTCCAATATTTGGTGTTCCCCTGTATATACAGTCAAGCCGGAAAGTCTGCACACCCCTTTCATCTTCTCCACGTTTTATTACATTACAGACATATTCTACAATAAATTGAGTTCATTTTTTGCCTCAAACATCTACACACAATAGCCAATAATGACGAAGTGAAAACAGGTTTTTAGAAAATATGGACTTTTATTTTACTGACAAAAATAGGTTATTTAGGGGTTACATATCTGTACACACCCTTAGCCTAATACTTGGTTGCTGCACCTTTGGCAGCGATTACAGCTTCAAGGCATCTTGGGAAAGAAGCTACGAGCTTGGCACACTTGTTTCTTGACATTTTTGCCCATTCCTCTTGGCATATCCTTGCAAGCTCCGTCAGGTTGGATGGGGAGCGTCGGTACACAGCCATTTTCAGCTCTTTCCACAGATGTTCAATTGGATTCAGGTCTGGGCTCTGCCCGAGCCACTCAAGGACATGCACAGACTTTCTCCGAAGCCACTCCTTTGTTCTCTTGGCTGTGTGCTTCGGGTCGTTGTCATGTTGGAAGGTAAACCTTCGCCCCAGTCTGAGGTCCAGAGCGCTCTGGAGCAGGTTTTCAGTGTACTTAGCTGCATTCATCTTTCCCTCTATCAGGACTAGTCGCCCCATTCCCGCTGCTGAAAAACATCCCCACATCATGATGCTGCTACCGCCATGCTTTACTGTAGGGATGGTATTAGCCAGGTGATGAGCGGTGCCTGGTTTCCTCCAGACGTGACGCTTGGTATTCAGGCCAAAAAGTTCAATTTTGGTTTCATCAGACCAGAGAATCCTGATTCTCATGGTTTGAGAGTCCTCTAGGTGCCTTTTGGCAAACTCCAAGCGGGCTGTGATGTGCCTTTTACTAAGGAGGGGCTTCCGTCTGGCCACTCTAAGGCCTGATTGGTGGAGTGCTGCCTGGATGGTTGATCTTCTGAAAGGTTCTCCCATCTCCACAAGAATACGCTGGAGCTCTGTCAGAGTGACCCTCGGGTTCCTGCTCACCTCCCTGGCCAAGGCCCGTCTTCCTCGATTGCTCAGTTTGGCCGGGCGGCCAGGTCTAGGAAGATTCTTGGTCGTTCCAAACTTCTTCCATTTACGAATGATGGTGGCCACTGTGCTCTTTGGGACCTGTAAAGCTGCAGAGATTTTTCCGTACCCTTCTCCAGATCTATGCCTTGACACAATCCTGTTTCTGAGGTCTGCAGATAATTCCTTTGACCCCATGGCTTGGAGTTTGCTCTGACTTGGACTGTCAACTGTGGGACCTTATATAGGCAGGTGTTGGCAATCCCCAATCATGTGCAATCAATTTAATTTATCACAGGTGGACTCCAATTAAGTTGTAGAAACATCTCAAGCAGTATCAGTGGAAACAAAATGTACATCAGCTCACTTTTGGGTGTCATATCATATGATATTTTACATTTATATTTTTAATAAATTAGCACAAATGTCTAAAAACCTGTTTTCACTTTGTCATTATGGGCTATTTTGTGTAGAATTTTGAGACAAAAAATGAACTCAATCTATTGTAGAATATGTCTGTAACGTAATAAAACGTGGAGAAGGTGAAAGGAGTGTGCAGACTTTCCGGCTTGACTGTAGTATGTACATTGTACTATGTACAACGTTCCCAATGTCTGGGTGTGGTTTAGCTGTGATTTATTAATTGTACACCTTCTGTTCCTTCTCTAGTTTCACATGGAGATTCAAATTGATTAAGTAACACAATTCTGCAGCTGTGTTTTTTATGCTGTGTATTGTATATAATAGATTATCTTCATGTATGCTTGTGTTGGTGTATGTAGGGTATGGTTGGTGTGTATACAGTAGACATGCATGTGTGCACAGTTGATCCCAGTATAATATGCAGATTTTTATGGAGGGTGAACCCTGAAGGCACTCTCCATTGCTTTGTGTAAGATGTAGTTTTTGTGAAGTTGGTCAATTATTATACTCAGTGCGGTTATCCAGCTAACTCAGTAATCCTGCTTTCTGGAACAGGCCCCAGGTCTCAACGTGTGTTGTTTTGGTGGTGGTCTTGTAGGTGTGATTGTAGTGAGGGATGTCTCCCCAGCACCTGCCTTGTTTCCATGGCACTGACAACTGGCTGACCGGAGACCCAGTGCCTATCAGCCTGGAGGTAATGCTTGTCTGTCTGCCAGCGTCTAATTTTTCTGCCAAATTCTCATCTTCCCTACTATCAGGGCCCCCTGATCCACTGATCCCCGAAACAGGGACTCTGGCGTTCGGCCACACAATGACGCCCTGCTGCCTGTCACACACCAGAAGGCTCTGCTCCGCCCGAACACCGTCAGCCGCCCTGTTCCTGAGCCAAGCTGGGGTAACGGTCAGCCAGTGCGAGAGGTCGATAAGATCGTCTCAAATTCAGCACTGTAAAGCAATGCTAACATGCTAAATAGTTTCGAGTTTAAAGTCCTATTCAGTGGCTGTTTTTAGCTGTGCAATAGTGGCTACGCTAACACAATGGGTGCCTCTGGTCCTACGGTTCACAAGCAGATATGGCAAACCCTGGAGCCGTGCCGGCCGCGGCACCGCGGATGTATCCGTAGCAGATTGAGAGTGCGGAGGGAGACCGAGGAACGGACCTCCCGCTACAGCCGCACCGCTGTGATAATTACAAAAGTGAGGCTGTTCTCTGGAAGATCGCCTGCGCCTGTGTCCCTGCTTCAAAGGGCCTGTGGTCCGTGCAGACTTTCCATCGATTCGTTTCATCCCCACGTTCCTCTTTTTTCCATTCAAATCCTCTCTGTTCACTTGGGTGCATTCCATATCCACACAAGAGAGCTCGCAGGAAACGGGTGCAGACGAGAGTCATGAGCTTCCACGACGTTGGTCATTTATCGTAATATTATTTTAATGGAATACAGAATCAGCAGGATTCACTAAGTGATTAGGACTGTAATAAAATGCAAATATAGTCAGCTAGTTGCTATAATGCTGAGCAGCGTGAGACATTGTGCAACGAATATTTATGTTTATATATATTTACCTGGGTCCTGTCCGTGAAGCCTACTGTGAAAGTCAGAAGGGGCCCAGTGGTTCACACTGTAGAGATGGGTGGAGGCGGTTACAGTGAGCGCCCCCTGCAGGTCGGTGGGGGAGAGGACGGAACAGATCGTGGGCGGACGGCGCCCGCCACTCGGACACACTCGGCGTCCCTGCTGGACGGTGCCCTGATCCCCGGACCCACGCCGAGCCCCATCTGCGCCGTGGCCTGCGATAGGGTCTGAGCCAGCAACCTGCTCTCAGCCCTGGCCTGGGACTCTAACCGCGCTCGCCGTCACCGCAGAGCCCACCGTGCCGCTCCATAATTGCCTTTCGCTGTCGTCCTGCTGCTGGAGCTCATTTGCACTCATGCACTATTGCCACGCCTCGTTTCTCCAGCCTAGGGTGCAGGTCGAAACAGGGAGAACACCAACAGTCGACGGGTTAATGTATAAAGGTCATGGGTGCTTTATTCGGGATCCAGTGAATCTGGATGAAAGATCTTTAATTTCCCTCTGTTTCTTTCCCAGGATTTATCTTCTTTTGAGTCCTTGCCTCTCAGCCGCCCTGTTTGTCCTGTTTATTAGCTGTCCGCTGCATTGTATGCGCAGAATACCAAAATACTGACACACAGTGTGTGTGTGTGTGTGTGTGTGTGTGTGTGTGTGTGTAAAATACTAGCATGATTTGTTTGTGTGTATCAGTGCATATGTTGTGTGTAAAATACTAGCATGCATGCTTTGTGTGTATTAGTTCATAATGTTGTGTGTCTGTAAAATACTTGTTTTGTTTTTGTGTATCAGTGCATATGTTGTGTGTGTGTGTGTGTGTGTAGATACTAGCATGCATGCATGTTTGTGTGTATCAGTGCATATGTTGTGTGCGTTTTCCCTCCCGTCTTTATTAATATGACAGTATGCAATGTTGAGAGCCCCTGGAGGAGACATGAGGGGCTAGTTAACAGGGTGGAGATGATGGGAACTGATGTGCGCTGCCTGCAGGCCTGCTGGATTGGAGTTTCACTCGATTCCTCATCCTCTCTCCCTCCCTCCCTCCTATCTCCCTCTTTTACTCCCTCTCTTTCCTTCCTGTCTCCACAGACGTCAGCGTCCCTTTCTCTCCTTGACACGCTGATGTACTTCAGTGTGAGGTCAGCGTCCTAGTGCTTTTTCTGTCCAAACTTTGTAAAAAAAAAACTCTGTTCACAGTTCCATGCGCTGTGATTGGTTCATACAGTTTGTTCTGAGGTGGCTGCACCAAGGTTGTGCTGGAGATGCGTAATTCCCTGAAGTTTGATTGAAGCTGCCGGTGTCATCCATATCTGTCACCCTGTGTTCTCTATGCTTTATCTAACTCTGAGAAGGTCTTGCAGGAAGGGCATTTACCTGGTTTAAATGACATTCAAGCTATCCACAGTACTCTCACATGACCGCATGGCGTTCTATGACCCGCCATGTTCCCCCATTACGTGGTCGCACCTTGCTGGATGCTGAAAATGACAGATGGCTTATTGTGGGAACTTGACCACAGGTTCATCCACGGCGGTGGAAATGTGTTTACGGACACTGCATGTCTGTAAATCTTGTGGATAGATGTGATTCATCTAACTGTCGGGTCGAGATAGAGCCTGAGAGGCAACTTCCATGCAGCCGTACATTTTGTACTGCGCTATTTAAGCTCCCCTTTTCTCTTGCAATAGAGCAGGAACAAAAGCCATGTCAGCAATAATGGGGTACCTGACTAATTATCAAACTGGAAAAAAGAGCACTTTAGACGAATGCACTCAGCGTCTGAAAAACAGCCGCGAGTTCATGTAACTCGAATCTCCTGCGGCTGAGGATGGAGGATACTTACTTCCAATTTGCTCACTGCTATTTTACATGATCCACGATGAGAAGAATGACTGTCAGCGGGAATATTCCCATTGTCTTTCTTTTTTTGCTTTCTCTTTCTTTGCGCGTCCGCCATTTCTGGGCTCGGAGCTCTCGAATGACTCGACGGATAATCGTTTCCGCGTCGCTTCGTCCGCCCTTGTGTCAGGGCTTGGCCTTGGCGAGGCGATCGGGGAGATCTGGTTAAGTGGGCGCGTGCACCTGGGCTTCATTAATGAACCGGCCCAAGGTCTTTAAAGTGCGCTTTTGTTTGTCAGACCTGGGACTTCCCACGCCTGGGAGCCAGAGAGACTGCGACAGAAGGCCAAAAAAGCGGAATCCTGCGAGGGCGAAGAGTGAGCTTTTATTTATTATGGCCTTTCATGCTGTCTCTCTCTCATTGCAGATAAATATGCTGGTAAAATCCAGATATACCCCTCTCTGTGTTCAGCCACTCTCTCCCTCCCGGGGGTACGTACATCGCAGCATTTGACAGAAACTAATTGACTACGAACCCTCGTTCCAGCTTCGGATGACCGCGGAGCTGTTATGCAAACACTTTGGCCCATGGGAGAATGGCTTCTTTGTTCTTCGAATGGATTCATAACTAATTGCAGCTTCATTAAACTGAGCATGTACAAATCACTGGGACATCATTTACAGGGGATGCAATCAGACTTGTGCCAAAATTATGAGTTCCTGTGCAATCTTTGCGCCAGGGGCAGCAGGTTTATGAGCAGCATATCTGGCAGTGGTCTTGTGCATGTCTCAGTGCATTTGCGGTGAAGATTGTCCCCACTCTTCATGGGATGGGCATACCATGGGGTGCCATTGGATCATGTGGGTAGGGTGCAAGGACACACAGAGATAATTTAATTTAAAAAAATTTAACAGTGTCTTGTTGCTAGCTAAACTTATACTCTTTACATAACATACTAAATTACAGAGAGTGCAGTTCTCCTGAGCCTCCCGATTTGTTTTTATTTAAATAAAGATATATAATTCACATCTGATAGGTAACCATAATATGGTGGTTTTCTCTGTGGAACACTGTGTTCTTCGTGGTTTTTAAAAGTTTTAGTGGAAGCAGGGGCAATGATCAAAAATGAATGAACTTTTTGGAACCTCAAAGCTCACTACAGAGAAATGGTTCTGCTTAAAGGGGAAGTCACTTGTTTTTTTTATGTAAACATGTTTGTATGCCTACCTTATAATGAAACTTATTCATCCACTCTGTTATTTCAACAATTCTGAAATAATATTGAATGTCATAAGAAATTGGTTGAAAAGTGTCTTTGTGCTGCCTTCTAACGGTTGAAATTCCCTTTCTGCTCCCCACACTGCCCCCGCCCCAATCGTGATGTCAGAGTACCTCTTTGGAGGTACCTCTACGTCATATGGATATTTGTTGTCGCCCACAACGGAAACAGCCGGCACCTGATTGGTTAGACCCACTACGTTCCTTTTGTATAATGATCCACGTTTTAAAACCAGAACAACGTGGCGTCCTGTTCATAAACTCTCTTATTCCACCTAAATAGTCCACTAAAATACGTTTCTGAAAATATTTGAGGTGAGAAATAGGCCACGCAGTTGCTGAATCTTGATTCATATTTGATCTGCAAAGTCTAGTTTGACAGTTTGATCTGAATTATACTAAATAATTTGTACATTGTACGTTAATTTATGCAAATGACGATGGACACAGCTCCTCCGCCCCCACCCCGCTCCCTCGCTCACCCCACAAAATATTTTTCAAAACTGTGTGGTAGGCGGAGACAGACTGAGACAATGGGTGCACTTACTCTTTAAGAGACATGAATTGGTTGCCTTGGCAAATAGTTATTTGCCAATGATCTGTCCTTGAATGGCATTTTATCAGCAGCTGTACTAGTGATTGCTAGAATACCTTGCTGCCATACCACTGCTGACCATTAAAAGAACATGCCACAGGTAACAGGACAGCCTATACTGTAATAATATGTTTTATTGGTAATATAGTTTGGTCACAGATAATTACGTGCAATGATGTTCAATGTTGCTGCCAGAAAGGTAAAGATAATCATTGCTGACTGAACAAATTCAGTCGGCCAAAGCATTTCAGTCAATTCAGTACTTTAAGGAAACGTGGTGACTTTCTTGCTTGTCCACCCATCACTGGAAACAGCCATAACCTTGGCTCTAGCATTGTTTATGACACGATAAACCTTTCAGAATAATGAAGGTCAGACTGAATAAGATTTTGAAGAAACACTACAGCTACATTTGACAGCTACATTGATGCGTTGTGCCAGGCAGAATACTAAAATGGAGTGAAATTGGAAAAGAGGAGGGAGGTGAAGACGATACCATGTGAGCATCTTAAATGCCTCTCGAAGTTACACATTATCCTGTATATTTTAGTAGTACAGTAACTGTCCACCCCCCACACACACACAGAAATACTGTACGTAGAAAGGCAGAGGAACGTTCCCGAGTGTAATGACCGGGAGCGAGAGAAATAATAAAATGGAAATGTGTGTGTGTGTGTGTGTGCGGCCGGTGAGAAAGTGTGAGTGGGGTGGGAAGTGGGGGTGAGGGTGGGTGCATAAGCATTTTATTTCTGCTCTGTTTGGCAGCGCACAAGTCTGTGTTCCCTGAGCCGGGAATAGCAACACCGCGCTGACGGCGTTCAACTAAAGGGTGGAGAAACTGAAAGAAAGCCCTCGTACTAACGCGTTCCGTGAAATAGATTGACCTATCCCACGGAACGCGTTAGTACACGTTCCGTGGGATAGATTGACCTATCCCACGGAACGCGTACTAACGCGTTCTGTGGGATAGGTCAATCTATTTCACTACTAACCCAACACGCTGTAAAGTTGTGTACGATTCTCAGTGTTCCTACACAGTATTTCAAAGAGGGGAGAGGGTGGAAGAGAGGGATATGGAGTGACATTCAGATGGCAGGAGAGAGAAGATTGACCTTAGCAGTTTCTTTCAATGGGTGCCTGTTTTTCATAATGAGAGATGAAAGCGCTCTTCTGGAATGTAAAGCGCTGCAGGGGTGTGGCCGCGGTTCGGTTGTTTCCGAGGACAGTTCCGCGCTGAGTCTTGCGTGCGTGCGTACGGTTTAATGACCGGTTTGTCAGGGCGGGGGCTATTGAAATATTACCTTCGATGTTTAGGCCAGTTGTGAATGCGAAACTTATTATCTCTCTTACACATAGGCAATCGGGCAATCTTTTGGGGTTCACACATAATACTATTTTAAAGAAGCTTTTTAATTTTTTTATTTATAGTCAGAAAAGCTCACTGTGCCAAACATTACCTAGACTTCACTCATTCATTTGATTCCTTAATGATTGTATTCATATGCATAAACAAACAACAATACATATTCCTAATATAAGCACCCAGACCCTGATCAAAATATACTATATGCTGCTTATAGCAGCCCATAGTAGCCTACTGAATGGACTGTTTCAAGCGAGCTGAAGGAAGTCGTCTCTGGCGTGAGACACTGATTGTGTGCAGCATCTAAAGGGGGACAGGAAGGAAGGCTAGATCCCAATCCCTGTCACCCGCCATCCATCAGACGTGGACTGACCCCGTTGTTGCGCGAACCGCTGGTGGTTGAGGGGGTGCTGTTGAATGGGGGATGGCTGGTTTTTCCACAGCTGGGGGTCCCTCTGCGAGCAGAATATGAGGAAAGTGCCCCTCTAATGCACTCAGCAGACACAGCGAAGCCAGCGAGACTCCAGCTGAGAGTCTGTGGGATGTCTGATTGTTTGCCGATGTGCAACGCGGGCCACTGTGGCGGGGTGGTAATGAAAACAGGCGGACCAGATGTACTTGCTTAAAAGCAATTAATGGCACCGGAGGACGGAGACAGAGGCAAGTGCGTGAGCAGCCCTGGTGGTGTCGACAGTATCTGCCCGCCCGTTTAAAATTACCCGGTTTCCTTCAAATAATTCCAGCCCTGTAAGAGAGCGACATTTTCTTTGATATGCGCAAAAATAGAATTCAGTAATACCGCATATAATTTAGCCGTCTCTGTAAAGGCTCATTTATGGTGTCTGAAACCATTTTGTAAGTTTAGCCAGGGAAGGGCACATTTAGCTTTATCTTATTTTTTCTTCCACTCTCTTTTTCTGTCCCGTCCTCATTACATTTCCCACCAACAGATGAGAGACATCCCTTAAATAATTGCGGCATTGTTAATATGTTCTCCGCCTTATGCGATGTGACATATTTCGGAAGATTTTCATTTATAATCGCCGCTGTCTGTTTATTAAGCTTTGTTGACGATCAACTACGCTGTTGCTGTGGAAGCTTAAAGATGAGATTTTCAACTAATCCTTGTTGTTGACTACTATTTTCAGTCAAAACTGCATCAAATTGGATGCTTTATGGAGGCTGATGGCGCTGACGGCAGAGGGAATGTGAGTGAGAGGCAGTGAAATAGGGAGAACCGCAAACGTGTAATTAAGCGCGTGGAAAGTTCATGAGTTAAATCTCTTACATATGAATTAAATTATCCATTATTCATTCATATGCAGGATGTGTCTCTGCAGAAGGGCCAGATTTCCTGAAAATGCACCATCAAAGCCCCTGTTGTATGGAACACAAGTGTAGTAAGTATCCATTTCCAGGTCAATGGATCCTTTTCATCTTTAGTGAAGAGAAAAGGGAGAGAGCGAGAGAAGGGAAATCAAAAGGAGACTTGAATACGGGGAATGATGGATGTGTGTGTGTGTGTGTGTGTGTGTTTGGTCAGTGCTGTGTCCATAGCAGCTGGCTGCCCAGGGGCTGCCCTGAGCCCATTGTGTGGGTGTATGTCTTGGTGTTCTGTATGTCCTGGGGAGCACAGTACCGGATAGGGCCACTAGGGGGCTCTACTCCACATCACCTTCTCTGTCTGTCTCTCAGAGAGTACTCAGATTGACTCACAAGCTGGCCTTCTGAAACAGCTTTTAAGACAAATACATCAGCAGTGTTTGTCTCCCCTTCATGATTATGATGCCACGTTGCTGGAAACACCATCCATCTATCTTGTGTCACATTCCGCTTTTGCATGGACACTGTCCGTACAATATTACAATAATGTTACACTAATGTTGCAGGAAAATAATATGCTGCCTTGGGATCATTTCCTTATTTTCCTGCCCAGTGATCGCTCAGCTTGGCGTAGACCACAGCCGATAAACTGAAACATGTGGCTCTCCACACGTTTCAGGAGAGGTCCAGTGGAAACAAATGGAAGAAGTCAGATTGTATTCCGTTGTGTGATTCAGTTTCATTTTTCTGTTCAGTTATCTGCACAACTCCCCATTGCATAGGTCTCGCACCTGTATGGGTACATATGTAACGGCTTTTTAAGTGCACACTACGTAAACACGTCTTGCAGCAAATTTATTACTCTATGGAAAAACTGGAAAAATGCTTGTATACTGTCTATATGCTCTTAATAGCTTTAGTATTCAAACATATTAAATTACATAAACACAATGGCACCGGAGTGAAAAGAGTAACCTGATGTTGACAAAAAAATGTTACTGTAAAATGAATAAATGAAAAGAGGTGGAAGGCAGCTGCGATTAAGAACGCGTAAAATACAAAGTGGGAGCCAAGGTTTGGAGCGCACTCTTCCTGGTGATAGCTGCAACCCATGTGGAAACACTAAACACTTGGGAGTCTGCGATGTGCGAACAGAGTTCCTTTTCACACTCTTCCTCGCCGGGGTCCTGCCATTTTTCCTGTTCTTACAGGTTCCACGCCGTCAGGCATGGACGCCAGATGTAGCGTACCTTACAAGAACCCAGGAAAGTGTAATAAACGAGGAAGGTGCTGTTCCGTGGAGCAGGTGGCAACACTGCTCAGTCGTCCAGGGTGGGGGTCCCTTCACAATGGCCCCCCCAGGAGGCTTGGACATCCAGCCCTTCACTTCTGCCAACACTGTAACATTTTCAGTGTTAATTCAACTCTAACAGAGTTTATAAGTCCGTTCTGGACACATATAAACTCTGTAAGAGTTTATTTAACACTGAACATTTCACTTTGTATGAGTGCCCGCATGAGTTCTCACCTTCTTTTATTAAGCTCAGAGGTTTTAAATGAAGCAAGCTGCTGGTGACTCAGATTTCCATCATACACTAATTGCAGTTCCGGAGTTCACCATTTATTACAAAGATATACTCTCTGGTAGGAAATATATACCTCTGTCATAAGGAGCCCTAACAACGTATTTAGCCTCCATTAAAAGCAAGTTATTAATTAAATGCGAAAAACTGTAATGTCACCGTGAAGCCGCAGCACAGGAATCTTCCGTGGACCTCAATCCCACGTGCCGCTCGCCTGGGTGTGCCGCTCATGGGTAAAGAGCGTGAGTGCGTGCCGTATCCCTTACTCGTCTCATCGAAAACCATTGAAAAATGAACCTGCCGTGCCATGGTTCCTGTCAGTCAGAAGCCGTTAAGGTAAGATATCTGCTGCCTCAGCATTCAGGGTGGTTCCGTGTTGGGTTTCTCCACTGGCATAGGGACACCATGCCACCCCAGCCGGCCTTGACTGACCACTTGATCGCCGGACCAACGTAGGGTCAATGGGATCAGACGTACACCTCGCTCCCGCCTCTGAGGGCGAGCGTGGGGCTAGTCTGCGGTAAAACAATGGCCGCTCTCGTTTTCGCCAGACTGCAATTAGCGAGGTTATAGTGTGAGCGCCAAACGACTGAGTACTCAACCCATCCGCTACACATGTTGTCTATACCTTTTTGTAAGTATCACAATTATTTTTTTTGTTGTATTATATCTCAAAGTTGATGACAACATGAAAACAGGTAAATCAGAATAAACTGTGATGTCAAGAAAACATCCACCATGTTCTAAATGAGAAAGCTGCCATACCTGACTATAGTGCCTGCCTGAAGTAGTTACAGTCAGCAAGAAATGAGGCATACAGTGACCAGGATGATGTAACCAATCCCAGAGAACATGCTGCTATTGCCTGTTCTCTGTTATAGGAGGACGTGGAAAAGTTAGATCATGTCATTTTTGTACTTCGTCAAACACCACTACTTCTAGCAGAGACAGTGTAGATTCAATGGATTCTCGAACCACCCTCCGCTGAATAAATGCACAACTGAGGTTTTGGGAAAGGTTTTTTAAAATGGCATTCCTTTCGCACGGGATCTCCTTGGCGTTCCTGTGTGGTTTGAGTGCCTATGCGCCTGTGTGTCCCTTTGTGTGAATGACAATGTGGTCACGGTCCCATAGCTGCCCCTCCCCCCAGCATGGAGAACACAGGGGGTGTGGGGGCCCCCTCTTTCATACGCTTCACAAGCACTGTCCCCCCAAAACACTGTGGGAACGGCACTTCACTGGGGGCTCAGGATCTGTTGAGGGAGAGAGAGGGGACGGAAGAAGGAGGCGGCGTGTGTGTGTGTGTGTGTATGTGTGTGTGGGGGGGGTGTTGGTGGAAGAGTTAGGCAATAGGATTCATGAACCCCACAATGGGTGGGACTACAATGACCTGTCAGATACTGAGTTGTTCAGACCAATCGAAAGTCTTCTGATATTCACAGAAAAACTGAAAGATTGGATCCAATCTTTGATTGGCCAGGATAGCTCTACTCATGTTGTGGATTCATGAAGCCTCACACTCCCACCACTATAGCAGGGTAAGAAGTAGCCGCATACATTTTAACTACAAAAACGCATCCTCCGTGTCTCCCCTCCTCAACCAGCCAGCCTGTGCCTCAGTTAGTGATTACAGCATGGTTCAGGATGGGTTTCCATATAGGCTAGGTCTACCGTCTACTCAAAACTTCCCCATGAACAGTTGGACTGGGATAATATAGCCACCTGCCTCTTGTCTGGGTCAGGGTGTCTATTGTCCTATCTGATCCCCTGAAAGAGGATTAGTGTCCCCCACTCTGCTGGGTGCCCGGACGTACTGTACACCCCCCCCTTGGGCTGCATCCGTGTCACCTGCACCCCATCATTCACCCCCAAGGCTCTCCACAGCCCCGGAAAACCTTATGATTCACACACACAGTATCCCCCGCAGTGAAGATAAATGATGGGGGAGTTGTGTTGGGTTTTTGTGTCATGCAAGCAATTCCTGTTTCCTGATCGATTTGGAAAATATATTAATGCCTAGCGTCATGTAAGGATTCAAAGCAGGAAACTGCCCTGAGCTGACGGGGGTGAGTTCTTGTGCTTGAAAGGTTGCGGGGGTCATGGGACACTGAACAAGCTGCGCTTAACTGATTTTGGGGAAGACTTAACATCATCCTACAGTGCAGTGAATATATATTTCCTGAGTTGTGAATATATATTTTCCAAATTTCCATTTGCTTTCTGATCAAACATAAAATTCTGTAGAACTTAACAACTTACTACAAAAACTACTTTGAACTGATTACAAAACACTGCATGTTACATATTTTGAAGTTTTGAAAATTGAGCCAGTATTGTCTCGCTATTGACATTGACTGCTTACATTTAGCCAGAAAGCTAACTTTTGAAATCCCAGTCATGCAGCATCCACACCACTCAGGTGTAGCCTAAAACATGACATGCTTGTGTACAGTATGATACAGAGATTTGAGAGACTTATTGATCTCAGCAGGTTTACTAGTTCAATGTTAGTAAAGTAGTTATTATCTGACATGGATGAATATGTACATGTACCCTTCATTAATGGGTAAATCGGAGGCTCCGGTAACATTTCAATTCAAAAAGTATCCTGCCACTAGCCCCTCCATGAATGCGCTCCAAACATAATACCATAGAACCTCAAAACCAAGGACACACACACACGCGCGCGCATTGAAAAATTATTGTGATGCACCCGGCCTTCTCTTTTGTACACATACACGGACAGATTGAAGACTGATTATTGTGATGCTCAGATGAGCTTTCCAACACGATCGAGCGCAAACCCGAGCGTGCGCACAAGAGAGATCCAATAGACTCAATTGCAATATATTGTAAGAAAAAAAATAAAGAGGGTGGGGGAGAGAGAAATCATTTCCCCCCTCACATACACAGTGAGCATATCGCAAAGCCGGAGAGGCGATTTGCTGGGTTTTTTTTTTAGCGTTGAGGCAATCGGGCTGATTAGACAACTGGCGCTGGAGGCTCTCCGTGCGTTTTGTGATAGACGGCGTCTGTACGTGTTTGACTTTCTGCCGGTTGTAGTTACTTGGGTGGCAATGGGACCGTAGTGGACAGACTTAATGTTAATTAAAAACAGTAGTAACTAAGCACAAAAAAACAAATCGAGAAACACGGAGTAACCATGGGGAAGCGTAGAGGAAATTTATAACTTGGAAAAAACTCTGGAAGGATTTATCACTTGGATTATTTATACGTCACCGTAACATAAAAGTTAGAAATTGTTATTTTCCGTTTAAAGGGATTTTGTTTCCTTTTTTTTGTTTTGGTATATTGCTACATCCAAGTATGGACGGCAGGGAGACAAGATTTAATTCAGGATGCTGGAGACTGGTGATGCTGTCCAGCTTTCTCCTTCTGCACTCGATTCCTTTGTGTGCACATGGTAAGAATATATTCTACTCTTTATTTGTCTACTCCAAACACTCGAGATTATATTAAAAAAAGATTTGTGAATATAAACATGGCTTGGCACTTGTCGGCTTTTTAAACGTGAGAGCTTACATTTAACAATTCAGCAGCCCTTTGTTGTTGCTGCTTTAGTAACACGGAGCTCCGTATTGACAAGTGTAGCCTAGTGCGAGGACGCGGGCTTGATGTAGGTTAACCGCCGTGTAGGGATTTGAAGATCACTTTCAGGATGTCATAATGGTTTAATCCTGCAATTAAAATGGAATTGCGACTGTAAATATGCATGCCCGCCGTACCCTGAAATATATCGATATACATTTTGGAATTCAAACGCTGCTGGAATAACTTATTTTACACGCCACTATTACTCAAATTCACATTGCCAAGTAGACTGGCAGAGGTGCCTTTTCTATACGGTATTTCCATCCCGTCACATTTCCACCCACAACCTGGCGCGCAGCTTTGTAAACGGCAGCGGAGAAAAGAGGTAATTGTGGCTAGTTGATGCACACTGATTGCTCCCCCGAAGCAGCTGCACCCTCTCTATAGCAATGCTGGGGCGAAACAATAGCAGGATCAGGGCCGCGGCGCTGCGTTGAATTATTCATGCCTTTATCCACACTAACATTCCCATCCACTCCAACATTCCCATACACTCTCACACGGGCTTCAATGAAGCGCCTTTGCTAGGAATACCGTAGAAGAAGAAAAAACTATCGCTGCTCCCCATTGTCTCTCGGGTAGCCGGACGCATTGGCTCGCTCCTTGGTGTCACAGTTTGCCAGAACTGTTTTTACATTCCTTGTTGGCAGTGTCTTGAAATATGTTTGCATTTGCAGTTATATTATTTCAATAACTATTTTTAAAAGCGTATTTCGTTGAAGAAATACCTCATTTATGACTATTGCTGGCAAGAGGAACCCAAGTCGATACACGGGCGACCTCTGTCTCCGCCGACTGGTCGCTGTTTCCTAGCTGTCAGTAGCGTTTCACCGATGCGTGCAGCCAGCAAAACATCATCGCGTAATGAGAGGGAATGGGAATATCTGAATGCCATCTCCATTCCGACAGTTGACCCTCTATCTCTTGGTAAAGGTGTATATTTCTTCTGCAATAGGCCTGTGTAATTTTTAGACTCTTACGCTACGAATGGTTACCATCTAGGCTACCTGAGCTTAGGCTACTGACAAATTTCTCATTAGATCTCACCGGGTTCCACTCAGATCCAACCAACTCTAGATCCCATTCTTTCGTATTGCCGCCCAACAACAGTAAGTGGCCAGGTCGTTCAGTGGCATGTCCATATATAAAACTGCACCTAAATGTGAATGCGTAAAGACGGAGGACATGTTTTGTAATTAAATGTTCCTGGAAAAATCCAGTATTCTACCACCCTCGCTCCATCATTTTTGGTCGGGTGTGGTAATTGCGTAGTGCAGTAGCCTACATCCTAGAAGCACAACGTCTATACAGTTCAAAAGAGATAAAATGGGAGTGACCGATATCTTTATTTTATCGCTAATCAAATCCTAATATCTAATCAACAGTTGACCTACCCTCCTGTCGTCATTCACCCATCCAATATTATGTCTTAGCTTTCGCCATTAGCCTACGCCATTTTACGGATTAGCCTACCAATTGGTGTAGATTTTTACTGCGGGATATCTTGCTAAATCATGCGTGCTGACAACTGCATTGCTCATTATGATTTCCAGCACTTCGAGGTATTCGACGGTCCCACACCCTTTGAATAAAAAAAAAGTTTCAGGCCGAATGAGAAATTGAACAAATTTATTGGTTGTAACTATTTGCCAAGAATTGTTTGTATTAACACACTTGTGTGTATACAAGTATGTACTACTGCTGCTATTACTACTACTAGCTACTACTAGGCTACCCTTCTACTACTACTAATAATAATAAATAAATTATATATATTACTTATATATATGTTAAGTATATGTGCAGTATATAGCACCATTTCATCTCAGTGATATGCAATGAAGGGTGACAACCCATCAATGCGTTGCCGGCACCTGGGTGATGCACAGCGGCCATTTTGCACCACAATCGCCAGCACAGATAAACCATTGAGAAGGAGGGATTGATTTAACCAATTATAGATTAGATGGCTAAAATAAAAAAAACTGGGGTTTTGCCAAGACACCAGTTAACTCCTCCACTATTTGTAGGAAGAACCTTTAATGACCACAGTAAAACACGTTGGCTTAAGGTTTCATCCAAGATACAGCCTTCGACTGTTAAAGTACACAACACTGCACTGGGGCATTGTTTTACGTGCTTGATCCAGAGGGAAGACTGCCTTCCTACTGACCCACCAATAGACTAATTCTAGCAGCAACCTGGTTTGCGCACAAAGTCTCCCATTCAATTACCAATCAGGCCCCGCCTCAATTAGTTTCAGCCTCCAGACAACATATATACATGGTATATATATTGTATATACTGTATGTACGTGTGCATTTATGATTGCTGTCTTTTTTATTTACCAGTCTTACATATACAGTTGTGGGAGCAGAATGTTTGACTGCATACAGTATGTGTATCAATGCACTGACAACACATTGACACCGTGATGGCTTATATAATATCCAATCATTGGTAAAAACAGGTCAGTGGGGTGAGTGCCGGGGTGGCGGCTAGGTGAGAGTTTACATCCTGGTCTCCCGGGCACTGCAGGGGTCTTCCAGGGTGGCGTAGCAACCCTTGGAACACATGGTGACCCTTCATTCTACCATCTTTCCAAGGAAAGTATCCAGACTAGGCTTCCTGCACAGTCAGCAGGCTCTGGGTCCCAAGTGTAGTACATCTCTAGTCTCTTCAAATAAGGCAGCACTGCATTGAAATCTACTCCCAGAAACCGCCTTCAGACTGATTTGCGCCTGAACTCTGTTCATGCATCGAGTATCCTTTTTGCAATTTTCATAACGCAGCTGTGACATTATAGCAGTCAGTTTATGACTTATTATACATGCAAATTTGTGCACTCATTTTGATGTAGACATCACACAGATGTTTTTTTGCAAACTTAGACTTAGCGATATTCCATCTCAAGCAGTGGCCAAAGTGTGCCAAGGCTACACTCAGTATATTCCTATGGGCCTGTTTCTGTTACCACAGTAGCACCAGGTTACTCATGGTTTTGTGTGATTTACATCTTGAATCCAACAATTGGACCCCTCTGGTTCCTGGGAGTTTCTCTCGTTTCCTGTCATTCTTTAGTGACACCTCCAGTTAAGGTGCTCACCTGTCCTATGGTCTGACTGATGACCAGACTCATGCTGACTTTGTACTTATGGACTCACATAAAAAAGTCAAAGTAGCCCAAAGTCAGTTGGATAGCAGGATGACCAGCAGGATTACCTTGTACAACATCTGCCTGCAAAGTCCCTCATGCCCTTGGGTTTGAGAGGAGAAGCCAACAGAGCACCGCAGTGAATGGAGGGAAATTAAAAGAGGACATATCCGTTTTATCCGCAAACCCCATAGCCAGCTGGCTTGTGACTACCCAGCCAGACGTGGTATAAGCCTATGATGTCACTCTAGCTGTGCAGTCCTCCAGTGCTGTCGCTGTGGTAACATATCTGGCAGCTCACGGAGTGAGAAAGAAATGCCGCAGAGGCTGTCTTTGCGCGTCGTCCTCGCCCTCTCGATGGAGGAGGTGGAAGCGATGTGGCAAGGGCTACTGTCATGATTTCACGCTCCAAATTTGAGTACAAAAACACAAATAAATTCTCCCATTGTTGCCTTGTCTACGGCATTAGGCTATGTGTCACACCTAGTACACCTTTTACTGACAGACTTGACACATGATAGATTGACTCCTGCAGAACTGAGGCCAGTCAGGGGTGATACACCACAACTGAAATTGGGGAAATGTAGTACGTGTCGCCGCCTCAGGATTCTGCAACAGTTCCTGAGCGCTGATGTTGCTCTACACATTTATCAAGCCTTTCTCATAACGCTTGAATGCACGACACCACTGACTATGTCTGGCACATGAGTTATTTGTAAAGGCTGGTACCTGCAGACAGATTAAATAAACCCTAGTTGCCACAGTTCGCTAAATTCTTTGTTTCCCACTTCAATCCAGTGCGTATTTTTGGCTTGTTTTTTTTTTCTTTTGCACTGTGTCATGCTTATTCTGTCGCTTGCTGTCTGATTTTTCACTGTGATTCTAGAAGAAACACAACATTAAAGGAATTTGTTATTTTTTTGTAGTCACGCTACGTGATTTAACAGGTGTATTTAATTGGCCATTAGCAGTCCCTCACTGCTTCTGAAACTGGAAACTGCACAGGAATCCGTTATAATTTGAAGAAAGCTTTATGACCACTCAGTGTACAAGAGCTCTTCAGGTTGTCCGGTTGGATATGATTTAAGAATGAATGCATTCGCAAAGAATCGGGACAAACTCACTCAAGACTAAATGGACTAAATGGAAATTCCTATTGAAGTAAAACAAACACAGTGATTCTTGAGCTATTACATAGCATGGGAAGAATTGGACAGGCATATGCATTCCCAGAGATGGCGCAAAGCTTTGTCACCACACATAAACTGTTACATACTAGAGCAGGCCAATCAGTACTGAGAATGTAATACCTTAACATACCAATGAGCAGCCAATCGTATCTCTGAAGATTTCTCGGTAATGTGCTCTCTACATCCCACAAACCAGTCTTTCATATCGAGCAGCAGGATGAATTAAGGAAGCACTCTCTGTCGTTGTTATGTCAACCGTTGAACTGCATTTACTGTAGGCCATTATGAATCAAATTATGCAGTCTCTGTACCATGTCGAGCGCTTGGTTGGTTTGTTTCTGGAGATGGTGGGTCTTCTTTCTGGGTTCAGTTGAAAAACCAAGGCAATTTATGTTGAATTGACCAGTTTGTGTGTCCCTTTGGCATAATGCTTCCAGCATTTTACTAACCCCCCCAAGCTCCTTTTATTAGAATATAAAAGACCATGAAATATTGAATTGCTCCAGATTTATATTGCTTCCAATCGACCCGGACCTTAAACAGTCCTCATTATGTGGGATAAGAAGGTAGCTGCACCCTTCATTCTTCCTTCCAATCAGTCAGACATTGGGGAGATATCAGAATTGTTGAACACAAATCCTCCTCTCTCACTCTCTCTCTCTCTCTCTCTCTCACTCTTTCTCTGTCTCTCTTTCTATTCGTTCTTGTGATTATATTTTGATTGTCACTTGAATATGTTGTTGAACTGTGACAATAAAGGTGGTTTTAAATTCAATAATTCAAGTCGAATTCTCTCTCCTCTCTCTCTCTCTCTCTCTCTCTCTCTCTCGCTCTCCTCTCTCTCTCTCTCTCTCTCTCTCACTCTTTCACTCTCTCTCCATCTGGCTCTGCCCGAGCCTGAGCAATTTAAACCTCAGAGCAGTAGTGCACTGAGGTCTCTAAAACAGCAGCTCAGATATCCCCATAGCAACATCCCGCTACCCACTTGTTGAGCACATAAATGAAAGGTTTTACAAAAGCAAGGGTAGCGGATAAGAGCATTTGGTGGGTGGAAATCCACTTTGCAATGTGTAAGTGTAAGCCTTTAGCTAGACATTAAGTATAAGACATTATTTAAGGTGTGGCTTTAGCTGCTAGTATGTGAACACTGGGTGACCGTGTGTAGTGTGTGTGTGTGTGTGTATGTGTTAAAAAATACACACTGTCTATTTTGAGTAATTTGCTCTTCTCTGTCTTAATTCTCTGTCTTTTTACCTCACTGACAGCATTTGTCTGTGTGATTGAATCAGTGTGATTGAATCAGATCACTGTCTCTTAGTCAGATCACTGTCTCTTAGTCTTATGTCCTCAGGAAAGGAAAAATATACAGCATTTTCATTTCAGGTATAAATCAATAGCATTTTTGGAAAAAGCACTTTATCCAGTGCTTTATCACATCATTATGGCACTACAGCAAATACATTTTGATTGATGTGTGACTCTCCATGCGGTCCTGAAAGCCGGTGGGTTCGTCCTGCCACGAGCCCCGCCCTCGCGCCTCATGCCCGGTCCCGCGTGGTGGCTCCGTCCCTCTGGAGCTATTTGCCAGTACAGCTTAACAGAGGGCAGGCTGTCACAGCGCACCAGTGTACACCGCCCGGATGGGGGCGCAGCGTGCGGTAGACTCAATAACAACAGGTCGAGCAGAAGAGGAAAAAGACCTGGCGTCTCTTGCAGGCGACAGATCAGCCACGCCTTCCCTCTGTTCGCCTTCATTACCTGCACCAGGCCCCGCGATGCTAGCCTGCCTGCCGCCTCCCTCCTCACCCATTAGGGCAATGGGGCTTTGCCCACAGACCCGCCGCTGCCCAGCCAGCCAAGCTGCATAGGGATGGGGCAGGACTGTGCTGTTTACTGGCGCAGGTTACATCACCATGCCTTATTATCTGACGGAAGCATAAGGCCTCATCAGGGGCATTATGGGTAATGATGAGGTCACAGAGACACATTCAGAAGTCTCAACAGCACTAATCATAACCTGAACTGTAATCTCATGTGTGGATGGCCCCCATACTATGTGAGAGAATCACAGCCTTGGTGTTGCACATATGTAATTAAGTTATGGCCTGATGTGTAACCTACTTTCACTGATGAAATGGGACTGTACTGTTATAGAGCTACAGGCACACAGGCTACAGGCACATTTCTGTGACTTAGGCGGGTGAAACGCATTGTGAAAAAAATATTGCTCTGTTTTGTAATAATTCATGCATGAAAGGGTTAAGTAGACTCTGATAAGGTAATAACCTGCCACAGGAATGGACTTCGTAAAACAGAATATTGCCTGCCAAATTTTACACCAAGGCGCATATAAAAAATATCTTGCAAATACTATGTTCAGTGATAGTGAGGAAATTGGTGATTTGAGTGGTTTTGATTTAATTTTATTTAACTTTATGCAGATCTACAGGTGTGAATTGTGCAGTTACTGAAACGGGCTGCAGGATCTCCTTGGTTGAATGTATTGTTCCAGGTGCACAATGCATCTATGACCTACACCATTGTTCTACCTGTAGGGAGGAAAGCAATGGTTTCAGTGTGCATACCAGCTTCGTTGTATATTCTTTCTCTCTTTTTGTAATGCAGCCAATCTCTCCCCAGAGTTTACGGTTTACACAGATCTGATATTAACACTGGACACCAGAGCGTTAGGGTGAAGCAATGCAGAAACCACGTGAACAATAAAGGCAGTGCTATCTTGAACATTCAACTGGCTTCTTCTATAAAGAGTTAATTTCAACCCCAGTCATAACAGTATGACTGAATAATAATGACATCATAATGATAAACCCATTAAGAGCAGTGATTCTTTTTTTTTTTTTACCAGGACCAGCAGAGACATTATCCTCAATTCCAACCTTTGAATTGGACAGGGCAGTAGGGTTGTTGTGTAAGTACTTTAGAGTGAACAGAAGTCCCCTCATGCTGATGTAATCCTGACCTACAGTCTGCAGTGCAGTGTAAAAACGGGAGACTTGCGCTAATGTAGATCAATCATAGGTGACATTTTCTTTACTTGTGGCAGTTGGTAATGCTATTTGGGGAAAGAAACCTTGGCCCTATGCAGATATCAGGCTTGGTGGAAGCGTATTGCTGCAAGACAGCTCCAGATTTGAACTACAGGTTTGGAGGAGCAGGTTCCTGACTCTGGATGGCTGTTTAAGACCAGCTGGCGATCAGAACTGTGTATCTTACCCAGCATGTCAAAGATTTGAAGAAGCTCAAATTAAGCTGGATTTTGAATGGATTGTAATGTTTATTTGGGACTGTACTGAAACATTTCAAACTCATTTCCAAGAGTAATGATTGGGCTATTTGAGGACTCATAACGCTTGAATTTTACATAGGAAATGGCTGATGACTATCCATTAAATCGGTGTGCATATTCCCAAATATATTTTCTGGTGTTTACCTCACAATCTTCTGAGCATTTATCATTTATGTACACCAATCAAAGCCTATAACCACCACCTTAATGATTTGCTTTAATTAAATGAAAGAACTTCCACCTTATGTATTTACACTAGTCAAAGTCTATAACCATCGCCTCATTCATAGCCTGTAATGTCCACCTTATTTTACACCAATCAAAACATGTTATCTCCTCCTCCTTTACACCAATCAAAGCATGCTACTTTCACATTCACACCAGTCAAAGTCTGTTGCCCACTACTTAACCCTCAATCTTGAAAATGTTCGCCTTTTAAAATTAGATTTTATTAATTACAGGAGCTGAAGAATGTGGATTAAGATGATTGACGGAAAGTTACATTTTGAGGGGAGGCGAAATAGAGTCTCAGGCTCTAATTAGTTTCTAAATTGTCCTGCCTCCCAGAGAAATTATTTGAAGCCAGACGCTACCTTGGCTTCAAATAGCTTCTCCTGGATGCAGGAACAATTTATCCTTTACATTTTACCATGGCAACAGCGGCTAGTTGTCCCTGTAATACATTTGGCTGGCCATGCAGAAGGAGATGCAGAAGAGAGAGTAGACCTCACAGAGGAGCCAGGGAGGGCCCCTATCCCTGGAGCTTGCGTGTGTCTGTTTCCCATCAGCTCTGAAAAAGAACAAAGCCATTCAAGTTGGGCCAAATTAGAAATGGAGAATAGAATTAGACTAAAATGATTGGAACAGCTGTTTGTGTTCTCCTTTGGCGGTTGTCGGGGGGGGTGGGGTCATGCTGTAAACTTTCACTGGCTGAGATTAAGAGTGTCAACAGGAGTTTTTTGAATGGTAATGAAACCAATCAAATCAACCAATCACTGATGTGTGACTTGTTCTAGTTCTTCTTCTGCGGTTTCAGCGCTTTCGAAAAAAAAGATCCTTTCAGCGGGAGCGAGCGGCAAAGTGCCGCTGTGTCTTTCGCAGCCGTCGAGCAAGCGCTGGAGCAAATGGATTTGCTTACTACCGACATGCTTTCCGATAGGTCACAGTCTTCCTCTTTGTTATAGTCATATACGGATGCGCAAAGCTCTACCTGGCTTTAACCTTTTGGAGTGAGAGTCGCGTGTCTGAAGGGCCCTGGTTATCCTGGCCGTCCTTTAACGCGTGCCGCCGGAGCCCGAAGATCCCGCTCTCGCCTCGGCTCTCTGCGAATACATTAATATTCGTGCTGCGTAATGCCTCGCTCCCGCACTTACGGTAATTATTTCCTCTTCCACCTGCCTGTCTGCTGTGGCTCATGGCAGATCCCAGCCCAGTGGATTTTGCTTCTCCCCTTTCATTACGTGGAGATGATTTATTTATCTTTCCATCGTAAATCATATGAAAGTCATCATCAGATCTCTTTGTCTTTGGTGCTTGCAATGGTGCTGGCCCGAGCTGCACCCATTCAGAGAGCTGGCACAAATAGCAGGGACAGGGGGTCAATTTCAATTCAGTCAATTCAGGAAATGAATTGAAATTCAAATGACTGATGGAAAAAATGGCTGTGATGTTCTATGGATATTTTTCAGTTATTGAATTTAAATTCATTTCCTGAATTTCACTGATTTGAAATAGAATTGGCCTCAGCCCTGGTAAATACAGAATAGAATAGAATTAATATTAAGAATAGCTTAACCCTTTTAGGTGTAATATCACACATATTATATATAGTATTTTATAAAACGGGTAATTCTGACCGTACATTATGATTGGTTGAGAGGCTTTCAAAGCTGTGTTTATGATCCAATACCCTGTTTACCTGGACGTTTAAATGAATATCACTCCGCAGCAAAAACGTAATATAACTTTATTTAATGATATAGTACTGCGTCTAGTACCTTACTGCTTAAATATATTATAATATTCTTAACTGAATATTCTAATGCTGATGTCACAGTCACTACTGGTAATTGAAAGGAATACAGTCTAGATCACTGACTTCGAATTTTGAAAAAAACATTCCAAAAAAACCTACACCATCCGCCTCATTGCTTTTGCCACTCTGGCCAATGCCAACCCAACTGGCCAATTGGTCCCCTAAGTTTGAGTGCATCATCTGCTTGCTGTGGATGAAGTAAGATGATAGGAGTGTTGACTCTGAGGTATTGACATTGAAATAAAGTCCTTTTAGATTTAGGACATAGTGACAGCATGTCAGTGTGTCTCGCATCCCTGTAATCACAGGCTAGCTGTGCCTAGTCGAGGCCAGTTAGAGATTGGGTCGTTCCTCTCCCACTATCCCAGAATGAGTCTCAGCACATGGCCCTTAATCTTAATCTCAGTCCTGGCTCTCTGCCGGTTGGAGTACATTAGGGAATCAGCACACTTAATCCCTCACCAGCAAGCATCTTTGGAAAGGAGTTGGGAAGCCCCATGCAGAAGGGTGCATAATTAACCAGGGGCTAAGGAGATTGGGAATCTTTTGTTTCTCTGGTTCGCTTTGTCATGTTATTTCTGTTTGCTTCAGTGATTGTGAGACTCCCCTATTCACTCAGTGGGCCTCAGAATTCCTTTATGTATGAGATGATACAGAAAGACACTGAATAAGTGGTATTGTGATTGGTGCAAATTCTTTTGAAACTCTATTTGGTGTTGCCCCGTGGCATTCCATTCTCTTATAAGTCGTGGTCTGAAGCTGCTGTTAATTAAACAGCAGTAACTCAGAGTAGCTCTGTGCTGACGCTTATTTCCTATTTTAACCTACAGTGAAATTTGACATGAGTATGAATCCTGAATTAGGCTTGGATGTTTTACCTTAGAGGAAGATAATTATTTAGGGGTGTATTTACTATGACCTTTAGCATGTGAAAAACCTTTTAGCACACACAAAAGTAAGAACACAACCAATGATTGGTGCAAAGCAAATGACATGACCAATCATTGGTCATGTTATTGGTTTTGTGTGTGGTAAAAGGTTTTTCCACATACTGAAGGTATCAGACCCTTAGTATGAATTAATTCTTATTCTCAGCTGTAGATGCTATTCATGATGCTGTTTGTAAAGAAAGAAAGAAAGAAATAAAGAATGTTATGAGGACTAATGACACTAACATCTCCGACAGTAGTTTTCAAGGCTTCAAATGACAAGACAGTTTTCCGTGCCTGCAGTAAAAGAGATGCATAAAAGAGGTGCACAAAAGAGGTGTTAGACTGTAGTGACCGTGGTGTCCTTGTTGCTTTCAGGGGAAATCTTGGGCTCCAACATCACGGCGATGGATGACAAGGTGAACTCTTCCTCGCTGCCGAGCGGCTGGGCTGAGCAGGCTGCCACGACGGCGAGCTCCGCCGTTCCTTTCATCCTGAGCCTCGGGGCGGTGCGCAAGCCCAGGGGCGGAGAAGAGGCGGGCAGCGGCATGCCGGGGGAATCTGAGATCAGCTCCGAATCCGCCGAGAAGGACCTCCTGCTAAAGATTCCGTCGGAGGGCGTGGCCGCCGGCCTGCCCACCCTGCCCGTACCTCGCGACCCCACCGACGCCCAGCTGGACTTCAAAGACCAGGAGCACACCGACTCCCCCTGGCAGGCCACAAAAGGAGGCCCGGATGTCGCCATGCTCGACCTGGACCACCAGCCGCGCCCCAGCCGCCCTCCCGCGCCGCCCCCCTCCCGCCCCGACGTCCTCACCGTGGATTACATCGACCCCGACTCCCGCCGCCGTGACCTGGACCCCCCCTCCCCCGAGCCGGGCTCCCGCGAGCTCCAGGGGGGTGAGTCGTGGACCCTGTCCGATTTTTACTACTACGACACCAAGGACGAGGGCTTCTCCACCACCGAGGTGTACCCCGACACCGACCAGTACACCACGGCCGACAGGGAGGACGAGAACGTCATGCTGCTCACCACCACCACCGCCTCCATGCCCTTTGACCCCCGTCTCCCGGGCTCCTTCAACCCAGACGACATCCTCCCCAGCGGGGAGGACGAGGGGCCCCCTCCCGCTCCGGGGGTCGTGGACGGCGCCAACGGGTCCGACTGCCGTCTGGGCTACGTTCGGAGCAACGCCTCCTGCCGCTCCCCCTGTGACCTCTTCCCAAACTACTGCTTTAACGGGGGCCAGTGCTACCTGGCCGAGGGGATTGGAGTCTTCTGCAGGTAAGGGCAGGGACCAGCGGCTTCTGCTACCCCCCACCACCTCTCCACCCTGCAGATATAACATAACTACCCGATTCACTGCGGTGGTCTGTCGACCACGTGAGGACATTGGTATACTCTCCCATGTTAATTCTGGTCTTCCCAATGCACATGCAGACATGTGCTGCCAAAAATCGTTTTCCCCAGTATAAATAGCTAAGGGAATGTTCTAGTTCTTAATACATTCTGTTTTCGGTGCACCACTATGTGGGTTTTTTAAAGATTCATTTAGTTTTTGTGTTTGTGAGGTCCAGATGAGCTCAGTACTTATTTTGTAAATTTCCTAAATGGATTGAAACCAGATTGTTCCATAACTGTAAACTTCCTCCAGAACCCCACAAACACACAGGGATCATGTCATAATATGGAGAGCGGAATGGCTTCATGAGTGTGGGATGGCCTGTAGTGGCCAGAAGGCGAACTGTAACGCAGTAATGAGGTCAAGCCCAGAAATAAAGCTGAGCTTAATATATGAAGCCCCTGAAATATCACTGTTTATAACAGAGGATTAGGAAGGCTGTTTGGGCAGGGCGGGGCGGGGCGGGGCGGGGCGGGGAGATCCAAAGGAGTGTCCATATGGCCTCCAAAGTACCCCACCCCCACCAAACCTTACGTCTCTCTATGCAAATTCACCTCCCTCAGTTTTCTGTCTAGAACATTGAGATCCATTATTTTCACATATGGAATTATGAATGCCATGACTGTATATATTGCCCACATATTAATACTCTACACCCTGGGTTTCAAACAGGGGGTCCACAGACCCCTGGGAGTCCTTGGGGGTACTGTAGGGGGTCCCTGACCAGATTGATTTGGGAAAATAGTTTAAAATATACTTTTCTTTTGAAAAAACAAGAACATTTGACCCTTTTTAGCTTATAATGGGGGTCCCTTGGATACATTTGAAACCCCTGCTCCACACAGATATACGTGACAAGGCCACAGATGAGGGATGAGCAAATGGCTTGTTTTTCTTACGGCTTTGCGCCTTATTCTTATTCATATGGCTGAATGCATATAGCCCAAGGCCTGGCAAAGCGTAGTCACCGATGTGTACCCAGGCAGACTTTAATCTTCGGCGTGAGGTCCGTATGCAGAGGACTGAGGCGTAGCCGCTCACTCAACGCGCTGCTGCCCCGCCCCTCTCCTGCCGCATGCGTAACGGAGTCATCGCGACCTAACATGGACGCCAAACCCCCTATCTGAACAGGGAGATTGGGATCAGAGACCTGATTGACAGCCTCTAGTATGTTTAAGGATCCCCTGGTGGTCGAGTGATGGTTGAAAGGAACTTGCGATGAGCACATGACACGGTTTACGAATTGCACATTACACACTAGTAACGTACACAGTGTACGTTTTATTACACGGATACAGCTGGATATTTTACTGAAGCGATTCATGTTTAGTACCTTGCTCAAGGGTACAGTGGCGCTGCCAACCTGGGAATTTAAAATAATTACTGCCTTGAAGATGCAAACCCATTTTCCTAACCATTATGGTACATTGCCGCCCCCAATATGTTTTGCTACAATACTTCATTTAGAGTGTTTAGTGACTTGATAGCACCGTGCCACTCAAAAAGTGAGCCATTGTAAATTATGTGACTGTCCCATACTGATCATATATAATATAATCCTGTGAATCCCACAAATCAAATTCTTTAGGCTTGTAAAGGGGTATTTGGCTGCCTTGAGCCATTGTACATGAACAAACTATCCCACCCTACAGGACATAATCCCATAAAGAGCCCAAAATTCTTTGTATAAATGAGAAAAGTAAGGGGTGTACGGATACTTGCAGTTTTTCACTGATGGACAATGGGCATGGGGCATGTTGGATTTATAATGGGACTGCTTTTACAATATTTTTATTTGGATGTCTTTCATGTCTTCCTTACTAGTCCTTACATGCTGCCAGAGCATCCATGTGGCACTAGGCCATATCGATATCCTGGTAACAGTCGGTCAGTACTGGCACACAAAATTTCCATTGAGCGTGCTTTCAGAAAAAGGGCAAACTGAATTGGACGAATGGGTCAAGGGGTTTAACCAAATTCATTTGAGGGTGTAGTTGAGAAAATGGGCTGAAGATGGTAGTAGCACAGAGTAGTACAAACTATTGTTGAAAAATTCACAGTTTTCTTTAAATCTCTCTTCCTGCTTTTTTTCTGGCTATTTTGACACAGCAGCGGGATGGCAATTCGACAGATTGTATCACACAGATATACGGGAAGCCTTATGAAAATATATGGTTGGACCTCTCTCTCCCTCCTTCTCTCTCTCTCTTTCTCGATCTCTCTCTCTCCTTCTTTCTCTCTCTCTCTCTCTCTCTCTCTCTCTCTCTCTCATTTCTCTGACTGTGAGAGGTGGGGTAGGTCCATCTGTCTCATAGGGAATCAGTTTCCGCAGAGACCAAGATATTAGAACGCACAAGCCTGAGCAATGGATGGAGAGCATTGGAATAACTGCAGTAATAAGATAGAGATATTTTATACTGGGCGTGGTTTCAGAAGTGCCTGCCCAATGAAGGTTACCTTTTAATCCCCATAGAAATCCCTCCTACAGCAGCACCTGCATGCTAGCTGCTGCATACTCCAGGGATTGTGATGTCACAATGCCAGGGAACACCATCAGATCACTCTTGTGCTCCAATCAGCATCAGAGCCTCTTAAACTACTGATTTCTGGATGGCTTCAACAGCACTGGCTGCTGATGGTGTGTGAGGGGGCCGGTCGTGCCTGGGGGCGGGGCATTTGAGGCCTGGGGGTGGGGCTGGCAAGACCTGACTGCCTGAACTTAGATTGTTTCCACTGTGTTGTGACAGGCCAAGTTTGCCTGGAATGTTGCAGCAGGGAAGGAGACTACCCAATAAAACTTAACTCTTAATCCCGGCTGATCTAACCCCCACCTGCGCCCCTGGCGGGATGCTGCCCAGCAAGGGGGAGACCTTCTGAGTACCCCTAATTGCCAACCTGGGACACAAGGCTTAGTGGGATCTTTCAAGCTTAGCACCATAACTAGCTTAATGAAATATCTGTGGGTTTGGCAGTTCAACAGAATGTGTCTCTAGCCTGATAATTAATGTAAACCAAGCTTCATTGCTTTAATTGGTGTTATTCTGCATTTGCTGGAAATAATAAATCAGATTTTCTGAGATCATAGTTTATGGAGTTCCCTACATGAATGTGGTAGTCCTTCCTAATATATGAACTGGGAGATGTGAGGCATATTCAGCTCTGTTGGGATCAGCCCTCAAAGGTTGTACAGCTGGAATCTCTTGAAGCTCTTAGGCGTGAGGAGGTTGTTAATGTGCAGAGGGACAGTTATGGAGGCTTGTGCTGCTTCATGGTGCCAAGAAGAGGAGTTGGGGGAGTGGGGGCGGGGAGGGGAGGGGGGGGGGTGATAGAATCGTGTGATAGAATGACATGACAGAAATGCTACTGCTTGGAGCTGGTTCAGCTGGCCAGACACACACACACACAAACACAAACACATACACACACACATAAACGTGCACAGCACACACACACGCACACACACACACACACACACACACACACACACACACACACACACACACACACACACACACACACACGTATGCACACACACACGTATGCACACACAACCCTTGTTAGGACCATCTGTCCAGGCCACAGTTCCAGACATGCCCTATAATCTCACTGAGGGGTTAACTGCACAGGTTCACCTCATTACTGACAAACGGCACTCTGGGCACTGAACTGGTCGGCTGGCCCCTCCCCTGTCCACTGGCCATTGGTCACACTGCAGAGGCCAGAGCACAGTGCCCACGCGGACCACAAATACCTAAAAACATAACAGTAAAATTAAACATTCTGCAGCATTAGTATTTTTAAAAATAAAATTAAACTTTCTTCATGGGTGAATACTTAAGTCTTGAACATTGTGACCTGTTTGAAAGCCATGCAATTCCAAACTGTCCGGTGGGTTATTTGGCCTCTGATCTACGCTCCTTCTACCTAAAGTCATTTCAACTGCTCCCCAACTCCTTTCACCCATGCCTGCCAACTGCCTGGGCCTAGCCAGCCTCTGCCACAGACCATGTCTGCCAGGCTGTCTCTCTGTACCTCCATCATCCGATAGGGCAACGCTTATTACATAGTTCATCTGTTGATTCAATCAATCTGTGTTGCCAAGTATTGAACTGACAGCAGTCCACAACAGCATGTTCAGAAGCAAGCAAATTTATGTAAGGATTCTGCTGCCCAATGTTTCAGTTGATGCCGTTTAGGGTCCGGAAAATCCCAAACCGTTCGATTTTCGAAAGTGATTCCAGCTGGCACATGAAGTCCTCACACTGTTAGTGTAATATCATAGCAAATTGGCTCAAAGTTATTGCAGTGCTGTAATGGAGATTTATGAGAGCTGGGAAGTCATTTATCCTGTTCAGTCACACAGAGCCACAGAGCACAGTTGTATGTGTGCACTTGAAGAAGAAGCATTACAAATATACTTGTTTTTCACAATCACAGTGAAGAGAGGCGATGTCTGTCGAGATCTGTCAAGCTTGGCCTGAGGTTTGTCTTTCACAATGTGGAGAGAGAGAGAGAGACTGCTATAGCTGTTAAGACTATAGCACGCAACCACGCAAACCATGACTCAGGCACACCGATTTTAGCCATTTTCGACAGCAATCAAATGACTTCAAACGTGCAAAAACGCCCGAGGTGCTTCCCCAGGACTTTCAAAGAGTGAACCTACCTAGCGTCTGACAGAATTATAAATATGCAGGATGAGTGTAACCTTTCAACCCCTATTACGAATCCTGTCAGTTCACTGCCCTCAATTGCAATCCTCTAACAGCCCTGCCCCTTCCTCCTCACACCATCTCTCTAGAAGAACCCAAGCTTCATTCCAGAGTTATGCCTTAAACCAGAGCTGCCCAATGCTGTTCCTGGAGATCGACCGTCCTGTAGGTTTTCACTCCAACCCTAATTCGATTAACAGCTCAACGACATCTCTAGCTGTTGAATGAGGTGTTCTTTGTTAGGGTCGGAGTTAAAATTTACAGGGCGGGGTATCTTCAGGGACAGGATTGTGCAGCCCGGCCTTACACCTCATGCTGTGGCGTGCCCTAAAGCTGAGAGGCGGTCCAGGAACAGGTCAGATACGCGCAGCTGAGCCTACAGCCTCCTCCACACTGTAGGTAGCTGGACAGAGAGCTGGACTGACCAACTGGACTGACCAATCTGTGAGCCCCACGCACCGACCATCGCGTATTTCGGCACCGCGCACCCCGGGGGCCGGCAGGGCCAGGTGGCGGGAAGCGGGCGGGCAGTCAGGCTCCAGTAAACAATGAAGATGGAGTCAGACGGCACGGGCGTGGCCCTTCAGAGGACACTACCAAGTTAGTGGGCTTTGACCCAGGGCGGGTCCAACCCAGAGATATGGCAGAATTTTCTAGAAGGCTCGCTTGTTTAGATTTTCTGAACCTCATGATTTTCCTAAAATGTAAATCTAATTTGCTCTATTGAGGCAATTCTTTTTAACTTGTTGCCTTTCCATCTCAAGCCTTTGTCACCTCGTTAAATTACCTCACACTTGCCTGAACCAATTCTCAGCTCTCGGAGATGGCGACAGCTGAAAAGGTCACTGGGCCTCACTTGAAATGAATGTCTCTAAGCTCTTGTCTTCATCCTCTATATATGCAGGAATTGTGTATTCAAATTCAGATTACAGTCAGAGCAATTAATTACAGCTGATTAGTGGTCAATTTATTCTTACTTTACAAGGCCTCAAACCAATTGTTCAGCAAATAAACGGAAACGTTTGCCCGAAATTTGGTTGCAACAGTCAATTTAAAAAAGAAGAAACACCTTTACTTCTTACTTATTAGGGCCAGTGAAACTCCTCTCAAAACTAAATTACAATCCCAGTCAAACCTGATTAACCCAGACTAGCTAGAACAACGACGGGCACACAGAATGGTTTCCAGGACAGATATTGACAAAACATCATTCAACTTTCCAGTAAATGTTTGCATGTGTGTACTGCATGTGTGTGAGTGTGTAATGTAGTGTGTGATGTGTGTGGGCATGTGTGTGTAAACAGAGTGGCATTTAGAGTTTCCCCTTACACAGCTGGATGGATGGAGCGCTCCTGGCAGGCGACAGTGACTTGGCTGAGTTACGGGCGTCGCACGTCGGGGAGCGAGCGCGTTCGCCGGGGAGAC
>CM056396.1:15246331-15459164 GCA_029718625.1 Synaphobranchus kaupii
CCGGCGACGATGGAAGAATACACAAGCGTTAGATGCATCTGCACAGAAATCCCAAAATCTTGCAGTGACATGTTTATGACATATACATTTGTGCACACCAACATATTTGCTTTCTTTACAACCTATTTCACCTTTTCTTGGCTACAGTTTAGAAATTTAAAAAGTCAGTTGACTTTAAAGTACATTATATATTAATGAGAAATAAATAGCTCTCGTTGTGACCTTTTACATTTTTGAAGTTGCAGCTATTTGTTATTTAATTATATATTTGCTCTGCACCAATTCTAGCTACGTGTACAGTATGCATAATTTCCAATAGTAATCGGCATGTATAATATTATGGCCCTGGTGGACACAAAGGATAATGCAAAGGCATATATAAAAGACCCCTGCCCTTCTTTTTATAAAATAACCTCTGATTTGTTGGAGGGGGCAACTTTGACAATGGCAGGCCCGTCCCAGAGAGAGCCCCAACTTTGCTCCTTTTTTAACCCCCTCTTGCATCTGGTCCATCACTGCATGCTTGATGGACTCACATGCGCCCCTCCATTTGCGGGTGGCCATGCGAGGAACTGCGGCTTGTCGGTTTGCAATACTGCTATCTCTGTCAGTCTGTCTGTCGTCTGTCTGTCTGTCGGTCGGCTTCACACGTTTATCCTGGTGCAGGGTTAGAAGTTGGGAATGTGGGGTGATCCGGTTGCACGGTTGGTGGGATTAGACTGGGAATGATGGACATCACATCAATGTGCTACTGTGGGTGCCTGGTGGGTTCAAACGGTTAATCCTCCAAGCAGTAAGGATAAACCTCTGAGATACAATACCACACCCCTCCACAGGGGGCGCCAGACAGACCAGAGAGTAGATCTAACAGACAGCAGACAGCACCCGAGAGCAGCCTCTGTAGAACTAACATAGATGTAGATGTACTGTAGTTAATGGGAAGTCCTATCAGGTCTTGTACTGGCTCTCCAGAACCCTGGTTTGCCTTAGTACACACTCACCCACCCATTACTACCTCACATGACCATTTGATTCTTCTTCAAATACATTGAAGAATATTTATCATTTCAGAACATTGTTCTACATTTTTTTTGTTATAATGATTTGACTGCATAAAGTTGCATATTCTAATTAATAGAGACATTAAACTTGCTGTGGCTTGAAAATGGACACAGCTGCTCAATACTAATGTAATTTGTGACCAAATGCTAATAATAATATAGAATACTGATCCAGATATTTTTATTGCTCTCACATCAGCCCCAATTTCTTGTCCTAATGAATTGTGAGTAATGAATTCTATATTTAAAATGGTAATTCAAATGGTAATTCAAACGGTTACTCATTTGTTTATGGTAAGTCTGAACAATGTTGTGGAGTAATTTCAGTACTGTTACGTACATTTCATTATCATGTGAGATGATGTAGTTGTGGTCATTGTAGCAGAGGAAGACTCAAAGCAATCCTCAGGTTTTTAATTAATGGCCACTGTATAATGGGCGGAGGCAATTCCAGCATCGACCAGCAGGGGTCACTTTCGAGTACCAGACCTGAGTGGGTGTGTGAAGGAAATCTGAAATGTGCCAGGCAGGGGTGTGCAGACATGCTTATTTTAACCACGGAGGAATAAACAAACAGAGCGGCAATCATTCCCATTGTGACATCTTGAGATGGTTGCCATGGTGATAGAACATTGCTAAAATCACAGAGCAACTTGCTTCCACTCACAGTGCCGTGCTGTACCAGAGCAGGTCACTGACTGGGAACCAAAGCGGTGGGCTCTGCCTTTCATTACATACACACACACACACACACACGTACACATGCTTAGATACATACGCACGCACACACATATACACACATTCTCCGAATCACCTCCCCCCTGGATCTCTCTCTATGAAGATGTGTTGTTTTCTGAGAAGTGTAACCCTCTCCTGACCACCTCCCCCCCCCTCCCCCGCCTCCTCCCAGAAAACCATGAACAGATACACGTGGGAGTGTAAGACCAAAGCGGAGCCCGACGTAGAGGTAAGCAGACCCACAAACAAGCCCTTCGAACCCGGGGCAGCTCTGCCCCAATCACTGTGCTGTAACCCTGGAGACCCCCCGGCCAGCCCTCTCGAACCCGGGTGGCTGTTTTTCCCCATCGCGCCATGACCTTGTCAGTCGACCTTAACAGCGTGACTCCTGCCTGCTCAGTAAGCCCGCCCTCTCGTCGGGCTGTGGCCCGGTCAGTCACCTGACACACTTCCCTCCCACCGCAACTGGAGAGACCGTTAAAACCAGCACGGGGCATTGCTCTGGTCCATTTCAGGTTTTTGGGCTGTTCAGTCTGGCAGAATCTTTTTTGAGTAGGCTACCACTACAAAAATGCAATAGGTTACTGTCTCAGCTAACTTCGACTGGAGTTTAAATAATTGCGGTTGTAGTTAATCGAGTGCAAAGATTGCCTTCCTTAAAATGTGCAGACGCATTAGTGGATAAGAAAGAGATGCTCGGCAAGACCCCTTTAGATCCACTGTAAGCTCAACACATTCCCCCCTTAAGTGGCCCTTTCACCATCAACACCCATTTTACTTTTTTCATCTTGAGCCAGAGGGACCTTTTTTTCTGGTGTTCAGGCGCTTGGCTTTCAATGTCAACTCAAAGAGGAGCCGCCAAGCAAACAGCGAGAGACACGCTGTACGTGTCTAAATTAAGAGCGGCTAACGGAGCCAGAAGACCCTTTACAGCTGCGTGCGTCGGGCGGGTTTTCCAGCCGCGACGATTTCCGCGTTTTCTGAGTCACCCGCTCCCCTTTAGAAAATCGCTCGCCGCCGATTGCCGGAGATCGATACGGCTGCCGGCGGCGTAATGAAAAAAAAAACAAAAAAAAAAACGCGCTCGACGCTTCCCCCGTGACCTTCGCGCGCGCCCTTGGCCGGGAAAGCAGTCGATATCAGATGCGGCTCGACGCGCTGCTTTCCGCCCCGGTTTGATTAATGCGCTGCTCATATGCGCATATGGGACGGGTCAATATCGCGCTGCTTACGAGCCGCTTATTTCACAGCGCTTGTACACACAATCTCTGCTGCGTGGCAAATGGGGATCGCGTTCTCCTTCCTGCGCACGTAGATTTGAAGAGTTTTCAAGGCATCGAGGGCCATAAAAACACAGAAAGAGTTTGGTTGTAACTTCTGCTCAGACCTTAAATGGACCAAGCATCTGTGACCACATGTTGACCGTATCTACCTACAAAGGATTCCACTGCAGTATTTGTAAAACGCTCAAAACATTGTACGCTTCGGTTAACAGTAGCGATACTCATGTTTGCATGTTTAGGCAGGTGCAACCTCAAGCTTCAAGGCTTTGAAAGTGTGAATTTACTCTCTGTGAGAAACTCATGTCCGCGCGCCTGCCCCCGTCTCTCCAGCCGTGGGTATGAGGACGGCGCTGTGTTGCGGTCGATGTGGTCTGACCATCAGAGACCAGGTTCAGTTAAAGACACAGCACTGTCCTTCCTCACTTCCAGAGCCCCTGCCCCTCCATCTTTGCCCCCCCCCCCCCCCCAAACATCTCAGAACCTCAGTGCCAAGCTCAGCTTCACGCTCTTAGACACCTGACCCAACTCAATCCCTGTTTTAAAACATGCCAGGGTGTGACAGCATTCTACTCTTCAATTTGTCCCCATTGTGCAGTGTACTATATATTACGCTATCTGTGACACTGTACCAGAAACCTTTTCTGAAATTATAGCTTTATATACTGTATATTTATTGGATTTTATACTTGTTGGGCTGGCATCTTTATCCCGAGTAACTCACAAAGCTTATATTTTCCATTTCTTCTGTGTGCAAGGAAAACTGTTTACCTAAGCAATTCTGGATGTGTGCATTGCTCAAGGGTATGCTATAAACCCCAGCCGAAGCCCCCAAAACACTATGGCACACCGCAGTCTAGTGACACGTGAACAATGGGTGTCCAGTCCACTTAAGGAGGACTGTAAATCTCTAGGGCACCTCACACAGTGCACACAGAGAGCATGTTTAATTTGATTTCCCACAAAACACTAAAGGAATAACAATTCTCTTCGGAAAACTCCATCGGCAGGCAGCGGGTCTCTTTAAGGAACACTGTTTCCTCATGTTTTTACACACCGGCCTTTGTCTGACAGACAAACGGTCTTCAATTCTGGAAAATTATCTTGTCCCTGGCAATTTTTGGACGTTTATGCATTGGCTTTCGGTTGGTGCATAAATTCCAGCTCCGTACACAAACTGGGTGTGACGTATTCACTGAGCGACTGCTGAGCTGTCATAAAGTCATACATTTTCTTCGTTAAATGTCAAAAGGATGCACGTGTTTGTGGTGTTCCTGTGGTGCCCCCTCAATACCACTGTCCCCCCTGAAATAAAGACCAGTACTGTGTCCAGAACGAGCTGAAACGCAAATTTTCCAGTTTCATGCCGACGGAAGAAGAGAAGCACCGTGTCCCGTAAGCCCGGAGGTCGCATGCGCCCACATCCTGCCTGAAGTCACAATCTGACTGCAGCTCAATGGGTAAATGCTCCCATCCGTCTCCTTCCCCCTGAAGAAATAGCGCATTATACTCAATAGCGGGCGAGCTCGCAGAATCCTGTCCCGCTGTGAGCGGATCCTCCTGAGATTAGTTTACTTTTCGGATGTGCGAGCCCGCGAACGGCTCGAAGCGGAGATGCGCGAGGAATGAATGCGTTCGACATCGTTCGCAATTATCGTCTGCTTGTGCACGACGCGGAATGCGAGGAGACTCCGCTTAGCTGAATGCAGCGAGGTTTAAGAGGTTTAATGGCTTTTAAATGTAATGTGGAAAGAAATGGTTTTGATTCAGAAGTGAATCGGTCTCGATGATGTAATTGCCTTCTTTACAACAGACGCGGTGTACTGAAATGAAATGCTTCAACCCCCATTACGGCTCTAACCGGGATGTGTACGGTTAGTAATTACAGCAAAGCTCATTTGTGCCCTGCTGGAATCGCAATGAACGGATGTTCTTTATGGGTGTAAAGCTGTGCGTGCATCTCAATGATCTCATACTGTGACTCTTGGGTAGCTTGGCCCAGACGAGGGGGGGGGGGGGGGGTCTGCGGTGCAGGGGCTGGTTTGAGGAGGAGGGGCTGTACAGGGACATGGCATCTGTGTCTGTGTTTTGGGGCTGGGCTGTGCATGTGATGGCATGTGTGTGTTTCTGGGGTGACGGGGTACAGGGCGGTCCCTTGTGCAGCGCTTGCTCCTCTTCTGTCCTACCCCCCAAATCCACGCCGCCCCCCCCCCCCCCCCTCTTCCCTCTGGTGTGCTCAGATCACATCCAACTGGGTCACAGACCACCCAAGTAACAAATGGACCGTTCTACACAAATCTCTGGGGACTGGCATGCTTTGTAACTTAACAGGGCACTCTAGGTTTACAAGAGCACTACTAAATTTTTAGGAAGGACAGCCTCCACTTTGGGATTGTAATTCCCGAGTGGCGCTCTCCTCTCTGCTCATGTTAATTCCTCTTAAGTAAGATCCTCCAGGCATTGTCAGAGGCTCTGTGCCCAAACAGACCGGCTTGGCTGTATATTGTGTTGCAAGACCGGCTTGTGTTGCGCTGCTTGCAGGAAGCAGAGCTCTCGGCTGTTTCCTTTTTTCCCACTCCTGGCATTGCACACGGAGTGGCGCTTGGCTTGGCTTGGCTAGCAGCATGCACAGTACCTCTGAGGAACTCTATAAGCCAATGGGGTGATGTCACTGTGAGCGCAGCCCTCCGGCTTTAGGGCCCAATGCTGAGGGGAACGGTAATTTGTCCATGCCCCACGGCCCAGCCAATAGTGTGCACCCATCGCTGCCGATGTCATCTGCAGCCTTCCCAACACCTACTGCTGAAATTGGTGATCCTTGCAGATGTGTTGAACAGCTCAGAGTGCAAGTTCCTGAAATGTGGCCCAAAAATGCAAATGTTCCGTGTAAAATACATCCTTATCAAACTCAAAGTACAGCATGGTGATGGATGAATTACACGTTTTGAGGTCTTATTAGGCTTGTAGTCATTTTCATGCTGAAAGCAAATTATTAAAAAGTGTTCACAAAAGTGTTCACGTCTGTTCCAGTGAGATTTGAGATTTGCAAATCAATTGAAGGGATAGAAACTTTCAAATTGTTTATACGCTTTATTTTCCAATGCTTCAGCATGTAAACATAAATACTGGAGTGCGCTGTGCCCTGGTATAAAGTTGTAAAAATTTTTAGAGACATACAAACAAGTCTTGATAACACCTTAAAATTAGGCACAAAAACAGAAAAAAAAGGTGTTTGCAGGCTGTGCCGTGTGGAGATGAGAAAGCTTGTGACAGAGGAAAGTTGTCGTCATGGGGCTAACGGGCGGGCGGGGCTTGTTGTTCCACAGGACGACCCTAACTCCCAGAACAAGCTGGAGGACCCCGTGAAGGCTCCCCCGCCCAAGGAGGACGAGCCCCTCAACATCCAAAACTCGCTCACCCCCAAACACGAGAACAACCACATGGCCAGCGAGGAGAACTCCTCGGAGGTAAACTCGCTGCAGAACAACATGATGTAAACGCCGCGACCCGCCACACGCGGGCGCCACCGCGTCGCCGCCCTCCTCCCCCCCGTCGCTGCCGCCACGTCACGTCACGTCACGTCACTCCAGAAACTCGACAACCGCCGGCCGCCCCGATCCCGCCCCTCCCCCCTTCCCTTTGCCGATGTCTCCCGACTCCCGCAGCTCATTCCCGACTCCCGCAGCTCATTCCCGACTCCCGCAGCTCATTCCCGAAAACCTCGCTCTGTCCTGCTGAATACTGGCATGCGTTGGTGTATTTTGTACAGATGAAAAAAAAAAAGATTTATGAACAAAAAAGAAAATGTTATAAAAACGAAACAAGAAGTGAACATAAACTCCTGAGAGGTTTAGGTGTTTGTTTCAGTCAGTATGTATCAATATATGAAACAAAAATGCTTGGATTGATTTACATATATATACAGTATATATATGTATATGTGTGTATATATATATATATATATATATATATATATATTTATACATATATATACACAAAAAACACAATGTGTCTTCAATTTAATTGATGTGATTTCTAATCCTTTGATGTATTTGAGGTTTTTTTTGTACTTTTTTGGGAATACAAAGGAAAACAAAAAATATCAAGACAGTTGTTGAAATAAAACTTTTTAACATTAAAGGCATTGTCCCTGTGTGTTCCTGATCTAGGCTATACCCTCATCCCTCTCTCTGTCTCTTGCTTGTTTTTCTGCGATTGGTGCATGGCTTTGACACTCCCCCGAACGGCACGCTCAAGACATTACACAAGATGTACCTTTTTATTCATGTCTTCATTTTGTAATACAAAATAAATATTGCTGAAGTGAATTGGCATTAAACCGACACCCTTGCTTAACAGCAATGTAAGTAAACAGAAATTCAGTTCAGATATATTTGTACGTCTTTCTAAATGCGCAACGTTTGAATAGGAGAGTGGTCGGTCGCCATTTGAGTGGGTTAAACATTTAACTTTTATGACTGGACATTGAGTAGTCAGCACCATGGACAGCTCCACGTTGCCTTGACCAGACAGCCCAGGGCTGGACATATGACCTGCATCAGATTATTACTGACATGCTTTCCAGCATTTCCTCACCTCTAGCATAATATGCACAGTCACCCCTTTACACACCTTGTATTTACAGGGATCAATATTCTGCTGGACTAGCATAGAGTAGCTGACACTCAGGATGTGTGGATGGGTTATTGGAATGAGTGTAGAGTAAGCTAGATGAGCCTTCTAGACAGCTGCCCAAATAATGATAAAGATCATGTCCTGAACACACCTGTCATCCCCAACAATTAACGTGGTTTCCCTCACAAATATGTCTGCCCTGCTTGATTTCCCTTTGACACGATGTCCAGAATTATTCCCTCACAAAAATGGTAGTTTCTTAAAGCGCAACCAACCCTAGCATGTCTTTTAACTGTCTTTAACAGCTCCAAGAACCCTTATTGATGATGGTTTTCTCTTGTTCTGTGGTTTCTGTGGGTAAGGGGATGGATGAATGAAAACACATTCCAACTAACCACAATGACAAGGGCAGCTCTGTAATGACAGAAATCATGTTGGGCCAGAATCAGTGTGCTCCTCCACCAAATATCCTGTGATCACACTTCTGACTCCTGCTACTCCTCCCAGCAACGGCCAGTCTCCACGCATGCATGCTCCTGGCATATGTCCCAGTCTGAGTTCCTTCCAACGGATTCACACCTACACGCACACCCCAGTCAATCAATCGTCAGTCACTGTTTGCTCACACATCAGAATAATGGGGGAAACGTCAACGTATGGTTCAGCATCTATGTTTCCTTTAGCATGTATTTATCCAGAATTATTTGAATGTCAATATAATTATGAGCGACCTAACGACTCCTAAAAAGTCATATTTTAAGATCACTCGAATGGCCTCATTTTAAAACTTTTCTTATTTTTTGTGAGTCAATGTGAGCTTATAGTTCAATGTAAATGACGAAACAGGCAACACTTCTGAATTGCGAAATAATTGTAGGTATGCATTAACTCCCAATCCACAACAAAACAGAAAAGCAAACAAAAAATGTAACACGCACACGTAGGCTACTGCTTCAGAAATGATAGCATAGCCTACATAGTCTGGTGCATATTTAAATTTAACTTGGAAACATAGGAAACTTGGTCTAACCAGATAGCAGCCTTCCACTTTCTCACGTTTGGTGCCGCACCAAAGTAAATTCACTTTCGTGGAAAGTGTGGATGTTTTGTGGGTAAAAGCAAGTCATTTTAGGTAGCCTACGACTGCAGCATTATAATGGAAATGTTGCAAACGACTGCCACATTCAATCCCAGTAGCCTCGTCGACACACACAAACCGCCCTGCACTCCCATGAATGATATTGCCTCCAATCGATAATCTCTACAAAAGGCCCAGTGGCTACAATAATTCTTGCGATCTACAGGTAGGTGAAATGGATTGACTATACAACCCTGACAGAAGTTGTAATGTTTGTACTGACTGTGCAACATAATTCTTTCTCTCCCCCTCCCGCAGACTTGCACACCCATGCTCCTAACATATACTTGGATAAGCCAATAGCCAAATAAGTTGTTTTAGACAAGTAGGACAGTTTTTTAGATGTCTTCTTAATATGTTAAGAATTCACTTTCAATGTGACCTAGCATCAAACTGAACACAACCTAAAGCCATGTAAATGTGTCCTCATAAATATCGCCCATTATGCTGCTGTGTGGAGAATCTCCATGCCTGGTATAGTCCTGTGTCTTTATTGTGATTATGTACTGTGCAGGCACCAGATCACGTCTCAGCATAGAAAAAAACTATCTGCGGATTTGGGGAACAGTTTATTACAAGGAACAAGGAGAGCAGCCCGTTCTAAATGACTAATTACGTATATATATTTTTTTACATATATTTTTTATTATTATATTGTAGCATGGAACGTAGCTTGAATTTGCCTCACTGAACTGCAATCTGGGTCAATAAACAGGAGACATTAAATAAATTAACTATAAATAAACTTTACAAGAACGACCGTCATTCCCTGTAGAGGCTCTTCACTTTTTCCTACAGCCCTGGATGTGGCAAAAACTAAATAAATATCTCAAGTTTATAACTTAATTGGTACCACTCAACTTGATATCAACTGAATATCAGAGAGAGCTGAGATACAGCAAACAGTCCGTTTATACTTTGCTGAGTGTCAATAGAGTGCTTCTTGACAAGAGTGTTGAGTGTCAATCCAGTGTTTCTGTCATGGTTAGTGGCTGTCTCTATTTGTTTCTACCATTGTTTTCCGTTTGGCGTCGTCTGAAGCTCTATCGGATTTTTTCTTCCTCCGTCTCGGTGTTTGGATCTCTCCGGGTCATTATCTCCGACACCTGTGTTTGGTTTCCGTCGGCTATAAATAGAGCTTAACTTCCGCTTTCCGGTGCTTCTAAATTGTCGTTGCATTATGACTAGGAAGCCGGTATAGGTAGAGGTATAAGAAGTTAGCTACTGCATCTGTTTGGTTTTATACAGAGACGCAGCTATTTCTATTAGTGATAGGATTGGATTTTCTGGTTTTCTGTCCTATCGTCCTCTATTCTTTTCTTTTTGCCTGCAGCCTGTTTATCCTCTGTTCAGCTCCTTAGCCTACTGAGCTGTAGTTACAGGCTTGCTATTTTGTTCGTTTCTTTTCAGTTTTCTCTACCTCTTATACACGCAGATTAATTAGTGCGTAAGGTCCTTTCTTTTTTTGTTTCTCGCTTTTTAAATTTTTTTTTTTAGCGATTTTTCGCCTCCGTTTGAGGTTGTTTTGTGTTAGCCTTGTGCTAGGGAAGTTTTGCTCCCGCTTTTCCGTTTCCCTTTTTCCCCCTGGTGCGGTTTAATTCCGCTTCTGTGGCGTGTATATTTTTAGATACGCTTTCTGAATCCTAATCTGTCGCGTTTGGTTCTCAATTTTCTACCCCAAACCTGACAGTTTCTTGACACTCACCTGTTTGTGGATAATCACCTGACATGCAATTGACTTTAAATGAACACTAAGATGGCGTCTCAGTGCAGTGTGTTTTTGAGCTTCGGTAGAGAAGAGGAAAAATAATTCCTCGTCTCTACCGATGAGTGACATTAGTGAACATCAAAACCAAGGTGGCAGTTTTGCAGAATTACCAAACCATTTGACTGTGATACCTACCTAAGCATGACTTCGTTCTCTTTTGACATATTCCAGACCATTCTCTTCTACTCTTAGGCCTCCTTAGCTCTGGAACTACACCGGTGTTTAGCTGTAAAACACACTAGCAATTGCTGTGTTTGACTACATTATTCCCACTTTCATTTATTGGAAAACTGTATTTCCCGACACATATGTTCAGGGTAGGGGCAATACTGTACTTCTAAAACATTAGGCAGGCTGAAACCACGCAGAAAGAAATACCAATATGTGTTTTTCTCATTTCTGCTAATCATGCACTACCCCCACCTCCCAACACAGACACACACGCACACACACTCTTCAGGGGCGGATTCTGAAGCCTCTAATTTAAATCCATTTCCATAATAGAATTTATGAAACCCTGTTGGGTGCCATGGTAACTGCCTGTGCGGAATGCCGGCACTGAAAAGAACAAACAAACGTTCGCGAGCAGCGGGAAGTGTGAAGGCTTGGCTCTGGAGCGTATGTTTGAGCTAACACCGGGAACGCCGTTCACGTCCTCAAAATGCTCCTGGTTCTTGTGCGCTGTTTCTCACTAATTCACCTTCGTTACCTTCGCTAATCTCAGTTGATGCTGCAGCAGTCAGTTTGTGCTTCTCCATTTAGCATCGCTCCTTCTGCCTCATTGAACCAGGAAACCAAAACAACATGTAAGCAGTTGAGGAAGGAAGATTTGCCCCCCTGCCAGTGACATCGAGTGACATCTTCAATCGTAGGCGTTGTTCGGTTTCTATGGTTGTGCACGACAGCCTCGGTGAAAGAAGAATGGTGTTAAACATCAATTTTTTTTATTTCTTCCGTCACCATCAACATCACCATCAGCACCCCTCCCCCTCACCATTTTAGAGCACACCTACTCTCTGCTTGGGCTTATGTTCAGTGTGTGTGTGTGTGAGAGAGAGAGAGATGCATCTTATTTGCATCACAAAATCTGAATAATACTGCCTCTATACTGAAGCTTAATGAGTCACTCCCAAACTGCCATGATGTGTGGCCAGCAGTAGGTGTGCCTGCCCTGACTACATGGTACAGCTGTTCTACCCAAAACTGGCTGTTCATCATCACCATCTAATAATATCTAAATGATATTAACGCCACCTACATCACTGCAGTCTCCGTAAGCCATAAGTAATGCATTGCTGAATGGATCACTACGTCGTGTAGGTTGCAGTGGGGGAGAGGGAGGGACAAAGCAAATAGTCCTGTGCCTGTAGTCATGAAGCATTTCAGAATAGGAGTGCTGATCTGGGATCAGGTTTCCTCTGTCCAACTCCTAACCTTATCACCATTAGCTAAAAGGCGAAGCTGATCCTAGATCAGTCAACCAACTCGGAGAAACTTGAATGAATACGGACCTCGGAATCGGGGCTCTGGGGGTAGCACCATGTGTGCCAATGCAATAGGGTGCTACTTGACACTGGTGTCATGGTCAAGCAAGGTGTGGCGCTTCATCTAGAAAGCTCCAGTACAAAATATGGGAATTTAAACAGGAATAGTCACCGTGAGAGCCGTGTAGAAGAGGGGGTGTGAGGGCTGTCCTTTGTCCAGGTCCTCCAGGGGTCTGGGGTTGCCGTGTTAGAGCTTGGCCTCACGCCTCAGGTTGGTTTTAATGAGCGGTTGCTCATGCGCTTTGGCTGAGCTGGTGGAGGGCCCTTTAAACGGGGCCCCGCGAGGCGCTCTCCCAGCTCTGAACCCCTCTCTGTCTCCCCCGCTTTGAAATGAGCGCGTGAAGGGCCCTCGCTCTTCCCCTCAAACCCTCATCTAGCTACACCCCCCCTCTCCCGCCCCAAGTCTCTTTCCCTCTCTCTCCGAGAGCTCTCGTCAAGCTCAGCCATCGTCATGGCAACCCCCCCCCCCCCCCCGATGCGAGGTAAAGTGAGACCAGATTTCAGATTTTATCTCGCAAAAATACAAAATCGTTCATATGTGCAGTATCTCTCTGGAATATATATGAAATGAGGCACATGCACCAAACATGTACACATAATTGAATTGTGGCATTGGCTTGTAAAGACACAGACATATTAAATGCCTGCACATGTATTGGTTATCAGGTATGTGCCTCAGAGCATAATTGGATTTCATATTGTAATGCCTCTCATAAGGAAATGTAGACCGTATGACTGACAGGACGGTAATGCTGTGCCTGTAGGTCATGTAATTCAATGCTAAGTTATCTCTAGTTACTTTCCTATTACGTACAGGTACAATTAACAAACACAAAAAGCTTTATTGACTCTATATGTATATACAGTTTTTATTATTTTTTATTTTCCATAGGTTGACTGAGGATTTTGGAGGATAGCACAATCCTAGTCTACCTGAATAGTCTGTTGTTTCCATTGGCTGGAAAGGTGGTCTGAAGTCATTGTGCAGTTTGTGATGTGATACTCCTGCTTAGACCTGACATGATGCCATTTCATTTATATGTGAAAACGTGTAATTGAGTATGAAGGCAGATGATTGGCTACAGTGTCCAGGAGCAATTGCGTTTGTGTGTGTGTCGCTGACAGGGCGGGGTCACCATCGGCCTGGAGCTGCTTCTCCCCAAAGAGGCTAAGATGAGGCCCCACTCCAGCCCACCCCTCCACTACAACGTCTTCCTCTACAAACTGCCGAAGTCTCCGGAGCAAGCTGGGGCGCGGAGTCGGTCCAGAGACCGGGAGCAGCGCCCTCAGCCCCCGCCATCCCCGCGCTCCGGCTACAGCCCTGTCAGCACACGCTCCCTGCCCCCTCTGCCCATCAGGAGGCCTGGCGCACGAGTGGGCAAACCGTGTACCCCCTGACCACGGGCACACACGCACAACCCGGACACACGTTGCCACCCGATCCGGGCTACAAACACCATCATCTGACTGGGACGCAGTTACACACTGACGGCCACACCCTGGAACTCCAACCGACACGTTTATGGACATTCCGATCGACTGTCATACGACAACTATCAGATATACTGTTTTACACACTGGCTGGCACTGAATGACCTGGTAAACACGGCCCAGTGTTGGCCTTATGTTCATTCTTATCAGAACAAACCTTGCCCAAAGGGCCAATAAAAATGTTCAAACCCAGGGCAACAGCAATGGTCCAGCAAGCCATCCAAGTTGGCCCTTAGTGTGGCATGCGTTTTGGCAAACATCACTCGTCTAATTTCTGGGCAAATGTAATGAACCAATCTCTTGCCAATGAAGGCTATTGACTGATAGTCACATGCTTGATAATTGTAGGACTGTTCTAATTGTGTGCCAGTGCTGATAAAGATACTATTGAGAAAATGTAGTGCGACATTACTTGACCAACACTGCCTGCTGTGCTGATTAAAGATGATTGACACCATTGATTACAGCACAATCCAATGCGCCAGAGTTGGCCTCCAGTTGTGACTTTTGCACACCATATACACCAATAGTCCAACACTGGACCAACTAGGTCATGTTTCCAGGGGACTGACATTCTGATGCACTGATTTACACTGACTGACTGAAATACTGTTATGCATTGACCAGCACACTGACGGACACAGGGCACCGGTAGACTGGTGCATTGTATTTTACTGACTTACACTCGCATTCTGGCACAATAATACATTCACATTCACATTCAACTTTTAAATCTATACTATACCAATAATTATACCTGTTACCTACACCACTTTAATGTGCCATGGAACATGCTGGAAGTGGAACTCTTATGTGTCTGGCAATGGTACACCGTGGCTCGTTCTGTAAAACGATTTCTCTGACTGACCAACTGGGATATTTTAACTCAACACCCGGGGATTTTGCCTGAGGGAAACCAATAGGACTATTGTTCTCTTTGATGTGTATCGACAGACAAATGTAGCACTCCACCTCCCCGTGACATTCCGGGACACGCCGTGACATACTTATGCTCACTGATACACGCAGTGAGCCTGCAGCACACGCACAGGCCCCGCTATACCAGACGCTGACATTCACACGGACTGAAACACAACGGCGTCAGAACAGCCCCGCCGCAGACACAGAGCCGCTGTGTCCTCTAAACCCCTATGACTGTCCATTTTGAGTATGATGTGGGGGTGCGCGCGATGTCCATAACTCCTTTCGATTCCAAATAAATGCAACAAAGATACGAGTCATAGGCACTTTGAGTCTCCTGTTGTCTTTGTTCTTTAGCTTGGGAGATGAAATGGAACAAGAGAGACAATTGAGGTGAGTTCAGGAAAATGAAATAGTTTAGCCTCTTTATGAGAGGGAGGAGGGAGAGGAGGGGGGGGTAGGGGATTTTACAAAGGAAAGCAGGGAGGGGGAAGGGTGTAAAGAGAGCTGTGTGAGAGAGTGGGTGAATTTTTTGGTTGGTAGACAGAGATAAATTGAGGGAGGCTAAAAAAGTGTAAAATGGAGGGAAGGGGGGCTGGGGGAGGGGGGGGGGGGGGGTGAATGGGCGGGAAAGAGGCGAGAGCTCAGATCTGCAGCTGTCATCATAATGACAGGTAAGAAAATCCTCTTACAGGAACAGGTCCTCTGTGAATGACAGAAAGCAGATGCCATTCACGGACACGTCATGCCGTGTGACTAGAGCAATGGAGCCGACATATTTACCGGATGAAATTAATGAAAAGGGTATAAACGGGAACGCTATAACGGTCTAATACAGAACAGAGGAGATTGGGGTTGATACTTATTTCCCGTGGGTCTGTGCGCGTCGGGCAGAGCGAGGCACGGGGCTACAGCCGGCCACGGTCGGCAGAGCACGGCGGTCATGGAAACGAGAAGCGCACGATGATTGGAGGAGAGGATGGAGGTCGCGAGCGGCCGTGTGACCCAGATACACAGAGATGCGGGGGAGAGGAGGCGAGGCGAGGCGAGGGGGAGGGGAGGGAGGAGCGCTGGACCATCGAAAGTCCAGTTCACCGCACGTGCAGGGGAGGAGGCGGGAGGGGGGACGGCTGGCACATCACACCATTCCGGGAGAGAGCTTTGCTGAGCAAGGTGACGTAGCGCATCTGGGAAGAATCAGCTGCGATGGCGGCGCGCTGGAGAGAAAATAGGTCACGGGATGCATTTGCATTTGCAGTGAATCGCAGGAGCAAGATTACGTGCACAGCTTTAAAAAAAAACGAGGCTTCTCTGCACACGATGCAAATATTCACCTTTTAATAATGTACTGTGCAAAAAAACCTAACACCAAACAGCAAGAGAGAAAGACTGAAAACAAAACAAAAAAAAAAAAAAAAACACCAACAAATTACAACACATGATAATTTATTCTAATAATTAATGCACATTTCCTTCCCACGCAAAGCTGCTGTGATACATGTACAATGGTGTGATTTGACAAGACACCTGTAACCCACACATTAGACAGCATGTGAATGCCTATGCACCCTAATCAGGATGGCAAAAGGCCAATTCCCCTAAGGCAGCAAATGCATCAGGTGATCCGTGCCACTTCCTTTTGCAGTTGCAGGGATCCTCCATGTCAAAATAAATGTGGCATTTGGTGTTTAAAAATCTCCAAATGCTCCTCCCCTCCACCCCGCAGACACATCACCTCTGACCCTTGACCCCTGCCCTCTGACCCCTGCCTCTGTGTCCCCTCTATGAGTGACTGATGGTACCAGGCCAGCAGGCCTCTGTGCAGTGAAAGGTCCACTCTGGCTACTGGGCTGCGCAGCTCTTTGTTACTCTGGTATTAAATTAGCACGCTCCATTAGCTAGCGCTAGACACAAAGACCCAGGAGAGCATTCCCCCAAACACACATTGCCCCAGATTTCCCCAAAAAATAAATCTACCCTGCCTGCACACTTAGGCCCTGATTTACTAAGACCTTTAGCATGCACAAAACCTTTTAGCACACACAAAACTAACACAACCATTGATTGATGCAAAACAAATAGCATGACCAATCATTGGTCATGTTATTGGTTTTGCGTGTGCTAATAGGTTTTGTAAATCAGGTCCTTAAGGCACAATGTGGAGACGGAGCCAGATGACTTGCTGATACTAAAGGGGAAACATACTTAAGATTATCATTAACATTAAACCTGAGACAACCCAAATTCACAGATAATGCACTTCAGCTGGAACATGTTCAAGTAGGCCATTTGCCAAACAAATCCAATTGAATATTTACAGGACAAATAAAAAGAAATGTTGATCAGAGTGGTCTATCTTAAATTTAGGTCAAAAAGCAACGTACCTTTCGGGATGAGAACACACAGAAGGTCCAATGTGCCCCCTAGTGGAGTAGTGGTTATATAGAGCCCACTGTGTGCAGTACTTTGATATGTGTTGGGTTTTATTTTACATAAATATTAGGTATGTGTTTGGGACAGGATGGAAACTAGATAATTCTAAAGGCATTCTGCATTCAGGCAATTAGCCCTCCACATGAATCCACACCACCGAATACTCTTACAAAGGGAATGTAAGCAAAATGATTTGAGTAGAGCATTTAGCATATAATCTTTTACAAAACCAGCAATCACAAGATGTGACAGTCATACACCAGCTTGATGTTAATATAGTCATATAATAGGCCATATTTTTTGAATTTGGCCAAGATGTGAAGACTTTTTAAAATTCAAATGGACACGTATTCAACAGCCTACCTACAGTATATGAAAGGAAGCACGTCGGTTATTCGAAGAAGAAAGCCACATAAAAAAGGCTGAAATGACTCATTGTGTAAATAGAGAGGAGCCGGAGAGGAGATATCTGCCGGCTGAGTTTAGTCCCCCTCAGCGTTTCACAGGGTCCCCTTTGTGTGTCGGACCCCTTTCACTTTTCCCTCATGTCCTTTTCATGTCATTCACATACCCCCCCCCCCCCCCCCCCCCCACAATACCCCCCTCACATACTGCAGTCCACACACATTCAACCTCAGTCCTTTATGTTTTCACCAAGCACTGCAGCTGAACCCAAAGGAATGGTCTTTAGCTACAATGCCCCCCCCCCTCTCTCTCTCTTGCTTGATTTCACTATCCTCAATTAATTTCCATAAATGCAGCCCTTTCTACATACTAAACTCAAATATGCTGTGAAGATAAATCAAACACATTAAATGATTGAAGAGAAAAATATTTAATTAAAATATTCATAATTCATAGTCTGCAAATGAGATCAATTCTTTTTTTTTTTTTAAGTTATGGTTTAATCATTCTGTTAAATAACTCCAGCGTTAAGAAGGCTCCTAATCACTTTGCTGCAAATTGTGCTAAGAAGGTAGAAAATGTTGCGCGTTTAAAGTACCCATTGTTCTCAGCAGGGAGCTTTTGTAAATTGCCTATATCCTATGGCTTCCATTCAAAAGTGGTTAATTATCAAAGCAGTTCTGGTGATTTAGTACAGAGGAGATATGCAGAATGTGTTTTAAAAGCATCCTTACTTCAGGGTTAAATAAGAGGCGCTGTTAATTAATAAAGGTATATATTATGTAAAGACAGAAAGAACTGGCAACTGCTGTAACTATGGCATTCTAACAGTGAATATTAGTCTGTTTGTGCAACATTCCAAGGGCATTGGTAATTAGGATTACTTATGGTTATGGTTTCCTACACCAAAAATATACACTATCTTGGCCTTTTGGTTTGGAGCCTAATCTACTGCACTGAGTCAGGTTATAGAAAAATATTATATCAAATGTGGGTGTTTAATCTGTTAAAGCCCTTTTATGTAATAACATATTAAGTATCATTAGTGGAGTTTTGAACTTGCATAACACGTACCCACACAATTAGCAGAATAATGGATTATAGGGTAAAATAGGACATAGTTCCTTATTGCCGGGGAATCGTGTCTAAAAGACATTTTCTGATTTTGATGGCCATATCTTCCAGTCATAATGCACATGATAGCATTACGGTCATCATCATCATTTGCTTCATCGTCATCATCATCGTCGTCGTTGTCATCATCATCATCATCATCATCATCACAGTTATCATCATCATTAGCAGTTTGATATGTTGATAAGGCATTAATGATGTAACTGGTCACATGTGGATAAGGCTTTAATAATGTAACTATATATTTGTTTCTCGGTCAGACCATCACGGTGTCTTGCTATGCTTCTAGTGTGAAAATTCTAGTGTGAAAATGCAAGACTACAAATATGATTTTATACACCTGACATGCCTCAGATTATATCCAGATATAAATATGCACTTCAGAAAAGTGTGATGATAACTTTTACCCTCATCCAAATATAGTTTTATTCTGAGAACATTGTTTGAGGCAAATCCTTTTTCACACGTCATTTTTAACTTGCCACATATTTAAATGCAAAAGTATTCGGTACATGACATAATTTCCACTTCAGGTGGTAAATCTACAGTAAGAATTGGATAACACTTATGGTGCAGTTATTAATGCTTAATGCACCAGGCGACCCAACAGAAATACATCTCTGAAATAATGAATGAATGAAGCTGGGGTTTCCAGACTAAGATGACAGAGACACTCTGTAATAGAGAGACAACCCCACCTTTAACCTGCTGGCCGGCACTGAACCCACTGGTATGGCATGCAGACTGGGACATTAAGTCAATTAAACATCTTTCCTCAGTGAAAAACCTTGGAGATTAATAACTTGTTATCCTCCGGCTCATGCACATAAGAGCAGTTCTTTAAATGGCCATTGGGTGGTAGCAATGGTCTATGTTTGCTATGACACCAGAACATCCTGCAGGAGCATTCCTTCATTCACTGCTACATTAAAAATGATCACTAAAGCAAGGATAATGCATTCGGGGAACATTTGAAGCTTAAACGGATTAGCATGTAAAAGCAGGGGGAAAATGTACTGATTCTTTCAATGCTGCAAAAAATATAAATGTTGAATGATTGTTATGAGTCTACTGTTTATGCATGTTTTGTTTTGAATTCACTTGAGAATGCAATTCTAAAATCTACTGATGAGCATAGGCTGATTTGTTTGATTGTTTGTTTATCAGAAGGCTAAGACTCCGAAATCTAGAACGTTCTGATTGCAATATAATGAGAACCAGCGGAGGGCCGTTGATTCCCATCAGATTATTGTCCAACTAGAGACAATACAGTATCTTTGCTATTATCACTGAAGCCGTTCGCCTTCCTCCCCCATCAACTCTCTGTATCACAGAATGTCAAGTGGGATTCACGGGAGTTAAAAACGTGACACGTGATCCATCTCCTACAGAACCTCTACCGACAACATGAGTGATCAAAGCAAGACCACAGTGTTCACATGTTTAACCGCTGTTCTGATCTACCACGGACAGTGACTGGGCTCCATCCAGCTCGCCTGAGGGCTGACCTGTATGGTACAGCTCTGCATAATGTATACAGCTTTGAAGGTTTGATCTAGAAGGGCAGGTAACATTCAAAGATGTCGTCTGTGCAACCTTGTGAAGCTTCTCCAAGGTGACTAAAATTCTGATAATTATGCGTCTTTTTTATCTTTGACATTATGCAGATATGTGTATCTGTATTGGAATACTGAAAGCACAAGACAGTCCAAAAACCACCAAACAAATAAGGCCTGGGTTCTATGCGGTGCCAAGCTGTCATGCGATGCCATGTCTCAGATCTGTAGGCCCTTGGCACTGAGCTTGGCACGGCCCTCCCTTCGGACCCTGATGATTCCCATGATGCCACACTGTACAGCGTGCTCTGGCAGGAATACGGGCACACTGCTGCATTTGGCCCTCTTCCTCATTGCCAGATGTGACCTTTTCTGTCTCATTTTAGGATGAATTTATTTCTTTTATGAGTGAGAAATATTACAAGTTTAGCTCAGCTATGGACTCCCATGCTCCAACCATTCAGGGTTACTGCCTTTTAGTCACTGCCATACGTGTTGCTCGTACAGAGGAGACTAACAATTTAATGGCTCATAGCCAACTTTGTTTACATTCAGTAGATGTTGCTTTTCTTCATCTTCAAAAAAACATATTGTCAGTAATTCTGTGTGGTGTGGCTATGGTCAACACCTGAGAAACAGACAAACTCTGGATTTGTTGAGCTGATTGAAGGACAGCATGCTCTTCACATTCAGATTGCAGCCGTTCTCATATGTCATGAGTGTTTATCTTCTGTGACATTCAGAATTCAATACCTCTCAGCTGGAGACCAAATACGCTTCAGGACTTTAATACTCCTGTCATTCGTGACAGTTGTGTCCCAAGATGTTCACCCTGCTCTAACTTGCCGTGGTTTTCATACATCCGCCAATATACTTACCGATTGAGTATTTTAAAAATACAACCGGCGGCCAGCCACTGAGAAAAACCCTTAATAAATACCTTTATGAGTTGCATTTAAATAGTGACTTTCCTCTCATGGCAGGATCCCAAAATGTGTACACACTGAAGGGGAGAACCTCACCTTAACCACCAGAAATGAGTACAGTAGCATCTACCTGGGTGATGCATAGCAGCCATTTTGTAGAAGTATACTCAGCACATAGCAGCTGAAATGGAGAGCGGGTGACATATTAGGCCAGTTAAATTGTCCAATGAATGGACAGGAATGTTGCCCAGACATGGAAACCATAACCACATCAGAAAGGCAGCAGCTCCTCCTGGTTTGTTGCTGAAGAAATCTATGTGCATGAGTTTAAGAACCATTAGGTTGTGGGTTTGAGAATAGTCAAGGCCGTGGTCTAAGTGGTTAGTGCGGTTTATTGGGTAAGAACCTGAACTTGAGGTCTGGAGGTGATATATTCAAAGTGCAGATGAGCTAATGCTAATTGTACCTTTAGACAGGCACTCAATCCAGATTCTAGACAATTGTACCAACTCACTGTTATCTTAATCCAGTTTGAAACTGCTCTTCTGGATAGTTGGAGAGGGCAGGTCAAAATATCCCCAACAAATTCAATCCCCCCAAAAAAGATAATAGGATAACATACACAGGTATGATGAATTTTCAATTTTGTTCTTTCACGTTTCGGAAATGTCATTTCTTTCAATTTCCTTTGAGCTTTTAAAAATATCCAGTTGCATTGTGCTGGCACTGTTTGTGACAAGTAATCTTTTCTCCTTTCCATTTTTGGAGTCCAGATGGCAATTCCGTTTACATAGTGTGACCTTTTGGTTGGCTGAATATCCCAGACAGCAAGAATTAAAAGAGGACACCAGGTAGTCAGCTGCAGTGCTGGCGTGATCAACCTCATTATTAATGGAAGGTCACACACCTGCTTTGGAGCTCCGGAACGCCGTCTCAGTGGAACGTGTTAACATTGGTGAGAGAGGCTGACAGGTCACTTTTATTTATCATCCTATGTTTTCTTTTATCACATTATATATTAAAGGGATAGGTCACTTCCTGAGGTTTTGAATAATTATGGCAGCGTGTTTTTGATTGGCCAAGGCAGTTTGTGTGCGATGAAGGACATTTTAGATCTGAACAGACATTTATGATGAAATTCCAGCTTTAAAATGGCTGGTGTAGGGTTAGCCATTGTAGTGTAGTTGAAGTGCATTTTCTTCAGCAAGGAAAATACACTTCAAATAACTCCAAATCAGCAGACAGCTACAGTGACATTATGTTTCCAAAGGTTGCACATATTAACAGATTTTAAAGCGTCAGTTCACAATTAATTCACATTAATATCGCTTTTCATATCATGCTGGTTCTTCTTTCCTTGACTGCAGTGGTCTCGGTTGCACGCACCATAGAAAATTGTTCCAACTGAAAATAAGATTAAACATAATTGCTTGAAGTGTAATCGGGTAATAACACAAACACACGTACAACCTCTGGAGGCAGAACATTACTGTAGAAGCTGCTTCGGAGTTACTTGAGGTTGTATTTCCTTGCTTGCTGAGGTGGTGCTGTTGCCTTGAGCAAGGTACTTAAATTGAATTGCTTTAGTAAATTATCCAACTGAATAAACTGATTAGTATGTAAAAAATAAGAAAGAAAATAATAATCTGTGCACATTGCTCTGGATAAGAGCATCTTCTAATTGGCAGAAACGTAATGTAATTAAGAATGAAACGAAAACCATGTATGGGGGTACTTCCTGATCAGTATTGAGAATCCCTGGCTAAAGCAAGAGAACAGTAGGGTTCCCATAAACGGTTTCAAACCATAAGCTTTTAGTCAAGCGCCTAGCCTCCTGAAGATCCCCGCTTCAAATGATGTGATACACACGCCATGTTTGTTGCTGCTTTCTGCCGTTTTATGAAAACAGTTTTATGAGGTCAGTTGGACCATATTCTCCTGCTGAATTGCACACGAGAGAGTGTTTTGTAAAATGTTGCAGGCTGACTCAGTGTTTGGCGTAAAGCAGTGTCTTTTCCCCGTTCCCCTCAGGTCCCGACTGCAAGGTCCACGAGGTTGTGAAGAATTACCCAAAATGCTTCAATGTCTCGCCATCCCTGTCGACGGCTGCAGCTAGTCCCCAAGAAACACAATTGAAGCCGGGTCGACCTTACAATCTGTAATTATAGGCGAGGCGCAGTTTCAGAATTTTAAACTGAAAACATTTCTTATAACGCCATCTGACCATATACCACTGTGTGGGGGCACCGGATTGCCACGACGCATTAGCCGGCCTCAGCAGCGCTAATATTAAATTCTTAAAACAGAGTGTCCATTATATATGGCTTAATTTCAACGTTAATGCACCCTTAGCACATATCATGTCAACTTATACCGAAGGGCTTTGGAGTCGTTGCGGAAAATGCTGACTTCTCTCTCAAGGTGCTTACAGTTCACATTGACTCTGCGCTATCCCACCGTCCCTGCCATCTGTCAAGGTCCTGCATTGACCATAATAAGGACTAGAGGCGCTGTATCGGGTGGATGTGACATTGATAAAGGAGTACAGCTGAAAGGAGTTCAGCAGACTCTGTGGAAGAGCAGGGAAGCGTAAATAACACGTCTGGCTTTGAGCACCTCAGTCAAACTGCTGTATGTGCAACAGTGTAGCAAAACATTCAGGTACCTGTGCTGGTAACTCCAAGCATGTAGGGTGCAGGCCCTACTGTTGTACCCTAAAGCTAGGTACTTAACCCTTTCTTCGATAAATATCCAGCTGTATCGATGGACTGTTTGTAAAATAAACGTTTCTCCGGATAAGAGCATCTGCTCAGTGGCTAATCTGCAATGTAATGGTGTTCTTCTATAGCCAGGAGAGAACAAATGTAGTTTGCCAAAATGGAAAACAAATGCAGTTAAACAGCCATTCCAATCCCATTAGCTTCTATTAATCTCACTGCTTGTATTGCAATGCCAACTGACCACATCAACAAGATGAGGAGGCTTGGGCTGTTTTCTTCTATCCGTGTGGAGTGAGTGTGGGGTGGGGTGCAATAGGGAAGATTGCTTCAATTGAATTTTTGAATAATCAAACAGGAATTCAACAGTAATCCCCAAATGAAAGAAAAATTAATAAGTTAGAAAAGTTGAAAGAAGTAATTAGCGATCCACTTCACAAAAGAAAACTTGTGAATCCTCTGGAGGTTTTGGAGGAGAGGTAGGCAGTGAAAGAGACAGTCTGGATTTAAGAGAAAGGAAATGAGGGGGGGGGGGGGGGGGGGTGGGTGGTGTGTGTAAAGATAGCCTTTGCGTAGGAGGACGGAGGTACATTTTAAATGTCAACAATAATGACAATTAGGGAGGCCACATGTCCCGGATTCCACGGAGCGGCCCCACATTTTAACCTTTTGTCAAAATCCCCTGTCAAAATCGTCCAGACAATGCCACTCATTTTGTTAAAAAAAATTTAATAACACTTGTTTAGAAACCATGATAAAAACAAATTTATCATTTTCACACTGTAGCTAATTCTTTGAGGAGTAGGCCTACGGCTGTGTGTGTATGTTCTGAAAAAGATGGCCCCCATACATCTACAGTGTGTTCTGGACAGTCTAACCCCCCCCGTTCACACAGCGGGCGAATCGGTTGCCCAGTTGCCGGACGTCCGTTTTTTTTTTTCTTCGACGAAGCTGAGCGATGGTCAGCGACCTGAACTGGGCAAATGAGCAACAGAAATTGCCTGATAAATGTTGCCCGCAGTTTATCTTTTCACGGTCATTGCACACAAGAGCCAATCAGAGTTCCGCCCTTCCGATTTCTCCAACGGATATGATACCATTTCCTGAATAATTCACCCACTTCACTCACTGCAGCAATGGAGGATCAACCAATAAGTAGGACTATGGTCCAAGACTACCCTATGCTGTTTTATCTATCTATCTATCTATCTATCTATCTATCTATCTATCTATCTATCTATCTATCTATCTATCTATCTATCTATCTATCTATCTATCTATCTATCTATCTATCTATCTATCTATCTATCTATCTATCTATCTATCTATCGAGAGATAGCTGGCTAGCTAGCTAGCGAGAATATAGATATATCGCTAGCTAGCTATCAGTGTCATGACATAACTCAAAAGAATAGGCCATATGGCAAATATGTCTTTGATATATTTTGTATTGCTGTTGTTTCTCTTCATCAAAAACTTGAGTGATCCAGCGACCGAGTCGCTTGCTGTGTGAATGCAGGGTAACAGACGTTAAATTCAAACCGTTTCAAATGTGTTTGAATATTCCAACAAGATACAGATCATTTCCAAATAGCTCAGACCTACTTCAAATGTGATCTTATGCCTGTATATTGTAACATCATCTTGTTTCAAAGGTGGTATCCCTAATGATGAGTATTACGTATGTGTGTGTGTTTGTGCATCTGTCTGTCTGTAGCCTACATGTCCCTAAGAAGGATTTCTAGTCTTGAAGAAAAAGAGAAGACCCTGATATGAGCAGTGGAAACAGGAGTAGAGGACTACTCAGCAGGAACAGAAACAGTGGGAATTTCTCCGCCATAAATATTTATGGATGCTAATATGCTCTTGCGGAGGGTGGTGCATGCTGGGTATCAGCAGGCGGGACCCACAGGGCTCCTCTCTGGCTTGTGATGCCAGTTCTCCCCGCAGTTATTCCCGGATTAGGCCAGTTCGCTGTGCCACCGAGAAACGGAGCGCACGCGCTCAATTATTCATGACAGGATTTTCAATTATTGATGACTTTTTATTGCTTTTAATAGCTTTGGCACCTTGATAAGATAAGCGGTAATATTTTGGATTGGACATCAAAAGGATTCATTGGCTTCATACAAACAGTGCAAAGAGTGGAACTTTTCCAGGGGAGGAACAAGCTGCTAAACCAAATCTCATTTAACAGCATTACAGCGGGCAAAAGAACAGTTTTGAATCTGGCTCTGTCAGACCAAGATTTTACGTTTTTATTATTATTGTAACCCTCAGAAATACACCATATAAACACAGTGTCCACAAAATTGGTGCAATTGACCACTGTGCCATGTCACATTAATAATGTCACATTTGAAACATGCTGTGCCTTAAAGTGTGGATTTCATTGTGCATTTCATGTGACTGTATAGCTGCGGTCATAGATGGGAACTGGAATGATAGGTTCACAGGTGCGGGAGACATCAGGCTGAAACAGCGAGGGGCATCTCTGCTATTACTGAGAGGAGTGACACCTGGTGCCTTGCTTTCAGTTTCCATGCGTGATGTGAAATTATCTCAGTTAACGCATTTTTGATGTATCAGATGGGTTTGCCGTGTCCCCATGGTTCTCTGCATCCTGAGTCCTGAGGGTGTGGGATATGAAAAGCTGAATTTGAGTGAAGCCTGCTGGGATATGAGTTTGAGAGATGCCCTATCAGAGCAGAGACGGGTGACAGTGGAAAGCAAACAAGCAACAAAACATGCATTTGAACTAATAAACATAACATATTATGAATACACACAAATGGTTAAAAAACAAAGTCAAACTAAATAAAACAGATAAAACAAAGATTTGGGATCGGAGGGGTATTCTGGGGAAATTGGGATTGGAATGACTTGACAGAAATTCTACAGTTTGGGGCTAGCCAGGGGCACACACAGGCACGCACACACGCACACACACACATACACACACTAGCCTGAGGCAAGAAATCAAAATTTGACCTTTACCTTATACATTTGATCTATTCATCTAAGACTATATCTGCATGGCCACAAAAAACAGAAAGAACAGTTCAAAACCCTATATCTGTGTTTAATTCTTAAAAAAAGAAAAAATGAATCAGTGTCCCTCTGACCTTGGGATGACAAATTTGAATAAAAGTTATGTGTTTGGAAGAAGTCTTTGAAGAGTCAGTAAGAAGTGGCCAGCGTTTAAAATGTGAGATGAAACAAAAATAAAACACCCTCTACAACTCTACACCCTCAACACTTTCACGATATTTCAAGGTGACATTTATGACAATGTTATTATGTTACTGCAGCTTCACAGCAGCAGCAATTAATAAGCTGGGAGAGCTGAATGTACAGTGCGACTGTGCCGCTAATATTCCGGAATATTCTTTCAGGAAGCAGAACACAAGGAGTAAAGCCCTAATACATCTTCAGCCCAGCCCCTGGGTACGAGTATGGGAGCATGCCTTAACACAGTAATAATTACGGATTAAAATCAATCGTTATGGTTCTGTGTTATTTGTGTATTATTTTCTGTTACTTTATTATTTTTCATATTCATTTCCCATAGCCCTGGTTCCTGTACTATTTATATTTCCCTCAGATCCCCTCTGTCTGTGTGCTGTGTTCCGAGTTGTCACTCCCCTGTATCATGCTGGCACTGTTCGGGCGATTTCGGAAGTATTCGGGATTTCTGCCTTCCTTCGTGTCTCGTATTCTTTCTTCAGTCTTTTTGTATTAAACTGTAGATAATATTAACAATTACTTATTGCACTTGTGGTTATCTAGTTTAGATTACACTTACTAAATCTACTAATGTATATGTGTTACTAAACAAAACTAGCCCCCGTATTTTAGTTATTTACTAATTGATACTAACATATCTTCTACGCTTTAACATTCCATTCTCGTGTGCTTTACCTGACTCCTGCTGCCTTCGCATATTGACTGCACCTGTCTCTAGCCTGTAACTCTGCCTACCATTCTGAGCACGAGTCTGCCTCTAATCCAGGCCGTGTTGTCTTCAATGTGTTTTCGTCAATCCGGTCCACGTCTTTGTTACTTCCCCATTATTGTATTATCTATTCCCATTGTTATCACCTTTGTCTTGTTTGTAACCCCGCCCTCTCTCACACCTGTACCTCCTTGTATAATCCTTCCCCAGTGTTTATATACCCTCAGTGTGCAGTCGTTCTTTGTCAGAACGTTGATAAATTTAATTGTGCCGATTCTTTGTAAGCCTTTGTAATTTGAGATTTCTGAGACACCTTTCCGTACGACTTCGAGCCTGCCTGTTCCCTCTGTTTTGTTTGCTGTGTTTTTCTGGTTTTTGGCTTTTTGCTACGTTTTTTACTTCTCTTTGGATTTCGATTTTGTACTGTCTCCACCTCTGATTACCTGGCTTCTGAACTCGGACTGAAATAAACGTCTTTTGCCTGCTACCTGTGGTCTGCGCTTGAGTCCTTATCAGAACTTAACATCAATAGATTCAAGGTGCTCTGTAGGTTATACTGTCTCCATATCCCATAGCCCACAACTCACTGCTGTATGTCAACTTGTCTTATTTGTTATTGCCTTATTCTTAATTACCTATTTTTTCAACTTTTACAGTAATTTGAAACAGAAGACATTGTTTATTTCAACAATGCAGACTAAACTTCATCTGAAGCACCTTACACAAAGTAACAGTGCTCGTATCATTGCCTCAGACACTGAAAATAGCACTCTGTCACCGAAACATGACAGCCTATTACGGCAATGGTAGTGAAGCTCCACAATAGGCGGGGTGTCCCATTCTCAAAATCAGCAAAGCTTGGATAAGATCACCGGATGTGAAATACAGAAATGTGAGGTGAACACATTTCCCCAGCTGCTTTAGTGGAAGAGTAAATCTATAATAAAGTGTTCTAGTATCCTTTTCATTGTGTGTCTAGAATTACGAATCTGAGACATGCCCATAACACTGAATTTCACTTGTCGTTAAACGGGGGTAGATGCAAGGTTACTTCAATGTTAATGTTGCTTTGGTGGCTGCATTGCAGACATTTTAAGCACAGGCATTTTTTATATAAAAACAATTGCGTACCGTTTAATATAAAAAGCAGTGTGTATTCTGGATCTAGGCTAGAATCTCAATTGCTACTGTAGCTAAGAGTTGTTGGCTACAGTTTGGGTTAGGAGTGCCAAGCTGGATCGTCATTGACAATTCTCATCACATCTCATCCTCTGTCATAGATCAACAACCAGGTTCAATTCTCGTGGTGGTGAATGTCCTCCCAGAATTGTGCCCTGTGACATGAATGTGAGCAGTCAGCTCTGAGGAGAGAATACATATTGAGCACTTCCTAGACTGGTGACGCATTTGCAGTTATGAAATACACATTTCAATTGACTGGAGCTGAAGTTCAGTGACTGTGTCAGCTTTGGTATTTTAGCAATGCAGCACAAGTGGCACAAGGACTGTAATAAGTCATAAAGGAGGTGCTGTGACTACATGCGCCAACCAGAACGCCTCTCACATTACCTTGAACACTAGGAAAGCCATGCTGGTCATTTCAATTTTGACACTTAAAAAAATATGGAATTTTAGATGACCATAACTCAGATTCAAAATTTGTGAATCGCCTATACAGTGCCCTACAAATTTACTGGCCTTATTGAAATTATTATGCCCTCTTCACCATAAGCATCCTTCTCTGACACCAAAGCCACTTGTAGTGTTCATGGCCAAAAAATAACTTTTTTGAACATACAATATAGCTCATTACCTGTGATGCTTCTTTCCTCATCTTTATCAAAGGTGCCAACGATTCTGGAGGCCAGTGTACATTCTGCTTGCAGACCAAAAGGGCATTGATTGTTCTTATTTTGTGAGCACTGAGAGCGGGACAAATCAATATTACCGTATTCATTGTCCAGCACATACATTATAAACTTTAGTTGCAAATAAACTTAAACACAAAACAAAATAGTCATGGAAAAAGTGCGATGCCACATCTGAAAGAGTATGGGCTGTAGAATGATGTCATTTAGAATGCATGTGGAATGATGTTCAGAGATTTCAGCTTTTGTATTATGAACCTTTTTTTTCCTTCTGGTGTGCATTTCAAAGTTTCAAGTTCAAAATGCATTTCCTGGCTTTTATTTCTTAGATGGATTTAAAACACACGCACACGCACACACACACACACACACACACACACACACACACACACACACACACACACACACACACACACACACACACACACACACACACAGACAGACAGACACACAGACACTAGCCTGAGGCTAGACATGTAAATTTTACCATTTAGATTCTGTTATGTCGCTACTTAGAAAAGACAACAGACATCCTTAATGTATGCTAACATCTTTAGTGCATGCTAAAATCCTCAAGAGCTCATATGTTTCTGACCCAATGTTCTCTGTTTTTCATTCAAGACTCGAAACTGGGCATGTGAAGCATGTTCTGTACTCCTGTGGGAGAACTGAAACCCAAGAGGATGAGAGAGATGGGTTCTGATTCCACCCATGAGTGAACGGAGTAACCTCCACCATATTGCGGATTAAAGGCCGGCGGCTGAACTCTCCGGAGAAACACCATGTTCCAGATTAAGAAAAGCTGTAAGTGTTGAAAGGCAAGCAGTCAGAGATCCTTTGTGAGCAGAGCTCATGGGTGTCACGGGGAAGCTGTGATTTTAGCTCTCATCTCAAAACTGACCCAGGCCAATATGCATATGGCCCATACAATATAGACTTTTTGGAAACACACGGAATTACAATAGACAAAGGTATGGTAACTATATGGTAGCTACCTATAAAATATACTTAGTAAGATTCGCATTGCAGTGCAAGTGTAGACATTCATACGAATTAATATGAGTTTTCACATTTCCTTCACATACTGTATATACCATGCATTACCATGCATTACTTTTTACACACATTAAGATAACAGTGTCCAAAGGGAGTGTGTTACACTCTGTGTTATAGCTTCGTTCTTAGAGTATGCATTTGTTGAGCGGCTGAGAGCCGTGACCATGACCGAGACAAAAAGGCCTACTGTGTTTTTTCAGTTTATTCCTCCAAAATACCTTGTGGAAGTGACAAGGACAAACATAATCACCTTCAGACTACCTGCGGTGTGTTTCTGTTGCCGAAACTGAATTTGAAACCCATTTGTTATTCGAAGGGCAAAGGTCACTATGATGTTTCACCTTTTTCACAGCACAAACAAAAGGTTTCAAAGACACATAGACTGTTATCATGCCCTATTTATTGCCGTAGTAACAGGCGTGAGTTCAGAGATAGCACAGTGACTGACGTGACCTTCTTCCCACAGTTATAGTTTTTGCCATTCCAGTCGTTCTCCTTCTTGTCATCATGTTTTAGGACTCTTCTAGATGCTACACGTTTATGCATGTGTATGCTTTACTATTGAATGCAGAAGCACAACACATTGCATACTTCCCCAGTGTGCTTCATATGATTTAATGCCCTTACACTGAAAGATAATGCACATGTTTTTACTATCTCATTATTGAACATCAAATTGCACATCATACAGCACAGTCATATCAAATGCCGAAACGACGTGCGATGATGTTCAGCAAAGTGTTGTTCCTCTTCCTGTGATTTGTCACTTAATATCTAAATTGATAACATGCTGTTACACGTTTGTGTGCCACATCCAATGTGTGAATAGCTATTGTGATGTAATGGGTTGGTGATAAAAGCAGTTGATATCCTGTATGCAAAAAGTGTCATCAGCTCTCATAATGCCATGGCCAGCATGGGTACTCAGTGCAACACTTATTTTTCTGCTGATAAAAATAGATACATTTTACAATGAAGAAAATCTATATTCTGTGTGAAAATGTAGTCTGAAAAAATAGGGATAGCCAGTATCTTATTTTATTGGAGTCAGGGATGAACTATGTCAGTCAGGAGCTTGCATTAGCATAGTTGGGCATTACAGCGATGGACTTCAATGTGGAGAATACAGGTCATGAATGACCAATAGCATATTTTAGAGAGCTTAAAGTGTTTTTTGCTGATTAAGTATTCTTGTTTCGTGGATCTATGTAAGGGGTTGGGTTCGGAGAACCAGACTCGACTGACAGGGGATCTGAAAATTGTCCCACAAAGCGTGAGAAACAACCACTAAAGAAGGAAACAGAAATCCGCGAATGGAGTAGAGAGAAATAAACAGCAAGGGAATATAACTCCCGGTGTACAGCCAAAATACAACAACCCAGATAAGTGGACGAGAACTCGGTTTCGAGCAGAGAAAATAAACAAATAAGGGAAAAGAATCCCGGCATAAGCCAAACCAAAAGCTACCCCAAATAACAGGGCGAAGCTCGAAGACTCGAGCAGAGAAAAGAAAAGGACAGAATAGCCTCTAGTTCAATAACAGTCAAAGAGCCAAAAAATAAAGGCAAATGGGAATGAGGCGAAATCAAGGTACTATCTCAACAGAGATAGGGGAAAGAAAACCAAGGAAGGAAATGAGTGAGAAGGAAAATGAAAACTCTAAAAGGAAAGAGAACTCCTAACTCACTAAGGCAGACCCCACGTGTACTTTTAGTAAACGCAAAAGAACAAGTGGTCGCCAAATCCTATACCGTCGTTACCTGGCTTAGCGTGGCAAGAATGACACAAAAGCACGGGAAGAAGGAAACACAGTGCTTATATAGCCAGCAGGAAACCAGACATAGGTGCGCCAGATAAGTGCCGGGAAGAGGAAAAACAAGGCACGGCCGGGGAGAGTGCAGCAGGAGCGCCCTCTCGCAGCTCCGAGAGGAAGCGTCCGCAGAGGCGAAGAGAAGGCTGCCAAACCATGACAATCTCATTCAGAAGTCTAAACTTCCCTTTTCTTTATGAGATTTTATAACAATTTTAAAGCAATCGTAGCCCCGTAATTTATGAATATTTTGCATAATATGATTTTATCTAACTATTTATGTGTAATTATACTGAAAGTTTTCTATTTACATTACATTACATTATAGGCATTTAGCAGACGCTCTTATCCAGAGCGACTTACACAACTTCGTATTACATGTATCCATTTATACAGCTGGATATATACTGAAGCAATTCAGGTTAAGTACCTTGCTCAAGGGTACAACGGCAGTGTCCTACCTGGGAATCGAACCTGCAACCTTTCGGTTACAAGTCCAGTTCCTTAACCATTATACTAAACTGCCGCCCCATTTCACGTACAATTATGTTGAATTTAGTAATACTCTATTTACCTACATTCCTTTATCATGTATCATAAATGACTGTTAGAGACACTAATTAAATCAGCTTGAAAGTGATCCTGTTATGTGCTGATTTGCTTTGTATCCTCTTTAACTGCTTATATACACTATAAGCGTTACACAAGGTATACCTGCATCACACTTAAAGATATTCATTGACTGTGCGGCTGTACACATATACAATCCTCTGCCATAATTTTTGTTTCTGGTGGGTAAGAGGAGGTTTTCAGTCTGTGCTGCTGATTGACAGTAACACCTGAATCTGGTTCATGGTCCAGCAGGTAGCCTGCTCTGAATCTGGTTCATGGTCCAGCAGGTAGCCTGCTCTGAATCTGGTTCATGGTCCAGCAGGTAGCCTGCTGTGGGCTATGTCCTGAGGGGCCACTTAAAGGTCATCGTCCTTGGTTGTCTTTGACAATAAGCAAATAATAAAATTTCTCTTCAAATTGCTCTTCAAATTCCCAGAAAGACTATGGATCATAACAAATACAGTTACCCTATATATTATCTCAATTTAATAATCCATGAACCGCGACAGTATAATTTCCAATAAGCATGCATATCACATAATGTCTTTTTTTTCACAACATACCAACTTTTAATTTCCCTGAATCATCAGAAAGCACACAGTAGGTTAACCTTGTATATGATTTCCCACAATACCACTGGTTTGAGGAATAATGACTATGCTGTCTAGCTGCAGGATGCAATTTAATTATAATTAATTTATTTCAGAATTTTCACAGGTTTGGGACAGTGCCTATTTGCATAGGTTGCTCCACTCCACAAGCAGTTATTACCTTGCATTCTAAAGAAACACAGTAATTACAACTGAGTCTGTTGTCTCATTACAGGATAAGATTAGCTGTGCTTGGTATTCATCAGGAGGAGCTATGATTTATGTCAACGTGTACCTGACAGGTTTTTATAAAGCCCCAAAAAGTAATTATCTTGGACACTTCCGCAGTCCAGATTACCCCGTTTTGTCTGAAATAATGCAGGTGGCATATTCCCTTTGTGACTCATATGGAGAGAAAGACAACAAAGAGAAAGCTTGTTCATTTTCTGCTCTATTTCACATGTCAAAATTGAATGATAGTCCAGGTAGGTGGAGACGTAGTTGTGGAGGTGAGAATTGACAAAAATCGACACCAACAAAATTAAACCTACAGAAAAATCGGTACCACAGTAGGTAGCCTAACCATCAATCTTAAAAATGTTAAAATAAAAACATAAAGAGTGACATATTTAATAAATGTTACAGTGTGAAAAAACTCCCACTGTGACCACCAGCAATCATTCTATCCTCAAGGGACCTTTTATTCACAATGGCCGTGTCTTTGCAACACAGACACCAGAGCAAGATGGTCTTTGTCAATAATCATATTACTATTTTATAAAATACAGACAATGGCAATATAATCTCCAGACAGAATACACAGTATTAACTCTTGTTCCTTTCCCCCAAAGCTGGAGCTACCTGTGAGGCAGTGGCGTGGAAAGAAAGAAACTTGAGTGTCATCCATAATATTCCTTAAATAGTGGAATAACAAATCCAAGTGATTGAAGATGAAAGGTAAATTATAAAAGGTCCAAGTAGTGATACTGGGGAACTCCTGCTGAAGAATGAAATTTGTGGAACAGACAGAGCCTCACTGAATGACATGGTAAGAATGAGAGTCAACTATTAAAACTCTCTCGGAGTTAAGTGCCCGATATTCTTGCCTCTGCCAAGAGTTAGGACTTGCTACTCTGTATCAACAACCGCATAGATCCTGGAGAATCATAAGGGAAGGTTACCTTCTGTCATGGAGTGGACGTCCTCAGCTACTGAGAATATCAACACCATCACCGTGGAAAATGCAGCTGTGGAACAGATTGACTTCAGAGCATTTACAAAATAATGAAAGCATTCAAATTTAACTTTTATTGTTAACCACAAGGTTATCTGACCACATAAGCACAAGTGTATCCAGGTGCTATCCCTAGCTTACCAAAATAAGAGACTAAATTGTCAATACACTGTATTTGACTCAACCATGACATGCTGGAAATCAGTGGGATGTGGAATACTAAACACTCATTATTTAATCAGAATTGTACACATATTACAATACAAACAGGACATATGTAATACCTGCTGAAAATAGCTATTACCTAATCTGCTGCAGCCAGCTGGTGGCCATTGTGATATCTGAAACGTAAATGTCACTGCACTATGGCAATTAAAGTGGGTGGCAGTGATTCTAGCTGAAACTCCTCCAGCTCTTGGGAAAATTAGGTTGAGCCCTATGTCTCCATATGACTCCATACATTAATTTCTCCTTCTCCACTTTAGTTGTGTTGGACACAAAAATACCATATTCACAGGTTGTTGTTGGTTGAAGTGAGTCATGTGGCCTTCAAATAATTTGAGATCATTGAAAGGAATGAAAGCCATAAACAGATGCAATCATACCTTCAATATACAGACCAAAACAACCTTGGCAGTGCTTCTTTTTAAAATTGAAAAAATAAATAATTGTCTTATTGAATGTAGGTTCCAGGATACAAATTACATTTTCATCTAAAATCTAAGAGTGTCAAGGCCATGTTCTTATCACCACAACACAGACTGCACAAGAAACATTTGCCCATTCCAGCCACCCTAACGGTACTGAAGGCACATTCAAGTAGCTTTGCCTTTGTGAATTGCAATTTATTCCAGCAGTTTTTTTTATGCTTGAATATATTCAATTGAGACTGCTACTGCAGGTTGTTGTTTTTTTTGTCAAGTAATAATAATGATTATTAATGTATTCTTTAAGCAGAGGATTTTATCCAGAACAACCTACAATGAGGGCATGATTGATGAAAGTGCATACCTTAACCCTTGTGTGGTGTTCGGGTCTGTGGGACCCGTATTCAATGTTTACTAAAAGAAAAATGATAAATTCATAATTTTTTCAACCTGAGACTCATTGGCTTTGTAAAAGAACACTAAAATCACATTTTATCACAAAAAACAAATATCACTTTTATTGATAAATGTGATCTAGGTAAATGGTCAATATTAACCATATATGCTGTCTATATTGCTTGTAATTGAGATAAAGTCAATATCTGTGAAGTATTTTTACGTAAATTGTTATGGCTTTATTGTTTTAAAAACCAAATAATGTTGTGGGTCCACCAGACCCGCAAACACTGGGTGAGTAACAAAAACATGAACACCGCACAAGGGTTAAGAGTAGCCTACCATTTTGAAAAGTCAAATAGTTTCTATTGAGCAAACACTAGCACCTGGCAACCTTTACCAGAAAGTCTTCCGCTGCTATCTCAACTGGTTACTAAACTTATTGATGTACTACAACTACATCTGGTAGGTGAAAAGGATTTTGGGTTACTTGCTGTTCCCCGTCCTAACTTATTTGCACTGATTTAGGATTTCTTGCCATCGCAATGGGGTATCGGTAAGAATACACAAAGTCCAAGTGTCTAGTTTGTAATTTAATAGCACACACAACACAAGCACAGTTCAGGGTTATTTCTCTATTTAGGCGTGGTTTCCTGGGTATGAGGGAGAATGGGGAGACATAAGGTTCAGAATGTACACTTACATAAACAACTAGCTATACAGACACAAACAACAACTACAATTGTTTCACACTAATATGCTCCTATACAGAATAGGGAAGTATTTAATTTGGGTTGGTTGCACTGAACTCTCCCTGTAATCCACACACTTGCACATAGCCTCATATATTGTACAGCTACACTGCTAGCCTATGCATAGTGGGCTAAGTGCTAGTGGTGGCTAGGCTAAAAACAATACAGGCCGCTGCTATCTTGGATGGTCTGTGCATGCGCGTTGCGCCAGTCGCAGTGCGCGGATGCTACAGCGCTTAGGGGGAGGGGCTTACTGATGCTGCTCTGGCTGCAGGCAGTGTATGGGTATGCATTGAGTGCGCGATTTATCTATGGGTTCCCGTTTTGTTATGTTAAACCACTACTGATAGGCTACACATATTTAACATCGGTAATTAAATACATCGGCGTGCTGGTTTTCAGATTCGAATAAAAGGTAATTGGAGGTAAAGCGTGTACATTAAGACTGTTCACACCGTAACAAGGCTAAATATAGCAGTAGCCTACTTCGTTAAGTATTTTGAATTTATTTCTTCAGAGTTGGTGATGGAATTAATAATGTGTGTGGGGGGGTGATTTATGACCTTGGTTACGACTTTTGGGGGAAACAAAGGAATTTACAGCTGGGGGGTACAGTACTTTTGGGGGTCACAGGCAGCCATGTGGGTCAAAGGCACAAACTGTGTTTCTAGACTTGTGGCCCTTTTGTACAGTAGCCATCTTGAATTTTCTTTTGAGCTAAATAAAGATTTTTGGGGGAGATTTAGTATGCTATTCAACACTCTGTTAAGCACATTTGCCTGTTGATAACTCTTGGGCTATCAGAGGATGAGTCCTGCTTGCAATGCCTCCATCTAGTGGGAGTTTGAGTTTGGGTCCAATCGCAGAAAGGCAGGGGGTGGGGGGAATGACTTGAGGGGAATGACTCCCACCACTCTTGGCTGCGATTGTAACTTCTTTTGCACTTTCCCACAGAGGAACAGCTGTGCCCAGGATGGGGGTTTGGAGGGTTTACCGGGCACCATGGGGCCTTGGAGTCAAACTCCAGCAGAGAGGCAGAGATACTTACTCATGGAGTAGCATCTGGGCATGGAAGTGACTGAGGAGCCCTGTGGTTTGGTGTATGTGAGTGTGTATTGTGTTTTTTTTGGGGGGGGGGGGGGGTACTGTTTGAAATTAACCAACAATAAAGCCCTCCACAACAGCCACTACTTGGTAGAAGGTGGGGAACAGAGGGTCAGAACGTAGGATTTAAGGGGATAGTGATGGTAGCAGGGTCCACTCATTCACTAGGCATTAGAAGCAAGTCTGAGAGTGGACACAGCAGCAGAATTTCAAACACAAAATGGTGCCCCATGTTCTTTCGTTTATTTTCTCAATGACAAAACATATCCTTTAAATGCCTTGCATTTGTATTTGTCTGCCCCGCAGAACCTTTTTTTGTGGCACATTTAAACTGACCCAAATTCCAGACTTTTAAATGTTATGTTTAAATGACATCCTCAGAGAGCAAATGTACCAAACTCGCCAAGTCACTCATGTGCTTGGCTACAGAAAAAAATATCTTCAATTATTCATGTGAGTTATGTACCATTGATACATAAGCAGGGTCACAGGATTACACATACAGGTGACATGATTTTGCATGACTTTGGTAGGATTGTATACAGAGGCTATAGAAGCAGGCCAGGTCTAGACTCCTACAGTGAACTAAAAACAACCCACCATCTTTGACTAATTTGGTAGCCAGCAAGTGCGTTACCCATCGCTAAGCTAAAGATCTCACATACTCTTTACAATTGCTCATTTAATATGTGTGATTTGGATTTTTTTCAGTCTGGCCCTGAACGTGAAGAGTGGAACAGGAGTGCTGTTTTGCTCTTGAGCAAAGTATGTTAGTGAATTTACAACAACTATTAATGTTCTATTTGCTAAGATTCATCAGTGATAAGCTAAATAAATAAATAATTGTGGAACTAATTCTGAACAGATCCATACAGTCATTAAGCAATAAATCTTAAATTCCAGTTTAGTTTGAACCCACAACCTCCAGGTCCAATGCGTTTGTTCGATATAGCTGTCCAAGCTGGCTCACAATGTTTAGTAATGTCCTCAGGAGTGGGGCTTGCCTTGCATTATTCAGAGTTACTTTGGTGACAGCCATAATGACATTGTTCAGCTGTTTAGTGGGATTTGGAGACCTGAGAAGGCAGAACTCTGCAATTACAGCATCCGTTTATGCTCCAATGCTGGCTTCGCTGAAAGAAAATTGTATAAGAGAGAAACTCCCCATGATGCTTTGCAATTTAAAGCACTGCAAATCTAAGAGCTCTGGACAAGAAAGAGCCTCATCAGTCAGCTGGTTCTGAAATTAACCAATCCTGTAACAATTTTTATGAACCAGCTTCATACCAACACTGCAAAGCGACTACTAATTAGAATAAATCAAATTATAAAACAAAGCAAAAAAAAAATCTCCTATCTGGACCATTGGGGCATAGACACCAAAACATAACACTAAATAGAATGGTGTAAAAAGAGATTATAGATTGGCTGAGTATCTCTTCACTGTCAGAGGTATACAGTAGCAACAGATCCTTACCAAGTACAGGCTCAGGGATCACAGTCCAGCCATTGAAAAGGGCAGAAACAAAAAAAAACATAGTTACCAAAAGAACAACAAATATGTAGTCACAATATGACAGGTGAGGTAGAGACAGAGGTGCACTTTCTCTTATATTGCGATAAAACCCGAACTCGAAAAAAATAGAATACAGATTTATTGCTAAATGACTAAATATAATTCCCAGCTTTATGCATTTAGATGAAAGGTAGAACATATCAGTCCTTCTGGGAGAAAGACACACAACATCAGTTGCTGCCGAGCATGTCTTAGCATGCCATAGCCCGAGAGAATGAGTAACCTGACCTGAAAATATTGATATTACTGTTATGGTTATCAAGTATTATTATTATTATTATAAGTTAATAATTCATTTTATGCTTCCCCAGCAATATATTTATATATTAAAAAAATTATATATATATATATATATATATATATAAGTAAGCTAAATATACATAGTATAATGTATTTATATATCATTTCTATTATTTATTTATTGAATATAAACATATTAAACATATCATTTTAACCTAAGGTCTTGCCCATAAAGTAGCTCAACTAATTTCACCTATGGGACACAACTGGTTCTTTTGCAGTTCCAGTAATATATTAACATTGCTAATTAAAATCTATTAATTTCCCTTTCTGTAATGTGTCTGAAAACGCTGACTCATTTAAAAAAAGCCCTGGGGTCAGTATTAGGTGTGTTAGTTGGCTCATCAGTGAAAACGGTTGTCTCATTGTGGATGCACATCATTTAAATGACCCTGCGTTGGAGATAATGCTGAGTGGCTGCAAATATCCCTGCTTTCCTTGCTCCATTGCAAATCCTGCGGTGTCATTTCCTTGCGCATAAGCAAGCAGGGCTATGGATCACTTGTGTAATGATTATTTACAATACTGTGGCCACTGTGGCCTGATGTACCGAGTGTCCCACGCTGTTCTGCTGTTATCGTTTCTCTTTTCTGCTGCCGTGGAAACTCCGAGCCGCTCCAGCCATATCTGCACAAAGACCGGCTTTTCCTTTTAAGCGCGTGGCCGATAAGAGAGCGTTGTGCGGATGTTAGGATCCTGTACTCTGTCTGTGTATTTATGTTTCCTGATATATTTTCCTGATGTTGTGTTTAGTATGTTACCATGTTCATTTATTCTGATTATTTTGTGCTTTCACTGTTCCATGTTTTGTATTACTGTCGCTCCCTGTCGTCGTCACACTATTCGGGAGCCTTTGGTGATTTCGGTTTTTCTCTGTATTTCTTCTGTCATGCGCTTCCTTCATTACTAATTACGTCATTGTAAATAATGCTAATTAACTAACAACTACTAACATCTTAGAATTAGGGTCTACTAATCTACTAATGACTAACTTGTGTGTATATATACTAATCTATTAATCTACTAACGCCATAGAACCAGGGTTTTCTACTAATCTACTAACTTACTAACTTCATTTTCTTTCCTCGCTGCAGCTGTCTTTCTGCCTGTTCTATCACTAATTATCTTTCTGTGGTTCCTCTATTAACTTCAGCTGACTCTCGTTTCCTATTCCTTGTATGCACTTGTCTTATTGGAGTCCATGTCATGTTCTCTATGTATTTGGTTCAGGTCCAGTCCGTGTCTTACGTTCTCCCTCGTTATTGTATCAGCTTCCCTTATCGTTTCATTGTGCTCACCTGTGAGCAATCTCCCCTCCCCGTGTCTGCACACCTGATTCCCATTATGTCTGTCTCTCCCTGTGTATTTAACCCCTGTTATTTCAGTCCGTCTTCGTGAGTTCCTCACAAGATTTTTTGCTTCTGTGGTGCTGTCTGATTTTCCAAGTATATTCCGAGTTATCTGTTAGTTTCTTAGTTATTTGTTTCCGAGTTTTTTGTATCCCTCGTCCGTTACCTGTGGTTGTTTAATTTCTGTTTTCAGTCTGTTTTGTTTTCTTTTTGTTCCTCCTCTGCCTCCCCGGTTTTTGACTCCTGCCTGTGTTCTCGCAACCCTGTTTTTGGATCCTGGTTTTGTTCTTTTGCTGTGCCTTACCGGTTTTGACCCTTGCCTGTTCCTTGACCACTCTTTGGACTGTGTTTTGTTGCGTTGCCTGTCTACCTGGTTTTTCGACCCTGCCTGTTTAACCACGGATTGCTGCCTTGCCCTGATTAAACTTCGGTTTTTCATACTCCTGCCTGCGTTTGGGTCCTTCTCCCCCGCCCGCTCATAACAGCGGACGCTGACATTTAGTAACGATTGTAGATGCAAATGATGACACGACAGGTGTTCAGTCACAGCTGTCGGAGAACCGTGTCTGGAGCGGAACAAATGTTTGTTTCATGAGAAAATGGTGGACAGTTAGACATTTAACGGGCAGGGACAAGGCACCATAGCAGCGTGTGTGGCTACACATCCCGTGGAGCTCTAGTATCTTGTTCCAGCCAAGAAGCAGGGCAGTCTGCTGCTCTGGGCCGTCAAAATAATGAAGGAAGACAGATATGAGCTTCAGAACTTAATCAAGGAGCAAATGTTTATTGATTTTCAGCTCATAGCCTAATCAGAGAATGCCTGCGGCTGTGAAGGCAATGAACTGTCGGGGCTGAGCAGATTAAATTTTTTAATAGATATAAGTTTTTTTTTTAGCTTGGCATTTCACTCCTCATAAATACAAACAGTTAACAGAATGGTAGTGTGCATTCTGAAACTGACAGCATGGAAAAGAAACTAACCGAAAGGTACACTTTAGAATATGCTAGTTATAAAGGCTTAATACATTATTAATAAACACATTTTGTATGATATATAAAATATTATTCATAGTTATAAATAGTTTTGCTAAAAGTGGCTAGACTGAAAAAAAAACCTAGAATGTAAACAAGCAACCCTGAAATGTACCTTGATTTCATACTAATTCATATTTAGGACTAAATTGATTTTATTATTAAGGAAGTATAATGTAGCTTAACTTATTACTGAAGTTCCCTAACGGGAAAATAAAAGTTATTCTATTAACCTGCACTATGTTCTCAAGTGTTGCAAAATGCAAATGACAGCACAAATATGAATGCTTCCGTTTATAATTCTGTGAGAAAACGTATGAAACATGTGATGCTACTTTGGTCCTTCCACATTTTTGGTTTGTTATTGATGCTGTTACCCCCCTTCCTGATCAATCTCAGTAAAAGTGTCAATTATCCTTAATATAAGTCAATTATACAGACCGCTCATGCTTGTCGAGCTCTGCTTCGGCAAGGGACAGGTTATCAGCTCTAGCCCTATTGGACGCACACGGCCCAATTACCAGTGCTGTCCCAAGTGGCCCTCTGTGACAGCCTGAAAGTTTAAAAACAGCCAGGGCCTTGCCCGACACGGTACACGACACGGTGTGCCCAGACTGCTGATGCTTTTCTCTCACAAACACGGTGTGCTGTTGCGAGGCTTGTTTACCGCTTACCACTCCCAACACGCTCTTCCTTCTTTTCATCTTCATTTGGAGACAGACCAATGAGCCCCTTGATCTGACTCAGTCCCACAGAGAATGCACTGTGCCTGCCTGATACGAGCACCTCGAACGAATTGCCGCTCTGAACAAGACCCGCAAACAACGCCATTTTGTCTCGAATAGGAGAAGCCACGACGGCAAGCAGAGGTGCCGGTGTTGTCTTTCTCCTGGGCTCACATCTGTTTGAATCTTCACAATTAACTATTATTACTTGGCCAATGTGGGATATTCAAAATACTGCACGGTGCCTCTGAATTCAGGTCCTCAAGCCCGTAGTAAACATAATAACGCACAATAAGAATCCTTGTGGGAACAAGTTCTATTATCTTGAAAAAAAAGGTCTTAACTTGAATTATCTTTAAAGTTTAGGGGTGTAAAATGTCCTCATTGAAATGGTAAACATATGCTCTGGGTTCTGTCGTGTCTTGTTTGTTTGCTGTAACTTTGACAGCACATCTGCTTTGTTTATTCTGATTTTTTGTCATTCTGAACATTAGCAAAACTGTGCAGTATCAAATGAGCAACCCAACCCTATAGAGTACATATATAATATATTGATATTCTATTGAAAACTAGTGTTGTATATTGTTTTGATTCACATGGTATTTGTGAAGAAAACTGAAACACATTTGACCTTATATTGTCATTGGCTATTTCTGTCAACTTCATTCAACTTGAATTATCTTGGTGAATATAATTTAGGAAGAAATAAATGCACAAAACCCCTTTCCCATTTAGCCTGTCCCAGTTCTTTTATATTGATTCTCAAGAGACAATTCTAATATTGTAGCTGAAATGAAAATATAGTCCTTGTTGTATAAAGCATTCTGTGACAATCTCATCGAAAACACTCTGTCAAAATCTGATGTGCTGATTTCTTTATTGAGATATATTCATATATTTAATACTATGACAACTTGACAACTTCCAATGCTGCTACACTGGTCATAGCGAATTCACAGTTTTGTTTCTGACTTCATCTCATGAAAGTAAGGAATGTTTATGGGGACAGATGGGCATGTACAGATGATAACACTACACTACTAATATGGAGGCAGGTTATAAATACAATGTTACTGCACAGTTATGAAACTGTTCAAACTCCATGATATAGCTACAGTCCCATAGATACTGTGAATTTACTGACTACATGGTGCTACGGATTGCTACGGATAGCATTTATGTATCTAGTGGGCTGCAAGTACTCTACGTTGTCAGAAATTTTATCAGACACTAGCAAATATGGCTTTGAACAGACTATTAATGGAAAAGGTTTATGATCTCCTGTAGGGGTGTGCAACAAAGTCACTATCTGTATTGTATCAGTTCACCCACCAAAATGATCTGTGTCTGTATTTGGATATAAACAGGAAGTGGGCGTGGTATGAACTGGAAGAGATTGGGAAATATAGACAAATAGGTTTTTTCCAACTTAATTTCACACAGATTGCAACTGTAGGCGTCTTTAAACTGAGATATTTGCATCAAAACCTTTTTCATAAAGGTACAATATATCATTTGAAACCCCATCTAGTGTCCACAAGGGAGAACTGCAACCCCCAACCAAAGCATGACACCACTTTGTTGCTCTCGGTTGAAACTCCGCCCCCGCGAGTGGCACGCCCCTAATCTCCTGTGATTTTGGTATGACCTGGTTTTGCAATTATGGAAAGTACAGCCTATCAGATCTGGATCTGTTGCCCATTTTTTTTTACTATTCAGAGAGTCTGTATTTATTTTTTTTTTTTAAACGTGCTAAAGTAATCAATGGGATGGGGGACTTTCCTCCATCAGCGGGTCTTAACTTTATCTGGGGACGCTCCACCAAGACATGACGATTTTCTGAATTCCCTCTGCGCACCAGACTGCAACCTCTGCATCGCTTCCCTGAAGGAAATATGGGAGACAGCCCAGTAATGTGTTCCCGTCCCAGCTACTCAGTCTGCCAGGCCCATTACACAGACCAAACGGACATCTGTTGATACAGTAATGGAATCCCCATCCTGCTGACTGATTGTGACGTTTCTGGGTCGTATAAGTTGAGGCTCACTTAAAATGAGGGGAGCATGACAAGGGTGCGCGATGAGATGTCAGGGTAGTTATCTTTACCCGAAAGGCCAATGTCTACTGCTGCACGCCTCCGACTTCATTTCGAGTTTAAAAACCTTGAGGAGTGTTTTACACTCATTTTGCAACAGTCAGTTCCGCTGCTATCGATTTAACGGACCATGTTTCACGGAGAATGCGGTTGCACTCAGCTGGTTTTCTGGTTGGGGTTCTGGCAATGGTTCATGCAGTGCCTTCAGTTCTATTATGCTAGGCAGCATGACTGTGACCCAAAGCCAGCCAATTCTCATCAATCATCATCTCCTCTGCGGCATAGGAAAGAGCATGCATACACTGCATTTCATAGCTCCATATTTTGAATAACTGTAATTTGATTTTATTATTTTCTCAAAATGCCGCCCACCTCCAGTACGACTATGCTATGTCATACACAGCATTCCATAGCTCTATATTTTGAATAACTGTAATTTGATTTCATTATTTTCTCAAAATGCCACCCACCTCCAGTACGACTATGCTATGTCATACACAGCATTCCATAGCTCTATATTTTGAATAACTGTAATTTGATTTCATTATTTTCTCAAAATGCCACCCACCTCCAGTACGACTATGCTATGTCATACACAGCATTCCATAGCTCTATATTTTGAATAACTAATCTGGACTGAAGTTGATTTAATTATTTTCTCAATATGCCGCCCACCCCCAGTACGACTATGCTATGCCATACACAGCATTCCATAGCTCCACATTTTGAATAACTGTAATCTGGACAGAAGTTGATTTCATTATTTTCTCAAAATGTCGCCCACCCCCAGTAAGACTATGCTATGTTTGCCAAACAGTGGGAAATAATTTTAAACCTACTTTAGTATTGTAAGCATTCATTGTGAGCTGGAGTACAGCCCAAAAAAAACGATATTTCTGTAATCCCCTTTGTTCCGTAAATAAACTGAAAATTAGACAGAGTGGTTTTTTTTGCATCTGGATTCTAAAAAAAAAGAAAGATAATAATGCATCCCCGTATAATCCACTTAGTGGCAGGATGTAGTCAAATGTATTTAAAATGAGCAGAACATTGATATAAACAGTACTAGCAAATGCAGTCATTTCCTTTAGAGACTCCATGTAATTTGATTTAATTGCAACGACAATGTGTGAGTCCGGGTTAGACCCAGTCAGTCTTTCACAGACGAACCAGAGCTTCAGCATTTACGTTTTGTGCAACTCTCTCCTACAAGGAGAAAATGCTATGAAATTTTAACCCTTTAATGGCCACTCAACCGTTTGGTGGAGCACTCTTTTGTGTCTTGATATCTTGTTGAAAAATATGTTGGACTTAACTCCACCTGATTGAGCCATCTCTACCACACTGATAGAGATGGCCCAATCAGGTGGAGTTAAGTCCAATATAATTTTCAACAAGATATCAAGACTCAAAACGTGCTCTACCAAATGGTTGAGCGGCCATTAAAGGGTTAATTTAACTGGCATTAGGGGTGTGCAGAAAGAACAGGTATCTCTATCCATACCTGTGCAGCAAAACAGTTCTGCACCTGTAGTATGTTTGGGGGGGTTGGGTGCTGATCAACTGCATAAAAACAGCACGCTGAATTAATGAACAGTCCCTCCCTTTCCAAAACAAAAAAGGAAAATATGTATTCCATTTATATAGTGAATGCACTCTCAATGTGCTGGCTAATACTATTTCATAGAATATTTATCTTAACAGAATCCACACCTATTTGTCAATAAAATCTTGACAGATCCGTAGGTCCCCTGTCCTGCAGACACTAAAGACTAAACTCTAAAGTAAACCAGGCAGTTCAGAGAAAAATATCAGAAGGGATCTTTCAGTATACTAATTTAGACATATTTCTTGATTTTCTTGTTGTGGGAAGATGTAATTGCTATCACTACCTTCTGTTGGAAGCATTGTTTAAAATATATAACAAAACAAATAAGAAAAATTCCAGAATATTTATTGATACCCAAGGGCAGTGAAACTAATCCTTTCAATGATAAATAAATTGCCTCCTCAACAAGTCTGTGCACTTGATAAATGCCTTCTGTGGGACACCTAACATTCTCCACAATAATGATTGATGGATTCATGAGTACAGTAAAGCTGGCAGAGGCCACAAGGTCATTCTGTGTTACTGCTCTTGTGTTTAATGAATTTAAATTGTGCTCTGTTTATGAAGGTGAAGTCTTTGTTGTGTGTCCTTGAATGCTGCTGACAGACAGGAGGAGCGGACATGCTGAGATGCCTGTGCGCTCGCTCCGGGGGGCCCGTGAGATCGTGACAAACACAGGTGGGTGGGCCCCTTGAGGCCCCCGCTCGTCTGTAAACACCAGGGCGCCGTGCTTGAAGGAAAGAGCTGAGAGCATCTTGACCTCTGAACTCTGACCCCCTGAATTTCTGAACAGGTGCCATTACAGTTCACGGATCACATTAAATTTCCACCTGTCAGTCTGTCAAGATAGTTGTCATGATATAATCTTATCAATTTTGTTAAATGAAATATAACAAATCCTATTAAACCCATTGCTCATTTAATAATCACAGATAATACATGTGAAAAAGCTGCATTTTTATACGTATGTATGGTTCCAGGCCAGACAACAGATGATTGAAATGTGCTTGCAATAAATAATCATTAGGTGGGTCAAAGCTCAGATTTAATCTGCTGTTTGCTTGAATCATGAATATTGACCTCTTTGTTTTCACCAGTGCAGTCAGTATGTAGCGGCTCTCTTAAGCATTATGCTAATAAGTTGGGTGTTCTGACACTACAGCCTACTGTTGGTCCGCTCTGTTTATGAGAATGGCTTTGCAATCTGCAACCAAGCTTACTTGAGTAGCACAGTCTAAAATATTTATTAATAGAATGTGGGTTATCCATCATTGTGATGGACAGTCTCCTGCTCAGAGAAAAGCCCCATGAATATGAGATAAAGCTCCTCTCACTGGAGCAGGTAAGTGATATATCTGAGCAGCCGTGTTTCCATTAGAGCGATTTTGTGAAACTTTAGAAAGTGGATTCATAATTTGCCAAATGGAGACAGGCGTGCTGAAAAAAAAAAAATCAAGTTCAATTTCGCTTTTTCTATTTAAAGCCTCATCCTATGCCAATTAACATGGCAATTACAGAATGTTAATTTCAGAACAAGGCACAGTGTAGTTAAAAACTCAGACAAATTAGGGTGATGTTCAAATACAAAATACTTTTTCCGTTTGAATTTATAATCTCTGATGCTAACAATATTTTATGTCCCAGCTATTATGGCGGTCGTGGTAAAGTTAAAACCGGCTTTCCCCTGGCAATAAAGCAAACTGTGGAAAAAAATGTAATTATCTTTCCAGCAGTTGCAGCCAGCCTTGCTACATTGCACAAGGTAGTTCATATGTACTGTATCTATTTACCTCAAGGCTATATCACCCCTTGAGATGAATATGCTGCTGGAAGTGGTGTTGGTTGGCCAGTAGGGGGCAGTTTCCTTCTGATCCAAGCAAATAACCAGTGCTGCAGTGAAGTCACAGGGACACTGTAAAGCTTAAAAAGCCGTATTTCAGATCAGAAGTTACACCGAGGTTCTGACTCACTATGAACATTAAAGATCAATGGAACAAAAGAGCAGGGAGCTCCCTGGTGTCTTTGCTGTTCTTTCCAAACTGGCTGCCTCAATCTGGCCACCTGAAAATTCTTCAGCATGTACGACTTCATTCTTTTTCCCTCCCTACCCACTCCATTGATGGGTGGTGTCCCTTTGAATACAAAATGGCTGAGGTGTATCGCATAGGCAGGTGGTACACTACACACTACGCATTAGTGGTGGTTGAGATTCATGGTAAAGTGCTTTGAGACTGAAAAAGGTAATATATAAAAGCAAGCCATTCTTCTTCATGTAATAATAATGATGATAATAATAATAATCATAAGTTATAAATAAATACATTTTATGGTCTCACATATGCATTAAAGGATATGGTAAAACCTCCTCCAATGCCTACTAAATCAGGATTTTGTGGGGCGGAGGCTTCGACGATTGTACTGGGTCACTGTTTTGTCTTTGCATATAGCTGGAGGAGGAAGTTAATCGATGACTCATCGGCAGACAGCTGAGTGACATCGCAACACCTATTGGAGCCAGTCCACGCCGAGATACTTATGAGTCTGTCATTCTACAGAACAGGCTGTGCATCCAAGCTGAGACCTTATGTGGTGGTAACAGGGACGTTTGCACTAGGAAGGTGTTTGGGGTGCAGGGAGAACTTTCAAGGAACTTTCTGACAATCCTTTGATGATACAGTAGCTTATGATTTACTAAGCACTTTCAGCTGTCTGTGACGGTGATATTAGGTTCAAGCCAATGTGATGTACACCGGGAAAATACAGTAAACGGTCAAAAATATGCACGACCATTTGAAAATATTCCATTTCAATTCTGGAAAAAGCTCAGACAGTTTACTGTTTTTCCGTTTACGCATTATTTGCCCTATGTTTTCTGGGATATACATTCAGAAGACAGCTTCCCCAATAACATGGAGTAAAATAAAAAAAATAAAAACCACACAGCTTGAATAGTCACTTATGCCAATATCCTACCACATACATGCTTTCATTTCAGTTATGCCCGAATGCGTTGGGTCATTTGAATCCATAGATCCTTACGTTAATCATGTGTTGTGATTTGACTTTTAATTTATCTTCTCATAGCTATGAGGATGCATTTATACAGGTCAAAGTTGGATATGACATTGACATTATCATGAAAGGGAATAGGTACATTTGGCAAACAATGTTAAAGGGTAAATGCTGATTCACTCCAGCTGTTTCCCTGTGTTTTTTCTTCTTCATTCCTAACACTGCAGAGATGCATTTCAATCTCATACAGACACAAAGCATCAGACAGTCATTACCTCATGTTAAATGGGACATAGGATATGGCGGTTCAATTCCAGGTCCTGGGAGAAGAATGTAAGGGATAGTAAAGTATCAAAAACTATCACATATGTTGACATATTTGTTAATGTGGTGAGATATTGTTTGAAGAAATCATCAACAGCCATTTTGATTTCATGGTTCTTGCTTGCTTGCATTCATCGTTTTGAATGGTTCTATTATAGCTGGGTCCACTGCAAGTTTCTGCGAACACAGATACATCCAGAAACAACACAACAAGAGTGTGGATTTTCCTTCAAATGTTTGCCTGATGAATAGCAGGGCTATTGACAGCACCAGTTAGCATGTAACTACACGGCAAATGTTTGTCGCCGCCGGATTGCATCTGCACTTTTAACGCGTTGTTATAGCCTACTGTTATCTCTGTCCTGCTCATTAAAACACATCTGTGTCCATTACTGCTGCAATCTCCAACAAACTGTCAGTCACTGTCTCTACACAAAAATGATGAAGTCTGGAAGTCTCACTTTATGCCGAGAAGAGACTGGATTCTCTAGCTGCGCTTGTGTAACCTGTATGCAGCCATTTGTGTATAATCGAAGCCAGCAACCGCAAGGCAAGTACAATCGAACTGACACTGGGGTCTATCAACCAATGAGAGTTGGTGGACAGCCCCCTCATTATCATATGGGCAAAGAAATACAGAAATAAATACGGAAAAGTGGAAATAAATAAATAAGGAAAAGTAGAAATGCATAAATAAATACATTTGGAAATGAAGAAATGCAGAAATAAATACAGAAAATAAATACGAAAATAAACATTTCTTGTGATTTTATCTATTCATTTCTTAATTTTTGTGTGTATTTATTCATTCATTTATTTATTTATTTCCTCATACTTTTATCCATTTATGCATTTATTGCAATATTTATTTATGTATTTATAAATTCCTAATTTTGCCATTTCTGGTCCTCCATAGTAGCCTCAAAAAATCTATGTACTCAGTCTGCAGAGTGCCCCCTAGTGTCCACTTTTCATAGAAGGTAAATGCTTTAAAATGAGGTATGGGGGGAAATTGTGAGAAAATTGTATGGGAGTCAATTGAAGATGGGGGATTTTCTGAATTTTTTGGAAAGGAAATGAATGCAGCCATCTGGCAACACTGATGAGGGACTTAGCAAGTCCAGCGGTGCAGCCCACGAAGCCGAAACAGGCTCACCGCGACCACTCCCAGCTCAGGATACCCACCCACTGCCCCCAGCAGGGTCGTAATGCGCTCGCTCCCCCGCTCTGCAGGCAGCGAAGGGAAATAAAGACCATAAACAGGAAACTCATAACCGTGGCAGCAAGGTGGCGTTTGCGCCGTGCTCCTTCAATATAAGCACCTGCAGATGAGCAATTCAAAATAACGAGGAGGAAGTGGCGGTGAGAGGTCCAAACGGCATTTGAGGATCGATGCTCTTCACCTCACAGCTTCTGGTTGAGTCATAGCTCAGTGAAAAGACAGAAGAAAAAAAATGAATTAATTTGAAATGTAGAAACTACAACTGGAATGCAGCAATAACCTTTAATTCCTTATTCCTACTGTGGTTAATTAGTGGTGGAACATTGTAAGGCTACTACTGGCAGGTCAGGACACGGCACAGGGAGGGGAGTGACATGTAGTACAGGACTGCAGGAGTAACTTTAGAAACTAGGGGGGGGGGGGGTAATTATTAATGCAAGTGGAAGGAGGAGGAATGCTTTGATTTGCCATGGGAATTAGCGAAGTGTTTGAATTCCATTTCAATTGGCATCCGAGGTGATCAAACGATTGGCAAGGGGCGAGGTGAGTTCAGGATGAGGATGAGCTTGTCTAGTACACCAGCCTGCTCACAAAGACATGCCTCGCAGTCGCTGATCAATATACTTTCACACGGTTTTACTCCGCTTGAACGTTCCCTGTCACTCATCTCTCAGATGAAGCATTCCCGCCTATTCACTTCAGAGGTAAGAGCAGAGTCCAGTGGGAGAGCGTGTCCATTGTGTTGAGCACTGCATATGGATCCTATATGGATTTTCGAGGGACTCTGGTGTGTGGATGTCCCTTCCTTCAGGGGGTACAATCGTTTGAGATGGATATGGGCAAAATGTGAAGCAGTGTGAAGTCCTGTCATCTGCAAACCAATTTTTTATCAAATCGCCTGTCACATTATGGATTCAGTGACCCCCCCCCCAAGCTAGTCCTTCAATGCTGAAATTCTCAAGATGGCCGAGAAAAAAGAATCTACCTAGAGACCCTATCAATGCAACATTCACCTCAAGTTTGAATAAAGAAATTCAGCGAGCGTTCAACCTTTTCCAGTCCTCACACAAAACGATAGCATTGAGATTTGCTCAAATGAAGGTAAAAAAAGGTGAACGCTAATGATGTCAACGGTACTGCAAGCCAATGGGTCTTGAGCTTCAGTTGAATTACAAGAACGAAACAAGTATTTTTATTTAATGCATGTGCAGAGGCCTCCAGTTTATTGCCCACCGACGCTTCCCTCCACTCTGGAAATGTGTGCGATGGGAGCAGACGGAGGTGAGGAAACCGTGCAGAGAGAGGGAATATAACCGGCCGCAAATCAATGCAGCTTGCCCAGGTGCTTTCCTGTTGTGCTTCTGTAACCTCAACTATAAACTCAGAGCAGTGTAAATATGCTCTTTTCACTTTTAACTTGTTGTCCCTGATAGATCTTTTCACGCGTATGGCGAGGGGTGCATTCTTGCGTCACAAAGTTACAGCGTTACATGTGGGATGAGGAGATTTTACCATTCTCTGTAAACGTCTTGGGATTCTCAATATAAAAAAGCACACCCCTATCAAACTGGTCCCATGCTGTCCATAAAGAATAACTGGGCTGCTCAGAACATCACTATCTATATTAACAGTTATTGGGCAGCATAACCACGTAAGGCACTCATTCTCAGATCAGCGATCTGACCATGCCTGTGCCAACTGTGGTTGGGATTCCTGTCGGCTGAAACATTACTTCCTGTGGGCAAAAGTGTAAAATCCAGGTTCAGAAAGTAAAAGTCCTCCCCAGTATTTTCTTCCAGTCACCTGATTTGCTAATTCGCAACAACATTCTTCATTAGAGTTTATATTTGTGTGGCAATAATCCTGAGCAACTCAACTAATTTAATTACTGAAGTAATTCCACTGAAGCACTTTGTGATTTTTCCAAGTGGCCACACTCCACAGCCTATATTGCATACTCCAAAGATCAAACACAGAAAGATGAGCATCTGAAATCTTGAACTTTGACCCCTCTACTTGGACCTCCACCAACATGTATTCTGGGTTTACACTCGCAAACTGAAAGTGAATTATCTATGAACAGAGATATGATATATTCTGTCCTATTGTCCTACTGTGCCAATGTCCATTTTTATCATGATTTGTAGACCTTGTACAGCACTTTGGTCAGCTCCTGGAGTTTTTAAATGTGCTTTATAAATAAAATGACTTGACTTGACTTGACTTGATGTTAATAAAGATAATCTTTTTGAAATATGAACCCACACAACCTCAGTCTCAGCACAAGTTATGAATGCACTATTTAGTTTGTGCTTCAGGGTACGTTAAGGCAGATTCTTGTCAGATGTTAATTAACTGCCATAAATATTGACGAGGGTCACCTGCATTCATTCAGGATCTAAGAAAATAAAGCACTCTGCACGCCTGACACATTTGAATGAATAATACTATGATTATATAGATTGTGATGGCAATGCTGATGATGTTGATAGATGATAAGGATGGTTTTTACTGTGAAAAAGGATTACTACCACCATCATTAACAATTAGCCGGGTCTGCAGCCGCGTGCTTTAACCTCGCTTGCTTTGTTACCTCAGAAAAGTGGAGGCAACAGATAATGTATAATGTATATAACTATTGCCTGCATTTAGACACATGCACTCTGTTATAAAAAATAAGACGGTATTACCACAGTAACTACAACAGCCTATATTTGTAGAAGGGCATTATTGGTTTGAGCAGAGTGCGTTGCTTACACAGAAAAGGCTGTGTTCTTCCCTATAGGAAGGTGGATTGAAAGCTTTAATAATATTTTCTGTTGTTTTGTGTGTTCTACTTGCAGATAATCAACCTGGGTGCATGCAGGCATGCTCTTGGGCACAAGCTCTCTGTTGAAGAGGTTGGCAAGCCTAGCGGCATCAGTGACTTCTTATTAAATTGGAAATTGATTAACTGAACATCTCGGGTGGCATGCGGAAAATCCACATCCTGAGGGTTTTGTCTTTATCAACACGGGAGAGCTTTCAACCTTCACCGTGCATGGGCAAAGAAAACCTGCATGTTCATTTCTCAAGTCTGGCTTCTTAAAAAGTAAGTAAAAATACAGCATGAACGTGATATCAACACCACGTTGATATCAAAAGAGCACTTTAAAAAGCTTTCATGAGGCATTAATGCCTGACTAAAAATCATACTATAATCATACTATAATCACTAACATATGATATGTCTATATATTTTCACGTCAACTTTTTTAAATTGTGGAAATCAGATGTTTACCTTCACAATATTCTCACGGAACAGTTCATTTAGCAAATTCTTCCGGGGTTCCTAATTTTAATAATGAAATAATTAATATTACATTTTTCATAATCATTAACATCATTTATTCAATATTTTTCTACACTGATAAAGAGTTGAGACTTGCTCTATTTCTTCCATGTCGAGAAAAAAAGTTATACAAATCCACTGTATTACAGTTACAAAACTAAAAAAATATCCTTAAAAAGCATATAAAACAGAATGTCCCAGAGGGGCACATTTTATATTAAAATATTTAGGAAGACAAAACGTGAACGTGCACTCCTCATATTGGCTTTAACTACAATACTTTGCTGCCTACTGCTTTTTTGTTCACTCCTGCCTCTAATTATAAAATGCAACAGTTACTCGGTCAGTCAGCGGGGAACATTTCAAAGGCTCATTCCCAAAGCAGGCTTCTCTCACACATAGTCATTTGATTCAGTTATCGGCATTGTATACCGTTCTCCCCCCACACGTAGAACTGCTCTTATAACAACAGAAACAGACAAGCAACTTGAAGGTTAGTAATTGTAAAAGCGCTGGACTTGTTTACCTTAATTGCAGTGGTGTGTTTCGACGTCGCTCCTTTCGAAAACAGGTCACATTGCACATACCATGCAATTAATCACCGCCCCAGTATTTTACAAGTCACAAAATGGAGGAAAGGCAGCATCGAGCTCAAAAGGTTGTAATCCCGGTAATTATGGGATACATTAATAAGCACCTTAGAGCTTCGCCATGCTTGACAGAATGTAAAACAATGTTACTGAACAGGAACCCAGGAAATGAGGCTCTGTGGGAAAGTGCTAGTTAATGCAGTTTATTTTCCTCATGGGCTCTCTTGTCTTGGACAACAAACAACGCTGAGGAGACTGAAAGTGCTAGGATAATGGAGAATCTGAGAGCCAGGGCCTTGCCGGAGGGCCTAACAGCAGTGAGTCTGGGAGGTTTGGACCGAAGGTACACTTTTTGCACACTCTTGAATCCAGCCTGAGTTTAAGCGAGAACTGAACTCCGCGTTCCTGAAGTGATGTATCGCACAATAGCCCAAAGACAATGCCCTCAACAAATAGCTTTCCATGATATATTACCATCTATTACAGATTGGGGCTGCTTCAACCTGGGGGGGGGGGGGGGGGGGGGGCATCAAGGGAAATTTAGAGGGCATCTCCCAGATGCTCTCTAGCCATAGGTCCCTTCAAAAACTGTTTAATGGGATGGCTCAAGTCTAAGCACTTTCTATTATTATACTAAATAAAGGAACATAAGTTGCAGATCAGGAAGGAGAGACTCCAACTAAAAAATATCCATAAAAAGCCTATAAAACAGAATGTCCCAGAGGGGTACGTTTTATATTAAAATATTTTAAAAAACAAAACGTGAACATGAACTCCTCATATTGGCTTTAACTACAGTACTTTACTGCCTACTGCTTTTTTGTTCACTCTCGCCTCTAGTTATAAAATGCTTTTAATGCAACAGTAACTCTGTCAGTCAGTGCGGAACATTTCAAGGGCTCATTCCTAAAGCATGCATCTCTTACACATAGTGATTTGATTCAGTTATCGGCATTAGGACAATAATTAAGACGTTTAAAGCAACTGTAACTCGGATGAACCCGCCTGGAAGAGGATACAAGTATAGTTTACCCCCATGCACAGTGTTCGAGAGAAAATAAATTCTCCCAGGATCACAGTTTGAGAATAGCAGAAGTTTTCTTCACCAAGTCTCCAAAATTACAATTAGACGCCACCTCTATGCCAACAAGCTATTTAGAAGGCTTGCCAGAAGAAAGCCTCTGCTGTCATCATACCATAAATGTAAGCGCCTGGAGTTTTCTAAATGTTACTGGAATTTAGAATGGAAGCAGGTGCTATGGTCAGATGAGACAAAAGATGTTACTTTTTGGCAATAAATACCAAAGGAGGGTTTGGCGTAATAAAAGGCATAGTTATGCAGAAAAGACCCTTATCCCCACTGTGAAGTATGGTGTGTGATGTTGTGGGGCTGTTTTTCCTCCAAAGGCCCTGGGAACCCTATTAGGATACATGGCTTTATGTACACCATCAAATACCAGTGGATTTTAGATCAAAATCTTGCCAGAAGGTTTAAACTGTGTGGTGTTTGGATCTTACCGCAGGACAGTGATCCAAAGCATACCTCAAAATCTACACTGACCACAGAATCAAGGTTTTGCAATGGCCATCCCAGTCCCCTGACTTGAACCCCATTGAGAACCTGTGGGGTTGAGCTGAAGAGGAGAGTCCACAAGCGAGGTCCAAGGACTCTGGAGAGATTCTGTATGGAGGAATGGTCTCAAATCCCTTGCTATGTGTTCTCCAACCTCATCAAACATTACAGGAGAAGACTCAGTGCTGTTATTTTAGCAAAGGGGGAGTCCACAAAGTACTAAATACAGGGATGCAGGTAATCGTGACACACATTTTCTTGAAAAAATAGCATTAAAGATTTGTTTTTCCTCTGTTAAATGGTATCACAATTAAACTATACAATTTTATCATATTTCTGAGCATAGAAGACATTTGATGAACAATACATTGAATTTAATCCTGAACTTTTTGCTCAACCCAATTGAGGTTGCCAATAATTCTTGTGGGCACTGCAACAGGTGAACGAAACAACGCAAGTTCAGTTCTATATCCGACCGCCATGAAAGTGTTTTCATCAGGGTGAATTTTCCTTCATGCTGGTTTTTGTTCCGACCGATTATTCTCACTTCACTTTCTTATACAGCTGGACACATCAATGCATATTCAGTCCTATATCAGACCACCGCAAACCAGGATACATGTACAGTCTGTAAATTTAGCTTGTGATTTCTATCTAAAATGGCAGACGGAACCATCTGCCCTCGCTGCACACCGCTGCTCTATAAATTGTATTTGCAGATGACGTGACTACCTCTACACTTTAAGGGACCTCGTGTATGCCATGTGTTGTAACTTATTGCGTGCTTCTAGTGGACATCAGAATTGGTACCAGTGGTGAAGAAGAAGTGTCCCCCAATATGTCATATTGCTTATTGAATTTTCCCTCTGGAGCCGTTCTGAAAATGTCCATGTTCTTTGATCAAAGTACTTCAATATCGCAAAATGATGCAAGCAACTTATAAATCATTATTAGAGCCGGGCTTGAATTGTGCCTCTCTGGAATGCCAAGAAGCCCAGGGGAAAACTTAAAGTCTAAAAAATTTGACAGATCTCAGCTGTAGATGCAGGTTGAGTGGTCTGTGAGATGTCTGGGTTTGAACTAATTACAATTTTACATGTAGACAGTAACACTCGTTTTTAAAGTGGTGCAACCAATTAGTTATGTGCATATATTTTACTTAATAAAGCATTATGCTTCATGGCTTCATGGGTTGGTGTTCCTATGCTGGAGCATGTACTTTTCTTGTTATATATTCTGTTCAAATGACTTAATGGTGAACCAAAACTAAACTGTCTGAAAACACCAATTAACTTGACAGTTCTGCAGCTGTGTGGTCCTCTCAGCTTTGTGCACTAGGAGATCTCTCCATCTTCTCAATCATAAAGAAAGCAGAGACTCCTTTAAAATAAATGACAATCTTTTTTGTACTGGGGGACGGGACAGGACGTGGATACCTGGGGAACATGGAGGGCGGGTAGAATCACCAACAGGGGACTGGGCAATGTTGCCTGCGTGTCAGACCAACTTTTAGGAACATCAGGAAGCCTCCTCCCCATTCACAGGGGGGATGAGGGAACTCCAGCACAGAGCCCATCTCTGCTGGAACACTCCGGAACTGCACGGCGGATAAGGAAACGCAGAGCCTCTTGATGCGCACGACCTTTCGGAGGGGGGAGGAAAAAGGGAGGGGTCCCCGCATTCTGATTGGACGGCGTAAAACTCTCCTTAATCTCCGAGCCACTCCTCATACAAAATTGATGGCGCGATTTATTCGGTTTATGAAGATAAAGGTCACCCATTCTCAAGCTCGCTGGCAGAACCTCTGCTATCCTATGGGGTCAGCTCAGGTCTTCCATGGGAAGAAAGCCTAACAAAGCCAAAATATTTGTAAAGAGGGCATTTTGAATGCTCATACGGAAGGTGCAAGGCCTTCAGAGGAAAGATACTTACTGGGCCAAGACTACCTTTGTGTCTTTGTTCATGCTCATGAACACAGTAGAACCCACATAGTGGGAAAGGGACAAAGAGCAGCACATCACAGTAGCAACTATCCTTAGAGATGAATGTGCTTTATTATTCACCTTCTGTCATCATAATTCTACAGCATATATCCATATAAATAAGGCTTCATATTTCTTACCCTTGTTATATGTGAACACTTGGTACAAGGAAAACTTTATTTTTTGCATATATAAAATTGTACACTAACTGCAAATAAAACGACAGACCATCATGTTTTGTAACACACAGTGGACAGTTCACGTCGTCGGAAATAACTGACGGTGTTCACTAAACAGTAAAGAAACAAACGAGGCGCAACTTTGTTCTTTTCGTCTCGGGTTTTTCTGCCCGGGGGGTGGGGGTGGGGGGGGGGGGGGTGGTATCACCGCTCGGCCTGGGCCTATCCGCGCGGAGCGACACGCATATCATTAGTCAGACAGGCAGGCGGTTCAGTGGGGGTCCTCTGTCAAACTGTTCCCAGTCAATATGTGGCTTCCTGTCAGTGTGGCTGCTGCGCTACAGAGACTGCCCACCGCGAGATCACTCCCTCATTAAGGAGGCTCACGCGGGAGACGTCCCAATGAATTATACAATCGGGTTTGATTTTGGGGAAGGGTAACGGAACTCCCCGCCGGCAGCAACGGCTTTTTTAGAGAACGTGCCCCTCTCGAGGGTAGAGCAGCAGTGCCCCTCTTGGGCCTGGAACCCGCAACAGTCAGGCCCGAGAGTCCGACACCCTCGTTTAGACTGCTTCACACTTCTAACTGGCTCTTAAGCACCTTGGACATGTTCTCTACACTGCCTGATTTTTATTCATGACACAAACACTGTTAATATCAGCGGATTCCAGCAAAGCCACCCAGAATGAAACGGAGGAAGTCATTTCCTAGGTAAGGATTTATTTCAGAGATCAAATAATCGTCGAGGAAAGACCACAGAGATTCACTAATGGGCTTATTTATTCCATGTTATTTTATTGATTTAATTTATCTTCCTTATAAACATGACAGGTCTCAGTGCACTTAGTGAATTGGGCTTAATTAAGAGATTCAGGCCTCTAGACCATATCATCAGATCTTGAGTTTGATGTACAAATGGCCATTCTGCTTTATAAATAAATATGCAGGGCGGGCCTTCTGTTTTGTGAATAACTATGCCAGATGAGACCTGGGTCATTTTTGAGTAACTGCAAGAGCACGGAGTTGTTCTTCTTTAGAAATCCTGTACTTTACGTGTTCTCTGCCCTCATGCTTGCTGCCCTGCCTTCGTATTAAAAAAAGTGGGTCACCATAGTGACGAGAGGCCAAAGACAAGCAGAGGACAGGTGTGGGGCATGTGTCACATGGTCCGGGTGTCCCAGACACCAGCAGAGTTTTCAGGCCAAGGAGACAGAGGGCTCCCCAAACTGGAACATGTCCTCATCGTACAGGTCCTCTGGGAGCTCTTCGTCCCCGTCGGCGAAGAAGGTGGGGAACGGGGGATTCCGTGTATCCCCCAAACGTGTGGGCATAATGGTGTCTCTCACCTGGGGGGGGGGGGGGGGGGGAGGAGCAACAGGAACATTGCGGCAACGTTATCTCAACATCCCAATAGCATCACAACAACGTCGCACTCTTACCTGAGACACAGCAGAAATAACCTGGGGGATATAATGACCTGGGGGATGTGTTTAAACCAATCCAAACAAATTTTCACATCACATACGGTGCCCTCCATAATGTTTGGGACAAAGGCGCACTTCTTTTCTTGATATGGCTCTGAACTCCACAATTTTAGATTTGTAATCAAACAATTCACATGAGATTAAACTGCAGATTGTCAGCTTTTATTAAAGGGTATTATTGTAATAATATTTTCACCATGTAGAAATTTCCCCCCATTTCAGGACACCATAATCTTTGGAGCATATTAATGCTATGTAAATGACGGTAGTCATGTTTAGTACTCTGTCGCATATACTTTGCATGCAATGACTGCATGAAGTCTGTGACTTTGGCATGCAAAGTATGTGCGACAAAGTACTAAACATGACTACTTTAATTTACATAACATTAATATGTTCCAAAGATTATGGTGTCCAGAAATGGGGGAATTTCTACAAGGTGAATCCAAAATGTATAAACACACCCTTTAATTTAACCTCAAGTGAATTGCTTGATTACAAATCTAAAATTGAGGAGTACAGAGCCAAATCAAAAACAAACATTTCTTTGTCCCAAGCATTATGGAGGGCACTGTTGTCTTTTTTTATAGTCGGCGCAACCGACTGTTGTTTGTAAGCGCAAAGCAGCCTTGCACCTTATTTCAGACAGGTTGTAAAATGTTTCTAGCAGCACCTGTATTTAAAATATTTTTTAAATGTAATTTTTAGAATCTATTTTCAATCCCAGGTGCCACCTTTCGTTACATGACAATCTGCACATTTCCTGACAAGTTTGAAAGTAGATGGAATAACCACAAATCAAATTGTCACACTAAAAAAAAAAAAACCTGAGAATAAAAAGGTATTTATATTGTAGTCTGTATTTTAGTGGTAGTCTAGTTTGAAGAGTAAGAGTAATTTAATTAAATAATGAATAGAAATAGAAGAGACAGCAAATTGTATTAATATAATAAAGACAGAAATTTTTGATCAACTAAACTAAAAATGTTAAAATGAAAAGGTTGCAGCTGAAAATACCTTGAAAATGTATCAATCAGTCAGTGAAGCAAATTAGCAAAAATGTAACAAAAATTTCATTATATATCATTACACATGTACATTATATATAAAACAAGGCAGTATGCGGCAAGGCACAGGGTTGCATTGGCGGTACACTGGTTGGAGCTCAGAGTTGCATTGGTGGTACACTAGTTGGAGCTCAGAGTTGCATTGGCGGTACACTGGTTGGAGCTCAGAGTTGCATTGGTGGTACACTAGTTGGAGCTGGTGGTGGAGTGGAAACAGCATTTAACCTGTCTGCCATTTCTCTCAATATTTGAGAACATGACTTCTCTATTAATGTGCTTGCTCACATTGAGAAACGATGTCTGTAGCTCTGAACAAATGGAAGGTTGGAATGAATACTTCTGTGATTAGTCAGAGTGATTAGTCAGACTTAGTGGGTGGACCAAAGCGAGTTGATTGACAGATTGTGCTTGCCAAGAAACGCAGAAACTAGGGAAATATATACAGAAATAAATGAATAAATATATCTAATGAAATATGAAAGTAAATTGAGAAATATATACGGAAATAAATTAATAAATGTAAAAATAAATCTGTAAATGAATACTAATTGTTTGAAAAAATGTAATAACTTTAAATTCATTGTACATACTTCCATATTTATATATATATATATATATATATATATATATATATATATATACACACACACACACAATATACATTTTCAGATGTATTTATTTATATATTTTTTGATTACTGTATTTATTCATTTTTACATTTGCAGATTTATTTACTTATCTATCATTGTGGCACTCTCTGTGCCCCACACTAATAAAGTGGCCTGTGAGTGTGAGTGTATAAGGGCATTTATTAAGAGAGAAATAAACTTTCAGAGTATAAAAGATGAGCTGGAATCTGCAATAAAACCAGGGATTATAAATCCAGGGGTAAGTATACCAGGGGATGTAAAAACTCACAAACTGCAGTGTGTGCTAGTTTTCCTCTTTTTGCGCTTGTGTGCTTCCCTTGAGTCACTGATTGGCTGAAGTCCACAAACCTGGTTTACGAGGCCTAAATCAGCTGGGTGAATGAAAACCACACAAGCCCACAGATACTACGGCCTTCCAGTATTCCAGTTTGACGTCCCCGCTTTTCACCGTGGCCCAATGACATCCGGAGGACTAGAGCCTTTTATTAACAAAGCCCTCCTCACAGACTTGCATCCTGATACTGAACCTCAAAAATGTCCCGAACAACCATTCACCGACTGTAACAAAATCAGCATTGTGAGCCGTCCTTTAATCCCTCACTGTAATCCCTGCTTGTTATTGTCCCCGATCCACGCAAGAGGAATGGACATATTCCATTAGCGCTTATCTGCGCTATGTCCGCCATAAGCCTTTTCTGCACACCGAGATCGGGTGGGTGAGGGCTGCTTCTCCCTACAGGCCGGTTTCGGCCGGTCACCAGGACGGGGTGCCCCAGCTGGCCGTCTGGTTATCCGCCGGGAGGTGCGAGCGGGCGGGGATTAGAGTCTGGGTCCGAGACTGAGAAACGTACACCGCATTACCACGGCACCTGATACCGCCAGCTACCTGAACTGCCATTATTCTGGAGGATGAGGGACGGCTTATTCAGAGAATTGGCCAAAATCGGTTTGTTCCAGACTGGTCACAAGTGGCCAGGGATCCCCGCATATATAGTACTATGCTAGAGTGGAGCTCAGCAGGCTGAAACCTGGGTTTAATTCACCCTTCTGAATCCGAGTCACACAAAAGCTCGCAAAAACAGAGTCATCCTTCTTTGCTTTGTAGTTTTTAAACTTATAACCTCCGAGGCTCACTTTGCCTGCTAACGGAGCTCTCTCATTTGAAAGGGATATTAACGGTTGGAGATCAATAATGGGGGATGCCTTGTTGGGTCATGTCTTGTCTGATCTTGTTTCACTTAGGCGCTGTTGTGTACAACGAATTCTGCACAAACACTCGAGTGTTCTTTAAAAGTGAGACCAAGCCGGTAAGAGAGCAGAGGGTGACAATAACGTAATCATGCCAAAAAGTCACACCAGGGGGGCCAGTGTTGGACAAGACAGAAACATCAAAAAAAAAAAAGGTGTCTAATTAGTCCCGGAAAAGAAACACCTACACGCGGCAATAGGTTAACACCAGCGACCCATCTCAACAGCTTCATGGCCCTGAAGGGCTATGGAAAAGAACTGGAGACAAGTGCTCATATTAAATTATTCCGTTGTAAAGCTGTACGGTTTCTTTAATTTGGAGGGGAGGGAGATGTCGCGCTCAAACCTCACCTGAGTAGGAGCCTCTGTGCTAGGCGGTCACGATCCTGCGATGGTGTTCAGGGACAGTTATTTTAAACCTAAGTACTTCGCAGACTCAAGACCTGTCATGTCTTCAGTGATCCCTTGATGGACCGCGGAACAACTAAAGGAGCTTCGCGGCTTGCTAGGCGACACCGACAGCTCGTTTGCAGAACGTCTGCAGAGCCTCACAGGGAGGCGGTTCACGGGGCTTAAACTAATTTACGTCCATAAATGTCACAAAGCATTTAATGCGCGGTCCCGGAATATACGGAGCGAGAGCAAAATAGTTTTGTGGTTTCGGCTCTCGCCAAACCCCGTCTCTTCAGGCCGAGAGGCAAACAGACGGTAATCCGAGCCCTTGAAATAAACACTGCAATCTCAGCCCTCGGACGACTTCAAGCGGATGCGATCACGACCGTGCGCGGTTCGCTCGGCTGTAACGGCACGCGGGCGCGCGAGCGCGACTCCTCCCATCATTTCCCGCCGACGCTGGTCGATGATGCGTGCGGCAAAGTCCTTCAAAAGCGCTGAGGCGGGCACAAAACCGCCGAGCCGGGGCGGTCTAAATCGGGACGCTGAGCGGTGCGAAACGCGCGCCGTGTTTATCTTATTTCCAGGTCAGGAGGCGACTTAAACCAATACGCCAGAGAAATAAACAACGGATCCACAACATTAACCCCACTCGTAAATTTAAAAAAAAAACTTTTTAAATTCCCCACTGGGGAAGAGTAGCCCTGTCCTCTGTTACCCTTGACAACCACACATAACCTGGAAGAAGATCAGGCCGCCATTGAGGAGCAGAGGTCAGGATGATACAGCTGACCCCATACATTAGCCTTGACTCCTGAACCAGAGTTATTTTCTAGAACCCACTCTATGACCTCACATATTTCCCGCAGGCTACAAACACCGAAACAGACTGCGTCACTTGAGCCTGGAAACAGCCTGTGTGCAGGACAGCCCAGAATGAAAAAAACAGAAAACCGCAGGCCACAGAAACAGGCCTGGTCGGTTGCCTACTCCAGCCACTCATCCATTATCTATCCTGCTTATTCCTGGTCAGGGTCGCAGGGAGGCTGGAGCCTATCCCAGCATGCATTGGGCGAGAGACAGGAATATCCCCTGGACAGGTCGGCAATCCATTGCTGGGCCCACACACCATTCATTCACACAGTCCTACCTATGGGCAATTTAGAGTCAAGAATTAACCCAGCCGGCATGTATTTGGACTGTGGGAGGAAACCGGAGTACCCAGAAGAAACACACACTAAAAACAGAAAAATCCACACAGAAAGGCCCTAGGCCGGTATTCAAACTCGGTACCTTCTTACTGTGAGGCAACAGTGCTCTCACTTAATATGCGAACTGATACATGCCGTCAATATGGCACTGTCTTCCAATGTGTGCTCTTTGAAGTTAAATGATAAAAAATGTAATTTGTGATGGAGGCTGAGATATATAACAAAAAGAACTGAATAGCATAACTCAAAGGAGGTTACACAATATTAAAAGCAAACAATGCCTCCATCAAGGTAAGGTGCCCAGAAAGGTTTCTGAAGAAACTCAATCTCTTGAGCCGTAATAATACGGATTGTACATTTTTAAAAGCCTAAAATTGCAAAAAGCCTGATTAACCAAATAAATTACTAAGGAGCTCGCACAAAATAGATTAACATATGTATTATTGATATTTTCATTATTATGCCAACACAGACCTTGTTTCAATGATTTTTCTGTTCATCTTTGATAGTTATTAGCAATAAAAATCTCAAGTGCTTATCACACTGGCTGCGGGGGCTTATTTGTTTTTAATAGGGATGAAAGTTGACTACAAAATATGTTTTGAATTGAGGTCTGTACATAGAACAATGGGGCACAAACATGGGTCAAAGATACACTTGATAAACTGACATCAGGAAGTATCTTTTCACCCAGAGTTGTCGATGCCTCAAACAGCTTGTAGGCTATTCAGTAGAAGACCTTTGGGGCGTTAAAGACCAGGCATGACACATCGATAAACGCCCTACAGAGATATGGCCTGTGACACAAAATAAAATATGTAACAGACTGCTGACATTCAGATCCAGGGAAGAGGCCAGAGCTCAAGATAAGGTCAAGCAGGAACGAGCTCTGCGACTAATCGGAGAGGGGGAAAGGATGGGATGAAGTCAATGAGAATGTTCTGCTTCATTGAGGTTCCAGAAATTGCCAGTCACAGGCTGGTGGGCCAGTCCTTCATAGTAAAGGTGGCAATGAGTCTGTCCGTACTCATAGTGGGAAATACAGCACTTTAATCAGTCAGAAATCACTGCCGGAGACATGCTGCACAGTATCATATTAATTACATGGCTGAGAAATAATCAAGCGTGATCAACAGAGACAGCAGCTCCGCCATAACATAATATCAGCTCCACCATAACATAATTTAGATTTAAATTCAGTCTAATACCCATGCTTAATGCTAGCGACTCAATATTTACCCATGGGGCATCTGAACTTTGAATGTAAAGTTGTGAGGAAGGTGATTAATGCAGCCTGAAGGATCATTAATGCGCACTGGCAAGGTGACCCGCTCCGTCATGAGACTTGCAGAGTTATTCCACAATTCCTGCCCGGCCCCTGGAGTTCTGCCTCATAAAGCGCCGGGATGCTGGGACCGCCGGCGTGTAGTGGAGCGGAGTCTTACCTTGACTAAGCAGTTCCTGTGCCCAGGAACCGATCCGTTCACGTAAAGTATGTTTTGTTTTGTATTGATTCTCCAAACCTAGAGGGAATATTCAGAAACAAAACATTCACTGTAACCCACAGACACAGATGCACACACACTCTCTGAACTCTGATATTATAGACTTTACAGACGTAAAGTGTCTACTTTTTACCCACTTATATAGCCGGCTAGCCTTACATGATGAAATTATTATCAGGTGAATACTTGCTGAAGATATTCAGGTTCGGTGCTGTGCTACATGGTACAGCTAAGTCTCACTCAACCTTCCGGTCACAAGCCCAGTTCCTTCAAGGAAAAATTCACTGCATTCCCGTTCAATCCATATGTTGTTACTTTTCTAGTGGTAGTAATGTAACTAAATACAGCTTGATTCATTTTCTAAAAGTTATTAATCATAGCTTTCAAAAACACGGTGGTGCTCTGTATAAGCAGTCTGCGGATTTTGCGCTTCACTAATATCTCATAGACACCAAAAGCAATAACTTTGAAATTAACTAGCGAGTATATCACAATAAGGTTTAAATGACAGGAACATCCACCTGACAAATTGCTCAACTGACAAGAGAACAAGAATGTGGACGTACATAGAATATATTAATCACAAATATAATGACTAAAGTGGCTGAGATATGCATATGCTTCATTCGCACCCCTCAATTTTCCTAACGGCGCGCAATCTTGCAGGGTGTTGTATTGTGTCCAAGGCGTTCGTATTATGCGGATAGTAAAACGCATTTTGTACATTCTCGGCCGAGTTATTCCCTTCAGCGCTATTCTGCACTGCTGCCTACGCTGTGGGAACATGAGCTCCGCTGATGTCATTTTTATGTGTCAGTGCCGCGCTGTTTGTGCCATAGATATAGAACCATAGATGTGACATATGCCATAGTGAATGGCACAATTTTTGAGACCATACCCAGGTAAGATGGTGGCCAGTAACCATGGTTTTCTATCTATGAGCCAATCATCAGCTATCTGGCTTCTGAGACCCGATTATGACATCACAGTGGGTTAGAAAGTACATGACACTTTGCCATGGGTTCCTATTATAGCTGTACCCAGGCAAGATGGCTGCCAAACTGTTCCATTTCAGAATTCCAAATTACTATTACATTACATGATATGTCAAATCTATTGTTCTATATCTATGGTTTGTGCTCCCTCACCTTCAGCCCGTAGGTGGTGTCGTAAACATTCCCCATCCGACCCGGCATCTTTTTCCCCTTGAAGACTTTGGCTGGATCCTGCAAGAAAGAGCCAGCCCTGCGTTATTCACACAGCCCCTGGGCCGCTCTGCTGAATAACTAAATATTTACCGTACACCGGCGCACATAAACACACACCCACAGAAGCTCACGTAAACACACACCCACACGGAGCATAAAACACGGTACGAGTGAGCCACGTCTCCGACATACATCAGCCTTAAATGATTCATCACTCTGAGACAGACAAAACTTTCTTTTGCATTTTTCATGTTGGGGATGTAAGAGGACGCGTCAATCTTAAACACACAATAATGGCAAGAGAACCTTATTTGTAAAGACTATTTCCGATAATGCCTCCACTAAACATGCGAGTGGTTTGGTAATCGCATTAAAAAGGCATCGCTTCAAAAGGAACATAATCGCATGAGTATTGTTCGCAGTAATAGACACCATAGCCTGAGTGTGCATATCCGTCATTTGGACCTGCTAGGCAACAGACAGAATGTACTCATTTATTTCTATTTTCTAACAGTTAAATTGTGTACATCCTCAATCCGGTCTGCCGCTCACAGTCTGACCGCGCCCATTGCACTTCATGAATTTTAATTGTCGCTGCAGTTTTTGATAGCTTGATTAGGGACATTTTTAATTGGAGCAGGTTAAGGAGATCTTCAAAGGGGTGTCAGACAATGGGGCTACATATAAACACTGAGTTGCCTGAATGGATATACGGCTCAGTGTGTTCAACCATGAGAAATCTGTCGCTGCCAAATGTTGAAGCAAAAGTGTTCCAACGTGAAGTCGCCTTATATTTATAAATGAATGTAGCCAAAGACAACATCCTAGGCTAACTTTGTAGCATCTTCTGATAGACAGCACGTGAATCTCACATTTTTTTACACTAACCTCTTAGGCGCAGTCTATGGTTTAATTTCCCCAGTTATACTAGTGATGGGAGAGTGAGGCTCTATGAGACCTGTAAAAAGGAAACCGGCCCTGTACTGCCAGTGTCTGACTAAAATAAACTAGGGACATAAATAACAGTGTCTATTTTTGGGTTCATTTGTTTCAAATGTTAATGAGAATTCATTCAGGGAGTTGGAAAGTTTGGATGCTGCAGAACAAACAAAAAGGCTCAGAATAGGCCCGGTGTGAACCTCCCTTATGGAAAGGTAATATACTGCAGTATATTTTAAATATATTGTGAAGATAATTTTGATATATTTACAATATACTGCAGTGTATTCTTTTTCCAAAAGGGCTGAAAGAGTTTCCCCCAAACACCACATGCCTGAAATAAAGTTGTTTCTCTGGAGGTCACACTGTACAGTGAGCACCATAAGTCATTGGACAGTGACACATTTTTTGTTATTTTGGTTTTGTACTCTAGCACTTTGAGTTTGAATGGATGAATGGATCTCTATGGGAATTGGGGGGTGGGACTAGATTTAGCTGTAAATTATGCTGGAACAGTATGGAATATATGGTTGGCGAAATGGCTGTAAGTCATCAAAGGTCTGAGGTATCAAACGAGCCACAAACCATCACTCTGCTGCCAGATATGCAGTAGATATGGATGGATCACTTTCAGGGTTGTTTCTCCTGACAAATATTCCTATTGAACTCTATGGAAAAATAAGTCAGGAGAACAAACCTTTCAAGTTATCCATCCATATCTACTGCATATCTGGCAGCGTGATGGTTTCAGGCTTGTTTGATACGCCAGACCCTTGATGACTTAGAGCCATTTAGCAAACCATGTGTTCCATAATGTTCCAGTGTAATTTACAGCTAAATCTAGTCCCACCTCCCAATTCCCATAGAGATCCATTCAAATGCAGAGAGGTTATAGTATCGCTTGCAGGAGTACCAGAAAATAAGATATCAAGAGTCTTTTCAGGAAGTCATGGCATGAAAAGGATATGCGACCAAATATTTAAAATGATTACTTTATTCTACATTATGTTAAACTGTCCAATATTTTTTGATGCCCGAAAATGGGGTGGAGGGACTATGTACAAAAGGTTCTATAGTTTCGAAACGGTTCATCCGATATCATTCTCTCAAATTAAAGCTGTCAGTCTGCACTTCAACCCCATTGTCATTGTGTCCTTTCAAACTCAAAGTGCCAGAGTACAGAACCAAAATAACAAAGAATGTGTCACTGTCCAATTAATTATGGTGCTCACTGTACATGGGATGCAGTTTCTCAATAGAGCGTGCCTTCAAAATTCACTGACATGGCCTTAACAATTGACTTTTCCTGAAGAGCTTTATTCTAAAAGCCCAGGGACACTGCCAGTGGGTGAACATTTGTGGTTGTGTTCGTGTTTGTGCGCATGAGCAAATTTGTTGCTGTGGTTACGTGTTGTCAGGGAGATAAACGAGCAGATATTTTCAGTACATTTTCAGCTCGCTCAGCTCTCGAGTCCTCAGAGGTGACATTGGGGGCGGAGGTCTCGCCTCCCTCTAACCTCCCCAGACTGTGCACTCACCCCCCCGGGACCTGAAGCCCCCGGTCTCCTGTGGGTCTTGGTCTGCCCGTGGGACGCCGGCTGGCCTTTGAACCCATATCTCTTCATGACGCCCTGAAAGCCTTTGCCGATTCTGAGGGGAAAAAAACAGTAACGAAACTATTAATGAATACGGATTTAAAGGAAAAGGAAAACTTTCAAAAGCAAAACAAAACAAAAAAATCTTTTTGCCATTATTTTACACCAGGTAATCACCACTAGAGCAGCAGGAACATCTTGGTATAGGGCGATCAGGTGTTGCATGTAGCTAAACCAGGCTTCCTGAGAAAACCTTCTCTGAAGAAAAGGCAGCTAGATCGACTGGGAGAGGCCAGAGTTACGAGGCCACAGCATCTCGGCCCTATTAGGCTTATATTTTAGTGGTTATATTTCATACCTCCTAACATGCAACGCGCTGACAAAATGATACATCCCAACAGTTAAACACCTACTTTAAAACATAATGTACCCCGGCAGACGTGACAACGTTTCACTCCATTAGGCACCTAAATAAACTGCCGCCATTTTATGAGCCAATTTTAGTCTCTAACAAGCTACCTCATGCGCTTACTCCAACGGAAAGCAAGAGTTGGACTATCTTTATGAAATATGCATTGTAAGGCCTTCAAACCTACCAGAGAAACATTGAGTGATTGAAAACCTCTTCAAAACCATACGACTGATCGTACAACTGGTAAACGGCAAAAAACGAGGCTGTGCATTTTTTATGGCCCACAAACTGCCTGGAACAATATAGGAGAAACAAAGCAACCGAAGAACAATCTAGACATCAACAGGAAGTAATAAAAGGGATTTTTAATGAGAGAGAGGATGAGGTAGGCTCCTTGTTGTGCCCTCCAGTGATACGAGATGGGGGTGAACGCACCACGGCCCTTTTCACAAACCCGCTTTTAAAACCGTATCGACAGGAAACAGAGAGAGAGAAAGAGGGAGAGAGTCTGGTTTGCGTGGGCATGCGAGTGTGTGTGTGTGTGTGTGTGTGTGTTGGATGAGTGGGCTTAGTTGGTGTGCGATTGTTTGTGTAATGGCACATAACGGTGCGTGCATGTTTGTGCATGTGTGCGTGGCTCTGTGTGTGTGTGTATTTGTGTGCCGGAGTGAGAGATAGGGTCTGTGCATGTGAGTAGAATTTAAATGGACTACTCCTCCACACAGAGCAACATGACATTCAGTAAAAGCAGCTGGTGCACTATGAATCAGGCCCTGTCACAGCAGAACCACAGATAAACAGGCTTACCTACTAAACCACCATCAGTTTACCCTTGATCTATGATAAGGCACAAGTTTCATCCTCAGCAGCCAGTGCTCAGACATGGACAAACATCATAAACTCAAGAGAGCAGAATCTCCAGTCTACACGTGCACAGACCCCTGCCATTCAGCCTCAGGTCCTGAGAGTATCTTATGAAATGATGCCTGCCACTGCAAATAATATTGTGTAAGCCTGTGTAAAATCTGTGAAGTTGCCTTCACTTCCTGTAACTCCTAAGCGCCACAACTTCTTTTATATAAAAAAATGAAGGTTTTATACCAGCTCTCTCCTTCAGCTTTATTAACGTTCCTCAGCTGCAGCGGTTTCCTCATTCCGGAATACCCAGCATGCCTTGCGTAACTAATTGCCTGACCTCCCGCTATTAGGAGTGTCGGAGCAGAGAGAGAATGGAGGCGGCGTTCATTCCTAACAAGCCAGCGGCGGGAGCTCGGAGGGGTGACCTTCTGGCTCAGAGGGCCCGCGCGTGGGACAATGCGAAGGGGAGGAAGTGGCTTGACAAAGCGTGAGCGGGGACAAGCTGAGAACAGGCCCCCCCCCCCCCCCCCCCCCCTCTCTCTCTCTCTCTCTGCAGAACCTCTGGGGATTCGGATCAGGGGGCAGAGCTCTCTTCTGCTCTCTTCTTTTCAGTCACTCACTAAAGCCAAAGTATAAAGCCTCCTCACCCCCCCCCCCCCCCCCCCGATTGCTTTTTGCATGGATTAGTTCGACGACGATGATACCGTTTAAATGAAAACACCGCTCAGCTAATGACAGAGACCACAGTCTTAAACAGAAGGCAACTCTGAGCCCCTTTTCTGTACTTTGGTGTGACGTCTGTTGACTACAATCAATTACCACCAAGGAAAAAGCGGGATTGCCTTGAGTAAACGTGGTATTTAATTACAGACAAAAGCACAAACAAAATGGGCCACATCCAGAATATAAAAATCGAGATTCAATTAACTTTCAGCCATCTATACTGTCAAAACCTTTGGCTGTAGTTCCAAAACATTGTTTTTATATTTTACCAGGAACAATAAAATAAAAGATAGTTTTACATTTAAAAAAAAAAAGTCCTGTCCCCCAGGATAGTGCACAAAATTAACATCTTTAAGCTTCTTTTAATGCCAAAAGCCTTCCATCATAAAAATGATAATAAAGAAATTTAAAAAATATATATACAACTAACACTAAACCATGACAACTTCAATATACAATCATCTTCTGCTGCTTCTATAGCAGTTATAAAGCTACTCAACAAAAAGGCAACTCCCAGAATACCCAGGTGGACAAAAGGAGCAACGCTACGACATTTAGCCGTGGCATTAACACCGCTGGACATACGCGTGAGTTATAAATCACTCCTGACCTCCGACCAGGAAATGAATTAAAGGCTTGAACTCAACCGCGGGTGAGAAAGGTGTGGGCTACTTCCCCTCTGGCACTGGGAGCCCTTTTCAGAGCCACTGGATGTGACAATAAGAAAAAAGTCACATTTCATCCGTATGAACAGCAAAGAAGGTCAACGTGGGATTTGCACACAGGTATGAAGGTGTGAAAACTAAGCCTGTGTTCTGTTACTGAAAGGAGAGGATCCACAAATAAAAGACGCCCATGCCAAAGGCCTTGAGTTTGTCAGCTATAAAGGCATATGCCTTTTACTTTAAAATCTCCCCTTGGTGAAAAACAAACTAAGAGTGCAACACTGAGCAGTGCTTTTGTGTACAGAATATTATACTTGTATTCAGGTCGTGCTAGCAGCAGACTGTAGCCATGTCTAAGGCTCTTTATTATTTCTTTCAGAAAGACAATACTTAGCATGACTTATACAACTACCACGGCTATGTTCTGGAGAGCTACTGCTGTGCTAGGGCAAGTGCAATTTAAGTGTAACCAGATAAATAGGCCTACTGCAATGTACTAGCTGGTTCTACCCATATGGCATTTGCTGAAAGCTCAGTATTTGATAGTTAACAAAATGATGTCCAGCATAGATAAGCCTCCATGCCACTATGTCAGCTTTCCTTCCGAATCTTTGCAACAGGCCCTGACCGATATATTGGAGATGCACACCGAAACCAGTCAAAGCCAGACCACACAGTAAGCCAAAGGATCTCGCAACGTTAAATGGTCCAAAAACAAAATCATTTAAGACCATGAAGACCATGAGAAATACAGAAGTGTACCAGCTTTTAGTGCTGAGAGCACGGGTTTCCAGAGCACGCCTGGAGCAGACAGGCAAGAACCCGCAGCGGCGCTGGGGAATTTTAGCCAACTCAAAAGTGATAACGGCTTGATAAGCCGCAAGAGCCAAGCACCGCATCCTCTCCTGGATCACGGCATCCTGCACTAATTGAGTGCAATCAGGTCACGAGCACGTTTTTTTTTGTGAAATAATAAGGGCTCTAAATTAATTACAGAGTTCCGTCTCCAAATCACCGCCCCGAGAAAAATAAACGAGGCTCGGGGTAACCCTGGAGGAGAGAAATAATTACACATCTGAGCTCCGGTGGAAGCGGAATCGACTCGCGACTGAGGAGACGGCGATCTCAGCCGCGCGCGCACCTCCCAGGACGACTCCCAACAACACACTTAGACGCTGGAGCACCGTTACCCCCGCCCCCCCCCCCCCCCCAACCCCGACGCCGGTGAGCCCGATACGCGCGCGGAGAGCGGAGGAACACACGCTCCTAATTACACACTTCCTGCGTGTAAGGAGAGAATACATTTATTCGCGCCTCGTCCATAAGCAGCTTTTCCGCGTAATCGCATTTTGTCGTTTGTCTGCGTTTCATCGCAGGTTATCCTAGTGTATTCTGTCAGTGGTTACAAAATTGTGGGTCGGGACGCACTGGCGTGGGTTGCAAGAATCATACGTGGAAAAACATAACTGAAAAGCATACAATACCCTTTCCATACACATTGCCAGGAGTGAAATTAAGCAATGCACTGCACTGTTACAGTGTATAAGCTATTTTAACATTTGTTAAGACTCGTTTCATTTCTATATTTGAACAAATAAATACAATTGTAATAAGGGTGATAGAACCTGGTCATATAAAATGTATCAGCTCAATAAGGGGCTCACGTGGGGTTGGAATGTTTGGCAACCAGCGCTGCAAATAACAGGTAAAGGTCAAGGACGGAGATGAAGAAGAAAAAGACAAAGGAGGCTTGCTCACGTTTTGGCTGTGACGTCGACGTAGTGGCCCGGACGGAAGTGCGCGGCGTAGAGCGGAGTGCCTGAAACCACAGACCAAAATATTTTAGACTTGAGTTGAGTTACAATTCTATTACAACCAGAGGCTTAGCCGAGTCTTAATTAGCTCATCTGATAGCCATGCTAGTAAGCACAAATTACTGTAACACAAGCAACTTTAAACTAAACCGTGTCTGTCAGGCTAGATGGGGTCATCTTTACCCGGCATGACAGGGCCAATGTAGTAAAACACTGTGGTGGCTGGACTGCGGAGTATTCAGGCCAGCGCTAGAGCTTGAATGTTGGAAGTGCTCACGTCCCAGAGCGGCCTCACCTGGCTTTATGACGGCGTTATCGGACACCTTGAACGTCGTCAGCTTCTGCTTTGGAGGTACCCCGGCATTGCGGAACATCTCCATATGCTCCTCCGACCTCTGCGTTGGACAGACGCAAGACGTCAGCGTGCAGTTAAGGTGCACATTAAAAACTTACAGCGGGCCACTCCAATGAGGACTGGAAAAGTGAGAGAGTTGCTGATACAGCCTCAGAGGGAATGCCCTCTGCCGTGACAGCTCTGTGCAGGTGTGCCCTCTTCAGAAACATGGCAATAAACGGCTCTGACAACCAGAGAAGGAGCAAGAGGCTAATGCACCAGCTAATGACCTCTTTTTGTAACACGCTGCACAAATACAGCGCTAATTGCAGCAACCCTGTTGTAAATTGTGTGGAAACAGGAGATTCAGCATGTTTTTTATTTATTTTTTCTTGCGGGTGAATTCTTCAGAGAATCAGGTAAAAGAGGTGGTTACGATTTTAGAATAACTAGGACGGTTGTCCTTTAATGAGGCTAAACTGGTCGGCATAAATGTGCGCATCAAATGCGCCGTAACTGCCGTTTGGAAATTACACGGCAGTTTTAGGCTCCGGCAGCTGCTGTGCGCTCACACCCTCTCCAGTGACACAGAGAATTGTCATATCTGAGCATCTTCGCACTTTAATGCTTCAATTCGTACATCGCAGCCTTTCTTGTCCGCTACGAAAAAAGCTTACATTTTCTCACCCCATCGAGCCAAAAACATTCCGAAAAGGGTCAATGCGGCTCACTCGTATTATAATGCGTTTCCGCGCGGACAAATCAACACCTCTCGCCGTGGTAATCAACGGTTTGGGCAAATCATCCGGGGAAAAAAAGGCTGGCGCGAGCCCAGCCATAGCACCAACGGAAGGGTGTAGCGGGGCGAAGCGCCGGGTATGACATTTGCATCACTAACCCCTGAAGCTACAGCCGCTGATCCGCCTCTGTCTTTTCAGAGGCCCGTGAAAGGAGAGCGGAATTATCCACAGGAAACAGCACCCGTGAAGCTCCCAGAGCGACACAGAGGGTATTTCAGTAATGAAATTGAACACCGAGCTCATACAAGTACTACAAGTCCCACAAGTACCGTAGGGGGCCAAACGAATCGTCTCGCACGGGTCTGCATTGTCTAGACCGAGCTTTCAGACTTTTTCAAGCTTTCAGACAGTGTTTTTTTTTTTTTTTTTGCCCTGAGAATATCCCATTCCGCTTTGAAAAAAAAAAAAAAAAAAAAAAAGCCTGAGTTCTTACTCAGATTTCTTACTCTTAAGACATCTCATCTCACCCTCTTTTAGTGATTTTTTTGTGCAATGTCTCCCTCCAGTCCTACTGCAGTTGCCTTGTGCTGTTAAGGTGTGCAGGCGGGGGGGTGGGCTTGGCCGCTGATATCCAGCGTGGTTTTCAGAAAATTGTACTTTTGACGCATGCACAAAAACCTTACTGCACCCTGTACGGCCTGCAATCTTCAAACGAATGGAGAATAAATCTCTTAAATGGTATTACGCAGAAGGCTACAGTTATGCTGGGCGCACTTTCCAATAATGTCCTTTAGGATTTTAAATGTCACGGGCTGGCTCCTGGATACTGACATAGAACGGAGACACGGTCTTGCCCCCTACGACGAGAGCTGCGGTGTGCCCATCAAATTCTTCTTTGGACACGTGCTTAATGACATGGCAGTCCATCACCTGCGGAGGAATGCAGAAACAACATGAATACACTCATACGGACCCCAGCCCACATGCAGAGAATATACTCAATCGCTCATATGCAGAGCACGTTTTCCACCAGTTGCGTGCGGCTAAATATTCATCCGCTCTCGTACGCAACACGTTTTCAATCACTCTCGCGCAAAACATACATTTGGCCGTGCGCACGACATGTTTTCAATCACTCTCACAAATGAAAATATTTTTGTTTGTGAATGCAAAGGACGTTCGGTGACCTGCTGTGCTGTCATAACGTTTGCCCACGACACAAGCTTGTTCTATTTGCATTCGCTGGCGGGCGGAGCACTTTCATTCGCTCATATGCACAACGCAAATCTCATTGTACCGTGGTTCCTCCTATGCCCTGGATTGAATTTGTGCCGGTGCCGATTGGCCAATAGTCCCTTGGATTGATGCTTAATTGGCCAGATTGTTGCTAAGGGAGGGTGCAGTAGCTGCAGATGCAGCCTTCACATATTTAGAGCCAAATGCTTCCTAGTAATACCATCACAGAACGCCAAGACAGAATCTTGCGGCGAACGGATGAGCCAGCATTGAAAGCTGGGGTAACTACCGGTCGAAACCATTTTGTAATAACAGATAACAAAAGTCTATGTGGTGATGTTGGCTAAGATATGTAACCTTTCTCCTCTATGTCCACCTCACCTGGAGCATGGTGACCACGCGTTTGTCTCCAGTTTTGGTCCAGAGGGGCATCATCCCCAGCTTTACGGCCACCAGACCAACTCTCCGACTCCCTGAGACAGACAGACAGACAGACAGACAGACAGACAGACAGACAGACAGACAGACAGACAGACAGACAGACAGACAGACAGACAGACAGACAGACAGACAGACAGACAGACAGACAGACAGACAGACACACACACACACACACACACACACACACACACACACACACACACACACACACACACACACACACACACATTGCAAACAGTGAGATTACCTCCTCCCATTGTTAAATTCTGTTCCCAGGCACATGCCATAATAAGGGTCAACAGTTTGTCTCCACCATGTGACCTGCAGTAGTTTAAACTAGTACTTCAATGGTCACCCTCCAGGGGTCCCCATACAATTGAGTTTCTAATTGACACGTTTATAAAACAATTAGCTGATCTAATATTGGGAGAGTCAGGAAGGAAAGTGAACATGGATGGAAGTTTAAATGCTGCGAAAAGCACGGTCCTGGAGAACCGCAGGGTTTTTGGGTCTGAATTGGTCGCTGAACTTAAGGAAAAACCCAAAACCAGCAGGCTCTCCAGACCAGGATTGAGTATCACTCAGGATTGAGTATTATATGGATAAAAAAAATCCATATAAAGCAGGGGTGTCCAATCTTATCCAAAAATGGCCAGTGTAAATGTACAACATATAAAAATACTGCATGATGAACTGAATTTACCATGTGAGTGTCACTTCGCCGTCAATCATCATCTGTGCGTAATTAGTGGCAATTACTTTATCAACTTAGATGATTGGGGTGGCAAAATGGGATAATTGTTTGACAAAGCAGATATTGCGACCTCTAGCTGGCGGAGGACTGAAGTACCATGAGATAAATCAAGGTGAGACCAAGGGGCCAAGACTGTGCTTTCGTTTTGAAGCTCACTTCCTGGTTGGGCTGGGAGCAGCAATTGTGCCGTTGCTCACTAGCGCCACTGCGATTGGCTCCAGTATAGGTCTTTCACCATGTAAGTCAATGGCAGCCATGTGGTCAAAATACTCAGTCAATACATTTTTCCCACAAAAAAATGTAATTGCAATAGGTGCCTTTCCTTCATCTAATGCCTCTGCATGTGCTGATTTTTTTAAATATTGTGTCGTTTGGACAGGGTATTAACATTTGTTCAGGACCAATCGGAGGGACAGGTTGAGTCTGTCACCACGGAGCAGACGCAGTTTGTACAAACGGGCTGCGAAAAAGACATCCGGAGCCTCAATTCAGGCTTTACGAGGCCGTGGAAAGGCAATGGGTGACGTCACAGTGGCTTTGTCCATATTTTTATAGTCTATGGCTGAGACAAACTGGTGGCCCTAGCCATAATCGAAGAAGGTGCCTGACTATCCATACGTTAAAGTCTACCCATATCTTTGCATTGTAGTGATACAGTGTTTCAGTAATTAAATGGAATGAAGAAACATGCCACTTTTGGCTATCACAATAAATTATTACTGTTTAAAATCATATTTCTTGTTGAGTCAGCAGTTTTACACAAGGTGCAGAGCCTGGGTGTACAGATGGTATAGCTGTGAGCAATATACCCTATTCACTCACTAGGTGCACTGTACACATGTCAAATATAAGGTAAAACAGTAAGCAGAAGCACTACTCAATCTATGCTCAACACTACTTATTAATAATTAATTTAGATGATATCCCTTCAGTCAGCAAGGTAGCCATAGATAGGTAGTGAAAAAATCAGGGCTACTTATTTTGCTCATGGGACAAAAACACCACCTTACCCATCACCTTGCAAGGTTTTACCAGAAACACTGTGCAGACATTGCGCTCACCTTCCTCCCACTTGTGCCTCGGCCAGGGCTCATCTTTAAGGGGGTTGAGCTTGCTGGCGGTCTGCCTGTCGTACTCCTCTGGAATGACTTTTCTCAGAAAGGTGGAACTCTCCTCGGAGAGATGCTCGTCCCACCACGTCGTGCTTTTGATTGTCCGCACAAACTGGACACCAAGCACACTGCTTAAAACAAGAAAGCCGTTTTGACATATACAATAAAACAAATCCATCAATGTGTTCACTTCAATTGCAATATTAAAGTCATGCATTTTCTGACAGTACAAACACTTCTGACGTCATGACAATGCTCTTTACACGTGCCACTATTGTCTTTCACCTTGAAAATGCATAATTAAGAACTAGTTATGACTTCTACGTTGGAAATAGGCAGTGTTTGTTAACCCAATACCTAGGTCAATAATAATTAGCCTTTTCGCTACGTTGGCGCTAGCTATGCAACGTTAGTTATACTGAGTCTATGCTGCACTGTATCAGACTGACTTTTTTAGCTAGTTAAACGTATCATCTCACTTAAAAATCACAACAACGTAGCTAGCTAGCTAGATAAGTAATACATATTACAGGTTAAAAGGTAAAACAACAAATCTATAACACATTGCTTTTTTTAGCTAGCACTATAACGTTAGTAAACGCAAGCCGTTTCCCGTAGCTTACCTTTCTGCTGCTGGTGCTGATCGACTGACAATAAAACATGCTCCTCTTAAAAGCGGATCTCCCAGCCTAAGAAACCTGCAGCCCCAAGCTGCCATCCTTACTTAGTAACCTTTAATGATATTTGTATGGATACGATGAAACCTGTGTTTCCAATTTAAATGTAACTTTACCAACACATGTTACTACGCCGGTGCATGTTGTTGTCAGAAATGTCACCCTGAGAACTTCCGGGTACAACTATGAAATATTTCCCCTCGCGCCTGTAAACTATGGTTCCGGCCACAGAACTACAATCAATTAATAAATATACACTAAAAGTTTACTGAATTAATGATTTAATACATTCATGATTTTCTTTTGTTTCATAGCAAATCATGACGTGTATTTCAAATTTCTCTCTTGTCAATGTATTTATGTAATAAGAGGACAGAGCAACAATAGCTAGCTAAGTATAATAACTTAGCTGTCCTGTCATAATGTTCCAAGTAGTGAGCTAAAATTAAAATCAGCAGCTTTCTGTCAGACAAATATATAAATCACTCAGTAGGAAATTGATTTGCAGTAGGAAAGTAGGGAAGGGAAAAAAATTACCACACTTTTAAAACAAAATGAGTAACCTCTGTTTATTTTATTATAACTATAAAATTAATTACTGAATTAGGCCGATATTTTTTCATTCGCCAATTAAACCAATTACTTTTTTAATTACAGTGAATAGTGGCATCAAGATGAACATGTTTGTCAAAAACTCATTGCTAACCATGGCAGTTCATTGCAAATGGAAACAAAATGTATTATGCTTATGTGGGCCAATGCATGAGTGTAATTGTGCATATACGTATTGTGCTGTCTTCCACAGTCAAATGGGTGTTGCAGTGTAACATGGCATGGACGTGTATGATGAAGTTGGGCAGTGATCTGAATATCTAGGACAGAGGTTTGTAGTTGAGTCATTAATGTTATGTAACTCATGATGCCACAAACCAGAAAAGAAAACTGGCCTTTTCTTCAGTGCTGCTTTGCTTGACCACAAAATGGGAAAATATTCACGCGCGTGGGATGGAGCTACACAACAAGAAATATATGCAGATGTGGGATCATGTTGTGTTTTATGTGCTGATATATTTGTGATCTTTGTCCTCTACATGCTGATGCCAATCTGTCCTGCTCGCAGCTGAATTTGTGATCCTTCTGTTGTGCATTCAAAAGCTTGTGTGATATTTCCTTGCCAGATGGAGATGTGTTTCTGATCCTTCTGCTCTGCATTAAGATGTGTCGCTTATGAGATCTCCCTGCTGTATGCAAATTATATTTTTGTACAGCATACAAATGTGCTTTTGATATTTTTTTATCCAGTATGGGTACAAGGGTCAGTGGGACATCTGAGTGAAAACCTTTGAACCTGCCTCTCGTATTACATCATTACGTCCGATTATAGGCTGATGGCTTTGTTGAAATTGTATTAACATTAATGGCAAGTTCTTAATAAAAAAACTTGAACAACATGCTATCAGCCACACAAGTGTTGAATGTTGAGTGTCTTTTCAGCAGATGTAACTGTTACAAAGCCATGAAGAAGATACCAAAAAAGCTTGGAATCATTTGAACTTAAGGCAGAAGGTAGTATTGCAGGAAGGAAATCACACATATTTCCCATTATCCACCTGCTTGAAAACAAGGACCACAGCTGGGCAACACTCTCCCTCCTCTATCCTCTGTGTATCGAGAGTTTTATTATATATCTATCCTCTGCTGGATTCCCTGCAGGCTTGTCCTGGCCATAGGAACTGTTAAAGATTAATTATGCATGATAGCAGAATTAATTGAAAGGCCTCTGTGCTCCGGACTTCAAAGAGCTGTGTGATTCATAAAGGCTCCTCCGTGCTCTCCCAAGCTACTACCAACACCTTTCGCACTTGCATCTGCATCTCAATCTGTTCTAGGGAGCCCAGTGTTCTCACAATGCTACTGTAACATTTTAGCGACCATTTCGCTGATGCAGAGGAGGCTCCATTGGGCAGGGGAAAGGAGATTTGGGGCCAACATCAGCTATGTGTACTTTAATATCCACATGACTATGACTTGAGATGGCTGGGATTCTGGGTTTGAATCTGATGTGTAACAATGCCTGAGGACTAATTAATCCTGTGGTTTACGCTACTTATACCAGTGCAAATCAGAGTGTGGATGCATACTGAACTCTGGGAGTCACCCTGGTCTATCTAGGAGTAAAAGCATAAAGTTGTTTCATTTTGTGTTAAAATGGCTACTAAAAAGAAACAGAATATCAGACCCAGTGAAAAACAAAAAAACAGTTTCTTTTATTATTGACATGCAAAATACAGTTCGTTTATCTGCTTTATCTGGGAAAAAAATATTCAGTCCGAAGCAGATGATTCTAATACAGGTATAGCTGCTATTGACTTTCATTGATCCAAAATACTTTACAATGTAAGAATATTAAGAAATTTAGCAAAATCTCAACAAACCTGTAGAAAAACCAAAACAATTATTTTGTATATGTTTTCCAAATCAACATGCTCTTGTGTAAAGGAGTCAGTTAATTGCTTTGTTCTCTATGTACAAATATCTCCAAGAACACTGTTGGGTTACAGCTGCAAGCCTTGGGGGCCAGACATGCAACAAAGCTGTAAGTTAAAAATCACCAAAACATGCTATTTCTGCACGGACAATGTGGAACTGGGTGTGATGACGTCATGGGCTGAATGTTCTGGAAGACTCAAAGTCGGAGAGACACTTGGGTTTGATTCCCTTTCCGTTGTAGTAGTCGACCACCTGGTTGGGTACTTCTGCTAAAACGCTCTTTGCCAGGGCTGCAGGAGAGGCCTGGAATGAAGAAAATCACATGACAAAGATTCGCCTTATAGTAAAACAAACTTTTAAGTGCAACTGCATCACAATAAGGAAGTTAATTTTAGCTCGGGCTAAAAATGCTTTCATTACTTCGATGGCACTAACACTCACATTCACGAGTTTCACAGTTTCAAATCACATGAGATCACAGAGGTAAAATGACAGGGGGTACAGTGCAGTTAGCCTCGGTTCACAATATCTTTGCGCAAGTGGGTCAGAAGTAACAGTAGTAATAATAGTAGTAGTGATATTAGTTCTATATTTTTCACCTTTTGCACTCTCTGTGGCCTAGGTTTCAGAATCTGAATGAATCCATTCTTTACTGAATCACCCGAGAGACAAGCTTTTACTTCAGGTTGAGAGACTGTCAGTGTTGCGTGGGTGTATTCAGAGGAGAGAAAAAAAATCTACCTCAATTTAAAAATGTCGCAGAATTAAAATACCATTGCAAATCATCTTGTCTCTGTGGTGCGTTGCACTGGGAGATGAAATTGACTTGATCACTGAAGCTGTATAACGCTCTGTCATTTTCAATTAAGATGTTGTGTTTGGAACTTTTGAATGTTTTCCCTGCCAACATTTTAGATTTATGAATCATTGCTCATTAAGTACACGATTGTAACGTACGTCATACTTTGTGAATAGTGTTTACACTTTGGCAAATGACAAGCAGAAGCAAAACAAAGTGCCACAGCCTTTATGCTTGCAGGATATCACAGAACAGAGGGACGTTATGGAGGATTATTGCAATTGTGTCACAGGTACAAACAAGCTGTCTGTTACCTTAAAAACCATTAGCCTACAGTGTTCCGCACCAGTAATTCACTTAATAATGTTGAAATGTTACTGAGATTTTTTCAGCATTTGATAACCCTGCTAAATGAGACTGCAGGCTCAATGAATTCTAATCTGCAAGAAAGATGTGAATAAAACGTGGAATGAGATATTCTCACAACCTTGATCCGACATTGCATTTATTTCACTCATTTGGCCAACCTTACAGAAATATGAATTATGTGGCGTTAAAAAAATCAAAACAGATACGTTCTAAATGCGTAATCTAATGCTTGCCTTGGTCTAAAACCAAACTGGTTAGGAGTCCTGTGGGGTGAATAAGGTTGAAGTGGGCAGAACATTCCCCACCTCACTGCACACTACAGTGACTCATCCGGTCAACTGGACATCTGGGATCCGTTTACACTGGCTGTGTAAAATGTGTAATCCCAAATGGCTGGAAGATTTCAGAGTGAAAGTAAGTGGTGGCTGGCTGAGCAAATTTCATAGGGCATGCATGTTGAGCTGAGCTCTCCAGTTTATAGAGGATATAGCAGCAGTTAGAGAGGATCAGATCTGAGCATTCTGGGCATTCTTAATCAAGGGACGCATAAAAATGGGGGTGACTTACTGGTGCGTAACACTGGAAACCTTAAAGTTTTTTTTTCTGGAATGTTCTTGGCTGACAGCTGAGCAGAAAATGGGACTGATAATTTATGGAGCCATGCCATCATGAATGCGTTGCATGCCTTAAAAAAGCAAGGTTTGCTGGAAAAATACATATTTCTCAATAAACCACTTCCAATAAATAACCCCAAACATCAGCTTGGTCAGCAGTTGTTCTGCATAGCAAATTCTGAACATGAAATATTGAATATATCACTCAAAGCACTAGCTGGAGCTATTCATGTTTCTGCTATATCACACTATATCAATTATTTACGGTTATATTGATATGTTCTTTTAAAAAGTATTTTGTTTGATGTTTGCTGATGGTTTTACCAAGGAAGAGGTGTCTGACTGAAGTAAATGGCGCTCTTGTCGGAAAAGAAGCGGAACCAAAACAGAACACTCAAAAATGGACAGAAGACAAAAAGCATTTCCAGATTTGAGTTTCAATTTAACCTTAAGACAGTGCTCACGGCGAAGGTCTAAATGTTCGTGGCAGTTCTGCGATCTCTCAGCTAGAGTGTGTACATAACCCCCAAAGAACTACGGAAGCATACTTTAAATAAAATTAGTATGAGCCATGCATACTAAAGTAAAGTCTGAAATTTCAAGTGGCTGTGATATACAGTGAATTTAGGCAGGTACTTAGAGGGATCTCTAGGGGGTTTCAACAAGAGTGGCGTGTCGAGTCATATTCGTGTCCCGAGCTGTCACCTCTCCTTTGCTGTAATCTTGTTCAGAAAGAAAAAATGAATCAATTTTTCATTGTAGCAGATGAGGACGCAGGTCGATCCTGAGCTGAGTATTCACACTGGGGGCTATTAGATCTCATCAGGTATAGAGAGCCGGGGAGGGGTACAGAAGGGGTACATTCTGTACAGCGCAACCGCTGTGCCGCGGCCGAACGCCGGGCGAAATGTGAATAAGTGCTGACGCTGCTTTCAAACGGGTTGACGGGCTTTGTCTGTGCTCTGCCCTCAGAAATCCTCACGCTGCTTCCCGGGAACGCAGTTTGCTAAATTATTAAGGGAATGCGGCAGAAAGCTGATAGAAACAAAGTTTAAAAAACCATATTGCTCTGGACGGTGCTTAAAGAATGTATAAAAGGATTGTAGTAAGTCTGTGGAATAGCAAAGACCAATGAAAGAATATCATGCATGAGGTTTAATACATTTTTTCTGTTATTGAGTAACACAGCTCCTGTCCTGAAAGTGTAGCTGTATAGAAAAGCAGGGTGAAGGGCGTAAACGCACGTGTTTGAAGTTGCGGAACGGCACAAACTGCACGATGTCCCTGAGTACGGGCTCTCCCTTGGGCGAGCGCAGAATCCCGTCGTCCCCGTCCAGCATCTGCATGTCACTGAAGTCGGCGTTGCCCACGCCCACGATGATGACGGACATGGGCAGGTGGGAGGCGTGTACGATGGCCTCCCGGGTGTCCGCCATGTCCGTGATGACGCCGTCCGTCAGGATCAGCAGGATGAAGTACTCCTGTGGAGGGTGGGGGGGGGGGGGGGGGGGGGGGGAGAGAGAGAGAGAGAGAGCTATTCAAGCACAATCCCCTGGTTGCAAATAAAATAATGGCAAATGGATATTAAAGTACATTAGAGAATTAAAAGAATATAATATGGTTGTCCCTTTGTTTTTGAGTGTGCGGTTTACACTGAACCATCAATTATTGGACAAAGCCCACTATATTTTTCATTTTGGATGTACTCTTGCTGCAATCGGCACCTCAATTGAAAAAACACGTAGTGCATTAAACAATTTTTCTGTGGATATTAAAGTACTTCTGGTTAGCGGGTGAATTGATGTAGTGGAACATTAGGGTTCTGAATATTGAGGTTTGTCTCAGGGGCTCCGCCCTCACCATGGCCTCCTTGGTGTGCATCTCCTCGGAGGCGGAGCTAGCCACTTTCTGGATGATAGGGGCGATGTTGGTTGGGCCATACAGCTGAATTTTCGGAAGGCAGTTCTGATAGGCTTCAACCACACCCTGGATACCTGCAACAAATGGCGCAAGATACCAGATGAGACATGAACCTTACACCAGCTAACGACAAATGGTTCAAATTGGTTCAGGACTAAACCATGCACCAACTGAAAAAGAGTCACTACAGAGAAAGATTAAACTTTCCCCTGTACATCTTGTTAGTTCTGCTATGCAGTTTACCTGTTGAGCATATCTGAGGTCAGAAATATAAATAAATAAAGTGATGTTTTTTGTTTTTTTTTGTGAATTAAATATTGATCTCAGTGAATAAACACTTAACGAAAACTCAAATGACTTCCATGGTAACACAATGTCAAAAGACAAAGGGGATAGCACATGGGAATATTGAAGCACTAAAATCTAATTTAGCTTATACAGAGGGCTAGGATTTTGATTAAAAGTTATAGCAAAGACAAATCCCCACATCAGAAAGAAAATGTATTTCTTTCCTTGGTTAGTAAAGTATATTACTTTTGCTGTCACTATAAATGCGTTGAATAATTTTGTTTCCAAAATGCCTATAGGACAATGCAAAGTCATAAATTGTGTAACAGTACACAACATGCTGTATCTCAAATTTTCTTTTGCATTTACATGCTAATTTTACTAGTAAAGAAACTCATATTTGAAAGGAACTAGCTGTACATTCCCCCAAATAATTTATAATGAACACATCAAGCACATTACACAAAGTTTGAAGTACACTATCATTGCCTGAGGTTAATGAAAGCTCAATTAAATATTTATCATTACATTGTACCAAACTACTGTGTTGCGCCTTGTGCTTCCAGCTGCCCCCTGGTGGTTGTTGTAGTCAGGGCAACATTAAAAGAAAACCAGCACTGTTGCATGCTACCAAATCATCATGACAGTTGATAGCATATACAAAATATTTGGCTGCATCTGCCATCTAAATTGTGAGACTACAGAATAATGAAATGGAGTATGGAGTGCAAAATCTGTACACTCACAATGCGAGCAAATGTTCAGACTATGCAACCATATGACTGGCACAATGTTTGTGAGTGTCTGTATTGGTGAGATAATGTCTAATATTTCACAATATGATTACTCTATATAACATGTCCTTAACATGGATTAATAAATTTGAATGCATTTTATCAATAGCCGCTTAGGGTCCGATCCTGGTTTGAGATGCTTAATATGAATTCCATTCAAGTTGCCCTATGCCCTATCCATCCGGGTATGGATTTCATTGGTGACAGATGCACACTTGGGGTAAAGTTTCAAAGAAAATAAGGTGTGGTCCATTAGATTCAGAGAGTTCCGTGAATCCTGGACTTGAGACTTATGTGGTTTTTATCTATGCAGCCTTTGTCCAGTGACGTGATGTGCACATTACCTGATTTAAAAAAAAAAAACATTTTTTTAATGGCATTTTGGTTGGAACCATTTCCTATGGCCAGACAGGCCGTGCTAAATCTTTGCTTCCAATATCAAAATTACTATTTGGGTCCATCCCCGGTGCTAGTTCAGTTGTTTATTGTGATATAAACTGCATTTGTTAAATTCAGAACCATGGGCTGCCCATAAAACTAAATTAGAAGTGTTCTTGTTGCTGTAAAACAAATTAATTTTCAGCCAAGCATTTATGAATGCCCTCCAGAGCACAGTATTTATGAATAAGAAATAATGACATCAGTAAAAGACTGCATAGTTTGAAAGTTGGCAACATTTTGCACAAATGCCATGCTTCGCCTGGGATTATATACAGGATCATCCTATGCCTGGGATTATATACAGGATCACCCTACGCCTGGGATTATATACAGGATCACCCTACGCCTGGGATTATATACAGGATCACCCTACGCCTGGGATTATATACAGGATCAACCTATGCCTGTGATTATATACAGGATCACCCTATGTCTGGGATTATATACAGGCTCATCCTATGCCTGGTATTATATACAGGATCACCCTACGCCTGGGATTATATACAGGATCACTTTACGCCTGGGATTATATACAGGATCACCCTACGCCTGGGATTATATACAGGATCACTTTACGCCTGGGATTATATACAGGATCACCCTATGCCTGGGATTATATACAGAATCATCCTATGCCTGGGATTATATAAAGGATCACCCTACGCCTGGGATTATATACAGGATCACCCTACGCCTGGGATTATATACAGGATCACTTTACGCCTGGGATTATATACAGGCTCATCCTATGCCTGGGATTATATACAGGATCACCCTACGCCTGGGATTATATACAGGATCACTTCACGCCTGGGATTATATACAGGATCACACTATGCCTGGGATTATATACAGGATCTGGGATTATATACAGAATCATCCTATGCCTGGGATTATATAAAGGATCACCCTACGCCTGGGATTATATACAGGATCACTTCACGCCTGGGATTATATAAAGGATCACCCTACGCCTGGGATTATATACAGGATCACACTATGCCTGGGATTATATACAGGATCACTTCATGCCTGGGATTATATACAGGATCACACTATGCCTGGGATTATATACAGGATCACTTCATGCCTGGGATTATATACAGAATCATCCTATGCCTGGGATTATATACAGGATCTGGGATTATATACAGAATCATCCTACGCCTGGGATTATATACAGGATCACTTCATGCCTGGGATTATATACAGGATCTGGGATTATATACAGGATCACCCTACGCCTGGGATTATATACAGGATCAACCTATGCCTGTGATTATATACAGGATCACCCTACACCTGGGATTATATACAGGATCACCCTACACCTGGGATTATATACAGGATCACCCTACACCTGGGATTATATACAGGATCACCCTACATCTGGGATTATATACAGGATCACCCTACACCTGGGATTATATACAGCACCACCCTACACCTGGGATTATATACAGGATCTGGGATTATATACAGGATCACCCTACACCTGGGATTATATACAGGATCACCCTACACCTGGGATTATATACAGGATCACTCTATGCCTGGGATTATATACAGGATCTGGGATTATATACAGGATCACCCTACACCTGGGATTATATACAGGATCACCCTACACCTGGGATTATATACAGGATCACCCTACACCTGGGATTATATACAGGATCACCCTACACCTGGGATTATATACAGGATCACCCTATGCCTGGGATTATATACAGGATCTGGGATTATATACAGGATCACCCTACACCTGGGATTATATACAGGATCACCCTACACCTGGGATTATATACAGGATCACCCTACACCTGGGATTATATACAGGATCACCCTACACCTGGGATTATATACAGGATCACCCTACACCTGGGATTATATACAGGATCACCCTATGCCTGGGATTACATACAGGATCACCCTACACCTGGGATTATATACAGGATCACCCTACACCTGGGATTATATACAGGATCACCCTACACCTGGGATTATATACAGGATCACCCTACATCTGGGATTATATACAGGATCACCCTACACCTGGGATTATATACAGCACCACCCTACACCTGGGATTATATACAGGATCTGGGATTATATACAGGATCACCCTACACCTGGGATTATATACAGGATCACCCTACACCTGGGATTATATACAGGATCACTCTATGCCTGGGATTATATACAGGATCTGGGATTATATACAGGATCACCCTACACCTGGGATTATATACAGGATCACCCTACACCTGGGATTATATACAGGATCACCCTACACCTGGGATTATATGCAGGATCACCCTACACCTGGGATTATATACAGGATCACCCTACACCTGGGATTATATACAGGATCACCCTATGCCTGGGATTACATACAGGATCACCCTACACCTGGGATTATATACAGGATCACCCTACACCTGGGATTATATACAGGATCACCCTATGCCTGGGATTATATACAGGATCTGGGATTATATGCAGGATCACCCTACACCTGGGATTATATACAGGATCACCCTACACCTGGGATTATATACAGGATCACCCTACACCTGGGATTATATACAGCACCACCCTACACCTGGGATTATATACAGCACCACCCTATGCATATTATGCATTATAGCAACGTTGATGTTAATCATCGCATATCATGATCATGAGTCATCATATTTGCTTCATGCTAAGAAATGTGTTTCACTGTTGAGAGGGCTTTGTTCAACATGAAAGCATCCCCATCCACAGAGCATGAGTTATGACCCCATGGTGTGAGGTGCATGGCACTGATTAATCCCTTTGTTATGCTCTGCTCAGTCACTACATCTCAACAAAATCAAGCATATATGGGATATTCTGGAACGACACCCACAACAGTGTTTTACACTTCCATCACCTTAGTGTGAGTTGTAGACTCCGGTAGACTCTATACCATTGCACACGGCCCAGCCCCCTATTACATTATATTAGTGCTTCATTTTTTTGTATTAAATCTGTATATGTGTAAATTGGCGGGAAAAAAATCTATTGAAATAATTCAATAATTCAAGGCAGAATAATTCAATTTGCCGTCCGTGATGCTGAATGACCCGGAATATTCCCCTTACGGATGGACAGCTTGCTCTGAAGCACAGGAGTGCAATTAACAGCTGATTTCTCTGAGTGGGATCAGATGGTGCTGCTGAGTATCCAAATGGCGGCTGGAGCGGGTAAATTGGAGTGGGCCTAAGAGAAGGGGTGCAGTGTGCCTTCAGAGGCTCCCCTTCTCATTCCATCTCAAGTGCCTACAAAAATAACAGCCATAAAATGGCTGTTTAACCATCTGTTAACGCCTGTATTTATGTATCTGAATAGGTCACCATAAAAAGAGGGAAAAGTGTAATAAACCCGCCGAATAACGGATATTGATGCAGAATAATGTTATTCTGTGATTTGAATTTAGGGAAATGTTTTTTTTCTGGGCTATGACAGGCAGTCTTGCATCCAGACAAACAATAGTTTTAGCTGAGGATGCTGGGCCATCACAGGACCGCTGCGCGGTACAACAATTCCCTCGCCACATACTGATTAGTGTTACATCCATTTTTGTACGTGAGAAATGCGGCCCTAACATAAAACGACAAATCCCAAACAAATGAAAACTGCACGTGGAGGAGTTAAGGTACAAGGTCAAGGGTATTAAAACTAAAATAGAAATCACTACAACACAAGACGAGAAATGCGATTCAAATGTCCTTATCCTAATCCTTTTCCCCAGAATGCTTCATATTGGACATTATTTTGTGAGCAGTGTTTGTTGAATGAATCACTTGACCAGTACAAGTCCTTAAAGTTGCAATCAGGTAATTTTTCCCCAAGAGTACTCACAAAATCTTTAATCACACCACAGCGAGGTAGATTTCCTCAGTCACAATCAATCATATGAATTTGTCGCGACGCAGCAGCGGTGAATGGCGGAATAATATCGGAACCAATGGAAGACTGGTATATTCCTGACGGGGAGGCTGCAGGCGAACAGTCAGATCGGCGCTCAAACACTCACCCGCGCACTCGGGATTGTCTTCGTCGAAGTTGACAGCAAAATCATGAGAGACCTGGGAGGCGAGAAACAAGGTCCATCCGTGACCACAAAAGAACAGGGGGGGTCTGTTTCACAAAGCAAGGATTACTGAGTTAGCTGGATAACTGCGCTGAGTAAAACCGGGAGCCGTCCCAAATCTGGAACACGGACTGAAGTAAAAAGAGCTGCTCCCGGTTTTTACTCAGCGCAGTTTATCCAGCTAACTGAGTAATCCTGCTTTGTGGAACAGGGCCCAGATTTGCGCAGCAGCCTACACCGGATCAGTATACGCACAACTGAGGTTTTCTGAAATATCAACAGATTGTTCTGCATTAAACAGATTTCGATCGGAGGCGGACAGAAAATCAATGCTACCTAGCTTTCTTATTCGGAGGGCTGATTAATGCAGCACAGCTGATGAACACTCAGTTTATGGTCTGTGGTTAATGCATATTGATACGTGGTGAAACCACACTGGAATTCAAAGTGGTTTTCAACGTAATTCGGGTTGACATTGAGGGGCCGTTAAAAGTCATTTTTTTCTCTTTATAATACAAAAACTAAGACTTCCCACAATAATACTTGTTTGGAAAGCGCACGTTGACAAACGGAAGGGAGTGCGATTTAGCTAATATATTATTTATGATACAGATAGGTACGATTCAGAGATAAACTAAAACGGAATCTAAATTCGACAGCGAGACACCCGATCCCATAATTCTGACTGAAGTGATCATTAGTTTCCCCCGAGAATTAGAATTCTTACCTTGAAGTCAGGTGGTATTTGAGCTCCAAACCCAAAGGCTGGGAACATTTTGTCACTGGAGTTAGAAATGAACAGCAGGGTGTAAGAAGAGGCAACATTAAGATGAGACAGCCTGTATAAGAAAACAATTCACAGCTTTTTCCACCCTCCTTCTCACCTCCCTGTAGGATGTGCTGGTAGTGTCAATGACTGTCTTTGTGTGGGTGGAGGGGCGTTTGGGAGGGGAAGGGTTACATTTCTGAGGCGTGTACCAGAGATATTTTAAAATCCAGGCTCAACAACAACAACAACAACAACAATAATAATAATAATAATAATAATAATAATAGAAGGATAATAATTTTCTGGGTTAGTGCACCATGCACACATACTCAGTAATGCACTTGTTGGCTTCCATTCTCCTTACAGTTGTATAGTCCAATTTCCCTCAACACGCTCGATTACTCACCATAATTTTCTAAATTGTGACTGAAACATTGCAAAAAGACTGACATTGGCATCAGTTATGGATTTAGTTAAATTGCAGGATAAAATGAGCTATTTCCAAATGCAAGGAAGCAGGAGGTTTTTGCCGACAACTTTATGAGATGATGGAGCATGTCCATTTAGTCACAATGGAGTTTACAAACATCAGAATGCCAAAATCTCCAGCATTTCCTATCTAATCCACTTTGGTGCAGATACATTGGAGACAGAAAGGCTGTAATGCGGAAATAACAATTCCATAACTATATTCAAGTCCTTCGTCCCATAAATATAACAATGTGCCTTCACTAACGCACTTTTTATACTAAAATGTTTCTCTGAGGAAATGTGATAAACTCATAGATCTTTTCCCACCCTAGCCATGACAGCTGATTGGCTGTGATGATCTCTTACCTGTCATAGTCCTGGCAGATTTCCCCCACAGCGACCAGGGCTTTCAGATACTCATTAGGTTGGTATGGGTGGATGTAGTGCAATGAGCAGCTGTTTCGAGGGTCCCCGTTAGATGCCGTGAAATCAATAGCTACCTGGACAGAGAAGTGATAATCACTGGCAGCAGGAAATGCTAATTATCTCCAGTTCATTTGAGTACACATCATCTAATAGATATTCTATAACCATATGAAGGAGTAATTGCCTTGGCTATAATAATTGATTTCCGATAATATTTTTAATGCATGTCCAAAAGTGTGGCAATCCAATCTACGACATCGTGCATTAAACCAACAAGAAATCAGCATCTAAAAACCAAAGGCTATACATTACTTACATCCAGCTATCTAATTAAGCAATTAAATACAACACATTTTTTTTATTATGAAATAGGTCAATGTTGAAACATAGCCGTTGCTGCAAGGCAAGAAAAAAAAACACTTTTTCCATTACGCATGATATAGCTTCTGTGCTGCCTATTAGTGCTCCTGAGGTCGATTATGATTATGTCACAGAGTATATAGCGGCTCCCGCTGTGGTAATGACCTATTTTCGTCCCTGAAGTGCTAATGAGCAGGTGCTCTATCCACACCCTCCTTTACAGGCTGGATAAGGCTAGCCTGGGTTTTATAACTTCATAAGCATACAAGCGACATAAACGCCTGAGTCTGCCCATGACAACCTTGCCCAAGCACTTCTGTCCAAACTGGAGCGGCGTGAGAACACCTATTTTGTGCTGCGGCCATTTTCTTGTGCGCTTGCTGTTTCAGAGAAACCATGGTGTCTGGAATATATACATTACTGTAGGAAGTCCAGCAATGCCTGTTCCATCAGGAAATCATGTTTGGAAGGAACAGATGCATTGTGGGAGATTCACATCTCATCAGTCCTGTCATTGTTATTTATTTGAGGTTCAATACATACAGTTTCCTTTTGCATATAACAGCAGTACAGCAGCCACCAATCTATCCCTCAGTCCAGTGTTCTATCTGCTATTCCACGCGATGACTCATAATGCAATCTGTGCGGAACCTACTCACTGTAAACTGGATTTGACATCCGCCCATGATGTAATCAAGGAAGGAGTGCATCTTGATGATCTGTAATAAGGCACTCATTAAAATATTCCCCATACATTTTTTCACAAAAAATCAATACTTCAATACATACATAAATTAAAGCATTTAATGCATTTCCAAACACTCCCTGAACTAATCTACAACGCATAATCTCTACAATGTCACATTCAGAGTTTACCAGGGACATCTGACAATTAAAAAAAAGACTAATTAAAAAACGAATCTCTCTTCTCGTGCATGTTTAATATGGATGGTTTGAGAGATGTTGAAGTAAAGGGGACATTTGGAATATCACAGTTCACATGCTATACACCGTATAGCATATTCATTACAGACACGTCAACATCTCTCTTGAATGGAATATGAGAACATTCTATAATGTTCCATTACTGGCTAATTATCAGATACTTCAGTCAGGGATGATGCAATTAGAAGCAAATGCTCAGTTTCTGGTATAGACAAAAACTACAAGAAACATTTAAGTGTTTTTGATCCGTTTTCAGAAGTCACTGTAAATGCAGCAACTCCACAGGGTCAACATATGCTGACAGAGACTATTTACCTTGCATTGGTTCAGAATAACAACTCCAGAGTTCCTGTAATTCTTCTTCTTGACCTGGTACTTTGGGTTTATACATTCCCACTGGATCTGTCAAGACAGCAAAACAAAAACAGTGCAATCATCCTACTGGGAACAGAAAGAATGCATGATTAAGAACGCTCAACATTTTAATAGGAACATGATTAAAATAGTTAAAATGGCAGAGGAACATCTGTCCCATTGGTGCTAACTGAGGCCAAGGTTTGCAAACAATACACATCAAAACTATTGTGGTGAGTGACAGCCAGGAGAGTATGCTTCTATTCTCTTACTGATTAAAAATCTGACGGATATCGTCCACTGGGACTGAAATAGAGTTTAAAATTATTTTGTTACTTGCTAATCAAGAACGATTTTCAAAAATGAGTTTAAAAGACTCACAGAGGTGACTCACTTGTGGTGTGATGCACTCAGCTGTACAAAATCAATTTCTGATTATTGGTAGTATTTTAACTGAACACAGCACTGTTGCAGAATTGCCGGTAAGCCCCCCCCCCCCACCATCAGTGAGATCAGAACAGATTATGAAACACGATTCCCTCAAAAGACTGCACAACGAAAAGTGGCAGTCAGCCATAGCTGCTACTGTATTTAATTGTCTCCTCTCAGCTGACAACTACTGTTCCCTGTCCATAGACTATGTGCCAGATCCATCTGTCTCATATTGGCAGATGCTGAGGAACATACAGCCTTACAGGAATGAAACAGAGCAAGGCTATCAAAAACACTTCAGTCATAATGTTAGGATCCTGTAATTCTGTCTGTTTATTCTTTATTTGTTATTATTTCTCCTGTTTTCTTTCCCTCGCGATTGTCAGTCCGCGTTCCATGTTTCTGAGATTCCACCCCCTGTCTTTGTCATTGCACTATTCGGGTGATTTTGGGAACATTCAAGTTTCTTCTGTATTTCGTATATCTCGTTTTCTTCCTTCTGGCTTTATTTATATTTGTATATAATACTAATGTACTAATCATACTAACTGTTAGATTAGATTTAATACTAACCTGCTAACAAACTAACATGTATATAATACTAACCTACTAACATTAGGGTTCTAGAGTTCACTACTAACATTACTAATTACTCATTCATCTTGAGTTTCTATCTGCAGCTGTCATTTCCCTCCTCGTTATCCTATCCCTGTATCCATCTGTGATTTCGCATTCTTTGCACATGTGTCCACTTTCGTGTCTCCCCTCTGAGCTGTGCACTTGTTTACCTGCTAACTCCAGGCTGTTTGTTATCATTGTGTCTATGTGTATTCCAGTCCATGTCTTACGTTTCCCCTGTCATTGTTTTATTGGTCCCTGTTAACCCTCACTGTTCTCACCTGTGAGCAATCTCCCCTCCCTGCTTCTACACACCTGATTCCCATTATGTCTGTCTCCCTCTGTGTGTATATATACCTTGTCATTTCAGTGTTTCTTCGCGAGTTCCTCATTATTGATTTTCTTCTGTGTTTTTGCGAGTGTCCCGAGTTCCTGCCCTGTTATCTATTTCCGAGTTTTTGTTTCCCTAGTTTTTGCCTGTTGTTGTTTTGTTTTGTATTTAGTCTGTTTTGTTCTCTTTTTGTTCCTCTTACGCCTCCCCGGTTTTGACCCCTGCCTGTGTTCTCGCGACCCTGGTTTTGGATCCTGCTTTTGTACCTTTGCTGTGCCTTCCCGGTTTGACCCCTGCCTGTTCCTTGACCACTCTTTGGACTGTGCTTTGTACCGTTGCCCTGTCTCCCCGGTTTTTGACCCTGCCTGTTTACCACGGATTGCTGCCTTGCCCTTTATTAAACTTCGGTTTTTGCGAACTCCTGCCTGCGTTTGGGTCCTTCCCCCACCAACACCTAACACATAAGTGCAGACACATTCCCATCTCCTTAATTTCAGTGATACTACAGAAAGAAAACTATTTTTTTCAAATCGATCACTAAACTCACAGAAGCAATCAAATGTGAAATGTCACAAGCGGGGTGCTAAGTCATTAGTTGTGCCATATCATTCTGAGTTAAAAGTTTCAGTTAATTATGTTATTACTGTGAGCATGGAAATGTAATTATGCATTGAGTGTGAGTGTTATGGATTCTGTTTCAGTGCAGGGATACATCTTTGCATATATCCAATTGCAAGACTATTGAGTGGATCTACCAAAACTAAAAGAGATTCTTTGGGAGCCAAATAATAGTTTCCCTACATGCACGTTCTTCCGTAGTTCTACAGAAAGGGGTTGATAAAGGAAATGACTATTGAGAGCATACATCAAGTAATACATATGCATTGTATCTCTATGAAAGGCTGAAGAAACTGGGAGAGAAACATACAGTACTTTGGTCAATTCATCACCTTCATAGAAGGATGTGTACCACCCAATGAGAGAATAATGTGAATTGGCAATGTCATTATACTGCAGGTCTCACACGCTACCTGTTTCCCGTCCAGTGCTCCTCTCATGTCCTTAAATGTTGTTTGAAATTCTCCAATGAAGTCATGCTTCCCGTTGGAATCCCAGTCCCATACAGTGCACTGGACCAGGAAGAATAAGCAGAAAGATCACGTATCACACAGTAGTTTTTACTCATGAGTAATAACTTGAACAAATATTAAAAACAGACAAAGAGGTTTAAGGTAGAATGTTTGCATAAATTGGAACCATTGGTGCTTGTGACTAAAGTCCAAAAGTCTTTAGAAACTTGCCATGAGCCTAAAAAGCCACTGAATGCATAGCGAGTTTGTGGCATGCATTTGGTAAACTAGCTCAGGACTACACCTCCCATCAGCACCTATTGGAAATGACCGCAGGTTGCATGTACAGTATACAATGTACTTGACATTACGGTTTGCGTCGAGACATTAATCAATTTGTAACTATTTGTATGTAATATGTAGCCAAATCAGCAACATTAGATTAAAACACAAATATCCGTTTCCGGGGCAAGGAGGAGGGGCGGTAGTAGTGGAGGAAAGGAGCATGCATTTTTAGACTATTGGGACACACCCCAAGTACACAATGACACAGGAAGTGGAGAAAACTCCAGAAAGCCTTTAACTATGAATATGAATCATTCATTAAGAGAGATTAGGGGGATTAAAATTTGATGATACATTGAAATATTAATAGGGAGATGCTGTGGGTGATGCAATACAGATGTCATGATAAAACAGTGCTTTTCCACTGTTTTTTTTTTACACATTTACATAGCCAGCATACCGCAGTTGTATAATGTATTGCGATAATGTCTGTGAAATTAAATGCATTCCAAAACCCAAAAAGGTTATTTGGATTTTCTATTTGAATTGAAAGCACACTTGGAAATGCAGACATCTTTCAGAGCACGGGAGTGGATCTGCAGTTCCTGAAACAAGGAGAGTGATGGCCCCCACAGTTCACGGCACACTGTGGCTGGCGAGTTGTGAACTTAACAAACCTCGCCTGTTGCTTTCAAGTCAAGCCAAATCACAAGGAAACACATCGCAGTACATTTATCTGATGCATTTAAGAAAATTGCATTGATAAGTCATAATCAGATAAGATAATATGCATTCTTTTGAGTCATAGCGTGAATCTCCTGGACAAACCCCAGGCATTGTTATAGCTAAAAGAGGTACTTTACTTTGCTTAACTTTCTCCTTTATGTTATCACTGTCAACAATCCAGACAAGATAATAATTCCGCAATTGTCCTCAACGTTGTCTGTCAATCAAAGTGTGGTTTCAGGCAGCATTTTTCCTAAGAGTACCTGACCTGCGAAAAGAGAGCTCCAAACACCCCATACCTGCCATTGTAAAGCTGGCAGGTCATCAGAAATATCTAAAATATCTTTCATCGTACATCAGGGCGCATCAAAACAATAACAAATTATATATTTTTGATAATATAACAAAAACTGCTGAGAGTGAACTATCCCGTTAAAAACCATGTGCTTTTATTCTTCCACCACGTCACACATCTGCACAGTTCATGATCTTTTCATTGGCGGATAGGAGATAAGGGTCAGAGGTCATTAGTTTCACAGTTTCAGCGCCAGGGTCAGGCAGATCACCAAACTACTTGAACCCGCGCCACATGTTGATAGTGAGCAGAATCACCAGCTACTGAGTAAGGGACTCTGGGGGGCCTGTTTAAGCCAGACTGGAGACAGCGCACAGATCAAGGGATTTCCAGAGATGTATTATGTATGACCAACGTCATTGGCAGGGAGGCTGGACATCCAGATGGCCAATGGAAGAGAGAGATATTGCAGTGCCATAGTTGTCTCTCTTGTATGGAAATATAATGAAGGTCATTATGTTGATCCCCAAGTGGCTCACTTGTTAAAGGTGTTTTTCAGATGTACAGACAGAGTGCTGTAGGTGTAGATTCAAGCCTGGCCTATAGACAGAAGTCCACAATAGTGAAACAGAATTGGTTTTCGAGTAATTTCCCCAGGATAAAATCAGACGGGGTTTCGATGGTTGCCGCTGCGTTTGTTTGCCGAACGGCGTAACACCGAAACGGCAGCAACACCCTTTTCTCCAATCAGCGCTGGCTCTCTTGTAACATTGTGCGGCCTGCGGTGCATTGGAGGAGCACATAGTATGTGCTTCAGGTATTCTCATTGTTGCTGGCACAGTCAGAATGGCCATAAATGGAGAGGCACCCCTGCTAATTCCACACGGCTGAGAATTGTTTAAATTGCTAAGAAAAGATCACTTCGACTATAAGGTCTCATTCTAGTCCCTGCCATTTATTGCTTCAATCAACAGCTTCACATGAGATAAACTAATGTTAATTAAAAGATATCATTACTTTAGAGGGCAGTGAACTAACGACTGGCCCGAGGGTAAGGACAAAGAAACTTTAAACAAAGGGAAATTACGACTGGATGAATCAATCAATGCACTGATTTAGAGTGAATGACTTCAACCAAGTGATCTTTGTTATCTAAATGCATTGCTGTCACAGGCTGATTGCCTTAAGACATCACGAGTTCTCTCAAAGAGCATGTCTATCCCCACGGAAAACAAAGGGAGCTAGAACTACAAAGCACTCAGGTGAACTGAGCCAGAGCCAGAAGTAGCTGTTTTTGGCCTCATTTCCCACAGTTCCATAGGGGATTGTGACAGAAATGACCTAAGATACCAATTTGCTCTCGCCACTACACGTTGCAGTTAATGCCTTATGTTTATGGGAATTAGAAAAGGAAATGTATGTTTATGAATTGACCTTCATGTTACATATTCTATTACAAATATTCTTTTAAATATTTTGCAATAATATACAGTATTGCAATAATATATAGTATCAATTCATCAAGGGTCTGACATATCAAACAAGCCTTAAACCATCACTCTGCTGCCAGTAATACAGTAGATATGGATGGATAACTTGAAGGGTTTCTTTTCCTGACTTATTTTTCCATAGAGTTCAATAGGAAAATTTGTCAGGAGAAACAACCCTTAAAGTGATCCATCCATATCTACTGCATATCTGGCAGCAGAGTGATGGTTTGAGGCTCGTTTGATACCTCAGACCCTTGATGACTTACAGCCATTTAGCCAACCATGGGTTACATACTATTCCCGTGTAATTTATAGCTTAATCTAGTCCCACCCCCAAATTCCCATAGAGATCCATTCAAATGCAGAGGTTATAGTATCGCTTCTAAGAGTACCTGGAAATAAGATATCAGGAGTCTTTTGATATCCTTTTATATAGAGTCATGATGGCATCACCTGTTTACCTGTGGAGTACCTGTTTACCACAGAAGTTGTTTGAGAGAATGGCAAGAATGTGCAAGGCCGTTATCAAGGCAAAGGGTGGCTACTTTGAAGAATCTAAAATATATAACTTTTTTTTATTTGTTTAACACTTTTTTGGTCTTTGCATAATTTAATGTGTGTTATCTCATAGTTTTGATGTCTTTACTATTCCAAAATGTGGAAAACAGTAAAAATAACGGAAAAAAACCTTCTATGAGTAGGTGTGTCCAAACTTTTGACTGGTACTGTATATATATATATATATATATATATATATATACATATACTGTATATATACAGTGAGCACCATAATTCATTGGACAGTGACACATTCTTTGTTATTTTGGTTCTGTACTCTAGCACTTTGAGTTTGAAATGATACAATGACAATGAGGTTGAAGTGCAGACTCAGCTTTAATTTGAGGGTATTTTCATCCATATCGGATGAAACGTTTAGAAATTATAGAACCTTTTGTACATAGTCCCCCCATTTTCAGGCATCAAAAAATATTGGACAGTTTAACATAATGTAGAATAAAGTAATCATTTTTAATATTTGGTCCTTTGCATGCCATGACTTCCTGATGTCTGTGACCCAACAATATCAAAAAACTCTTGATATCCATACGGATTTTAGATTTTGCAGTATATGGATCAAACCTAGCTCCTCTACATGCAGCCTAGTCTGTTCAGAACAACTTGACAGGAAGCTTTATTCTGAACATATAAGCCCTGAATTTAAGAAGAGAATGGAATGTTGTTCCGGTTTTAGAATACATTCCTTGACACTGTGTCAAAGTTTGGCGGGCCTGTGTATTTTTTAACCAAGATTGTTCCATTTGTTACAATCAACAAGGGGTAGGGAATATGTAATGACGAATACAAACTTTCCAAACAGAAAGACAGAACTGGGATTGTTCAGAGAACTCAATCCCCCTTACTTGATCTTTCCTTGATGCTGCTGATTGTGGAATATGACACTGATAGTGTTTAACTTGCTTCTTGAAACAAACAAATCTCTATACAGCACATTGTAAAAAATATTCCTTTAATATTTCATATATCGATATGCTCCGCAGTTTCTTTCTATAAATAATGAATAATGCAAATGGCCTATTATTGTTTTTAATATGTTTAAGTCTGGATTGAATTATGGTGCATTAATATACCCCTCTCATAATATAGCACTCTCATTCTCTCATTAATACCATGGTATTAATGAGAGAGAGCAGCATCCAATCATTCTTTGAAGAAGCTTAAGGATGCACACAATTGACATGAATGTAGAACAGCTGTAAAACTGTGATTTCACCAAAGGCAGTCGACTGTGTAAATAAACGACTACTTTAGCACGCACTGCATTTGTCATTGCCATTTACCCACAAGCACAGAACCAACTGCATATCAATCAGATTATAGTATATTTATAGAATATTAATCTAACAGTTAACGCCAGAAGAGTTCTGGCAGCTGCTGGTTTGTGGCAGCACATCCTCCCACAGTCACAATGAAAGGCATGACCCTTCATAATTGAAAGCAGGTGATTAGAACACCGTCGGTCCTCTTAATATTTATACAGACTGGAGACAGACTATGAGATTACCAGGAAAAAGAAGTGTGAGCATTGAAGAATAGTACCAGAATTTAAGCCCACATGCTTAATAAATACACACATTAAACTTTCACCTTTTTGATAATTCACCTTTTGATAATATTTTATTTACTTCTGGATCTCACCTACCCTCACTTCCTGTGACATCAAGTTGTTGGATTTACCTGATGCATATTCTAAGATGTTGGTCTGTTTTATATCTCCATATCATAAAGCAGGATTACCATGTTTGTTTCTGTCAGACGAGCCCCACGGTATTATCGTTTTTTTTTGTTTGTTTTGTTTTTCATTTTTCATTAAAACTTAAAAAGCGGGAACGCAGAACAGACTGCTGAGGCATCTTTTCCTAATGTGAACTTATGTTTTTTGCCGGTATCAGAGTATGCACAAATACTGAGTAAGCATACTTATGGCAACATAGATTATGATATGTGAAGTGTAAAATTACAATCTCAGGAAATTCTAAAGATGTACGACTTCGTGTTCATGTGGAAAATATAATTTGATTGTCCACATAAAATGACGCTTTGTTTTCCAAATTAAAACAGAATTATTCTGCACGACTACAGCATAGAAAAAAAGAAAATAATCAGTGCTTCATACACATGTAGGTCAATGCAAGTGAATGATGCTGATTCTGAGGAATCTCACCAGTCTCACTGTTGCCTTCAGTTACTTTAGAATCAGCCCAAAATGGTGTCAACAGCTTGGCCATTCCATCTAATATTTTTCCAAAGGGTTGGTTATTACAGATAGGGGGTATCGTATGACAGCAAATATGTCTGCCAGGTACTTCAACAGACTGATAGGCTTAGACTGGACCTAATACATAAAATAAAGTCAACCATTTTCATCAGTTAGACTAAAGAGATTAAGACCAGCGATGCTCTGGCACTGAATTGGTGAAAAAAAGGTTGATGTTAATTTCAGCAGGTCGGCCCCCCCTCTGGCATTGAGCAATGCTCGCTGATTGGCTTTATCAGCCAAAGGCGGGGTCACGGAAGAAAACCGGCTTCTAATACCGCCTCTCCTCGAACGACGACAGATTCGACCTCTCGGATAAAGAGAGGGGCGCGGCGGGGGAATTGGGAACGAGCTCTCTGAAGATGAGAGGCGGGAGATGAAGAGGCCGGCTCATTCGGCCCTGTCACACTTGAGCGGCTCCCCCCAGCGTTTCAGAGATGAACGAAGTGAAGCTGCAAAGAGGCGGACGTCCCTCGGTTAAACCCGAAAGTAAACCGTCGTGTTTGTTTTGGGGCGCAGGTACCCTCAAAAGGGCAGGCAGACGGCCGCGCAAACTCAAGCGTCCAATCAAACGGCTGCGCTGTACAGCGCTTTAAGTCGCCATTCAGATGCTGTGAAATTATGAACAGCTTAACCCATAGCCTCAACGTACTGTATTTCTGAATCATCTCATCTCTAAACACTTTGTTTCCTGTAACATCACACGTAGAAGCAAGAAAAGCTACATTTCTAAAAAGCCTTTTATCCACACATTTTTATTATTCATTTAAATTTCACTTCATTTATTTGTTTAGATGGTAACACACATCAGCACATTTTACATTATTAAGGATTAAGTTCCATGAACTGAAATACACTGCCTGGCCAAAAAAAAAGTTGCACACTGTAATATTTTGTTGGACCGCCTTTAGCTTTGATTATGGCGCGCATTCGTCGTGGCATTGTTTCGACAACCTTATGCAATGTCACAACATTTATTTCCGTCCAGACTTGCATTAATTTTTGGCCGAGATCTTGTATTGACGACGGGAGAGTTGAACCACTCCGTAAAGTCTTCTCCAGCACATGCCAAAGACTTTCAATGGGGTTACGGTCAGGACTCTGGTGGTCAATTCATGTGTGAAAATGATTCCTCATGCTCTCTGAACCACTCTTTCACAATTTGAGCCCGATGAATCTTGGCATTGTCGTCCTGGAATATGCCCATTGATGGGATAACCTGGTCATTCAGTACATTCAGGTACTCAGCTGACTTCATTTTATTGCTGCATAACGTTGCTGAGCCTAGACCTGACCAATTGAAGCAACCCCAGATCATAACACTGCCTCCAGAGGCTTGTACAGTGGGCACTATGCATGACTGGTGCAACTGCGACTTTTATTTTGGCCAGGCAGTGTAGTATACCATGTCAAGAGCCTCATTTTTCAGGCAGCTCAGATGTGGTGCAAGACGTCGGGATTTTACACAGAACTAACAGCTAGAACTCTCTTCTAAATTCTCTGCCACACATGATTAAAATTAGTATTTAGGTGTATAGCAGTAGTCTCCTACATATTTGCTTAAAATTATTCTCGTAATATGTCCCACACTTCTGATTTTTACAGCTGATCTTCTGTCTCTGTTGGTGTACATTAGGCTAAAAGCTAGTGATAGTAGGTTAATATAGCAATGGCTCACTTGGGAATCATAACCACATTGCACAGGTACAGAGCCCTAATGTTTGGTCTGGAAATTAGGTAAAATGTATAAATGTCACCAATACTAGCTGTAAATTGTGTTTTGAAATCAAATTATAAGAGGTTATAAAGGTGCTCTTCCACCAAAAGCAGGCAAAGGGACCAAACTGATTTTTTATATACTTCACCCTCTATTCCAAAGTCATTGATTTCTTTTTAGTTCCAGTCATCTTTCCTGCTCTCCGCTTGTCAGGACTAAATTGCATGGTGGTGCAGCTGATCCGGGGTAATTACGCTGCGTTTGAAATACCCGTCAGCTCGCGCTGAAACATGTCAGGTCAAATCACACAGTCAGGTGTTCGGCATTATGCAACGTTTCGCTTCAGATCCACATTATCATTAGCTTTATATTTTCACCAGAATCCCCTTTGTACGCCCCTGTGCACCGAACTGAGTGCATTTCATACGCATAAATCGTTTCCACCGGTCGCGATTGTTGGTCGTTTATAGCTGAACGCGAAAATGGACGTAATATCCGCCTGCGGTGCACCTGTGCAGAGACTGAGCTCAAATACAGGTACCAGTGTGATAAAAGATCTGAACTTGTAACTGGGAGATTTACATTTCAAATCGAAAGTGCGCCACTGCTGCTGTGCCCATACAAAATGTACTTAACTCAAGTTGCTTCATTGTTAATCCAGCTGTATGCATTGACAATGGATTAGGGTATCTGCTACAAAAAATATATATATAAAAGACATGTCACAGCAAACAAATGGAGTTAAATACCTGAGTGCATCAGGTAACGCAATTGTACATCTAGAACTAAGGATGTTTGGTAACTAGGAGCAGCAATGAAAGTACTGAATGTGCACTCATTAATGAAAAGGAACAACATAGCCAGCAGAACAATCTCAGTAAGTACAATGTCCCCAGCAGCAACTGGACCCAAGCATGTAGAGCTAGATCTCTCATCGCCGCGATGCCATAAAGCAGCCGGGGGACTTCAATAATTGCGTAGGACACAACAGCACTAGGCAGACTGACTGAAGTCAAGTTGGTTTATAGTGTCACAGAGATAATGAATTCCATTTCTTTGTCTGCAGCAAAACCGTCTCACTCAGAGAAGGACCAAGAACAGCTCAGAATTCACTCGTTAACCACCATTGAGAATACTTGGGAATGTTCTGCACGACTACAGCATAAAACAGCATCATTTATTATTCATTTACTACGGCACTTTATGTAATGCTTTGTCATTTATACTAGGCTAACAGTTGTGTAGTTTCTATTCTATTCTAGCATACACTTTGTCCTTTCAGAGAAGTATAGAGCAGAACAAGATCATCAATCAATGTCTGGTTAAAAGTCTGATTTCTTAATGATTACGCCACAGGATCATGTCACTGGAATCAAGGCAATGTGCGGACAGCGTACACTTTCCCTGGCTGTTGGGTGTTGGCCTTTAGCTTTCCATTTTGGGGTCACTCGTGTTTCCTGTTTAGGCCTTGTGTTCCATTGCTTAATCCCTTCATCAAATAAGCACCTCCTGGGCTCCCAAATGGCTCAGCCTCTAAAATACACTTGCTCCTACATGGGCTAAGCCCTATGACCTGGAAATCGCTGGTTTGTTTATGGGCTATGGAATACATGAGCACCACCTTGCTATTTAATGGGGGCCCACATTACATTACATTACATTCATTTAGCAGACACTTTTATCCAAAGCGACGTACAATTAGTGCATACAGAGACATCATCAAGATCACTACACAACTAACGTTGACTGTAGTTCACAGTAAGCTGTGGGTAAATCAGCTATACTACACTTCTATTCTAAATACTATTATAAACTATAACAAACAGACAGGAAAACACATGGAACTAGTAAACACATGGAACTAGTAAACACATGTTAACAGTGCCAGTCATTCTGTCTGCCATCCTCCGATCAGCACTAGCTCTCCTTTAGTACTCTTCTAATGTGGAAAATAGATGCTGTTTTAGGGATAACCTTGTTAGAAGACTGCAGCACAACTTGCTGCTGTGCACTCTGTGTGGGTGTGAGCGACACGGTACGACAAACATGTCTGAAAACGGTGGACAACAGACATTTGAAAAAAAAGCCCCTGATTGAATTAGAAGTATGTTACAGAAAGTGCTCTGACAAAGCTAGGAGCAGCATACCTTTAGTTCACGGTCATGGTCTCCGCTGCACAAAGTGTTCAGTGAGACCTTGAAAGTTTTCCAGGCAGGATTCAGATTGTTCATAATGGTCTGTAAATTAAATGGAGAAAAGTGCATCTGTTAGAGTTGATGACAGCCTGCTTGTGCAACACAGATTTCAAATGCAGTCGCAAGAAAATACTGGATCAGTTCCTGTAAATTTGCCATTATGGGAGAGTAATGAAAAGCACATTCAGTTCAGTGGATCCAACTGAATTTAAGTTGATCCAACGTAACCAAAATTCAGAGTTTCAGCATGCACATTTATTTCTGTCTATGCGAACACAACCCTCATACAAAAGCTTAGGCAGTAAGTAAAGCCTTACAAAGCCACAGGAGTTTGACAACCACTGAAATAAACAAAAGATGTAGCAAAGCAACCCTTAATATAAATGCGTTACTCCAACAAAAAAGAGAACTGTGGTTATATTTTACTCAGCTAATGCAGCCTGTGTAATTTAAGCGTTTCTCAGCTCCATGGGTCACTGCTGTAGGGAGTTGCACTACATGCCGGATGTAGCTGCGGAGGAAACACACTCCTCACTCCACACTCCTTCCTTGCCGCTTTTTTTTTAATTTTTTTACCTCAGTTCGGTGAACGAGTGAACCGGTGGCGTCGTCGTTTATTCTGAATATTTCCAAAAATGGGTCTGACTTGCTGAAGAAGTCCTGAGGAGGGAACAAACATCGATCGGCATTCCACACTTAACACACTGTTGCTTAGTGCGCTATTTTCTTTTAGGGGGACATCTATCATTAGATGGCCCGGCTTTCTGAATTATCTGAAAAAAAAAAAACATCTTATCCTGCGATTTTGTTTTCTTCTTTTTAACAATGCTGGCAATGCAAACATTAATAGGGGAGTGACTGTATAGAGTGGACAGATCTGAATTAATTATCTGCTGGCCAATGAGTGCACTGTATCAGGATGACAGCAGGCACCTGACGATGCTGCATCCTTGCTGTCCATCCTGCTGAACGTTTGCACACTTCCAGCAACTGGCAGCAGGGCCCAAGAGCGCTCCCTGAAGCTGCGTTAGGAAACCTCGCTAATGAGAGACACCTCCTTCCTCCTCCCTTACTCCCAGCCCTCCGGAAAACCACCTGTCCTCGTTTCACGATGCGCGGCTTTCCCGCGCGGTTATACCGGCTCACTCAGCCGTCGCATCGATCCCTGTTTTAATCAAGATCTCGCCTCTTAATTAACGGTTGGCTTATTATCCCAGCGGGGCGGCACAGCGCAACCTTTCTAATGGAGGATAAGGATTAGATGGGGAATCTTTCCTGCTCAAACCAACAGCATCTCCCAGCAGCACCCACTTCAGTCCATCCCCCTCATTTGATCGCAGACTTTTTTTTACAAAAGCTCTCACATGCTTGGGTAGACATTGTTCTCAAGGCATAACTAATGTACTGTCCATTAATAAATGCAGAGGGAGAAAGCAATTAAAGTTCTCGAGCTTTTGCGGAGCCTTTAATGAGCACTGTTAAAAAGTTTACAGTGGCTGTGCTGTGGATCGTCTCACCTTGTCATCCAGTTTCCTCGCGCTGAAGGAGAGTTCCACGTAGTCATCGTTTCCAGATAACTCTTCTGCTGTAACCTGGGCGGCAAAATAGTTAATAATAAAACATACCGCACGTATACAATGAGGCGCATAGCAAATTGCACCGTTCCGTCATACTCAAAATGTACAGCAGTCCCTCGCCTGGTGTCCCACTTTAGTGCCCTTTTCAAATGAGATGACTACACCTTTCCAGCATTGACTGGGAATTCACATATTCATTATAAAGTAGAAAGTGGAAATAGTTATTCAAACTTTCCAAAAACAATTTTGCAATTTGCTGCACACTGAAGCACAATGTGTGTCATGTTGAAAATGATTTAATACCTACTGATTAACTATACACTGTACACTGTATTAACACTGGCCTGATTTCATTTTTGTTGCACTATGTGTGTGTGTGTGTGTGTGTGTGTGTATACACTTGCATTTATATGTGTGTACGTGTGTGCGACTGTGCAGTGCTGTGTGTGGGTGTACACACCTGCATTTGCATGTGTGCGTGTATGTGTCCATACCTGTGTGTTTGTGTGTGTGTGTGTGTGTGTGTGTCTGTGTGAGTGTGTGTGCAACTGTGCAGGCATGTGTGTGTGTGTGGGTGTGGGTGCGTGCACCTGAATTCACATGTGTGGGTGTGTATGTGTGTGTAGGACTTGATGTTCTTGTTCAGTCAGACATTAAATCCCAATTCCCCCCTATTGATAGACTCTTACCGTGATGGATGACTTTCCAGCTGTGTTTCCCTGTTTGAGTAAAGCTTTTGAAAGTTTTCTCTGGGATACAATCTGTTTGATAGAGAGACAGAGATTTCAGCAAAAAGTCTTTCTATATTTTAAGATGACATTGATGGAAAGTATGTACAGTATTTGGATGTAACAATAATACATCTGCTAATAGCAAATGCTCTCATGAAGCTGATTTATCAGTGTTTAGTAAATGCAACAGAACATATCCCTAGCATTTGGCACAAACCTACACAACTATATTTTCCATTCGTTTGACCTCTAAGTGTCATCCTCGTTCATGTATTCCTGCAGCACTGAATTAAGACATTACAACACCAGCTTTGTGACCAATTTCTGTATTTGCATGTGGTAGAATAGTACACAACACAAACATATTTAAATTTGCAATTTTACATTTAAATGTATTTACTTAAACATATTATCAAACTTCAAAGGCTTTTTAAACAGTTTATAGGATGTTAAAGCCACAGTGGTTAAACCTTATTTAAATGTATTGGAGAACACCAAACGGAGAGTACCGGAGCACATTGACAAAATGCATTAGTCCCTAGCTATAAAGAGTACCTGGCCAAGTGTGCACTCCATGGCCCCAAGGAAGTCAGCCTCCTTCAGTCCGTTATGGTTGCTGCTGATGTCATGCAGCTCGTAGCGTAGCCGCTGAACTTCCTCAAAGTAGAAGTCCACAAGAAACACTTTGGAGAAGACAGGGTTTATACTGCTGCGGATCACCTCCGTCCTGTCAACCTGGAGGAGAGTAAAGAGAGAGGCTAAATCTCCTCCTCTAAACGGAAGGCAAATTCCCAAGTTTAATGCATAGGAAATTCACAGTAGTCAAGATCAACATTCACTACCGAGATTCACCAGGTTGCTACTACAGATCAAACTGTCAGATCCAAGTTAAGTCCAGCTGACATATTATCGATTCATACAGTGCCCTCCACAATTATTGGCACCCCTGGTAGAGATGAGTAAAAAGGGTTGGTGAATTAGCTTAATCTCACACTGAAACATTTTAACAAAACCATGTGTGCCACAATTATTGGCACCCCTGCATTTAATACTTTGTAAAACCTCCTTTGCCAATAAAACAGCACTCTTCTCCTGTAACATATAATAAGGTTGAAGAATACAGAGCAAGGAATCTGAGACCATTCCTCTTTACAGAATCTCTCCAGACCATCCAGAGTCCTAGGTCCTCTCTTGTGCACTCTCCTCTTCAGCTCAGCCCACTGGTTTTCAATGGGGTTTAGGTCAGGGGACTGAGATGGCCATGGCAGAAGCTTGATTTTGTGTTGAGTTAACCATTTTTGTGTTGATTTGGACGTATGTTTTGGATCATTGTCCTGCTAGAAGATCCAACGACGACCCAGTTTTAGTTTTCTGGCAGAGGCAGCCAGATTCAGATTTAAAATTTCCTGGGCAGCATTTGAATCCAATTTAACACGCTCCCTTGCCTTGCTCACTTCCCTCGAGGGAGCTATCTTGTGACGCAATTTTCTACGTGCAGCAACCAAACTTAAAAGGTGCTCTGCAAGAGAGGATTGACGAGAAACAAACAAAAACAGAACTGAACCGCCCTCGCAACATTTCGGAAGTGCAACACCATAGAGTTGAAATGTGACCGCCACATAGTTCTGTGGTGACTGCCCACTTTTTCCATGTGGAGCATTTTTTTCTGGCATGCCTTACAAATAATTTGTTGGCATGGAGGTCTAATGGTAATTTTGGAGACTTGATGACCCCAAGATGCTACTTTCCTCTGTAACTCTCCAACAGTGATTCTTGGGGAGTTTTTTCGCCTCTCTTACCATCCTCCTCACTGTGCGTGGGGGCAAAATAAACTTGGATCCAAATATACAACAGTTAGTTCCGACCGCGCATTGTGATTGGCCAAGACGCATTCCATGAGTGATCATGTAAGCAATAATCCCAGACGAGGTGTTTATACCAAGGTCTGGGTGAATACTCGATTCTGATTGGTCAATGAGCGGTGGTTATTCTGTATAATGCAGGGTCATCCGGGTCACAGGTTTGATCACCGTTCTAAATTCATGCGCCGCCTGGCCAGCTACACAACCTATGGATGTGAATGGCATAGCTATGCTCCATAACCGGTTAATTCAGAGTCCAAAACGTTCAAGAAAATAAGTGAAATAAACAAAGTGAATTAATAAAGTACAATAAGCAGAATGTAGCCTATCTACTTTCTTTCCCTCAGTGACTAACGTTACTGGATGGCAGACGGCTAGGCTGCATAGTAATTTAGGCTACTGCATAGCTGGGCTACGATAAACTTTTGTCATTGTTTTAAAGATAATGCAAATGCAATACGTGGCTATGTGGGCTATATAGGCATAGTTAGGCCTACATTATCACGGAGTTAACAAAGCAGTTTGGTGTTTTTAATAATAACAATAATAATAACTGTATTTATATGTGCATTGCGACCTCGTGCCTATGACCGAATCACAGCAGTGATGAGATACAGTACAGCACACTCCCTCTTGTGTGATATTGTTTAAAAAACATGTTATGTTATGAGCAGATATGGTTGTATATATAGACAAATAATTTACACATGCTATCTTAGAATGATAATTCCATAGCATTTAACATGTGCAGGCGATGAAGTGTTCTTAATAACAATCATCTTAAATGTAATACATTGAAGCGTTTCCTTATTAAATATAAATGGCGACCCTCATCCCTTTGAAAGGGTATGCACTTGAGTCTTGCAACTTCAAAGGGCTGCAGTGGATTGGAATAGGAAAATACACCACTCCTGTTTTCCTTGCCATCACTATGAACTAGACACATTATAAAGAAATGGCCATTTTACATGCCGGCATTACAAAGCCTTTTATCATACTGAATTCCCTGAATCATAATTCATACTGAATTCCCTGATTAAATTTGTGTGTGTGTGCGTGTGTCTAAATCACTTCACTTAAGCGATCGATGATTTACTTGAGGGGACCTCATCCTGAACCATGTTCCCGTTTGGATGACGACAGAAACAGTTTCGCATCAGTGAATGGAGGTGTGAGACTTCTGACTATGAGACAAAAACAGAGGAAACAAAGAAAACTGCACTGATACAAAGTGTAAGAATTTGCCCTGGTATTTGCCAACAAAAGCCAATTCACACTAACAGCCTGCCGTATGCCAGTGTAGGGTAATATATATATTTTTTTATTTTAGGGAACTTTGGTATTACACTCTGTTATTTTTATTAGCTTACAACATAGGGTTTAATGAAATTTCACACCAAAACTCTTCCTGTATTGATAAAGCACACCAAAAACGGACCAGCGCTCTGCTATTACGCGACTCCACCCGGGCAAAGATCCGTGAAGTGGTCTTCCTAAAGTTCGGCCTCCACGTTCTAATCTTTTGTGGGTGTCCATTTTGATTCAAGTGGCTTACATTTCCAGTACATTTATCATGGCCACAAAGCTTTTCGCCGATGCCGATGCAATCAAATGGGGATCTCTGCCCTTCCAGTGCAGAGCTAAGCCTTTTCCCCTCTCAGTGCTGCACACTACAGCTGGTAAAGTCAGTCAGGCATTGTGCAGAAGAGACTTTACACAAAAGAATTGTCATGCCTAGCTTTCTGCCAAATATAGGTCTACGCATTTCCAATGATGGTAGGGAAGAGGTTTACATGGCTTGTGAATTTATTGCTGAAAACACAAGTGAAGTTGCTTTTGATTCTGTACTGTTATAAGATTTTCTGAATATTACAAACTTTGCATCCAACGAACAATATGGCTTTGCCAGGACAGTCAAACATGATTCCACTGCATGCTCAGTTACCTGTGAGACCCACTCATAGAGGTGGATGCCCTTATTGATAGGTTTCATAGTTCCTCTCTATGTGCTGTTTTGAAGGATTATGGGAGAGCAAACATAATAATAATTCCTTTAAAGCAATGCCAAAAGCAGACATTCCAACTGCCTTTATAAGGCTGGTTCCACGGACGATTGTGGCAGGAACTTAGATGTACTTCAGTTCAATGGTCATTGCGAAATCAAGCACAGTTGTTGGTTCAATCAAACATTTAAAAATCTGTCAGGAAAGAGACATTGATTTGATGTTTGCCTGATATGTCCAATCAGTTCTGGCTATGTATTCCTATTACATGATAACTCTAAAGTGAAGTACTCACCAATTCTAAAAATAACCATTCGCTACCCCAGTGTCCTATTCACTGAAACACTGTCTGAAATAAACATTGTAGATATATGCTGAATGAGTCAAAACCTCAAAATCATGCCCTTCTTTTCTGAACAGCGGTAAATAATACTCTCTGTATTCTAAAAAAAAAATCTGCTACTCTGTCACAATTCTCCTCTAAGTCACTGAGCATAACGTGTCTGTTCTATATGCAAACTAAGTTATTTTAAAAGCACATCATTCTTTGTAGGCCAAATCCATCTCCATAAATCTGGTTGTGTGCGTGTGTGTGTGGGTGTGCGCGCGCGCATGTGCGTGCGTGTGCGTGTGTGCGTGTGACTAAGACTAAGAGTATTTAGATTAGATGGAGAACAGGCAGAATTCTTTGTTAAAGCATGCACAAATGAGAAAAATCAGACTTGAGGTATTATTCTGCATGAAACACTATGTACCTTTTGCTAATGAGACTCTCCTCTATTTATGGCCCAAATGTTTGACATTTTCTAGATGCCGGAAGTGCTTTGGGCAGTTGTAATTGTTTCATTCAATTCATTAGAGATACTTCATATTTTTGGCACCTCCTTAGGCTAAGCAAGAACAAAAAGCCTCCAGACTAATTAACATGGTAATGTCTCCAGCAGGGGTGAAATGCCACAGGCCAGATCTCCTGGGATATGGTGGAAGTGCTGCTATTTCAGTATCCTATCCATGTCTGAGTGACCTCATGTGTCCTCATCCTTGTCCAAAATTATTCTCATACTATGTAATTATTTGGGCAAACTCCTGGATACTGCACTTTGTGTTGAATCCAGGAAAGCTGGTTTAATGTCTAAATGCATTTTACAGTTTATCTTTCCTCCTTGTTTAAGTGATATCCAGAATAGTCAGCTAGATAGCTTTCATGATTTGACTCAGTAAGTACATAGACCACAGGACATTTAGCTAGGTGCCTGGCTATCTCAAAGTCCCATTAGCATAATTATTGAATAGCAATGGTAGTATTATGAAATGCTTAACAGTTCGATTAATATTTCAATTAGAAAACTTTCATCTTAGGAAAACACGCTGACAAAGTGTCATATTGATCACTTGACATAATCATTGGTTTTGCCCATTTTAGCTGGAAATTAGAATGTAATTCTAAATTTTAGCAGCAGAGCCACTGAAATTCTGCATATACCAATACTTACACATATATATTGTGGAGTGAAAATCTAATTAGTGGAATTTCCTGTTCATTCCCCACACACACACATCAGTAACCAATGGCTACCTGAAATAAGCCTACCAAGAGTGCAGCGTTCTGGTTGGTCCTATTTTCAATATTTTACTACCGTATTTATCATAATTATGGAATTCGAGAACGTATGTTGAATTAATCAAATGCATCATGAAGTCATTTAGTGAATCATCATTTAGCCTGGTCACTGAGCAGACTATGCCCTTCTGTTTTTAATCATTAGAGTCTAGTCTATACCAGGGGGACAGTCTTATAAGAGAAGGGCAGGTGTGGGAGGAAGCAGTTGTTTTAGCCCAGCACCAAAACTCCTCAGCTAATCATGGTCTTCAATCATGACCTCAATTCGTTCAATTAGATGTTTCAGTGCCCACTCGATAATTTTGTCAACTACCAATGAGCACGAAGCAGAGCCAATATATGACCATTGGAAAGGTCATTCCAATCACAGATTCCCAAACACCTCAACCTTAGGAAAGCCTAACTAATGACCTCCCTAAGAGAGCAGCAATGCAGCCTCTCTGGGCCATATGGGGATTAATTAAATGAACACATGGTCTGGTTTTAGTCAATCCAAACATGGAACAGAAGCAATATCCTACCAGACAATAATGTCATCGACCCTTAGACGCCGACCCATCAGTGTGAGCGCTGTGACAGGCGCCCGTGTTGGCTCGCACTGACATTCGTAAGACGGCAACTACCTCTCAACAGCCATCATGTTCACCCACAGCGGCTGTGTTGGCTCACACTGACATTAGTAAGATGGCAACTACCTCTCAACGGCCATCATGTTCACCCACAGTTGCTTTGCATTGTTGACCTGGATTAGTGTCATGTTGGCTGTGAGACACAACCTGCCAACTCACAGTACCGAGATTTGGACTGGAATTCCAGTGACACTCAGCTTCCAGAAACATGTCCACCTCTGACTGGAACCTGCCTTCTTTCTTCCTGTAGATGTGTTGCCGTAGAATAGCTCCCTGGGCCTCTTCCATATACTATACTATACTATACTATACTATACTGAGGCCTCTACATGTGCAACACCTAAAACTGCAATTATCTAGTCCCAAGCCCATCTCCATTTCTGTTCTCTTCCCTGAGGTCTCTGGCCCTTTCCCGGACCTAGAGTTCACAGGCCTATTTCAAGCCTATGCCATGATGCACTGAACTGGAGGCCTTGCACTTCTGACCTACAAAATAAATCTTGTGGTTTATTTTACCATATAATTCCTCAAACTATATTCCCAACCACTCTGATTATTTGCTATGGAAAATTCCCCATTACCTCTCTATTATGGGCGGCATGGCTGTGCAGTGGACAGCACTGTCGCCTCCTGCGTTCGAATCCAGGCCATGGGCCTTTCTGTGTGGAGTTTGCATGTTCTCAATGCGATGGATTGGCGACCTTACCAGGGGGCATTCCTGCCTCTCACCCAATAAATCCTGGGATAGGCTCCAGCAACCCATGACTGAAGATGAATCTGCCATTATACGCCTCCCATCTCCGATGTATAAGTGTGCAGCCTCTTCTGCATGCGTCTATCTCGCTATTGTAACTCCTGGAACATCGGAGCACATGTCTGCGCATCTAGGACCCGGAGGGACAAACGCCAGGGGGCTGGGAGGAGTGTGGGGCCGAGACAATGACGCTTCCGCTCTGTGGCGCACCAGTGACCCTAGTGCAGTTCCCGAAATGCAGGGATGACAGCTCATTAGTTCCGTTCCTTCGCTGCTCGCCGCCATCCGTCTGCCCACCCGCCACCGATGAAGACCTCTCCCGGCGATAAAGGCTCAATGGAATACATTAACCTTTGTCAGAACCCATGATTATCCCAGGCAGAACCTCTACAGAATGGGTCTACAGGCCTGTTTAATGCCCGATAGCGGCTGGTATGTAATTTAAAAACACCTGCCTTTCTCCATTTTTACTGCCTTCGACTTGCTGGACTTTTAGACACATTTATTCATCAGAGTGATAAACAGACCTCCTCAAATTCAGAATGGCAGTTTCAGAAGTTCTTGGAACAATAAGTGCTTGAGATGCCTTCAAATCTTAGCGAGTTTTACAACACGGTACCATTAAATCTAAGCAGGACATCTGACTGAAATTCAAAGCAGAGATAACAGCAGTGTTCAGCAGTCAGAAAATGAACTTAAAAAGAACATCAGAGCAGCTGTTGGATCCATCTAATTAACATACCGTTCCTTTTTTTCTATGGAACAACTTCTACTTCTAGATTAGTTTTAGTTGAACAATGAAAATATTGAGGGGGCTGTGCAATTCCATGATGTGAATGAATACTGTCACATTCAATTTTGAGTCAATAACATATTATGGCAAATTGTGTGGCAAAATATTAATACAAAATTTGAGGTGCATTAATTCATTTGAAACCAGGCAGATATGTTGGGTCACAGGGTTCAAAGCATTCAAGTTTCAGTCTAACAAACAACACACACAAAGGCATGAAACAAATGATTCACATGCACTGCAAAAACCAAAAAATAAGTATTTTAGTCATATATTTCCACTTAAAATCTAAATTTGCTAAATGAGACAAAAAAGATTGCCAATGAGGTAACGTTAGACAGTTTCAAGATTTGCCAATGGGGTAAGTCAATTTCACTTGTCAAGCAAAAAGTAACTCAAAACAAGTTAATATTTCCTATTGAGAGAGAAAAAAATAAGATTTCAGGTTTCATTACAAGACTAAAACACTTGTTAAGACAGACTTTTTTTGCAGTGTGTTTGATGTGTAAAACTTAAAAGACTAAGATATTTTATATGTAGAGGGGACAAAAACACAAATGTATTGGCTGATAGGCCTTCATTAGCATGCTTACATGGGTTTAAGTTTTAAATCATATGTGTTTGAAAGAAAGAAACAACTGGTCACAGCATAGCACACTGGCCTTCCTACACACTAACTTCCCACTAGCTGATCACAGATGCAGTAGAGTCCAACCTTCTCAGCATTCCAGAATTCACAAGGGTGGAAAGTACCACAAGGTATGATTCAGTACCCACCTTCCCAAGAAATAGCCAATATTGTAGAAGGCACTACACCTTAGTGGCCCCCATCCACACACACTATCCTTGCACAACACCTTCTACAACAAACCACTCCCAATAACATGTCACTCAATTAAACATGGCTTTGATTAACTAATTAACTTGAAAAACATACCATTTTGCTTGTTTGTTGAAAACTAGTTGGTGCAATGGATACTATCTCCTCAACTCAACCGGCACAAAACACCAGAGTCAACGTTCTACCAGGGAGGTGATTGGGAGAACCAATGAGAGCGCGCACCTCAAACCATTGGCCGTGAGACTGCATTTTGAGGATGACGCAGGGGTCTGGTTTGGACAGGGCATCCCGGTCGGATATCCCCTTGCAGGCAACACGCAACTCCACTTTGGTCAGGCATGGGCTGTTGAAGAGGCCCAGGGTATTGGCCGCTGACTCGTAAATGTTGCTCATTTTCTATGAGTTGCTTGTGCTGGGGAAGAAGAAAAGAGACAAAGTCAAACATAGTAGAAGATCAGACAACATCACTGTAAATGAAAACAAAAAGCCTTTTTGTTGCGCAGGGTGCTAAATACAAGGTTTGATGGGGGCAGTTCCTCAGATGGAAAAAAAAGCAAAATGTTGGATTGGTGCAAATGGCAGGTGTTTTGCACAATGTTCTTCAGACAGATTTGTCACCCCAGCTGGGTGTGAGATAACCTGCTTGGAGCCAATCTCTGATTGGCTGACATTTCCAGGAAAGACCAAGCAGAGCCATCAGCAGGGGGGGGGGGGGGGGGGGGGGGGGGGGAAGTCGCTGACAAGAGACAGGGTTCAACAGACAGCTTCAGTCAGATGTGGCTGGCTGTTTCTGGAGATACTTCTGATCCACACAGAGCCATGCTCAGTACATAATACAGATGTGTCTGAATGGGGTGTGGGAATAGGTCAGCAGACATAATAGAAGGGGAATAAATAAAGCTTAACTTTAGAAAGTAGAAATGTCAAAATGTTCTTGATCCTTTCATCTGTCAATCTCATCTCTTTTGTGCGTTCTACCGCACAAAACAACCACATGCTTGCGCTGTCAAAGCGACTGGAATTATACAACGAAAACAAAGCTCTCCCACTCCGTAAGGTGTACATGGGACTACGTTTACTCGTCAAAAATGGCAAACAAATTATATCAGCTTAGCCATTGGAAAAAAGGGCATACATCTACAGTATGTCGTCCTGACATTTAAGTTTGCAGGCTATTTCATGTCTTTAGTCCATCCCGGTACATGGATGGAGGCAAAGCTTGTCCACATGGCTTGTTTATCAGCTTCCGAAATTATGAGCAATTAAATGTACTGCAGAGGCTGAAATGCACAAATGCTAAATTCCGAGTCGATACATGGATAGTTATGTACACTCATAGTTTGGTTATTTCTGCATTTTTTACCGAGCCAAGCGAAGTCTACCTCTCCTCAGAGAGCAGACTGTGCAATACGCTGCTTGGGGTTGATTCGAGTGGGTCAGAGAGAGCAGGCCGCCACATCGGGTGGTAATGAATAATGGATGACGTCCACACGACCTGAAGGCAGGAGGTCACTGTTCTATGTCTAAAATCAGGTTATGAAAATTAAAAAAAAAGGCACAAGGTGCACTGGACATGGTGAGGGCTCAGAAATGTTCAATAGACGGTCTATAAAACCTGTCCTTCTATGGAAGAACAGCAAAGTTGTAATGCCTCACGAAACACTAATACTATCCTGTTGGCACTTTGTGAATTTGAGAAAATTCCACAATATCATTAAAGGAAAAAGGCATTGTGGAGTGACTGATGCCTAGTTTGCCTTTGAGGACAAGCATAAGATCATTTGTGTGACGAAAGGGTTTCATTGCACGTTTATTGTCTGTAATGCAACTATCAGACTAATAGTGCTGAAAAATATTGAAGAAGAACACAAAGATGACCCAAAAAAGGCATTGTGGATTTGAATTAAATAGAGACCTACATTTTCCTGTCAAATAAGTACATATATGCCTGGTGCCCTCTCATATCCTTCACGCTTTCCTGGCTTGTCACGCACTGTTAGCTCCGTGTCCAGTCCTGGATGATCTAAGAACATATAACAGGTTTCACAGCTGTGCTCTCTCAAAACATCTATGCCATACATTTCATCTATGGCTGTTTAAGTGTTTCTGCAGCGGTTTCTTTTTGTGACAATGAGCAGTTCTACCTTTGAATGAGTTCAGTACAGTATGTCCTGTGATTTCAATACAGTATGTCCTGTGAGTTCAATACAGTATGTCCTGTGATTTCAATACAGTATGTCCTGTGATTTCAATACAGTATGTCCTGCGATTTCAATACAGTATGTCCTGTGATTTCTGATAAATGTAGCTTGTGCAACCGTGAAAACTGTGGCCACTTTGGATTAAACCGCCCTCTTGATAAGTGGAAGATCATACATCAAAATATTTACACAACTTATAGAGATACTTTACATTTGTCAACTCCAATAATTTCTCCGAAATCCTCTAAATGTTACATGATATATACTTTTTATTATTATTATGCATTACTCCTTCTAAAAACCTATCATAAAAATATGGGATTCATTTAAAATTGTGTTACTTCACTGCTTTCAACTCCAATACAAAACATGATTAAAGTTACCTGGGACAAGAATTCCCTCCAATTCATCTTATCTGGGAGCTCTATTAATCATGATAAACAATGGCATACTTCTGCCAGTCATATTTGTAGCACCCACTGTATTGCAGGACTATGCCATTTATGTCTTTCTTCTGCAATTACTCTAACTGCTTTGAATTTTTTATATATAAACAAAGCAAGGGGACATCCACAAGGGAAATGTACTGATCACTAACAGTTCTCAATCACAGGGAATTATTCACACTTCATTTGTGCGAGGACAAGTCTGTGGATCCCTTGAGCATATTTCTATAAAATTGGGAGAGCTGCTTTTGGCTTTCTCTCTCTCTCTTCTCTCTCTCTCTCTCTCTCTCTCTCTCTCTCTCTCTCTCTCTCTCTCTCTCTTTTCATTTCAAAACAAAATTATTTGAGCGTGTATGAGACTTTGTGTGTATGACACTTTCATTGTTTCTAGATTAAGGAAGGCAAGCATGTGACAAATGTTTCATTCAGCAGTCTGAGATGACAAAATAATACTCTGAGTATTCAATTTCAGTGTGATGCCATGACTAGAAGCTCAGTTATATTTGATAGCTGCATTAAACTAATCTGTCTGCAGAGACAAATGTTTGCCTGAGGAATACAAGGAGAAAGCTGGTCTTGGAGTGATTCTTGGTCAGCTGAAATTATTTTGTCCAGTGAATTACTTTCTGCGACCAAGATTTTCAAGGATGACGGCGACGAAACAAAAGGTTTGAAAATGTATGGAATGCCCGGCTCTGTCGCTCCGGGTGGGAGACAATCAAACACATCTGCCCACCCTCATTGCACACTGCTTCTGTCTCCTGAAACAGAAGGATGAGACCCGGATGGCATTGACCTCACAGGACTTTGAGAGGAATGCGGGAAAGAGGAGAGCTGCAACAAAGAGTAATGCGCCGTCCAAGTGCTGTGACTTCAATTCTGTATATATTTTTTTCTGTCAAAAAAAAGTGTTGTTTTCATAAGGTTGAAGCACGTCATCTGGTGAACGTGTGACAGAACAGTTATCTCAGGTTCTGTTTCCTCCCTGCAGTACTCTCACACAAGCACAGCTATTTTTGAAGATGAATGCACGAGACGTTCGTGTGAGCAGTGCTTCTCCAGGCCGATTGTGAAGAAGAGTAATCACAGTGGAGGCTGGTTTCTCTCAATGTTAAATTCAGCCAGATAAAACAGCCCAGGGGCCACGTGTACGTATAAAACTCTGAGTAAAAGAATGCGTAAAAGAATGCTCAAGTCGGAAATCTGCTTAAAAAAAGTTAGCATTTTCTACCTTCTGCCTTTCTGTCGCGGTGCCGCCATATCACACAGACGCCAAACATTGCGGACGTATGGTGTCCATCGTGCGCAGAGGTACGCGGATTCTCACAGCACGTGTTATATTATACATCTGAATTTATGCGTGGAAACTCACTTACGCGGCTTTCTGAGGGTATTTTTCTGCTCAGCGCTGTTTATCCATGTGGCCCCAGGGGGGTATTGCACAAAGCAGGATTACTGAGTTAGCTGGATAACTGGGTAACTGCACTGGGTAAAATCCGGAACAGCTCTTTTTACTTCAGACCATGCTCCAGATTTGGGAGGGTTCCGGGTTTTACTCAGTGTAGTCATCCAGCTAACTCAATAATGCTGCTTTGTGAAATACCCCCCAGATCACATCATCCATCATCATTTTATTACAGTTTGGGGTAGGGTGATATTTCAATATGCATGTTGTGAAACGTCTCTGGCACCTGGCCCTCAAACAGGGGATTTATCAAGTGCAATGTTGTGACTCGTGACAAAAGCTAAACCCCCAAGCAGTAACAATATCCTTCACTCGCTGTGAGGAAAATCACAGGGACAGGGAGCCAACGAATTTGCCACTGCATCCCCCAGTGCTCCATGCAAGGAGCCTAAATGGCTACCGCGCAACCTCCACCGACCCTCTGACGAAGACACGCAGCGCTCACTCTGTCTCTGTTAGGTCATCTAGAATGAGTGACTGTGCCTGAGAGGCACACAAGCCAGCAACAGGCCAACAGTTGTCGCAGTGTAGCCTCCATGGTACTGTTTTACTGTACCACTAATCAAGACCTTCAGTGTCTCAGGAGCACAGGCTGAAGGACTGTGCATGTATATTGTCTGTGATAAAAAACGTATATATACGTATATCTCCCTTTAGCCTGAAACCATCCAAACCCTGAAAGGCTAGTGTTGACATCATAAATAACCGATAACTGTGTATATACCTCATACATAACTGATAACAAATATCTATTTCATAAATTTTTCCTCAAAACATAACGTTGTGAGGATTTTCGTGTCAGGCACAGTGCAACATAAATCCGAAAAAACATGTACACATGAGTGTAGACAACATCTGGCAAAAGGACCAGCAAGACTTGCATATGGGGTTGTGAGAAGGTTTGAAGTGAACGGCAATGCCAAGATGTTATGACAATGTATTAAAAATAGCATCTGGCCAGCCAGGTGCTCTAGCCTCCAAACGAATTACAGATCGGCTGAGTTATCACACCATAAGCAGAAAAAGCATATCCATTATCACATTATCTAATCTGCTATTGCATTATGTGTTTATGCATTGTGGGAAAATACAATTATGATGGGAAGAAGAGTGAGTTCATGACCAATTAACTCCCAGATATTATTGGCTGTTCCAGATGCACAAAGCAAAGGATGGGAAACTTTTCATTTCTTAATTTGATTTGTGTCACATGAGAATATTTAAACCACCAGTGGTGGCACAGTGGGAGAGAATACAATTAGTTAATACAGTAAGCATTGTGTGCACTATTTTAATGTAAACATGAATGCCTCTGTATACCTTCTAATGGCTTACTGGTACCCTACTTCTTTATAATCAAACATTATATTACACTACGCTACTTGTGCTCATGTTTGATACAATGAAGGGACCATCAAGTTCTATACCTTTCAATGAAAGGAAACAATTTTCCCACTGACTGATAGGTGCACAGTATTAACGTACTGTAGCCTGAAGACAAGACCTCGGTGCAGCTGGAAAAAAATCACCTGGGATTCGATAAAAAAAAATTTTTTTTACAGCTGTCAGCCCAAGTGTCGCCTGGATTTATTGTTTTAAAAAGAAAGTCTTGGTTCAAATCTTGAGGTGATTTGTCCCCTTCTATTTCCAAGCTTCCATGTCTCCCCAAAGCCCTGCATACTTATTCTGTTCCTATCCCTCACTCTCCCCATACAGCTTGCCACTGTTAGAATGGCTGGATATGAAGTTTCATTCGGTCATCGACAATAATAAGATCTGTCATCTTGTCATGGCTGTTTTATATACAACTGAACCTACATAAAATAGGCTACAGACGAAAAATTAACTTTAGAGCTGAAGCAGGCAGTGAGGTTTAAGATAAGAGCACCACTGTCAAGATCATAAAAATATATTCAAGGCTAAGTTTCATGTACCAAATGCAAAAAAACACACTCTCACTCTCACAACACACACACAGACACGCGCGCGCTCAGGCACGCGCGCGCACACACATACACATTCGGAAGGAAACAGGAATTAATGTAATACCATAAGCATTAGGCTACACAGCCATTAATTCAGTTGACTGTACGATCCATCAAATGAAGCCACGCGCCGAACAGTCTTTGATCCCATAACCCTATAATTACACTGTGTCTATGCATTAACCATTAACTCCATATGATACCCCATGCGCTGAGATGTCACAATTATTTTAATTCTGCTCCTAAACATGGTGAAAACTTGAAGAAGGAAATTTTATTGTGTACTAAACGGAATCCCCAATAGATAAGGATGCCACTTAATTATGTCTCGAAATATTTAACGGATTAAAGAGTCCAAAAAACACAGAAATTGCAGGTCAGGAAGACAACCCATCAATGGCAATAAATTGGAAGCGACTCTACGCAGCGAGTGATGTATGCATCAAAATCAACTCACCTTCTGTGAACATAAAAAAAATATTCCCAAGCAGTAGTGCAAAAAAAAAAAAAACTTGCTTAATTTATAGAATGTGAATTGAGCAAACTCGTTTTAAAGAGAAAACGCTCCATGCAGTGGGACTGAGCCCATCCTCAATCCACAGCGCTTGTATCAGTAATAGGAGAACTAGCTGTCTTGAAGTGAGTTTGCCCTAAACTCCTCTCGCCAACCTCTCCTCTCAATGAAAGATAGGAAAGGGTAGCGTCTCATCGGCTCACTGGAGTTTTTAACGCTCCTCATCTCAAAGAGGAAATATTGTCCAATGGCTTACATATAACACCAGTGCCCTCGCGTGGAGTGATTGTTTAATTGCAGAGGGTACATCGCAGAAACCGCTGGAGAAACATAAGCGACTTTCATTGTGAAATTTGCGTTTCATCACAACGGTATTAAACAACGATAACATAAATCACAACAGAAATTATCAAAAAGATTAGGTGTAGCCTATAATACAAACCCAGCGTCCTAATGTGGTTTCTCAATTTATCATAGTTCACATTATGAGTGTAGCCTATGCAATAATTGCGTAGAGTAAAATAAAGAGCCACTTAAAGTGAAATGAGAAATAGTTATATTTTTATTACATAGTTAGTCTACTTTGTACTTTGGTGAGATTCCTTTCTTCAGTTGGCTACATGATTGCTGCTTATATAACAGCTATATTTTTATTTTTGTTTTTTAGTTATAATATTTTTTTTTTTTCATTGTCATTGTCATTGTCATTAGGCCTATAGTGCCCACCATAATTATTGGCAACCTCATATTAATATGAGGTTGCCAGAAAGGTGCAGGATTAAATTCAGTTTATTGTTTATAAAATGCCTTGAAATGAAAAAATAATTAATTATGATACCATTGATTAGAGGAAAAACAAATCATTAATGCTACAGTAAATAATTTTTATTTTGAAGAAGATGATTCACAATTATTGGCATCCTTGTATTTATTACTTTGTGCACCCTCCCTTTGCCAAGATAAAAGCACTGAGTCTTCTCCTGTACCTCCATGTTTGATGAGGTTGGAGAACACATAGCAAGGGATTTGAGACCATTCCTCCATACAGAATCTCTCCAGAGTCATTGGTCCTCTTCAGCTCACCCCATAGGTTTTCAATTAGTTTCAGGTCAGGGGTCTGGGATGGCCATTGAAAAACCTTGATTCTGTGGTCAGTGAATCATTTTTGTATAGATTTTGAGGTTAGCTTTGGATCATTGTCCTGCTGGAAGATCCAACCATGACCCACTTTTAGCCTCCTAGCAGAAACAGCCAAATTGTGGTCTAAAATCTCCTGGTATTTGATATATGAGTCCATGATGCCATGTATCCGAACAAGGCACCCAGTGCCTTTGGAGGAAAAACAGCCCCATAACATCACATATCCACCACCATACTTGGGGATAAGGCTTTTTAAGGCGTAACTATGCCTCTTATTACGCCACACCCACCTTTGGTATTTATTGCCAAAAAGCTCCATATTTGTCTCGTCTGATAGCACCCAGTTCCATTCTAAATTTGTGTAATATATAGCAAACTCCAGGTGCTTACATTTATGGTATGATGACAGCAGAGGCTTTCTTCTGGCAAGCCTTCTAAATAGCTTGTTGGCATAGAGGTGGCGTCTAATTGTAATTTTGGAGACTTGGTGACCCCAGCATACAGCCAACTGCTGTAATTCTCTTAATTATTTCCATAATGGCAGAAATATGTAGGACTACTTTCAGACATTAAGCTATTTTTCTACAGCCATTTCGTGATTTATCTAGGTCAGCAACCTTTTGTCTCATTTAATTTGGTTGTTCTCTGATCTTCTCTGATGTTGATAGATGACTTGGGGGTTTTGGCCTGTGTATCACCTTATATTCATACCTCATTGAAACAGGAAGTGACCACATAATAGTTTCTAAAGACTTAGGTGTGCTTAAAAACGTGAAATGTGAGGGGAATATACTTTGTGACATGTTTTTTTTTTTTTTGTTGAGAAAATATGTATTTTTTATGAAGAATTTATTTTCTTTGAATAACTTTTACCTAAAGATCTTTCTCATATTTTGAGTGCAAGGTCATTCTGATAAACATTTTATAGCATTTTTTTGCTCATATTTTCCAGAGTTACCAATAATTCTGGTGGGCACTGTACGTGCACATGGGTAATAATGATCCCAGAAGGAGATACTAGCTATGTAGGCTATGATAAAAATGCATGCCATCCACTTCCAAAACAATACAGTATTCAAAGCTAATTTAACAACAAACAAAAAAACATAGCGGATTCATTGTTTGATAAGCCGTCGCTCTGCATGGGTAATCGTATGTGGGGTAAAATAAGTCGGGTTTGTTTTTGTTGAGTCACACCCATCACTACAGCCAGCTGCAATTAACAAACAAATGTTGACATACAGCTACTCCACCCCTGTCTGCGCTTCACATCCGGGAACCTTGGCGGGTGTCACTAGCCTGTGAAGATGGCCGCTATAGGGAGAGGTGCATCAACATCCACCAACTCAAATGTAAATAACAGCAATCTGGAAATCCAAAACGGGGAGGAAGATGATGGACAGAATTTATGGTGAGCAATGATTTTGCACGGGAAGAAAAGCCGTAGCTATTCGCCAAGGAATGCGCGTGTTACTACAATTAAACGTGTGTGTCTTTTAGCCAGCTAGCTCGAAAAGCTTATGACAATTTGACGAAGGACTGAATCCATCCTATGAATGGTGACATCAAATCACGTTGTAAATGGCCGTGATTATGTCAGGATTTATTGCTATTATTATTTCACGCACAGGTCATCAATTTTGAGTGAGGTATCAACGCATTCTCGATCAAAGCTACCATCTGGAAAAAATGTCCTTGTTTTGGGTGAGTGTGCTATTTTTCTCCACTATGTAGGTGGGTTGTATTACTAGGGGTGGCCCAGAGCATTTGACTAGTTAGCCACAGTTAGAGCTCACGTTGTTGTTAGCCATCTAACGTTAGCTAAAGCATCATTGTCTCCTGCGCAATATAGCAAACGTAGGTTTACCATGGCGTCTGCTGCTATGGAGAACCATCACGTTAGCTGTAGTGTAAATCATTCCTTTGTCTGCTCGGAAATAAAACGCACTTTATGCAATGCGTCTTGATAAGCTGCTGAGTGAATCAATGCATGGTTTGCACTGATAGGGTGTTCCCATGTTCTTTTGCAGACTGGACCACAGACACTTGAGACAGATCTTTGAAGCAGCGTGCTAGCTAGATAATCCCTTATTAGATGTTAATCGGTGTAGCTGTAGATGTCTCGCTGCAGTATGCCGTGGTCCCTGCCCCAGCTACTGCAGGACCAATTGAGTAGCTGTACAATAGATCTACGGTAACGGTAGCAGGGACGTTGGGCCTTGTAGTTTTGTGTCTGTACATAGCTATTTAGCTAGTAGCCTATGCTAGGTTGAGATGAGATTTTTAACGGTATTGACTGTAGAATTTTCCCACATATTTGTGTTTTAAAATGTAGCTAATATCAACCAAGATATGCTATCAGAATAAAATATTGAAATACTGTTGATTTATGTCTAGATATACTGTATAGCTAAGAAAATATGTGTATTGCCATAAATTCTTTTTTGTGTACAATGTTGGTAATGGATGGTATAACCTGCAGCCAAACGACCCTATTCTTGTGCTCATACCCCAGGCTAAAGTGGGGCTGGGTTTGGATGGGTGGGAGTCGGCTGCTGGAAGTGGTGTTGGTAGGCCAATAGGGGGCACTCTTCGTCCTAGACCAAATCCAATCCAAGAATGTACTCTTTTCAGTGTAAATTCTGTGATTTTCACAAATGCTACCTTGTACCACTCTGATGTTTAGAGCTTTGCCCTAACCTGATTGTTGTTAACACTGTTTAAAATGTAGGCTTAAATATATTTCCTCTCTCCCCTTTCACGTTTGCAGGTGAAGACGGGGCAGGCAAAACCACTTTGGTTGCCAAGCTCCAGGGCATAGACGATTACATGAAAGGGAGGGGACTGGAGTACCTCTATTTTAATGTTCATGATGATGACATTGATGGTAAGTGTGTGCATTTGTTCTGTTGGTGATGCTGTGTACAGGCCAGTTCTTGCATTATGTTCCATCCTGGGGTGGAAAGCAAGCTTCAGCATTGTACCGTGTTCTTTAGAAAATGCATGTTTTTAGTGTGTAATATGTACATGTGTATGCATTAGAATTTGTGATAGAAAATCCTAATCCTTTAAAAAAAAGAGAGATTTATTCTGGTACATGCTCATCACGTGACTAACCTGTTCCTTGCTCGTCCTCATTTGTATTATCATTTATGATTTTATGAGATTATTTATTTCTTTAATTATGTTCCCATGGAAACAGCCCTTTAAATCAGCAATTTCCCCTTTCTGTCCATTTAGTTTTCAGAATCCTTGATTTTCCTTTTCAATCTGAAGCACAATTATTAATTTATTTTTTTTGTGTGCATCTTGTTGTTTTCCTCAGACCATGCCATGTGTAATGCCTGGATACTGGACGGCGACCTCTTTCACAAGGGCCTCCAGAAGTTCGCCGTTTCCTTGGAGAACCTGGCTGACACCATCGCTCTGCTGGTGGTCGATATGTCCAGGCCCTGGTTCGCCATGGACTCCCTGCAGAAGTGGGCCAGCGTCGTCCGAGAGTACATCGACAAGCTGAGGGTACCCCCAGAGGATCTCAGGGACATGGAGCAAAAATGTGTGTGAAAGGGGAAGTTTCCTTCTGGCTACATTGGCCTTTAGGCCACATAAACAAATGATAAACTAAAAAAAAAAATCAGCTTGGAGAGGTCTTGAGCTGTAAATGTACATGTATGTGAATTCTCACAGCAAGCAGCAGAAAGGATAAAATATGTAATGCCTCAGTCAGGTGTGCGGTGCATGGTCCTGTGCTTTTCTGCGTAGAGGATACTTTCTAATTGTCGATCCTAAATGGACCTTTTTTCAGTGTAATCACTCCAGCTTCCATAACCCCCCCCACTCCATGTGTGCTGTCACAGTGGTGAGGCAGTTCCAGGAATACACAGAGCCAGGGAGCAACCTCAACGTCTCCCCCCAGAGGAGAAACCCAGCCATGGCTGACGGGGGCGAGGAGAGCGTTGTGCTCCCCCTGGGGGACAACACCCTCACGCACAACCTGGGCATGCCGATGTTGGTCGTGTGCACAAAGGTGGGGACCAAGGGCTCTGTGACTAGGGATGGGAATCGTTAGATTTTATTGATACCGATGCCATTATCGATCCGATTCTTTATCGATTCCTTTATCGATTCCTTAAATATTATTTGCTCCCAGGCTATTAAAAGACGAACTATTACTATTGGGTGGTCATCTAAAATGGATTCAATGACACAATATTTATAAAGTATAAAGCATTTGTTTTTCATTCATATTTCTTAGTCATATCATGGAAAGTATTTATCTGCTATATTTATGCCTGCACAAGTGGCAGAGCATCCAATAAAACAGTCAGAATTGTATAATTCTGTAAATTGAAATGGCATTATAAATGTCATTTGGCTTGATCAATACGAGTGCTTAAAAATATCAGACGTCAAAGAAAATAAGAGACACCGGAAAATAATGAAAAAGGACGCGAGAAGAGAGGATAAATTATCAGTTTAACTGATAAAAAAAGATGGCTGAAATATTGTTGTTTAACCGCTGCTCTGTGATTGGGATATTTAGTAGTTTAATTCTCTAACGAAGATCGCAAACTTTACTTATGAGTTAGTTACGCTCCTAGGCGTGTTTCATAAGCTGCACCGTAACATTTGCGTTGGTTTCTGTATTATCAGAACAGTTTCAACTGTCACCATTCTCCCCTATCTCATTTAGCCGATACATTTACATGGAAGAAAGATGAGATCGTTAACGTTACCTGAGGCAAGCTGGCTTTTCTTATTAGCTGAAGATGACGAAGATTGAAGATTATCATTTAGCTAATTTAGGTTAGTTATTCGCTTTCCAAATCTAGGCTACTCATCTGTGTGTCGCCAAGCAGGAAATCGTTGTCAGATTAGTCTACCGCCAATCAAAACACTGTAGTTTTACACTTGTAGTTGGTTATAGACTCCGGAGGGAAGTCCACACACTCCACAAATCTGTTATAGTTCTGAATAGTTGATCTTTTCCGAAGACGGATCACAAAATAGAGCTTACGCGAACACATTTTCTATTGATTTTTAAATGGCAGTAGTATTAGCTTTTTAAAAATTACGTTTACATTTTATATTTTTAGACGGGGCGCCAAACTGCCTGCCAGTATAAGCTGACTGAATGAAAAACGACGGCGCGCATGACGTGTCGTTGTTTTTGCTACACGTAGCTGTCGGGAATTCATGCTGGAATCGATAAGAGAATCGATAAGCTCGAAGGTGTACGATTCCGAGGAATCGGACAACTTGAAACCGGTTCTCGATTCCCACCCCTATCTGTGACACAACCGCCCCAAGCGCACACACTTTCTTCCTCATTGATTCATGTGCTCTTGGAAACTGCACAACCTCCCGACACTTGATAGTGTTGCCTTAAATTGTATGTGATCAGACCTGGGTTCAAATAGTATTCCTTTTGGATTCAAGTACTTAGTTTTCTGTGCTCTGTTGATCTTGCTTGGTGCATTTGAGCCTGCTAGGAGCAGATGGGTGGGGTTTACACTTTTGGGATTATTTAATTTGTTCCTATACACCAGGCAAGCTTCGTCAAATGCATAAAAGTATTTGAATCCAAAACAAATACTATTTCAACCCAGGTCTGTCTGTAATGTAGTTCTTTTCTATTTATGTATAGCCTATTGGTTCAATAGTTTGTTGCTTGAGCATTTGAGCTCTGTACCTGCTGTGTAAATGTGTATTGCAGATTGTTCTTTATCGTTCTCTCTACAGTGTGATGCAATTAGTGGGCTGGAGAAGGAGCATGACTACAGGGACGAGCACTTCGACTTCATCCAGTCTCACATCCGCCGCTTCTGCTTGAAGTGTATCTTTTAAGAATGAATGGTGGAATACTGAGCTCAGAGCCGCCAGTCCAGGAGTGACTCTAGTACATTGCATGGTATTTGGAAGCACGGCAACACGGCAAATATTATTAGTCTGGAGGTTGCCCATGAAATGAAAGTACTGAAGGTCATAATCAATTTGTGGAGCCTGAGTCACTCAACTCAACACAATTTTAAACATTGCTATTTCTGTACCACAGAAATAACCAAAAGCTTTGTCCACATCTTCACTGGTTATTTGCATTTTTATTAGCTGTTAGATGGCAAACTTTGAAAGTGAACACCTTGCAGGCTAGGGAAAATATCCTATTAATATATTGTATTTAAAGACTAACTTAACAGACCTTTGCTAAACTACACACATTATATCAAAACAAAACTTGCTTTTGTGTATTAATTGGTTTATATTAAAATGTGTATATTGAGATGAATTAAACTGGTGTTAGTGACTACTACTGCATTAAGTGCATTTGTCTGACTGTGACAGAACAGCACATTTATTAAAATTAATTTTTGATTATCGCAGTGCCTTGCCTACTGAACAGAGCACAGGTGTGTGCCACAGCTGTCAGAAGTGCAGGCCTCAGAGCCAGAATGGCTGTTGGCCTGGAGGTTATCATGATTGTAACTGAGCCAACATGGCAGCAGCTATGGGAATTTTTGAAGGTTGTTTGTGTGAACTAAGTTTTTTTCTGTGCAAATGTGCTTCACTCTGAGAATATTTCCCTTGACTGTGGCTATGCAGATGGGGCAACGCTACTTTACACTTCAGTGAAGGAGAGTAAAAATTTAGATTTATTGTATAAATATCTCGTCCATAGGTTATACGGGTTTCCTTTCAACTTGCCTGCTCAAATTGTGGAGAAAGATGCAGTTTTCATGTAAGTCTGAAGTTACATTTTTGTTTTTCAAGTCAAATTGTTGATTTAATTTAAAAAAAATTTTTAATATATATAAATATACGTATTTCTTCTTTTCAGTCCTGCAGGGTGGGACAATGAAAAGAAAATTGCAATCCTACATGAAAACTTTCAGACAATAAAATTGGAGGACATCTTCGAAGATGTAATAGTAAAACCATCCGTCAGGAAGGTAATTTGTGTTCTCATTTGATATGTGCTAGGATATTTCCCACGGCCCCCATTCCAGTCCTCACTCTTCCCCCACACATCCTGTGTTATTTCCCCTCCGGTACTCTGTTTCCATTGATCTGGTCTGTGCCCACAATTCACCTGTCCCAGATAGAGGTGGTAGACGGTGTCCCACCTTTTGATTTTAAATAAAACGGCTCCCTGTGAATGGAGGTTTACCGCGTCTCCGTGCAGTCCGGCTTTAGAGATGAGGGAGAGGGAAAGTTGGGAAAGCCAGTAAGCTCAGGGTGTGATTATCCCAGGTAAAGCAGGGTAATCAAAAACCAGACAGATTCTGGAAACACTGGTTTTCCCCCCAGTTGTTCTGTAAATATATAACGTCTTTCTAATTAATTATAATTTTTTTTTTTTTTTTGTGCTTAGGGTTTTTACACTTTTGGGATTTTTTTATCAAGTCAATAAATTACCAAAAATGTGAACTATGCCGATATATTCTGCTGTCTAAAGCATTAGCAACATATAGCATTTTGAATGCAAAAACATGCAATATCGTATCATACTAAAAAAGAACATTGCTAATATTATTAATTAATATTGAATCATATCAATGTCAGTAGTGCAGCTGGCAGTCTTCTCAGCATGTTTTATGTATTATATTTATTGCAGTTTGTACATGAAAAGGAAATAAATGCAGAAGATGACCAGGTGTTTCTAGCAAAGCTCCAGGTAATTAAAAAAAAATAAAAAATCTTGCTGAATATTTTGATTTTGATGTTGTTTCTTTTCACTGTGAACTGGCACAAGCACATGTCTGTTTCATAAAGGGAATCCAAAAGTGTGAAAAATCATCTTGAAAACGGTTTGAATTTGATTAGACTTTTTGGCAAGCGGAGGGTAATGTTTAGGCCCTAATGCTAACCTTATTACTGTGGTATATTAGTGAAGTCATGTGCCTCTTCATCGTCGTGTACAAGTCTGGTGTCCTTCCACTGAAATGGTGCTGTTTTTGCTCTTCTTTCAGTCCCTGTTAGCAAAACAACCTCCCGCCACTGCAGGACGGCCAGTGGTTAGTATGGATTCCACACGTCCTTCCCTGTTCCTTTTGCATATGAAACGGGCTCAGTTGAGCTTTTTTTTATAGAAGTATAATACTTTCTATTATAACATTTAACATTTGCCAGATTCAAAGCCAGAAGTTACTATTAGGTGGGCATAGGTATAGGCACACGAAAGATCGCACAGTAAAGACATTTTATTTTTAGATAAATTAGATATGTACATATTTATGACTGTGTGTTACTTGTTGAACAAACTAAACCCAGTTTTGGCTTCTGTTTTTTTTTTTTTAACCCCCTATTACCGCACCCTGTCCCATTCGGAGCAGGACACCACCAGCAGAGGCCCTGGTGGGTCCCCTAGAACGACGAATCGCTCCGCGTCATCAAACGTGGCTAACGTCATGCCCATGCAATCAGGTACCAAGAAGATTGATCCCAGTATGAAAGGTGTGTATATGAGTGTGTGCTTATGGATGCATGATTCCTGTCTGCTCTTCCTTCTGTCCCTGCATCTATACTTTCCAAACAGAAAAAAACAGGGGCTCGGTGAAGCACTTCTGGGATTAAGGCCTTTTATTTCTGTGGCTTTTTGCTTGCAAGCCTTTGCTTCTTCTCCTATGCTCCAATTTCAAGCCCATGTTTTGGACTTTCTGGTACCTGTCTGATGGTTTTGTCTCCCCCTGGTGGCTGGCAGGTGGACAGACAAGCGAGGGCGTCCTGGCCAACTTCTTCAACAGCCTGCTGACCAAGAAGGCCGGGTCTCCAGGGCCGGGAGGGAGTCCATCAGGCGGAGGGAACACACCTGGGACTGTCAGGAAGTCAGGTACGACACGGTCCAAAACAAGAAGCATTTTTACTGAAGCATTTAACAGTAACTATAAACTATTGAATAGTTGACAATATCTTTGCTCATCAGGCTGCTAGCACAAGGCTAGCTCATAGCTCATGCATCCCTAAATGCACCTTCTCTGTTAAATAGGGTGATTTATTCAGTCAACTGTGAATATTCTTTCTATTTTTCACAATCATGGAAAGGACATGGAAAGAGTATGTTTCTCTTTCTAAACGGTTCAAGGCTTGTCTGTGAGGACATGTTGAAAATTAACTTCTCAAACAAAAAAAAAAAACATTTTTTACTTTAATGTCCCTACTGTTCCAGTATGAAAGGGTTCACACTGACTTTGACATTCATGGTGTACATCGTTCTTATGAATGATTATCTTTGCCAGCGTATTACTTTAATCTTCTCACAACGTGTCCTCTCCCTGTTGTATCGGAACGCTTGAACGCAGAGCTGGAAATAGCAAGGAAGGTGTGGCTAATTGATCGCATACACATTTACGAAATGTAAAAACAAAGCACACACGTGAAACTTAACAGCCAGTAAGCTACACAAGGCGGTGTGAAGGCCCTGCGAGATGTAATACAATACGATACTTGTATGTTTCATTGACCTTCTGTGAGATGAATCTTCCCAGATGAAGCTCGCTGTCTTAAGTGTTAACGTTGCTCTCCACCTCCTGTGTGTCAGTTACAGGATGCTGGCCCCGCTAAGGTCTGTGTTGATGTAACGTTTTCTTTCTTGAGCGTTTTTCCGAACGGACGTTCCCCAGCTAGCGGAGCCTTAACTTCCGGTCCCTGCATCATTTCAGCCCGCCCTCCTCATTTTTTATTTTTTTCGTCTGAATGCCAGTTTGATCACGTGCTACTTGATCCACCGCATCTTGCATTTCAAGTTCTGTTCGATTTTTCCTCCGTCCTTAAATCTTCATTTTCCTCGATTATCTTCCTTTCTTTGTCATTGTTCTGTGTACTCTTGTACCTTGTCTGAGTAGTTTGTTCCAGAACCCCGAATGCTGTCTGTGGCCAAATGTTCCCATTCCATCACCTCTGGTCCAGTCGCATATCAGTAGTGCTGTGTCTGTGTGCGAAGGTGCCAATGTGCAGTCATGTTCTTTCGTTTTGACATAGTCCATGCTCATTTCTCACAAAACAATGCATGTACACCAATACCATAGTTACATCACACACTACAGACAAGCTGTCCTATTGCAAGGCTGTGGATAGTATTTCCTTTTATTGAAGCTGACATGAATCGCAGGTCCGTGTAGAATGTTGATCCAGGACCGTCTTGTCTAGTCCCAAGCCTTGCCCAGCTACGATTTTGCGTAAAGCTGGTCTGTCCTTGGGGGAATTATTTAATTTTAAGCTTGGATTATAACTGTCGGTGTTTTCACAAGCGAAAGCACCATCCTCAGCATCGTCCTCACACAGACACAACGATGCAGTACTCTTTTTGTTTCATTCCGGTATGTATTTTTCTATGGTGACCTAAATTATGTTTTTGATATAATGATAAATGGTGTTTAGGCTGCATGAATTCTACATGGTGCAATTACCTACGTGAACTCGGCAATTACCCGATCCTTGCACACAGCCCAGGTAATTCCCTTCGTGAAATGGACTCCCTTCACAATACTAGGTAAATTCTAAATGTAGACACTTACTTGTAAACCAACTGAAGCTCCTCTGCGGTGCTGCTTGTATGTCAGCGGGGGGCTGTCCGGTTAAATGCGATCCGCCCTAAAGCGCGCTGCTTTATTCCCCCTTCCCGAAGGTTCGAAGCTGGGCTTGACGGACGTGCAGGCCGAGCTAGACCGCATTTCCAACAAATCCGAAATGGACACGTCGTCCCCGACGTCCACGTCACCGCCTGCCGAAAACGACGAGTCTTGAAGACGTGGGGGCGAGACGAGAACGACCCCCCCCACCTACACCCCCACCCCAGAATCCTCTGCATCGTCCCTCCTGCCCCCACCCCCCCACCCCCCCCATCCTTCATATTGTACTTCATCTATGTCTTCTTTTTCTGCGAGTGCACTAGCCAGGGGCCGAGTAGAACGGTAAACTCAGACTTTACGTTGAAAGGCCAGCTGGACCTCTCAGTCGCCGGCCTCTCTTTTTTAATGTTCTGTATGGAAAGGAAACCTGGAACGGGATGAGTGGCGAGGGCTAGCAGGAGTGCTAGCTCACGGTGAAAAGCGTAAGGGAGTACCCGTGACCTTGCGTCCGCGGGAGTTGCGGCCGCAGGGTCTTGTGTCCTCTTGTCGTTTGTTTGTCATTATGAAGGTGGTGTTTAGGCATCGGGAAAATACACTTTTGTCAAGGGCCTTTGTGGTTGTCAGATGATCTCAGACTGGAGTGATGGGCTGCGGTCAGTTTGAAGTAGAGGTTTGCCTGAACCCCCAGAAGGCCATTGTTGTGTTGTCGCTTAAATTGGCTTCACTTGGAAGTGCATGTTATATTAACCAAAGGAGTACAAAAGAACTTACAAAAAATAATCTCAAAAAGGGAATTGCAATATGAACAATTTATTGATGCGCTGGTTAGCATGTTTCTGAAAGAATCAGTGACAGAATATGCCATTAAAATGTTGGATTGGCATGGAACAGGTTACATTTGTCTTCAGCCAATTTGTAGAGTAAACACCAGTAATACTCCAAATCAAAATCTTTTACTACTCAAATTTGTAACTTCTTTCCTCTAATTAGACTGCAAACAAGCCTGAAAATAGATGACTCACCTACTACTAGGTAATCGAAAGGGTAATTCTGTAATAAAAAAACTTACTCACTTTAAAATTTAAATTATGGTTAATTACTTTGCAATCAACATTTAACATGAACCTTATTGGAGCATTAATGCATTTTGTGAAAAGCAGAACGTCAAACAGCAGGGAATGCATTCAGTTGGATGAAAAAGTACACTCCATGTACATGGGTATTTCAAGGTAGATTTGTTAGTACTTGACCTTTCCAACAAAAAAAGCGTTCCCTGGGTTGTTCTCATGGAGCAAATCTAGGTGCCTTTTAATGAGCATTTAACCACATATGAATTAAAATGTGTCAGATGCAGCTAATTTGAACTCGGCTCTCATCTGGGTCACTGTACTACTTAGAGACATATTGACCGATGCACTACAAGTGACCACATAAGTATTAGTTTTCTTTCTGAGGCCAGTTTGTTTCCGGGGTCTTACTACCTGTAGTTGCACTGAAGTTTTCACTGGACTGAAAAAAATATATAGCATTATTCGTACGGTCAATTAGCGGTTGCTCAGCAACAGCAGGAGGGGGGCAGGGCTCAGCCTCGTCAGAATGTACAGTCATCATTAAACTTGAAAATTATTGGTCCTATTATCTCAAATATTGTAGTGATGTTTCAATGGATCAGGTCCGTAATCATTCAATAAACTTGTATTTATTTGGACGACTGTTTGTTCTGCCTTTTTATTGCCTGTTTTTTGCGACCAGTCTGGGTCTCCTTAATTGATGCATTGGAGCAGCTCGTCGCCGCCTTGTTAGCCATGTCAAATAAATTTGAAGACTTCACAGTAGCTCCAGTTTGTCTAAATTGCCGACTCTGCAATGAGATGCAGAACGTGGAGATTGGTAATTACGTTGGGAGTCGCTGATTATCCAAGAGTTGTGTGTCTGTGTTTTATGACCTCAGGTAATACCTTACATTATTCCTGTTCAAATACATAAACCATTCAGTGGATCCAAGGTCTTCACTGTGTGGAGTTCTCTTTCTGGCGCACATGTATGTTCCAGGTATGTACATGGTTTAAAATTCACCTATTATTTTGCCTCCCATCACATTTGGTCTGGGTCTCATTGCACTAGGCTGGTTGGTGATGGTCCATCCAAAGATAAATTTTGCCAGCACCATTTAAGATAAAAAGTTAATCTGCTTGCACATTTGCAAAATTGACAGGGTTTGATTTACTAAGACCTTGAGCATGTGCAAAACTAATAACGCAACCAATGATTGGTGCAAAACAAATACCATGGCCAACCATTTGTCATGTTATTGGCTTTGCGTGTGCTAAAAGGTTTTGCACATGCTAATGGTCTTCGTAAATCAGGCCCTTTGTTGCATTCATACATTGTTCTTCACTACCACTGCCATAGTCAATTTCAGTGTGTGCAGACAAACACATGGGCTGTGTCTGAATCAGAGCCCTATCTACTGCGCCCTGTCTCCTGCGTGCAGTGCACGGTCAGAAGTGTGCTGTTTAATGTGCACTGTTTAGCAGTCTGCGAAAAATATCCGCCATACTATTTTCCAACCGCACTGTGGTAGTGTCGTAAGCAGGTCATAAGACGTCCCACCAGTGTTGCCATTCCGCGGTTTTACAGCTAAATTGGGATACTTTCAAAGTGCAGTCACAGGTAAAAATGAAAAGTCGCAAAGCACACACTTATTTTAAAAAGTAAAAACATGATTTCTATTTAAAATACGTTGGTTTCGGTTAAAAATAGCCTATAATTTGGGCTAGTTTTGAGTCGCCATTTGGCTGGAAAGTCTTACGAGATCTGGCAACCCTGCGCCCCACTCTCGCGCTGCCATGTCACGTGTTGTTTTTGTTGTATTTGAAGGAAAACGTTAGCGAACCTGCGCCTCATTTTTTAAAAACGAAGCTTCACGTCATATTTATGTGACCAAAATGTTTGTGTACTTCTTGAAAAGTGTGCTCCCGAATGTACTCAACGAAACCCCGGAAGTAAGTGTGTCATCCGGGTGAAGTATACTGCAATTTGAAAGATTTTCACGTACTCTATGACTTTCTCGCCCTATCTACTCACCAAGGCTACTCAACAGTGTGGAAGAGCGCTCATTCGGACACGGCCATGCTCTCTTACAAAGAGCATGGCTCCAGCCATGTTTTTGCCTTTCCAATATCCTGTCATGATAAAGTGGGATGTTAGGGCAGTCACAGTGATATCCTGCTGCCATTATTGTAGTTCTCTTCTTGACTACAAAATACTAGTCTAGAACACTTGATTTAGTTTGAAAGTAGCATACAAAATATTATTTCAGTAAACTGTGTGCTTGTCCAGAACTGTCACCCTGTCCAGAGAAATATTTGTGAAATATGTAAACGTAACTACAGTAAACTAGTAAAATAAGTAAACCTATTTTGTAAAAACCTTTTTTACCTTCACTTTTCCCTTAAGAAAAATACTGTCAATCTGTAACAGTAACTTAAGGCAGTATAAATATACACAAAACTATGTAAAAAAAAAAAAAAAAAAAGAATAATAATAATAATAATAAATAAAATGGCACACTTTTTACTCAGTGCAAAAGCCGCTATGGTAACAAGAAGTGCAAAAAGACCAGCAACCAAAACAGGAGGAATTTCACCACCAGCAAACTAGTTTTCTCAGGCGAGAAACACAGCGCCCTCTTGTGGTTTCCTTTGTTTAAGCCAGCAGATTTCCTGTACCGGTTAGTGGTGACTCGGACATCTGATCTCAAGTTCTATAAAAAAAATTTAAAAAACGAATCTACAACACAAAGGATATATGTACTTCTTATTCCTCTTTACTGCCCTCTATATGATTTCTTCTACTGGCAAGGTTTCTAGAGGATGTGTATATACTATATAGCTGTTTTTTTTCAAGGTCAGTAGTGATTTTCCAGTGTTATTCACATAATCATCCTGCAGGCCGCTCTAAACCGTCCTCTTGCACTGCATACTCTACTCCGTTTGAAGAGTCTACTCCCACGCTGAATATGTGCAGGTTTTGTGGCTGGAGTATGCCCTAGTTTTATTTGGTACCAGTTCTTTTGAGGTCAAAACACTCTGTCTTGCATGGGCATGCACGGGCTATGGTTGAGCTTGTCATGCCGTGCAGCATTCTGGGAAGAGTCCCTCCCTCGCTATCCTCAGAGGAGATACAAGGTGCCTTCTGCTTCCTCATCCCTAGCTCCCTTTAGAAATAAAGCGTCACTAGCTTTGCGTGATCATTTGGTAGATGGAGAGAGCAGCATACACAAAACCTGTGGGCTTAATTAAAAAATGGACATGAGATTTAGCCTGTTATTTAATGTACATATGTTAGGAATTTACTTGTGAAGGCATCACTGTTGATCAATATTCACACGGCCTCAATTGTACATTTTAAAAGCATATTACAATGCTTGAATTATACATTTTATTACTTCGCTCATGTATATACACTACTCACAAAAAGTTAGGGATATTCGGCTTTCGGGTGAAATTTCAGGATGAACCTAAAATGCACTATAACCTTTACAGGTGAAATTAATTTGACCTTCTCTAAACTTTTGAATGCACATGTCCAACTATTCAATGTTTCAGTACTTTTTGCACAACTTGCTGTTCTCTAACAAGGAGCTGAACGGCAAAATTCACAACAGGTGTTTGATCCATGAATCGACCAATAAATTTCCTGGTTCAATTAGAATTGGTATTTAAACAGTCCTCTTCATCATGCTGTTCACATTTTGACATCATGAGACCAAGACGACACTTAACAATTGATCAACAGTACCTCGCCATTGCGAGGCTTCAAACAGGATGTTCTCAGAGGGAAGTGGCCACTGAGCTTAGAGTGTCACAGAGTGTCATCAGCAGGTTGCAACAGAGATACAGAGAGACTGGAAGAGTCACAGAAAGGCATAGAAGTGGACGTCCTTTGGCCACATCCCACACTGATGACCGCTTCATTGTGAACAGTGCCCTGCGGAACCGGATGATGAATGCCACTCAACTCCAGGCACATTTAAGGGAGGTGAGAGGCACCCAAGTGTCACGTCAGACCATTCGAAACCGTTTACATCAGCGTGGTCTGCGTGCTAGATGACCTGCAAGGGTACCTGACCACACCACCAGGCACAGGCGTCATCGTCTTGCATGGGCCAGGGAGCATTTACGCTGGACGAGGGACCAGTGGGCCTCAGTGCTGTTCTCTGATGAAAGTCGATTCACGTTGAGCAGAAATGATGGCCGCCAACGATGTTGGAGACGTCAAGGAGAGCGCTATGCATCAGCCACTGTTGTCACCAGACGACCCTTTGGTGGTGGCGGTGTTACAGTGTGGGCAGGTGTGTCTAGTCAATACAGAACTGCCCTACACTTTGTGAATGGTACAGTGACAAGCCCATACTACCTGAATAACATCATTAATCCAGTCATTGTGCCCCTGCATGAACAACACAGGCCTAATTTCATCTTCATGGACGACAATGCTCCAGCTCATCGAGGTCGCATCATTAGGGAAAGGCTGCTGGAGACTGGGGTACCTCAAATGGAGTGGCCTGCACTTTCTCCAGACCTGAATCCCATAGAAAACCTATGGGATCAGCTGACTCACCGTGTAGAGGCTCGTAACTCTGTACCCCAGAACCTCAATGACCTGAGGGCCGCCCTTCAAGAAGAGTGGGATGCCATGCCTCAGCAGACAATAAGTCGACTTGTGAACAGCATGAGACGTCGTTGTCAAGCTGTAATTGATGCTCAAGGGCACATGACAAGTTATTGAGACATTGACATTTTTGTTGTGGTATACCCACCACTGTTGTTGGCTTTTGTTTCAATAAATTGTTTGAGATGAGGAAATCACCATTGCATGCTTCTACTTAAATGCCCTACTTTCATGATACGTATAATATCACTGTAGCGTGAACTTACATTTTCCATAAATTTCACCCGAAAGCCAAATATCCCTAACTTTTTGTGAGTAGTGTATTTTGTCGAAATCGCGTTTAATACATTTAAGAAATTACATTTTTTGACTCTGTGATGTTCATGAAGCTAGTTAGGCTTATTTTTTCTCAATTTTATTATTTTGTGTATTTCTTCTCACCCCTCCCCCTCCCCCTCCCCCTCCCCCTCCCCCTCCCCCTCCCCCTCCCCCTCCCCCTCCCCCCTTATGCATCACTTCATATCCCTGTTTCTATATCACTCAGTGCTGTGGTCACAGTTCACACCCACCTCCTGCTCAGGGTCTTTTACGCCGACGTAGTACAGATTTCGACACTGTGGTGAATTCAGGAGTAGATGTGTTTTACATTTTAACTGCACCGCATGCGCAGTGCTTCTGTGCTGAAGATTTTCCGAATTTAAATGCTTTTGAATCCCTTCAAGAATGTATTCACATTTGCGTCAAAAAACTCTGGAGACTGACGGCAGCCGACTCTCGAGCCATATATGAATCCCCCCCCACATGGGCGGGAGTTTGGTCCCCACTATTGGCACCATCTGAGATGTCATCCTTTCTCCCTCTCTAAGGGGGAAAGGAGTAGGGTGACCTGTCTGCCCTTAAAAAAACCTCTGAAAACATAAATGGTAGAACACTGCAGTTTACCCACTTTGATTCAAAAATCTGTAGTGGTAAGACATTTAGTGAACTTATTTTCAAGTAGATGCATTTTCTGAGGCTGAACCAATTCACAAATAAAGACAATAGTCTCGCAGTGTGTTAAGAGTGAACTCCTTTTACTTCAGACAGCAAAGGCAGACTATTGGATAAAAATAAAATTACTTCAGATAATGAGATGATAGCAGTGCAAGCGAATGGAAATGCATTTTAAAACTAAGTGAAAGGCACAGCTTTTTATAAGCGACGTGATATTGTCTCGTGCAGCAAATGTATCTCACACCATTGCTCGTCTGAAAAACCATAGGCTTTGAATTCACTTTAGAATAGGACAAAGAGCACCACAGAAATACATTCCAAGTTGTACATGAATATTTCTTTTAAATAACGTATGTAAACAATGTGTCATACTGGCAGATACTAATCTAATATTGTGATAACTCTTGTGTTTTTATTTTAAATTTTTTTAAATATAATAATATAACAGTGCAACCAAATCAAACTTCAACCCACCAAAAAATCAGGAATAAAATTCCAAACCAAGCAACAGTATGGCTTCAAAACCAGTCAGACGTATTCATATTGCTGAATCATCATCCATACACTTGTAAAAATGTTTTGCACTTTTAAAAAATATATACATTAGCAAGCTTCATAAGTACAGTAGAACTATAAATCTTGTTTCATAACATTTGGAAAATATACTCGTTAAATGTATGAAAGCTGTGACGGTACAATGTCCACTGTCCATTTTCATTTGCCAGTGTGCATAGCTATTTCCTGTTTCACTGTTGGTGGATAGCTATGGGGATTGAATCTGATGAAGTAAAAACCCTCTGGTTAAACCCTTGCTTTCTGATTGGTTAGTTATATCATTGACTCTGCTGACAATCAATTAGACGGTTCAAGACCGTCTGCAAAAAAGTCTTGTAAATGAAGTTTCGTAAAAGAGGTTTAGTTGAAAACAGTCCCCATGTTTGGAATGTTGCAAATTGCAATCGGTAGTTGCTACAAGTACAAACTAGTTCAACGGTACACGATTGTATTTCATGAGTGTGGACTGAAAGTTACAAGCACAAATACAGCCTCGCAAGTACAAACAATTTTAACAAGTATTAAACATTGTTACAAGCATACGGATGTTTTACGAATCTGAATAGTTTTGACATTGCTTTGATGCCATATAACAGCTACTCCTTTTGCCTGGTGTTAGTTTTGCCATTAGTAAAATTACCCACGATAACCTGTGGGCTGTGATTGGTGGGCAGGTTTGGTATTGCATTGTTCCCGGTTAATGTGGATCCATGTGTTTGATGAGGCACTTGAAGTGAAGCAGTTCAGTCTGAAGTTTGAAGACAGAGGGATGATCTTTGGAGAAAATAAAACTACTGCCTCACTTCTAAACTGCTGCGCCTAAAAGAAAAGTATAAAAAATAGTTAATTTTTCATTTCCAGCAAACAGTTCACCACTTGTTCTTTCATTCACCTATAGTAAATTCACAAACTGATGTAGAAAAGTTGGCCAATCCTTTGAGACCAACATTTTTCCAGACAGCATACAATGTAAATCCAAGGATAAAATCATGTTTTTGGCCCACATTTGGTATCGTGCAGTTCTATTTGTGAAACTACATGCAAAAGCAGAGGAAACATGTCATGAAAGGACTCACTGGTTTGCTGGGACCCATATGTGACCTTGTATAACTTCCGTGTGCTGATGCCCATCAGAATTGTGCCTATAAAGCCAAAGATCTGTAAAATAAACAAAGGGCTGTAAGGCTTATATTCAATGTTCAGCCCGCAGTTCCAGAATAAAATTACCATGGTCCAAGACGCAAAAAAACGACAATGCCTTCAGAAAACTGGCAAAAAATAGCACGTTATTGGTCATTACCGTCACACAAGACACTGAATACCCATCATTCGATAAATTTCAAGCTGAACAAAAAAGCTGGTAAAATGCTGCATATATTTACCTCCTGTGCCTCTCTGGCCTCCCGTCCCCCTTTCATATTAGCTAGGAGCTACGTGTTTACACTGAACTTGAATTAATATTTATAAGAAGCTCTGAGTAATGCCAAAAAACTTAAAACATTAATGTAACACCTTGGTGTTATACCATTTGCACAAATGATTTTTCAAAACTTATAATCATAAGTTTTGAAAACATACAGTATAATGATCGTACTATACCTGTTGAAAATTGGAATTTAAAGGTGACAAACACGACCAAACTGAATTTTCATTTTTCACTAGTGGCCTGGTAACTACTGAATTTCTTGAGTAAGAAACAATGACAGAGATTTCATTATGCTTAAAATGTACAGAAGGTCAACAAAAAAGAGACTACTCACTGATGCGGTGATAAGTGACAGTAACCCCCAACTCTGCGCCGCCGCCACTATGGAAGCAATGAAGACGAGGAGTGTCCCCAGAGCATAGTTCAGGAACTCCTTATACAGCGCACAGGAAGACACGACACGTCTCACTTCCTCCTTCATGATATGCATGCTTACAAATACTGTGATGCATACTCTGATGCTGACATAAATTATCTCTATGAAGAAAGATATTTTGGTCCTCACATTTACTCACTGAGTTAAAGCCAAAGTACAGCCAGAAATAAGCACCGAAACACCACAACGGGCCCTATCTTACGCTAAGCGGCGGTAACCCAAACACAAGTGCCTTTGCTAGTTTCAGACCGGCGCAGGTGTCATTTTAACGCCCAGTAGTTTAAATAGCAAATTAACTTGCGCCCGTAGCAAATGAACTGGGCGGGTTGGTCTTGAGATGAGGTGTGGCCAGGATCATGTTTGGGGTATTGCTATCTTCAGGAAGCATTAAGCGCTTGCACTAAAATCACCACAAACTGGTCTTAAGTCATGTCGCAGTTGTTTCAATGTTATTTTAACTGCAAAATATAAAGATAGCAGCCTAATACACATCTACAGGCATGTGCACAACGCGCTTACACCCTCCTGTCTGTTACACAAACAGAGATGTGCACAAACATGCATACAAATATGAAGATTACATTGTGAAATGGGGGTTCATATTTTCCCTCAAAATAAAATTTTCTCTCCCGGAATAGACCCAAGACACACCTATAATTAATGAAGAGACTTAAGTTCAGCCCGTTTGCACCTTGCGCCGTACTTAGCGCTCAAATAACACGCCGTCTAACTAGCAAAAGTGGACTTGGACACGCCCTAAATGCACTTGCGCCATGTGTTTTAGACCAAGCACTAAGATCGTCAAGATAGAGCCCATTATTTCCTAACGCAGTGTGAGATGCGGGGGATCAGAGCTCTGGACTATGGGTTAAGGGTTTACATTCTGGGCAAGTTGTTGCAGCATGTTTTTGTATAAACAATAGGCTACAGCTGTGAAAGTACACTGCAGAAAGTGTTTGCAACCCACATATAACGACAAATCATTTTGGCCTAACTAGAACCTGTGAAACCTACCGTTACCACCCAGTTAATGCAGGGGGCTTTGCCGTGAAGTCTGAACATGTGCATGACGAGGAAGATGAGCAAGACGAAGAAGAACCATAGGGTGACCGCCTCGAAGAACCGGTACGCGTAGAAATAAGGCCAGTCCGGAGCACAGCGCACAAACAAGAAGGCAATCAGAAGCACCATCTGGAGAGGAAAAGTGACAGGCAGTATAGACTAGTGCAAGCAGGCGGTGCTTAAGCGCATTTCTACTAAAAAAAGCCCAGTTCATGAATTTTGGGGGGACACATAAATCCAAACAAGAGGCTTATTGTCCCCCCCCCCCCCCCAAGCAGATTCAGACTGTGCAAGTGCATCCTAATCCTTGCACTCATCATGGCTGGCCAGTGGCCACCCCGGAGCCCTGCACAGTACAGTGTTCAATGTTCAGTATTTAATTACAGTATGGATCAAATGTACTCTATCAGAGTTGATTTAACAGAGCATTTTACTGTCATGGTTGAGGCCAGACCTTTTGTGTCAGGGCCATACAGAGGTAACTTTTTTGCATGAATGGTTAGAGAGAAAAATAGAAGACAACACAGAACAATCAGACAGCCTCTATACAGGAAACAGGAAAAGGACAAGAGTGTGGACAGTGTAGTCTGTTGTTAAGTGAGAAAGAGTCTGTGGAACACAGCCTGAAGGGGAAGAAAAGGGGGCGGAGACAGAGACCGAATATTCATCTTCAAGGAATGAGGCCATACCATACGACAGCAAAGGCGAGTGCGGAGTTAATTCAGAGAATGAAACCGCTAATATAAATGCAGATATTGCAACTATACACCAAACTGAAGTTCATTTAAACTATAATTTTAATGCATTCAAGACTCATAGTAACATGCGTAGCTAAAGATGGATTTACTGAGCAAGGTGGCACATATAACCTGTTGATGATTTGAATGTGTGATGATTGTACTCAAATAAAATGTACTCATATTTCTAATCAAGAACTTTGGTTGAGGGGTCTGCTTAAATTCTGACACATTTATAGATCTCACAATAACTCATAAAGAGCATTAGAGATTGAGCCAGTTAACCAGTCAGTTAACATCTGTCTCCCCTACACATAGAGCTGGTGAGATTAGTTAAATCGGACCTCTAACGCAATTATAGTTGGTTAGGAATGGTATAGCATGATTAAGAAATAGGGTCTTCAGCATAAAGTACTATTTGAAGAAAGCTTGAAACCCCAATTGAGCCATTGAGTCTGTGGCGTATTAATCATTTGAAGAAGCAGCACCACAACATGCATGCAGCCAGATCCTCCCTTCTCTCCTCTATCCACGGTATCTCGGGGGGGGGGGGGGGGGGGGGGGTAGTCTTGGGTGGGTTCAAGCAGATATCTCATACACATGGCCTTCTCAATTGAATCTCAGGTTGTGCTTCAACTTCTTCATCTCGTGGACACCTGAAAACCATGCTCTAGCCACTACGGCTGGGTGTTACACTTCCAAACACCTGCAAAACTTAAATAGCGGAGGGACGTCTACAAAAGGAAAACAAGTTCATAGTTGATAAATGCACACTTCAGCATGACAAGAACGCAAGTCATGATGGCCATCAAATCCCCCAAATAAACTGAAGAAAATGAATGTACTGAGAGGTACATAGAAGTGCACATAAAATGCAGAGATGAGTAGCTGAGAGACTGTAGAAAATTATTTCACCCAGCCATGGACTACTGTAGCCTAGGCTAGTTTACACACTTTTAAAATGAACGCAATGCACAGGGTATAATTCAGTATTAGGTTATTTGCTATCGTTAATGTGTCCTTTATAGATCCTTATTCAGTGTGGTTTACAGCTTACGCTACATTTATTATTAGGCCTATAGTCTACATTTTTTCATTGACTCTATTTAACGGAAGCTCACATTTATTTTGGGATGCACCTCTGCTACACAACCTATGAAAACTGTGCTGATGACACGTCACATTGCGGGATTAATCTAAAACGAGTAAAACATTATATTATATTATGAAAACCAATTAGCTATTTGCAATGGCTTATATACTAGCCTACTGAATTTTTAATCCCTAAATAGCCTATCATATATTCTACACCGTAGTGGCGATATTATAGATTAGCCTAAACCATGCTGTTTTTTTAACATTAGTTTTAATATGAATGAACTTATAAACAGCTCCCATTTGACAAATGTCGCAAACCAGACAGTAGCATAACAAAAAACGTAAACACCAGCAGGAGCCTGCAGGGTTGCTTATAGGCTACACTATGCGCAAAGACATGCAGGCGAAGAATACGTAAAACGGATTATCGTTGCGAATATCGATGCCAGTGTCCGTTGCATGTCCTTCGTGAGGACGGTACCTATGCCCAACGAAAAAGGCACACTCACCACTTGAGCAATCCTCAGCATCCCTTGTAGAGATTGGATAAATGGAACATTTAAAATCCTTCCGTCAGATGTCGACGTAGTGGTTGTCGTTACAACAGTGTGAGACATCGTTTTTCCTTTTTAAAAAATATAATAAACCCCTTTAAAATAATAATTGGGATAGTTATTTTGTCTCCCAAAACGCACGCCGCAACAGAGAGACAGAAAGGGCGTGGGAACGGCTGGGGGAAGGGCTAGCAGCAGGAAACGCTGTCAGTTGTTCCTAGTGCATGTTTAGTCACACAATCGTGTTTGCTAAATTAATGAGAGTAAGATAAAAGACACATAATGCATTTCTGCAGTTAACCGCTTGTATAAATTACGTTTATGTCTTTCCAACATACCCCCAGAAATGTAGCCTATGCTGTCAGCAAAGCTGCAACATACAGGCTTTCAAGCATGCGCTCATACGCGTAGTCTGCTGCATTGCCTGCATCATGTGCATTGCCCTTTCAGCAATAAAATAAGCGCACTCAATACGCGATTATATTGTATTTGCTTGTGCATTGTGGCTGCAAGTCATCAAGGCCTATTGATCAACATACCTACGCCATATGGAGTCACCAAATGACCTATATTAGGCTACTTATTACTTTAAGCTTTATTTTTTACAAGTACCCCAAAAAGTTCCATATTAAGGCTGAAAATCATGTTATTCCAATGATCCCTAAGGGTATTAGTTTAGGGACATGTCCCAGACTCCCAACATAAGTGTGTAAATTCTGAGCAGGTGTGTTTTTAATGTGACTTATACAGTGACAGCAAGATATGGTAGCTGAGCTAAACAGGGATTCCATTATGGGGTTCATAGAACTCAGTTTCTATGATAAAATTATTTACTCACAGACAAGCCTTCACATGGCTGGTTAAATGTATAATGGGTGATACAACTGCACGCAAGTGAATAATATAATATTTAACTTTTCCTAGACAGAATGTATACTGTATTAATCACTAGAAATCTGGAACTTTTGTCTTCCTTAGCGTGCCAAAATATGTTTTGTAATCATCTCAGTTGTGCCTTATGTTTTTTTTTTAAAGTTTCTATCAGCAGTAGCCAATTCCTCATGGTTGTTGATCTCGTGATCTCAATGATTTAAAGAATTGAAAGAGAAGGAAATTAGCTGTGGACACAAATTACATGGATCATTTACATGTAGCATTTTATCACTGAGAAAAATGCAAGGAAAAACTGACACGCACAATGGGTGGATTGTCTATTTGGGCCATGCTATTTCCTTCGGAAACTTCCCAGACATGCAGTAGGCTGCATCAAAATGAATAGCTTTAACCATGTTAGCCAGGCTTGTCGGTGTTCATTCTGAAAATTGGAGCAAACCCTGCGCTATTACTTTTCTTCTGAATATTTCGTCAGGGCAGACTAATTGTAGCCCCACCCCACCCAAACAGTAGGTAGACTGCTCAAATGACCTGTATAAGAGTGCAGGCCTTCTCTATTTTTTAGGAAATCATTCTGATTGCAGACAGAAGAACAATTCTGCATTGACCTCAAATGAAGAATAGAGTCTGTGAACAATGTGAAGAATTAGCTCTTTGATGCACAATAGAGTGAACCTAACTCCGTGGGGGATCTGAGGAGGTCAGGCACCAGCTGCTCGATCTCAAACGTTAGACAAAATGCACCTCTGTGTTATGATAAAAATTAAAAAAAAGTAAATAGATATAAAATGCAGAGGTAACTTGTAACTAATTTGTAGGCAGAGAATGATGGCAACATGCCGGTGAAGTGTTGCTCCTGAAGGGACAAACCCAAGATTCCGTCCTCCAGGCTGCAGATTGGTCTATGTCTTAAACGGATAGTTCACCTTCCAAGGTTTTAAAAATATTTTGCCGTTTTAATGTTTTTGATTGGCCCAGATTGTTCTTGTATTCGATCAAGGATATTTTACATTTATAGAAGTTTCTGATAACTTATAGGTTTGTGGTCTAAACCAGCAAAATACACTTCAACACCTGGAGACACCCAACACCTACGCCCACATTTTGTTTATGGATTTCAGCTCTGCTTTTAATACCATAAACCCGGACTAACTCTTCAAAAAACTTCTGGACATGAACATTGACCCCTGCATCTGTCACTGGATCCACAACTTCCTCTGGAAAAGGCAACAGAGGGTAAAGGTAAATAGCACAACATCCTGCCCTATGACCCTCAGCACAGGTGCCCCCCAGGGCTGCCTCCTCTCACCCTGGCTATTCTCCCTGTACACAAACCACTTCACATCCCAGCACAGCTCACAGCAACATTTACAAATATGCAGATGACACAACCATTATAGGACTCATATCCAACAACAATGAAACACACTACCGCGAACAGATAAACCAAGCAATCACCTGGTGTACACACAATAATATACAGCTCAACACATCCAAAACACAAGAACTCATCATCGACCTCAGACACAAACCACACCCCAAAACCCCCATACTCATCTCTGATGTGCCCATAACCACCACTGACTCATAGACATTTTTTGGAACTCCCATTAGCAAAACACTTAAATGAAAAACCAACACAGACCACATCATCAAAAATGCAAAGCAAAGATAATTTTTCCTACGGCAGAAATTCAGAGTCAGACACCAACTCCTTCTCCGCTTCTACACAGCTATCATTGAAAGCATCCTCACCTCATCCATAACAGTCTGGTACAACAGCTTGGACAATCACACTCAGAAAAAACTCCAGCGCATCATCAATAAATCATCCAAGATCATCGGCACCCCCCTCCCAACAATTGCATCACTTCACCTCAAACGAACACTGGTCAGGACGAGAAAAATCATTGCTGAACCCCCTCACCCAGCTCACCACCTCTTCCAGCTGCTGCCCTCTGGAAGGCGCTATAGATCACTGCCCAGCAAAACAACCCGTTTCAAAAACAGCTTCTTCCCCACTACAATACGGACTCTTCCCACTAACCCCCCATCTGTACCCCACATACTGCTCTCTGCCTGCATGTCTTCCACTCACCCCCCATCTGTACCCCACATACTGCTCCCTGCCTGCATGTCTCCCACTAACCCCCCATCTGTACCCCACATACTGCTCCCTGCCTGCATGTCTCCCACTAACCCCCCATCTGTACCCCACATACTGCTCCCTGCCTGCATGTCTCCCACTAACCCCCCATCTGTACCCCCCATACTGCTCCCTGCCTGCATGTCTCCCACTCACCCCCCCATCTGTACCCCACATACTGCTCCCTGCCTGCATGTCTCCCACTCACCCCCCATCTGTACCCCACATACTGCTCCCTGCCTGCATGTCTCCCACTCACCCCCCCATCTGTACCCCACATACTGCTCCCTGCCTGCATGTCTCCCACTAACCCCCCATCTGTACCCCACATACTGCTCCCTGCCTGCATGTCTCCCACTAACCCCCCATCTGTACCCCCCTTACTGCTCCCTGCCTGCATGTCTCCCACTAACCCCCCATCTGTACCCCACATACTGCTCCCTGCCTGCATGTCTCCCACTAACCCCCCATCTGTACCCCACATACTGCTCCCTGCCTGCATGTCTCCCATCGAATATACTGTGTGAATATGTAAATATGCCATGTGACTGTGATGTCCAGTATTTATTATTGTGTTTTACTGTCTCATGAGTGTTAATATAATCATTGTGGTTAATGTATGTCTTATGAAATATGTCTGAGATTTAATGTGTGATGGAACTGAGCTGTAACATGCTGTACCGATAGCAAATTCCACCAGCCTGGCTGTGTGGTCATTAAACTATCTGAATCTGAATTCAAGTAACTCCAAATCAGCTTGTACAGGTAAGTGCTAGAGAGATGTGTCTTCCATTTTGTTTTGGTTTGAAATCAATATCCCCCACTATATTTTACTTTCCCACTGTACTCCATCGTTTCTGGAGGGCAGGTTAGCCTATAGCATGTGCTGCCCAGTGCTGTTTCTGTGCACTTTGCCATCATTATGTTGAAGGAGTATACTTTAGGCCAGGGATCTCAAACTTCAGTCCTGGAGGGCCGCTGTGTCTGCTGGTTTTTGTGATTTCCTTTCAATCAGCAGCCAGTTTAGGCCTTGGAAACAAGGTGTGCAGACTCTTTAGCCAATCAATGACTTAAATTAAACAGTTAAGTGCAGGCACACATCGAAAACCAGCAGACACAGCGGCCCTCCAGGATTTGAGTTTGAGATCCCTGCTTTAGGCAGACTGCATTGGACATAGGGTTGCCAACCGTCCCTTGAAATAAGGGACGATCCCTTATCAGTTCAATAAGCCTTATTGAACTGATAAGGGATCGTCCCTTATTTCAAGGGACGGTTGGCAACCCTAATTGGACATAATCTATCAGTGAATATTCTCAAACTCATACTTTAGTGTCAGTAATATAAACTGCAGTGAAGTGTAAAATACACTGATTAATATATACCAATTAAAGATAGTATACTGTCATGGTTATTTGCAGCCTTTGCTTTTCGACGTTTTTGGTTTCCTTTTTGGCGTCGTCAAGACATTATCGGATTTTTTCCGCCTCCATTCCGGTTTTCACGTCTTGCCCGACAATTATTCCCTTCACCTGTTTCGCGTTTCCTGCAGGCTATAAATAACTCAGGACTTCCGCATTTCCGCACTTCGAGATTGTCTTTGCTATGTTGACATACGAAGTCGGTAAAGGTATAGGAATTTCGGTCTCTCCATTTCTGGTTCTTACTAATAGGAAACGCAGCAAGTCCGGTTATAAAGATTTAAGATTAGATTGGTTTTGTCGTTCCTTTCCAATCTTTATCATTTATTCTTTTTACCTGTTGCCAGTTGTGTTCAGCTCTTTTTCCACAAGAGCTTTGGCTAACAGGTTTTCTTTTCTATTCCTTTCCTACACTCGTTTTTGTTTTGAGTTTTGTTTTGTTTCATTACCTCTTGTTACGCCTAATTATTTTAGTGCGTGAGGTTCTTATGTTAGTTATTCTCGCTGTTTATCGCGATCGCCTCAGTTTTTGGAGGTTGTTTTGTTTTGCTTTGTGCTAGGGAAGTTTTGCTCCCTATCCTGTGTTATTCCAGTCCTGGTGCGGATTATTCTGCGTTTTGTGGCGTATCTTTCTCTAGATACGCTTTTAGAAATCCTTATTGGTCGCGTTTGATTCTCCGAACCTTACACTTCCCCTCACAGTATACATGCTCTCCTGATGGAAGTGGACTGCAGCGCATGATCAGTGCTTTTCTTTAATAATAGTGACTCATACATATGCATGCTACATAGTAAGGTGGTCTCGGATGTACAAATGTAAAGTTGGTATCGGGGGTGCCTCCCTGGCACATGTATGCTGTGTCATCATATCAGCCATAATCGTAGTTTATCGGCCGAATCAAATATGTTTCCTTTAAGCTATTATCGGTTGGTACCAATCTAACCTCAACATTATTATGTATCCCTCATTGAAATCTACAGCCACGGTTCAAATTCATGGCTTCAGACATATTTCTCTGAAATAAAACAAATTCAGAGTACATTGTGCAAAAACATACCAAAACAGACAATTAGGACTCATTTCCATAAAGTTACGTATGAATTTGTCCTGCTAGGCTACGGCGATTCCCTTTGGGGATTTTGAAGACGCTGTTTTATCAATATATGGAAAGACTGCTGTGTTAATGACAAAGACAAAGTGAAAAGACTGCAAGCTGATCAGCGTGATATATCTGAAATACCGCATGATTTTCTCGCGAAACTACTTTTGTTTTGCCACTGTTTTGTTTGCTCAATGACCTCAGGCGTACCACCCCATTGTTTTTTGACTGTACAATTTCTTATATTCCTTGATTCCATTATTTCTGCCTTGATTCCCCAGGTTGTCACATAAATGAGGATCATATGACCTTCCTGGATAAAGGTTAATTGCTGCAAGTGTGTGTGTGTGTGTGTGTGTGTGTGTGTGTGTGTGTGTGTGTGTGTGTGTGTGGAAATAAGTCAACCAACATACATGGGCTACAAAATGAAATAGACATGAACATTTCACCTAATCTCTGTGTACCATCGATATATTATACTGCAGCCAATATTTTATGTCTGCCAGTAGATGCCAGCAGAGACACACGTAATAGACCGAACCCTTTTCCATTTAAAATAAATTGTTTTCTTCAGTGTACTGGCTTTGCTGTTGTGTGGCACAGTAGTTACAGAACTGGACGATTGGACATGTGATCACAAGGGTGCAGGTTTAAATCGTGGATGGGATGCTCCTATAGGTTCTCTTCAGTAAATGTACTTAGCCAAATATGTTAAGCAAATATGGTGTCTGAATGGAACGGTATGTTCAGCATGTATGAAAATTTTTAACTGCAGTCCACAGGACACTCTGTCTTGTATGTATAGGGGTGGCTCATGTTCAAATGTGACCAGGCTCTGTGTGCTCAGAGCAGCTGCATTTTTGACCCACCACTGATTACACCAACAAATTAATTGTTGTCATATAAATTTAAAAAAACAGCTGCCAATATGGGGCAGCAGAGGTACACATGCACCAGCCAGTTTCACACCTGAGATTTGAAGGATGATGCCACCTGCAGTGCTATTATGGAGACTTGGGGCTCTATCTTGCACTCGGCGCTAAGCGGCGGTAACCCAAACGCAAGTGCCTTTGCTAGTTTCAGACCAACGCAGTTGTCATTTTCCCGAGCAGCGCCCACGTTGTTTAAATAGCAAGAGATGAGGTGTGGTCAGGCGCGTTGTTGGCATATTGCTATTTTGACGCAGCTGAAAGTGTTTGCCCTAAAACCAACACAAACCTGGTCTTAAGTCACGTCGCAGTTGTTTCAATGTTATTTTAACGGCGTAACATTAAGATAGTAATATGCGTCTACATAGGCATGCTCCTGTGTGTTACACACAGGGGCGTGCACAAACATGCATAAAAATACCAAGATTACAATGTGAAATATTATTATTGTGTATGTCAAAAAATGCATAATAATAGAAGAGTCCATCGGTCAAGGACCATATACCTGTCCCACAGCAAAGTGGAATGCCGCCTTAAATTGTTTTTATCCTGCCAGGTTTTAACAAACTTCTATCATCTCCTGGCAGCTAAGCTGGAGATGACCTGCTGTCCCTATATGCACTCCCCCTTTGCTGCGAAAGTAACGACTGCACTACATTTTACAATTGGAGGCATATCCCAATCTACCGTAAATTCAGCCATACATACTGTTACCTCAAGCCTAGTCTGTCATTCCAATTAGTACATTCAAGTCCCCATAACACCTGTCAGCCAAGAATTGGTAAAACAGTTCACGGCAAACTTTGGGATTTCCTGGGGTTCTGCCCCAGCAGAAAACTCTCTTATACCTGTATATGTGAAATGTAAGGGAGCCCACTCCATCAACATCCAGGTGATTTGTGATGCTACGTGCCCTTTATATTGGCCAACTCATTACTGCAATCTTCAAACTCAGTGCCTTTTGCTTGACATCATGGGAAAATCAAAAGAAATCAGCCAAGACCTCAGAAAGAAAATTGTCAACCTGCACAAGTCTGGTTAATCCTTGGGATTAATTTCCACGCCTGAAGGTACCACGTTCATCTGTACAAACAATAGTATGCCATCATACCGCTCAGGAAGGAGACGCGTTCTGTCTTCTAGAGATGAACGTGCTTTGGTGCGAAAAGTGCAAATCAATCCCAGAACAACAGCAAAAAACCTTGTGAAGGTGCTGGAGGGAACGGGTACAAAAGTGTCTATATCCACAGTAAAACGAGTCCTATATCAACATAACCTGAAAGGCTGCTCAGCAAGGAAGAAGACACTACTCCAAACATAAAAAGCCAGACTACAGTTTGCAACTGCACTTGGGGACAAAGACCTTACTTTTTGGAGAAATGTCCTCTGGTCTGATGAAACAAAAATTTAACCGTTTGGCCATAATGACCATCATTATGTTTGGAGGAAAAAGGGTGAGGCTTGCAAGCCGAAGAACACCATCCCAACCGTAAAGCACGGGGTGGCAGCATCATGTTGTGGGGGTGCTTTGCTGCATGAGGGACTGGTGCACTTCACATAATAGATCATCATGAGGAAGGAAAATTATGTGGATATATTGAAGCAACATCTCAAGACATCAGCCAGGAAGTTAAAGCTTGGTCACAAATGGCTCTTCCAAATGGACAATGACCCAAAGCATACAAAGTCAAGGTATTGGAGTGGCCATCACAAAGTCCTGACCTCAATCCAATTGAAAATTTGTGGGCAGAACTGAAAAAACGTGTGCGAGCAAGGAGGCCTACAAACCTGACTCAGTTACACCAGTTCTGTCAGGAGGAATGGGCCAAAATTCCAGCAACTTATTGTGAGAAGCTTGTGGAAGGCTACCCAAAATGTTTGACCCAAGTTAAACAATTTAAAAGCAATGCTACCAAATACTAAGAGAGTGTATGTAAACTTCTGACCCACTGAGAATGTGATGAAAGAAATAAAAGCTGAAATAAATAATTCTCTCTACAATTATTCTGACATTTCACATTCTTAAAATGAAGTTGTGATCCCAACTGACCTAAGACAGGGAATGTTTACTAGTATTTGTACTAGGAAGGTGTATGTAAACTTTTGACTTCAACTGTATATGTGAAACGTAAGGGAGTCCACTCCATCAACATCCAGGTGATTTGTAATGCTACATGTCCTTTATATTGGCCAACTCATTACTGCTATCTTCTATAGGAACCGGGGGCCACAGGGGGTGGCTGTTAGGGAATAATAGCTATCAATTAAATACATGGCTGACACCATCATGCCTACAACAGTGCATTAATTGTCTTTCAATCGAAAACTCACAAAAACACGTACCATAATAGAAAGGACGTTTGCAGTGCTGAAAATGCACGTGTTTTGTGTTGCATAACATTGCCAAAAGTCATGGATGTCTCACAGACATAAATGAGGCCACATTATAGGACATTAGAAGGCATGATGCTGAACTGCCGATGCGCAGATAGCTACACCAGCAGCAGCATAGACGAGAAGGATCAACTGGCAGCAATGCTGCTTCATCTATAGCCTGGTAAGCAAACGGAATGCTTTATTTGATTGAAAAAAAAAATCCAAAACTGTCCAGCGAATATTGCATTTATTTGGACATTTTAAATCACATTAATGCATTTTTACAAATGTTTTTCAATGTGGTCCAGGGGATTCACTCTGCACAATGCTTCAAAAAACAAAGATGAATTCAAATTTCTTTATTTCTTAACACATTTTAGCCCTATTCTTTGTTCTTCACATTTTTTAAATTAGGCCACAGTGACCAGGTTTCCATACTTTCAGCAATTAAAACCCAGCTGATGTCACCTGTTATTCCATAACTGAACAAAATTATTTTCAAGAGAAATAAAAGCCTAATCAAAGAAAATAAACATTTTCAACAATTAGTAACAAAAACTAATTTGCAGTGAATTACACAATTAATTTGGAGAATTTTAATGCAATATATTCTCTACATGCGTGCTTTAATTTTGCGCATGAACAGGTCTCTTTCACCAGCTGTAAATCGCTCTTTTCGCAGTCTTACTAAATCCGCCATTATATCAGCAATCCGCCAAGGTGCAAACGTGGGTGCAAGGGAATGGGAGATGACACTCAGATTTGTATATTGTATGTTATGCCCAAGACGCACGTATAATTAACGAAGAGACTAAGTTCAGCCCATTTGAACCTTGTGCCTTACTTAGTGCACTAATTATCCACCGTCTAACTAGAAAAGTGGACTTGCACATACCCTAAATTCACTTGCGCCATGTGTTTTAGACCATGCGCTAAGATTGTCACGAGCCATTGGTGGCTTTGTATGGGTTTGTTTGCATGTGCATGTGCTGAATGTTAATTAACTTACTTTCTGCTCAATGTCCAGCTAGCAATGTCCTTCTGAAACAGATATCCAGAAGAAAAACAAACAAACATGCCGCTGCTTTTAAAGAGCTGATTTACCCAGCGGGCATGACTGCGGCGGGCTGGGCCAGAGATGACTTTGGTATTGACGGGAGGACGGGAGACAGGGCTGACGGATTGAGCTGGCTTCTCCGGGCTCACAGAAGGTCAGACCACCTGCCGACCGACCCGACGGTCATGCAGTCATGCTTGTCAGTCCTCCCAAACAGACTCAATAGTGAACGGGGGTCTGAGCCCCGCCTTCCCCCATGACTGATCTCGGCTGTCCGACACAGAAACGGGGATGAGGCTGAGACAACGAGACAGAAGGGTGGGATCTCAGATCTCAGGGGAGGAGATGGTTTGTGAAAAAAAAAGAGGAAAAAAGACTAAGGTATGAGAGAGGGTTCAGAAAAGAAGACAGGTGCAAGGAGATGGTTTGTAAAAAAGACTGAGGTATGAGAAGAGAGTTAGTAGAATAGCAGGGTAGAGGAGTCTCTTCGCAGAGGTGACACTTCACAGAGGTGAGGAGACATTTTGTAATAATGAGTATTGAGTCAAATGTTGCTACTGGTAAACAAGATAAATGATTCACAATGTTAAGTTTTCCATATTGGGAGCTACGCAGTTCTCAGGTACCTGAGAGATACTATACGAGACTACAGAAGTGTACCCTTCAGTAGCCACAATTTCTCTAATTGTAGATATTAATGATCCAACTCCAAGGTTTTCAGATCATGGATTTTTACATGTACTTATTAGGGTAGGTTTGACTTTGTCTATAGCTACTGTTATTTATTCATGAGTAAACAGTTCAAATCAAAATAGGGGGAAAATCACTGTCATTTACCTGGTGGCCATTTTTATGCTATTGGTATCCTTCAGTTACAAGGAGAGAGAGAGGAGACTAGCATTATCCGTCCATTAGGCTACATTTGATTGACATTGCAAGATGAAGATGGAACTTCATGTACTTTGGATTCATTGGGAGAGTAAACATTGATTTCCCCTCTGAGCACTGACATGGGTTTCTAGGCAACTGTCAGCTAGCTAAGTGCAGCACCACAATTGTCTTTCAATTCACAAACTACAAATTCTTGACGTTTTTCATTAAATACATTCACTCAATGCAACCAGCATCAATGCCTAGAAAATGCTTTCTCAATCTCAACTAGCCTACATTCTGTCTCAAATAACAATCGAGAGTGCTCTCTTCCCACTCATTAAAATTACTTGTGCTGATCGTTATAGATTCCTCCTGGTTTTTACCCTAAGGTGAATGATGTTTCATTAAAGGGACATGCCCCCATTCAACTGCCATTGTTACAGAAGCATTGGCCTTCACGTTGATGTGTTGAGATTGAACCTAACAGAGCAAACTGATAGATTTGTCTGGCACATGTCACAATTCTTAGATGACATTTGAAGCTAGAATGACTGTAAGCAGTATCAAAGGTAAGATAGATAGGCTATATTAGTCTCTTGTGTAACTACAGAAGCACCACCTACAATGCAGTGAAGTTCTACAATGCAGTGAAGCAGAATATCTGACTGTGTCATGAAATGTTTTTGTCACAATTACAGAATCTATAAACCAACAGCAGAAGATGGCCACACAATCTTTCTCACTCGTGAGAAAGATACTGGCAAAACGGTCGATTCACATTCAACACAAAATGGCCACATCTCCATATGTATCTCTGTTATCGGAGTCAACAGCAATTATGGAAGGAAGTGTCTCTGTTGGCTTCCCCTATCTCATGAAATTTCTGCCTTCAAAAATTCTCCATTGAATTTGAAGAAACATGTCGAGGTACGTTTGCTACTTTGCTAGGTAGCCACTTTTTCTTTCCAAACGTTAACCTAGCACTATTAGCTAGCTGTGAATTCCCATAACATCATTAACATTCACTAACCAACAAACCAAATTCTATTTAACTAAACAAAATTTTAGCTAACTTACGCTAACTAGAAGGATGACATTTTCATGACTGATTGAACTGAAAGTGCTATCATAGCTAGCCTTTAACGTTGATAACGTTAGTTAGCTCACGTTAGCAAAATTGGCTAGCCGCCCATTTGATACTAGCTAGAAGTGATGTAAAAATATAGCACACCGATTCCAGATGGGAAAGGAGTTTAGTACTTTTTTTTTTTTTTAATTGGGGGAGAAGAACACGTAATTTTTTCATACTGTGAGGATAAGGCCAGTTGTTGAAGAGTGAAAGCTCATGAACTGATGTTGGTTCTGCATGAAAGTAAACCCTTACAAAAATATAGTCCTTCTGGCAAATTTGCGTCAAACCTTTGGCATTGTTGCCGCAGATTTGCGGCAAGCTCATATTTTCACATGCAAATTAGCTTGGTGGGAACTGCCATTCACTTCTGGAAAAGTTTTTAGTTCACCACTGCTGGCAAACTCTGACGAACTTCTGCCAACATGTTGTGGTAAACAATTTAGTTTGTGGCAAATACGCTATTAGCTGCAAGTTTGCAGCAAACTATCCACTTTTGTAAGGGATTTTAATGCAAAATTGTGTCCTCTGTAGCAATTCTCAATTCTGTGCCTAGCAATAAAGATTTTACTTTTTACTTTTAATACTTATGTAGATTTAAAAGTATAATCCTGTTTACTTTCACTCAAGTGTATTTGTAGCTGGATACTCTGACTTTTAATTAAGATTTTGACACCAGGGTTGCCAATTCTCACGCAAGCCATATGCTTTCAGGCTCTGTCTCACCCTCACACAATACCCAAACACTCACAAATAAAAATGAAAAACTCTCTGATTAAACAATTTCAGCTGGCAGGACAAACAGAGATTGGTTCATAAACATTACAGGGAGACTATCGCTTTGAGAGAAAACCCCCCCACCCCCTCGTCTGCACCTCTGTTAAACTTATTTTGACATTTGTTCAATCAGAAATCAGTTCTCATCCATCCATAACAAGACGTAACCTCCGAGTTTCTATTTGCAAGCATGGATCAAATAGGCCAAGGGCAGTTTGTATTTGTACGGAGAGGGGGAGGCCATGGCAGAGGGCCCAAGCAAGAGGAATTTGAATGCGTGATGGAGGAGTTTGCATGGGTGATCTGTCAAACAGTTGAAGCTAAGTGGGGTTAGGCTAGTTGTACTTGGAAGGGAGACATCCAAGCAAATCAGTGTGTTGTTGGCAGTGATTCCAGAGGGCCAGTGGGGGCCACACATCCTCTGAATAAAGTTAACCCAACACCACAGTTCAGTAGTTACGGTGCACTATGCACTAATAGGTCCTGACTCACTGTGGTCATTAAAAAGCAAAATGGTGTTAACCCCACTATTCTGGTGAAATTCCAAGAAAGTCCCGGTATATCTGGCAACTTACTAAACGCCCTTCCCCCCTCCCCGTTGTTTTTTTTGACAGAAATCCATTACATTCCTTGATTACTTGATTTCTGCCTTGATTCTGCAGGTTGTCAAAATGAATGAGAATCAGGTGACCTTTCTGGCTAAATAAAAGGTTTATGCTAAAACTACAGGAACACCATTGGATTACGTGACATTGTGGCCATTACTTAATTGCCGCAGAAGTCGTGCGTGTGCCATGCGCTCGTGTGCAGAGTAATCAGTCAAGCATCATACATGGACCACAAAACTAATAGACGTTGCATATTTTTTGTGTAACATCAATATATTACTCTGTAGCCTCTATGTTATGCCGGCCAGCAGATGCCAGCAGAGATACGTGGAATAGAATGAATATATGAAAATATATATTTCAGTTTACGGTAGTTATAGAACTGGACATGTGATCAGAAGGCCGCAGGTTTAAATCCTTGATGGGATGCTCCTTTTGTTATTTTCAGCAAATATTATGGTGTCTGGATGGAATGTTATGTTCAGCATGTAAAATAAATGAAATATTTTAACTGAGGCCACAGGACACTCTGTTTGTCTGGTATGTATAGGGGCGGCTCATGTTGAAATGCGACAAGGCTCTGTGTGCTCAGAGCAGCTGCATTTTTGACCCACCACTGATTACACCAGAAAATTCATTGTTGTCATTATTTTAAAAAACCCGCAACCAATAGGGGGCAGCAGAGGTACACATGAGCCGGCCAGCTTGACGCCTGAGATTTACAGGCTGAAGCGAGCTGCAGTGTTATTACGGAGATTTGTGTGTCTTTGTATATGTTTGTTTGCATTTGCGTGTGTTGAATGTTACTTTCCACTCAAAGTCCAGATAGCAGTATCTTTCCAAGACAGATATCCAAGAAATTAGGTGTATATTTGTTAATTTGATACAGTGGTTGTGTGAAGGCTCTGGTGAGATTGATGTATATGCGGGTGAAAATGAGTCCAACAAGCAATTAAAAGAAAAACAAACAAACATGCCGCTGCTTTTAAAGAGCTGATTTACCCAGCGGGCATGACTGCGGCGGGCTGGGCCAGAGATGACTTTGGTATTGACGGGAGGACGGGAGACAGGGCTGACGGATTGAGCTGGCTTCTCCGGGCTCGCAGAAGGTCAGACCACCTGCCGACCGACCCGACGGTCACGCAGTCATGCTTGTCAGTCCTCCCAAACAGACTCAATAGTGAACGGGGGTCTGAGCCCCGCCTTCCCCCATGACTGATCTCGGCTGTCCGACACAGAAACGGGGATGAGGCTGAGACAACGAGACAGAAGGGAGGAATCTCAGATCTCAGGGGAGGAGATGGTTTGTGAAAAAAAATGTAAAAGACGTGTGAGAAGAGGGTTAGTTAAAGGGGTATGAGGAGGGGGTTAGTAAAAGAAGACTGAGGTATGAGGAGGGGGTTAGTAAAAGAAGACTGAGGTATGAGGAGGATGTTAGTAAACGAAGACTGAGGTATGAGGAGGATGTTAGTAAACGAAGACTGAGGTATGAGGAGGGGGTTAGTAAAAGAAGACTGAGGTATAATGAGGGGGTTAGTAAAAGAAGACTGAGGTATGAGGAGGGGGTTAGTAAAAGAAGACAGGTATGAGGAGGGGGTTAGTAAAAGAAGACTGAGGTATGAGGAGGGGGTTAGTAAAAGAAGACTGAGGTATGAGCAGGGGGTTAGTAAAAGAAGACTGAGGTATGAGCAGGGGGTTAGTAAAAGAAGACTGAGGTATAATGAGGGGGTTAGTAAAAGAAGACTGAGGTATGAGGAGGGGGTTAGTAAAAGAAGACTGAGGTATGAGCAGGGGGTTAGTAAAAGAAGACTGAGGTATGAGGAGGGGGTTAGTAAAAGAAGACTGAGGTATGATGAGGGGGTTAGTAAAAGAAGACTGAGGTATGAGCAGGGGGTTAGTAAAAGAAGACTGAGGTATAATGAAGGGGTTAGTAAAAGAAGACTGAGGTATGAGGAGGGGGTTAGTAAAAGAAGACTGAGGTATGAGCAGGGGGTTAGTAAAAGAAGACTGAGGTATGAGCAGGGGGTTAGTAAAAGAAGACTGAGGTATAATGAGGGGGTTAGTAAAAGAAGACTGAGGTATGAGGAGGGGGTTAGTAAAAGAAGACTGAGGTATGAGCAGGGGGTTAGTAAAAGAAGACTGAGGTATGAGCAGGGGGTTAGTAAAAGAAGACTGAGGTATGAGGAGGGGGTTAGTAAAAGAAGACTGAGGTATGAGGAGGGGGTTAGTAAAAGAAGACTGAGGTATGAGCAGGGGGTTAGTAAAAGAAGACTGAGGTATGAGCAGGGGGTTAGTAAAAGAAGACTGAGGTATAATGAGGGGGTTAGTAAAAGAAGACTGAGGTATGAGGAGGGGGTTAGTAAAAGAAGGCAGGTGCAAGGAGAGGGTTTGTAAAAGAAGAGCGATGAGGGCAATGTTATTTAAATAACAGGTGGCGAAACTGTTTGCAAAGTTAACAGGGACGAGGAGTCTCTTCACAGAGGTGACTCTTCGCAAAAGTGAGGCGAAATTTCGTAATGAGTAGTGAGTCAGTTGTTGCTACTGGGGGTGTGTCCCAATATTTTTCACTCCCCACCTCCCCACCTCCACTCCCCGACTACCACTCCTCTCCTACGTGGAAATAAACTGCCTGAACGTTTTGAGTACAAGTATTTGCATGTACAGTATACAATGTACCTGACATTGCAATTTGTGGCGAGACATTAATTAATATGCAACCATCAATACGTAATTAAGATGTAATCAGCGACATTAGATTAAAACACAAAGATCCGTTTCTGGAGCACGGAGTAGAGGAGTGGTAGTGGAGGAGGAATGGTGGCATTTTTTGACTATTGGGACGCATCCTGGGAAACAAGATAAATCATTCACAATGTTAAATCATGCCCATATTGGGAGCTACGCAGTTCTCAGGTACCTGAGAGTATGCTGTATGGGACTACAGAAGTGTGCCCTTGAATAGCCCTGATTTCTCTAATTGAAGAGACTAGTGACCCATGTCCAGGGTTTTGGGATCCAATGGCTTAGCCACTGTAGATCTGGCCCATGGATTTTACATGCTGTACCTAGCCTATTACGCTAGCTTTGACTTTGTCTATTACATTAATTATTCATGAGCAAACTGTTCAAATCAAAACAGGTAGAAAATCATTGTCATTTAGCTGGTGGCCATTTTTTGTGCTATTGGTATCCTTCAGTCCCAAGGAGAGAGAGAGAGGAGACCAGCATCATCCGTCCATTACATTTGATTGACACTGCAGGATGAAGACGGGACTTCATGTACTTTGGCTTCATTGGGAGAGTAAACATTGATTTCCCCTTTGAGCAGCGTCATGGGTTTCTAGGCAACTGCCCGCGAGTTAAGTGCAGCACCACAGTTGTTTTCAATTCAAAAACTACTCTTAAATTGTTGACTTTTTTCTGCAAATACATTCAATGCAACCAGCATCAACCCCTAGAAATGCTTTCTCGACTGCATTTTGTCTCAAATAACAATATAGACTTTTGCCTGCTTGCTTTTTTCTTATAATCTCATAATATTAAAGTCTGAAGCAGGCAGGCCTACAGAGGAACTATGTTGTCCTCTACTGCTCTAGAAAAGCTGTCTTCAAGAATAGTGCAGACAATATTTTTAAGTGCTACACCAAACGATACATTCCTAATCTTTCCAATACCGTGCTCTTGCACTCATACATATCCTACACTGAAAAGAAGGAACAGGCGGATTGGGAATAGGTATGTTTCCCTCCTATTTAATATTTTCCTTAAAGGTATTCCTAGGGGGTGAAATACGTATTTTTGATCATATGAGGTTGGATAGATTCTGGATTTAGCCGACAGGGAAGAGGAGAGGGGGAATTCCTGGAGCAGAAAGATGAATGACAAATACATGAATAACACACACACACACACACACACACACACACACACACACACACGCCTTAACAAGCCGCAAATGCACAAATACACACTTACACAGACACGTAAACACTCACATGCACAAGCTCGCGCACACACAAGCACAGCACTCACACACACTGCTTATAAAGTACTCCCCAAAGTTAATTAGCAATATCTGAGAGCATTTCCCCGTGCCTACTGCCTCTCTGGAGGTTGGTAGTGTGGAGCGAGGTTTGGTGTGCCATCACACTGTCTCTCACCAGAAGGGATGCCACAGGGTGCAGTGTGTTCCACCTCAACTTGAAAGAGACTGGACAACTGCAAGGCTTTTTCCCGCCTATTATTCTGCCCTGAATTCCCTCACTGCGGCATGCTGCCGAGAAGTAAATTACACTGTTTGGAGGTCTTACTTTTCCCCAACCTTCTCCTATCACTCAAACTGATTGTCAGCCGTTGTCAGGCTCTGGTTTTTATACTGAGACCTAAAAATGGAAGACTGGAAAATAAATGTGGCTTCTGCCCAAAACCAAAATTGTGTACCGCTATATAGCCGTGTTGTAGTTAATCCTCGCAAAAATAAAAAGCCTCCTTGGTTTTGCCACTGCATCTTGTTTAAATGGCATGTTTATTGAGTTTAACCTGTCTCTTGCATTGCAGTTCAGGCTAATTAGCTCAGCAGACTAAATATCTTGCCATTTTCTCTCATGCAGTTGCTGAGGCTAACCATGGCTTGGTCTGGTTAATCTTTTACTGGAAAACTATAAGAAAAAACAAAATCATCAGTGTTTGACTATTACCGCAGTATGGGATGGAAACACCATGATTATCGAGGCGCGGTTGTTTTGAAAGAGATATTTAAACAGTGCTAGACCATTAGTTCATGTTGATTACCTACAGGACTATCTGCATTGTGGCTCCAGGCCAGATCTCAGTTTGAAATATTTTTTCAATGTCTGTTGAGCTAGCCCCTGTGGCAGATTGGCCAGACAATCCCTCAAACCCATCCCCTCATATCTCCGGGCCTTACTGAACCTTGCTTGTTGAATAAATGAAATGTATCTCTACTCTGAGAAAAACTGGAGGGAAGAACTAGGCATGGATATTTCACTTCGCTCTGAGTGTGTCAAGAAGTCAAGATTTGCAATGATCAGGTGTGGCCTTAGTGAGTTTGAGCCCCCTCTGCAGAACAGGGCTTTGTTGAGCGGGGATGCGGAAACTGAAGCAGTTTGATGTTAGGGTGTGTCAGGGGCTTACAACATATACAAAGACAAGCTCACCTGATTAATGAGCGGGAATTCAAAGGAACGTCCTTAGGTGGGGGCAACCGCTTTTTTTGAATATTATTATGGATGGAATATCATATGTAACTTTGTTAATCAGTTAGCTTACATAATTCAGCTTAATTACTGACACACACCATGTTATACAATACAGACGCTAATTCTTCCACTGAAGTTTTGTGGTCTTCAGCCCTGTTGACCAAAGGTCCTCTTTTTCCCGGCCATTTCTTCTTTTTGGGCCGAAAATATCTGTCCAAGTGGGATTTTTAAGTCCTAAAAATGTATGGTTAGGTTTTGCTCATTCCACAGACCGTATACAAACAAACAAATAGCAGAGTATAATATTCATAATGCCCACCCGCCCCTATCCTACTTCAGCTTAATCTCTCTTTATCATGAATATCGCAATTACCGTAGTTTTGCGATTAGGTTAACTGTCTTCCAGGTGCTATTGGGTTCATCAGTGATTTAAAAGTGTTTACCCCTTCAGATTACAGATTTCATGTTGCTTTTTTCTGGACATTAGACGTATGTTGTTCCTTAGAAATCTCAATGGGTAAGCCTTAACCTTAATGTCAATTTTTCCCCACCATACTTTGTTTCTCAAAAACCATTTATACTTTCATTTGAAGATGGCTGGGATCTACTAGGTGTCCTGTTAGTTTCTTCACCCATGCATTTCGGGAGGTTTATTCTGTGTGAAGAAATTTATAAAATTATAAAGTTCTACTCTGATAATGTGCCTTGAGTGTGACAGAGATGTCTTGCACAGTTAATTGACAGTTTCTGTAGCCGCAACCAATTAAAATGCAAGAAGTAGGCTACATTCTTAATGTTAAATTAAGGTCAGCTTTTGGTAGCATGTGAGAGTGAGGGACCCAATAGAGTGTGAAATAGCTCACTATTCAGTAACATTTATCAATGTACTGTATGTTAAGAAGACTGCTGAACTTACTTTAAAGGATCATTTCATGTTCTGGAAAGTACTGCAGATTTCCCACGACAGCCATATGTAAAAGACAACGATCCAGACAAAACTGGGATGGCGATAAGCCTAGTTTACCTAGTTCATGTTTGCTAAAGATGGCAACACCGCTTGCAATTTGCTATAATGTTAAAAAGGAACTTCAGCTAGCTTTGTAACTGACAATAGTAACAGTAGATTAGCTTGAGAGTGTAAAAACTCTACTGTAGACCAACTAAGGTCATATTGATGAATCTGGCCAAACTCATAATATGTTATTTTGGAGGTGCATTGCTTATACCAGTATAAAGCAATCTATACCAGTCCAGGAGGCACAAAGCCAGTAATTTTTTTTTACTGTGAAACAGTAGTTTTGCATACAAATTGATTGCTGTAGGTTGTTAACATATGATTGATAGTTATAACACCCAATCAGAAACCTGCATTTTGTTTTATCAGTCAAACCGTCCAGTATAGAACATATTGAGAATGATTTATCTTTGTGGTGAAAATAAATTTGTTCTTTTGACTATCATAGGTCCCCAAATTGCTGGGGCCTCGCATGGACACAGGGCTTACTGCACTCTGGAATAAGCTCTGGTTGTGGATTTAGATGACATGAAGCAGTAGAGAGGTGAACTGTGTGGACATATCATATTTAGTGGTTATCGGTTTAGCTTTAAACGTGCAGAGGGACAGCATCGAGTTTACTGGGAAACCATAATCAACTATAGCAAAATCCATTAACCAAAACCATGCATTTTACCAGAAGGCTTTAACTCTCATCTCTTTATTTACCTCTGTCTATAGAGCCCCAGCTACAATTTTCATGTGTAATTTCATTTAGTGATTAAGGAGCTGCAACCTCAGTGTATATATGTTTATTTCAGCTTAATAGAGTTAATCCCGGATGGAATCACAGAGGTGATTAAGGGCTTTAACGGACATTAGAGCACAGGAAAGGCCCTCTCGCATGGCCTGGCCTCATCAGGGCGGGGCCTAAGTGTATCCTCAACCTCTCACTCCAACTCCATTCCCCTTTGGCATGTGGAGTATGCGCAATACGCGTCGTAAGAGTCTGAGCATTATGCACGCAGTCAACCGCCTGCAAGGCTGATTCCTGGGTCACAGCCTGTGGCTGCAGGTCAGTCGTCATTCCAGCCTTTTGGCTTGGAGATAAAGCACCGGTTGATCAGATACGGGAAAGAGCTTCTCCATAGCATGTGGCAGGAGGCCGGCGACGCATGGAACATACTTCTGGAGTAACAGTGGGGAGGACAGTGACAGAGAAGGGTCGGTGCCCATTACCACAAGATCAGATTCTGTGTTGGTTTTTCTTCATTTTTGCTAATTTCTTTTTTCAATTATTTTGGAAGTTTTGCGCTTCAGCACAGGGATTGCAATCCGCACAGCTTCAGCTATGAGTGAGGGGACTGTCAGCAGCCATACACCGCACTCCCCTTTCAGTGTATCTAGGATGCTGATTAGGTGAGTGGTTTGCGCCCAACCAAAAACCTTTTTAGTGGCAGTGCATTGTGGGATGGTCCCCAGTCCACCATGACTTTGCATGTACAAATAGATTTATTTCAGCGCTTTTTTAGCGCAGTCGTCCAAGTCTTTCTCAGTTCCTGTGGACGCGTTTATTACACGGACACCGTGGCGCACAGCTGCTCCTGTTGCTTTCAGAGCGGCTTGTTTTGCGCCTTTCAAAGCTGAGATGCGGCTGGAGAGCTGAAGGAAATGAGGCTTATTCCGCCTGACGTGACACCCAGGCAGGAAGATGAACTGCCACTGAACCCCCCGCCATAATTCCCATCCCGTTCTGCATCTGCTCCGGGCCATTAATCCCCCAAACAGAACTTCACTCTCACGGCGAGCAGGTTGCCTCTTCGGTGTGATGTCACAATCCCCCCCGAGGGCCGCCGCTCGCGCTGCCTTGGCCGGGAGGCTGACACGCGACCCCGGGCCCGCTCTGCGAATTGCATTATTATCATATTTAATCAATTATGGAAATGGCCTCCCGCTCCGGAGAGCTCGGAACTGAGAAATGTTGCGTAACGCACCAGCGAGAATGCAAATGAAACCCGTCGTCCTGAACCCAGCCCGCAACCCTGTCAGTCTGTCTTTGGCAGAACGCGCCGACGCAGAGCCTGGAAAAAAAAAACACGATGGACTCGTACGATTATACAGTACAAGCGAGGGCTCTTTCTTTTCGCCTTCGTTTTGTTGATGCTGCTGCCCAAGTTATTACATGTTTAAATATTTAATCCCATGGTGTAATGACTACTTTCTTGTTGCTAAATTATTTCAAACATTATTCACCAGAGCTCTGGGATCGCTTTGGTCTCTCAGCAATTAATTTAAGTTTCATTCACTGGCGATTTTATGCACAACATTCCCGAAGCAATCAGAGTTTAGGGAGGGATTTCGGATTTCTCGTGGTACTGTGCCCAGTGTTTTTTCCCGTGTGGCGTGCTGCCATCCCTGCCCCATATTCCTGAGCCACAAACAGAGGACACGCCTTTGAAAAGGTCCATAGCATGGGGGGTTGCTGGTTCAAGCCATTACTGTAGTTGATATTCCTGCTGGATTTCAGTTTATTGGGAGATTAATTATGAAGTCACATTTTTTATTTCCTGTACCAGGCAACTGTAACACATTTGTATCAGAGACATTTTTTCATATTTCGCTGACTGGGGAGAAGTGGTGAAAAAGGACAGAAAGTACCTCCCAGAGGAGCTGTGCCTGTATATCTCCAGGTATACGTAAATGCAATAAAGTTATACTGAAAAATGGAAAAATTTGAAACATGTATTCATAATTCAGCAACAAAACGAGTGCCATTAAAAATGTGACCCATGTGGCGTACACATACTCTTCAGGTATAAAAAACACTTCAATAATAAGGAATCGGGGAGAGGAAGGGGTCGGAAGACCAGACGCGACCAGAGGGGGATCCAAAAGCAACCCACAAACGTGGGAGCCACTAATAGGGACAAAGAAATAAGGAAACCCCGATAGAACAGGGAATTAAATGAATGAAAAAAGGGGAAATAACCCCCGGCGAATGCCGACTGAATACAACCCAGAAAAGAGGGAGAAACTGACTCACAGGCTCGAGCAGAAAAGATAGAACGAGAATAGAAGAAATCGTCCGGCTCGATAAACTAAGAACGAGCCCAAATAAGGAGGTGAAAAGGTAAATAAGGCAACTGCCTCAGAGAGGACAGATAGGCAAAAATAAGGAAAGACTTAGAACAGAGCGAAATGAAAGGAGAAAAGGATCCTACGGATCTAATCCTACACTCTAATCTAATGGAAGTTCCTGTGTTTCTTTAAAAGAAAAGGAATGCAGTCTCCCGAGTCTATACCTGTTACCTGGCTTAAGCGTGGCAAGTTTGACACAAAAGCACAGGAACCTGGCAATATTCTGTGTCTTTTTAGCAGCATATCAGAATCCACAACGTTTTTAAAAGGCTCACCGATGTGTCCCTTCGTGAATGAATCTGTAATTATAGAAAAGATCCCATTGGTTGGGGAACATATGCAGTACAGGAGCTCTTGCTCCTTTTACCGCTCAAACAGGACCCTGCAGTCACATGCATTGCTCCATGCACACCCATGCTGCTGCAGCTTGTCTGCTGTTCTCACAAGAATGGATGCACATGCACCAATACCCACACAAATACCTGCGCACACACACACATGCACACACACGCACACACACACTCCAATAGCCTCTGGGAACACTAGGTTTGGTTTTACGAAGAAAAACAAGTTGTACTGGTTTGCACATGGAATCCGTATAAAGCGGGCTTGTGTTGCCATGGCAACCCTGCTTAAATTATTACACAGATGTGTGCGCGCGTGCAATTGCGTGTGTGTGTGTGTGTGTCTGCGAGTGTGAGCAAGTATCCAGGACAAATTTGTTCTCTGTCCTTGAGCTCTTCTCACTTGCAGCTGCACTGCTGTGTTGACTGGGAGGCGACTGGGAGAAGATTATAACTCTGGCAAGTCAGTGATTGGCTTTGCTAGTTTCCTGCTGTGTTTTCTTTCAAACTTTCCTTGTGTGTTCTGACTCGGGGTAGTTGCTAATTATCCTTTAAAGTGACACTGACTTCCAGTTGTCTGAACACGAGAATTTCTGCAAGCAAAGAAGAAAATTAAAGTGCTCAGCTCCGTTTTATTTGCCTGCACTCTTTCACTGTATCCCTGAACTTGTACGACAAACATTTCTTCAGCAGCAGTGTGGCCTAGACGTTAGGAAACTAGTAACCATGTTGTGTGTTGGTCTGAAACCTAGCCAAGGCACTTTGGGCAGTGCATTCAACCTGAATTCCTTCAGTGACTATAGTTAATGTGAAAAAGGATGACCTTTGAAAATGCTACATGAGTCACCGTAGATAAGGGAAACGGCTAAGCCAATCACAAATAACATGTTGAATGGTGATCTTTTCAGACAGCCCTTTTCAGCTGTGAAAATGCCGGAGGAGACGTGCTTGAATATTCAAGGTGATGTTGATGGTCACATGGGCTCAAGTCACAAGGCCCCATCCCCCACCCAATTTAAAACCTCTTTGTGGGACTAAACCTCTGATGCAGCTCAACTGTGGGACTCAGACAACTCTATATCTATTCGGCCAATCCCCCTCTAGTTGAATTACACCACTCTGGCATGGGTGAGAGAATTATTCTGAACCCTAAAATTTTTGATCATATTAAATAGAATATTTAATAACCTTTCAGTAACTACTGAAATAACATTCATTGTTTAAATATCAGATATACGGTGAGCAATATCAAGTTTGATTAAACAGACTCATTCATTGATGGATCTGAATATAGACAGATCATTTCTAGATTTGAGTGTGTGAATTGACAACACATTGTCCAGGGTGGGAGGGCTTGCAGTCTGCATAGTATCACCTCATGATGACTCCTTAAAATGCCTGTGTGTATGAAGTCTGCTTCAGCTGTTTAACAAGTGCAGTCCCCTGGTGAAATGATGATATAAATCAGCTGGAAGACCCTCAAGTGAGAAGAACTGGTGGCTTTCCACACTGGTAGCAAAGTAAAAACTGAGCTAAGAAGTTAAGAAGAAGAGAGGTGCGTGGTGTGTCTTAAAGCTGTAAATGTAAACATTCGCTTGGCCTTGCTACCGATGCCGTCTCAATGGTACACAAGTGTGCGTGTCACCTGAGCCGCTGTACACATTGACCTGGCTCCTGAAACCAAGCCTGTATGAAACATACGTGACTCACGCACAGGGCTTAGAATGACAGGCGTAGCGTCTGGGGGTCGGGGACTCAACAGACAACTGCGAGCAGGAGCACACTCGTGTCAGAAGGGGAGACTGCATTCCACAGGTGCCCAAGGCCTTCAGCGAGGGACGGGAATGTGTGGGCGGGGAGAAAGAAAGGAGGGGGAGAGGGAGTTTCACTCGAGATAAAGTAACTGGGAACGAGCCGTGACTCACCTCCAGTCATCAGGGGGCGGGGTGAGTCACGCGTTGTGTAGCCCGCATTGAATGGAGTGAAACTATTTATTTCATTCAGGTTCTGCTCCTCTCATTACCCCCTCTACTGTTTCTAGTCATATATCACTGTGACTTTGAAAACATTACACAGGTCTGATAGCCTAAACAATTGGCATGCATAGTAATATACTGCTAAGCATTTTATGCTACAACACATTTTATTAATATTATTATTATTTTATTAATACTATTTTTGTACTTATATCCTGTTCTTTAGACATAGATTTATTGTTTGATATTTATACATATATTCGGCGGGAAGACCAGAAGTAAGAATTCCAATGTACTAGTAGGCTACTTGTAGACCTACTTGTTATACATGGAAAATAAAACTTGAAAGGGTCCTGTTAGATAAAATTATGTAAACTACTGTATAGTAGCATAAGTACTCTCCAAAACGAAATTCACCACAAAACAAAAAGTACGGAGAAAACTGAAAGAAAATAATGGAAATTGAAAGGAAATCAACATTTATTTGCACATAACCTGTTCCCACTTAAGCTTGGCCTCCGTTGTTTCTAATGATAGGCCGGGTTGTGCTTCAGTGCCCCGCCAAGTGAAGCCAAATGTGATCTGTCCCTGCGTAGCATCCTGGCACAGACGCAGATAGCGCCGCGGTGAAAGACGGGCTGCGGAGCGCCAACCGCTCCCTCTCGGCCCCGGGGGTTTCGCGGCGGAGAGCGGCAATTAAAGAGTGGGCGTCCTGCGAGGAGCAAGGCTCTGGAAACCGTTCTGTGGGCGGAAGCTAAAGAGCTCGCTAAAGGGATTTTTTTTTTTTCTTCTTCACGCGTATTCCAGGCTCGCTGGTTAGGCGATTTCTCACTGCGTAGCGGGATTAAGCGGTATGCAATTTTTTTTTTTAAACCGGGGTCTGGCACCGATGACAGTGTTTAGGGGTGTCCCGAGTATTACCGATGACAGCGCGCACTCGCACGCCGCAACTCCTGTCCTGCATTCGGTGCAGGAGGAGGCCTGCCGTCAGAAACGACGGTGTCAGTCAGAACAGCAGCGCTCAGCGGAGAGCCTCGAAATGCATCAGAACGGACTGAAGGGAGAGAGATTCAATGAAGGATTAAGGTGTCAGATCCCTCATCAGGAACCTAAAGACTGAGGCAATTAAAATGTGCAACAGCATAAATATGAGTCGGACTCAACCGAGCTCCCTCGGGAGGGTCCGATCACAATCAGTGCAGAAGCGATGGTTTAATGTTGCTATTATAACCCCTCCACCACAAGGCTGCGTTTTAAAATACTCCGCATATCACCTTCTGTCCTCCGTTAAACACGGAGATTTCTCAGAGGTTGATTGGATTAACTTGCATTTCTCAACAATCGGTTGCTTTGCAGTCTCGCTGGGGCCAAGAAACTGGCAGATTAAACCAGGGAGCACTGAAACAGCTATGACCCATGCAGGCAATGATGGCAGAAAAACTACCTTTAAATTAAATGGGTTTTCTGGACTCTTTTCCACAAGGAAGGATGAATGGGTGACTCCACCATGTAAGTCTGCTTAATGCCGTAACATTAAGCAGTGCTAATAACTGGCGATTAAAGTTATTAGAGTTGGACTTATGGGGATAATGGACTATGCGCTAGAGAGGGTGGACACTCCTGCCAGTCTGCCAGCCTTTACTCGCCACGTTTGTCCAGCTCTTCGAACCCCTGCGACGCTTCGCTCCACGTGCTACAAAGGAAAGTCGAGCTTGTGCGTTTGACAGGCTCCAAAAGCAATCGAAAGGCCTGGGACTTGTCCCCCGTTCATGAACGCTTTGTGGTCTGCCACTGTGTGCAACTGCAAAGAAGTGGTCAGTGTGGTGTAACAGACTGAATAAAATGGTTTGGGATATAAAGAAACATCATTTTCCAGGCCTTGGATACCATAAACCAAAGGATGTACAGTTTTATTAAGAACTGTCGTGACTTTTCCCCCCACAAACAAAAATAGTCGCCCTTTACATTCATTCCTTTAAGATTTGATTTAATCTCTCAGAGGACAAATAAAAGCCTGAGTTACATAAAGGATGATAAAGAGCACAAAAGCCCATTAACATTATGCCATCAAATGAGTCACAGCGGCCTCTGAATTGTACAAATCATGTACTTTGAAAAGAGCAAAGGGCATTGAAGTTGGATTGAATAGAAGCCAGAGTCAGGCTAAAAGCTAAGAAAGGACAAAAAGTTTGCTAACAAAACATGTGTGTGGATGGATGGGTACAAAAGTAAATACAGACAATATGAGTTTTTAAAAGTACAATTTCATGAACGATGAACACTGGAACCCTATGACAAACATTATTACCGCATATTACCGTGGGTGCTACACATTGGTGGTGGTAGAGGCGAGTTTCCCCCTCATCATTGTAAAGCGCTTTGAGTCACCGGTTGGTGAGAAAGGCGCTATATAAATGCAAGGCATTATTATTATTTATATTAGAACTGAATTCAATATTGCTTTAGAGCAGTGGTTCCCAAACCTCTACTTGGGTACCTCCAGCTTGATCCAGGTATATGATGTGTTCCATCTCAAGCACACCTGATGCAACTAATCAAGGGCTTGATTAGTTGTATCAGGTGTGCTTGAGGTAGAACACAACACATACCTGGATCCAGCTGGAGGTACCCAAGGAGAGGTTTGGGAACCACTGCTCTAAAGCAATATTGAATTCAGGCCTTAATATACGGTAATAATGTTTATTTTTTGGTAATAAAAACTACTGCTTTAGAGCAAGGAAGGGCAAGGTTTACGCCTGGATGTGTGGAGATTTAAAAAGTTGGCTTTCAGTTATGATTTATGCATAGTGCTGTTACTCCCTATCCCAGTAATGACCTGAATTAAATAATTTAGAGCCCAGGCTGAGCAAAATACCTACAAACATTAATGACTATATTTCATAAACAACAGTGAAATCACAGTGCAGTTGCAAGTGAAACTAGCCTAGATCAATCTCGAGCAACAGAAGTAGTACTCTTTTTTTTTTTTCTTCCAGCAAACACTCTCAAAATGGGGCCTTAATTACTCAGTGCTCAAGTGCAAGGGGGTGTGATTAATATTGTTGGGTATCCTCCCGCAGAGAGGAGGCGTAATATAGAATTCATCCGGCGAATGCGATGTAAATATAGTGTGGCTCGACCGGTCAATACGTGATTACGCGATTTCTCGCTCTGACCTCCCCAGGCCCCTTGGCCCCATCATCTCTCAGGCAATCTCCCCCAACACTCTCACTTGACATTTTCTCCATCGAAAAAAAAAAAGCAATCAAGCCCTGGTGAATTCATTTCCTCTATTACAATGACATTTAGTCCAGAAACAGCGGGTGAAATTGCAATGCAGCCAGGGAATTAGTTTGCAAATCCTACACTGGACCCTGCTTCATTGTAGACTTTAATGGGCTTTTATTATTTCCGGTGTCCTTCCCCTCACTAAGCAATGCTTTATCGGACCCTAATCACCGCAGACCGGCCTGCCGAATCGCTGCTCTTTAACAAGGTCGGCCTTTTAAAATTGTAATTCCCTGGAGTCAGCTGGTCAGCTGGTTGCCTGACACCCTACCCACTCTCTGTTAGCCACTCTAACAGTCGTGAAGGGTGAGACCTTAACATTTCAATACCAAGGGCCGGTACTAGGCTGGCGGTGTGAAGTCCAGCTTCAGCACAAGAACATGGCCCCCGCTGAAAAAAGGTCAAAGCTGGTCTGTGGCTGGTCAAAGCTGGAGAAGCTGGTGGCCAAACTGGTGGACTAGCTCACTATAGGCTGGTCAGCTGGTGAACAGCTGGTCAACCAGCTAAAAGTGTCAAAAGCACAGCTTAGGCTGGTGGAATTTTCAGCAGGGGCGGCACACATAACCCATAGACATGAATTAGCAAATACCAATTATGCTGTGTACAAACACACACACACACACACACACACGCACACACACACACACACACACACACACACACACACACACATCTATACATACATGGCATTTTGTTAGGAACTGGATGGAGAATAGGTGCTTCTGCATGGTTAGGTTGTGTGGTGGCCATTTTGTGTCTTATCAGCGGCTGGCAGAAATGGAGGATTCATGGCAGTGTGATGGAGCAGGGCGCCCATTACACCCATAAAACACAGAGGCTTCCTGTCATCCCGGCTGTCTCCACAAGGGTGCTAAGTTTGGCGGAATGGTGTATGTATGGGCGGAATGGTGCGGTGCTCCGAATGCATCCTGATTGCCACGGTTTCCCTCCAAACCCCAGTGCTCTTGCTCAGAGGAGAGGAGATACAAGGTGTGTGCCGAGCGTGTCTGTATCCCTATCCCTGCTGCCGATGAGTCTGGTTACACATTGAGTGATTGAGGAACAGTGGCGATTACGTAGACGCCGATGACACTTATCGACACGCGGCCAATGACAGAGGCAAACAACATGGCACAGATTGTATTCCAAATTGTGTGACATCACTGTTTTATTCAGCGATGAACCAACACAAATTTGAATACATTAAAAAGCTGTGCCTTTCGGCAACGTGAAATCATCTTCATCTGACAGCACTGGCAGAGGCAATGTTTTTTTATTTTATTTATAAAATGCAGCCTCCATGTAAATGTTATGACTTGATTACAGGTTGTTTCAATAACGTGCAGGCAAATTAAATATTTGAAACATGCAAGCTAATAAAACATTTTCACCAATGGAAAATATGCTTTTGTGGAGAAACGGCCTCTGTATTTAAACTATTTATTTTTAATTATACAGTGACTATGAGAAACACAATAGAGAAAGCTATAGCTACCAAGGATTCATTTCCACTGGCTATTCATTCTCACTCCCTGCCTGTGTGCATTGTATGCATGTGAACTGAAGCTCCTGGTTTGATTCAAAATGGCAGTTAAAAGGACATAGTTATAGAACCATGTGTCAAAAGGCCACCATACTGGTTCCCTTCCTTCTAGAGGTGCTTTGAGGTCATCTCTGTGAGGCAGCAGAAAGCGGCATGAAGTCTGACCTGAGAAGACTGTTTCAAGAGCAACTGTGCCAGAAGTGCCGGCCCGACCTTCTAAAAGACCCAGCTGTTGGCAGGGAGAGTTGGAGAGCAATGGATTATGGTAGACAAGTAAAATCTCTAAAATATCACATCTCGCCATTGTTTCATACTCCTCTCTCTCCCCCTTTCTCTCTCATTCGCTTTCTCCGCGTGTCTTATTTTGCAGTTCTGTGAAGGGCTTTGTTTCATCTGTCATTTGCCTGACGAGACGTCATCTGGAGATTGTCCATTCTGAGAAGTTAGAAGAATAGGTGCCTTTATTTTCACTAATTACTATCGACGCATCACTTGGAAAGCAAACTCGCGCCATTCATTTGTATTCACTGCGTGAGCGTGGAGATGGAATGTCTGGTTTGTTGAAGGTGGCCGCTGCTCTGAAATCTTTTGTTAAAGCATATTTACAAGTCTGTGCATGTATATTTGTCGATCAATATGGGGTAGTAGCAGGGAGTTTAGTCAAGAGAGTTTTTGTGACACTGTTCCAACCCATCTGGACATTTGCCTCCATGTTTGGGACCTGCTGTGGGCACTCAAAGCTCTCTAAGACATCCGCCATACTCAGTGTGTCACTGTTCTCGAACCGCGTGTATTGTACATGTAGAAACATTTCCGATGACTGACTGTAATACTCTCTGGCAAGCCAGTGCACTTTGCAGCCATTTTGAGGACTGATGTGTGAGAGGAACAGGCAGCCATTCCATCGGCTCTGTCCTACAGTATGAAGAAATCACCATTCTTCACTTTAAGTATCAAGGCCTGTTCCTGGCTGTGCCCGACTGTGTCACATTATTATGAGCCTCTCTGTTCCGTAATACACATGGTCAGCCATTGATCGTCTTTGGAACTGTAATAGTATTTGCTTTTACAACTCTATAAATGCAGTTCATACTGTATTATTTTTGTATATATTTTTTGCATTTATACTCCTGGATATATACAGCAATTGGAGTTATGGAGTGAGTGTATCTCCTGGGGAAATCTTTCAGGCTATTTAGCCACGACGCCATCCATCTTATCAAACAGTTTAGTGTTTTCCATTTGTGAATCGTGTACTCGTTCAATTACTTTAAGGTCATTGCATTGAGAAATAGCTGTGTGGTTTAATTCAGGCAATATGTTTGGTAGGCACGGTCTCCATCCATATATCTTTGCGTTGTTCGGATGTATTAATATAATTATGTGTGCCCATTATCAGAACAGCCATAATATATAAATACCATTGGATCTGCAAAATGCCTGTTATGAACAGATGGCTGTGAAGAGCAAAATTAATATGAACTCTATCTCTATCTCTATCTCTATCTCTCTCTCTCTCTCTCTCTCTCTCTTTCTCTCTCTTTCTCTGTCAAATGCTGCCTTACTTACTGTGTCTCTCCACTATGCAAAACCAATCAATCAGAAATTAATAGGTGAGGCACGTTTATTCAAATGTGAATTAATGAACCAAGAATCCACGCTTAGAATAATGGCTGTTAATTCAAAATTAATGTCTTCTGTCGCCCAGATCTCATAAGTTCTTCGGTTTCAATCGTATATTGAGCAGGTTTGGATAACGTTCTATTCTTCTCCTCTGAAAATTTTGAATGAGAATATTATGCAAATCAAAATACTTTAACACCCCTTGATGACAAAATTAATAAATGTAATTGCATTGTTTAGCAACTTTATTTAGTCTTTTTTACGATATTTTGTATGTCTATTACGATTTTTTAAAATTTACTTTACCAATAGAACGCACTATGTCTGTGCAAGACCTCAACTATATAAGGAAACCTTAACCTTATTCACCCTATTTTATTTTGGTGTTAGACTCATACATGTTGTAATCAGTAGGCTATAGAAATACGGTTATGTTTAAAAAAGGTTTTATGTTTAAAAAAACACTTTAAATATCTGTTTCAAAAAAATCTGTTCAGATAATTTCTCATCATGCTTGCTGTAAGATTGCAATTTGAAGGAAATTATGAGAAGATGAGTGAAGATGAGTTTGAAATTGTGTGGGTGTTCTGTCTATTTAACCGCACTGCTGAGAACAGTCCCATTCCTCCTTCATGAGTCCACGCAAGTGCAAGATCACACCTATTGTCAGGGAACAAATCCATGCTATGTTTTCATCAAAGGGAAAATGGAATTTCTTGTATTGATTTGAGTTCCCGGGTCAAAGGGGGCACATCTGCTTTTGTGCATTTGGCCGGGTGACAACAATTGAGAGGGCTGTTGTGTTTCCTCGTATTTTTCTGTTTTGTTTGCTCGTATAATTTTAGGCTCTCTCTGCGGCTGCTGCATGGGAGCAGATGTGGAGGCACTCCTTCCCTGACAGCGGCTACATGTTTGAATCTACTGAGAGTGTGTGTGTGTGTGTGGGGGGGGGGGGGGGGGGGGGGGGGTTTGTATAAAAAAAAGCCCCAGCGCCAGCAAAAGACTGACATGCAAATTAAAAATGAAAGAAAGAGAACATATTTTACGAAAAAATGTGTAACTTTGCCTACAAAGTTTCAACCAGATCTGTAACAACGCCACTTCCTCATTCACAATGACAAATGACAACAATCTTTTTTTATCATTTCAATGTTTCGTATATATTTTTTTACTTATGAAGCAAATCCAGGTTGTATCCCGACAGGAATCGTCATTTGTAAAATTGCGATAGCATCACATCGCTGCTGGCCTCCTTGTTTCGGCTCGTGGGATTGGCAGTTTTGATTGGCCAAACATGAAATTAATCAGTGAACACCGTCTACTGTATATGGAGATTGGCATGCCAGAGATGAAACTGGTTACATACAGAGCTGTGTAACATGCAGTGACACAACCTATACAGTTCAGAATTAAGTATGGAGACGGAGAGCGATAGAGGGGAAGAGAAAGAACGAGAGAGCGAGAGATAGAAACTGGTGGATAGTGGAGGAGAAAGAGTGAGGGACGGATGGGTAAATAAAGGGAGCTGTGCAGAGATATGGATGGATTGACAGAGAGAGGGACAGATCGAGAGAGGGAGAGAGAGAGGGAGGGAGAGAGAGAGAGCTGCTGAAAAATTCATGCCACTGCCAGCTTGCTCAATTCGCCACTCAGCAGGGGCTCAGCTTTGATTCTTCACACTCTTGGAAAAAAAATGCTAATGATTTTCCTGCAATACACGGAGAGAATATATCCTTGGCAAAAAACGGAGAGAAAATTCAAACCCCAACAATGCAAAAGTATCTGCCTTTTCCTCCATTCAGCTCTGGATTAGGGTAAAAAAAAAAAGATGTTTTAGCAACGTCAACAGCATTTTATTCACCGAGTATAACAGGATGCAATAATGGCATGGATTTTATTGCTGTATTGGATTTTGCCTTAGTTATTTTTGCTAAACAATCAAACTAAATCCTTCATACATTAATGAGGGTGCTAATCAAGGATAATCAAGAAATGTGTGGAGAAAAAAAGACAAAGTTGAGTCTGATTTATGTCTTTGATGGCACAACGCCGACCTGGCAGAAAGGTTGAAGTTTCAATAAAATAATGTTGATATTTGTGCTAAATACTCTTTCTTAGAGTGTATCTGCAACTGAGGTGGGTTTAGTATGGAGTTAAAGTAAATATGGGATGTGTTGGTGGAGCTCTGGCAGTGGCAGCATTGACAGACAGACAGCACAGTAGGGGGCTGCGGCTCCAAGTTGAAGCTCTCAGTCATAGGATCTCTGTTCTTTCATCCAAGATTGGTCTTGGGAATGCTGATTAGAGGCACCAGTGTGTTTTCATTTTTTTTAGTCTCTCCCTTTAGTGTTTAATCATTACCACCGCTGCAATTCCAAGTGCTGCTTTTCTATAAATTACCACAATTTTTCTTTTATTTTTTTTCCTTTTTGCAAAAATGACATTACGTTTTTTTTCTTTTTTAAATACCACTGCCAGTCCACCATTGAGTTAGATGTCAGAAACCAATTATTTTTTATCTTTAGCTGAATACAGCAGGTTAGATGTAGGGCAAGAACAAGGGACTGTGTGGACGGGTGAAGCAGGCAGGTGGTGGGAGTTGAGACGGGGTGAGACAGGGGAGGTGGAGTTAAGGCGGGTTATGGTGGAGTGGGTGATAGGATTGGATAGTAAAAGTGGGGGGGGGGATTTTGTTGAAATGAAAAAAACCTTGTTGAAAAAAAAAGGGTAAGCAAAGTGTTGATGGTATGATAGGAGAGGTCGAAAATCCAGGTTCAGAAAGTAAAAGTCCCCCCCAATCACCTGGATTTGCGAATTAGCACAATTCTAAACCAAGAGGTAGAACTAATTAGTGAAATCAGCTGGCTGAGTTCATGGGTGGAAGGAACACAGGGCAGGACTTTTACTTTGTGACCCCTGGGCTAGCTGTGAGTGATAGAAGGGTTGGTATAGTAGGGATTGAGTGCAATGGGCATGGGGGATTGATAGTGGCATGGAGGGGTTGAATTGTGGAAGAGAGATTGGCTGAACTGTGGTGAGGCAGGGATGTAGGGAGTTATAACTGGGAGAGAGGGTTAGATGACGTTTTGTTAAGGACAGAGGGATTGTCTGGATTGTGGTAAGGGCGGGTGAATTGAAACTAGTATCCAAAAATAGAGATTGTCAAGTGTACCGTACCCATTTGTGCTATAATAACAATGTAAAAAAGTGACTAAGCCGATTAATGGGTGATGTCACAGTGCTGGGCATCATCGCCAGGTGTCTCCTTGGACTTAATTCCGCTTCCGGTTTTGTGAGGGCAGGATTTGTGATATTCATGCTAATAGTAAGAAAACCATCATCAGCATTATAATTGCTTACACACACATATAGGGGTGGGTGGTCAGTGCTACAGCACTACTGTATGTGCTGTAAGCTAGAGCTTTTAGCTTAACGGCCAGCTCAGTCACATAATTACCGTGCATCTGTATGTAGGGGGAAGAGGTCTCAGCTCCACATCCTGTGTAAGCATAACAGTTTATATTTGCCTGCAACAAAAAATCCACACCGGCCTGATCGCACGGGTCGCATTTAGCGGAAAACAGAGGTTATAAAATAGGGAAGCAGAGGGCGCGCCTCCACCCGCCAGTTACTATCGCATTAGCGCTGTTGACAGGACGTGATTGGACGGCATAGCGTGACTGTCGGCGAGCTGCGGGTGCTCCACAGCAGCTGTTCCCATCCGCGCCTGGTGATTTTAGTGCGCTGTGCGAGGGTTTCGGCGGCGGCGGCTAGGCTCCGCACGCTCAGCCAGACAGGCGGGGCCCATTGTTGAGCTCAGCGCTGCGGCGGTCTGCTCTTCTCACGGCAGGAGCTGCTCCAACACGCCCGGGGGAGAAGCAGGACATTTTACACGTTCATTATCCGAGAGGGAGGCCGCAAACCGTCGCACGCGGAGGACCACGCACGCAACACGCAGAGCTGGGCAAACCTCTGTCAATGTAGCATTTCAGTGTTGAATAAAAGAAACAATTACTACATTTGTTTGAAGTCACATATTTCATATTAGTTTAGCCTCAATTCTGGACTGTATTTTCAAGGGAGAATAAAAATGATCGTTTTTCCAAATGTACTGATATGGTTTTCTAATTGACGCAATATATTTTGTACAACATATCTCATATCACTTGCCCTTTAGAAGACCTCCCTGTGGGAATGGTGATGAATTATACTTATTATTATTATTATTATTATTATTATTATTATTTTCTTTTTACAAAATGTCTATAAAATATGCATGCATGCAGGACAGTACAAGTACAATTGTTGATTTGCAGCCTGCTATCCGCCCAAACTTTTATTTTGATATAGGCATAATGCAGAACCCGAGAGTACTCCCGGCGCAATGAATTCTGGGATGCATAATAACATTTTCATAACTTAATTCAGTAATTAAGCATACTGTTTACACGCAGGTTTGGTGTCACATGGTCTTCAGTTCTCCAGCTCGTCCCCAACAGATGTTCTTCATCAGTGGTACCAAGTAATATCTACTGATATTAAATATGGTCACTTCTACTCACTTTTTTTGTCACACGTCAGTGAAGAAACCATAGTAGCATGCTGTTTATGTGTGTGTGTGTGTGTGTGTGTGTGTGTGTTTATGTGTGTGTGTGTGTGTGTGTTTATGTGTGTGTGTGTGTGTGTGTGTGTGTGTATTCATGTGTGTGTGATATAGTTTTAAAATGCTAATCGGATGCTAGTTTTGCAAATTAATTAAAATTTAATCAAGTGGTTGCATAAGATTATTTGATATATGCTGTGAATAGTAATTTTCATGTAAGATAATCAACAAAGTAAGCATTTTGTTTATGCACACACGCACACGCACCACGCACACACACGCACACGCACAGTCTCTTGAATGCAGAAAAACAACTGAAAATAAATCAGCATGTGTAAATAAGGGAGCTTTTGTCCTGAATCTAATGTGGGGTTTATGTATTCTGTACAGAGACTGCACTGTGCTGTTTATCTCTGCCCAAGACTTCACTGGGTCTGATGCTACAGCTGTCCTAATCTGGCTGGGTAATCTTCTGGGTAGGAGGTGTGGGCTGCTGGCTGCATAGAGAGCAGTTTAGGGTACCGAAGGACTTCCAGAAGCTTCCATCCAAGCCCCCAATTTGACTGTGTGGGGGAGCGTAGTAATCCTCCACCAGGGAGAGAAGAGAGGTGGAAAAACTACAAACAAACAACTTTTTTCTGTTCCAGTCCCTCTCCCATGCCTGCCAGCTTTCCCGTTCTCAACCTGGGACCATCCGTCTGCATGTCATTTGTGCCCCAGAAATAAATTTCAGTGGCAAACACTACTGGTGTTTAAAGCATTGGTGAAAGGTGTCAGCAGAGGTACCGCCACGTCAGTGAAGCCCATGCCCCCTCAGCCCTCTTTCTCCCATTTGGCAAAGCAAAAGAGACAGCATTTTCTGATTAAGGAAAGTGCTGAGAATATTGATAAGAAAAACAAAAAAAATAGAGATTTACGTGTTGCCGAGTTTCTGTGGCGCTGGAGCCCAGAGCCCTTCCTCCTGTCCATTGCACATGGCGGGCAGGTTTTCATTGGTGTCTGGGGCCCTCCCGTCATTCTGAGGGCATTGATCCCACTTCCAGACATCATTATTGTTATTCATTAGGACAAACACTGAGCAAACACTAAATATGTACAAAGTCCTGTTTGGGCTGGCCTGTGAGTTTTACTTGATATAACTGATATCATAGAACCTTCTCACATTTATTAATGGAAAGCCAACTAGGCGTTACAAAGCATGTTTACGGGAATATTTCGCAGACCCCAGTTGTGCTGGTCTGAATTACTGGTATTTGAACAGCCCACCTCAAAAAAATGTTTTAAATTAAAACATCCAAACAGAGGTGAGCACAAAATTCAATGAATCAAATGGAATGCTTGTAGTTAGAGGGTGTTTGTTGCGGCAGCCACAGTAGTATATCTGCATATAAAATTCTCCGTATGGTAATATATTATGTAGGGAGTGCTTGTTGCTGTGTCTAACAGGCCTATGTTGTGCCAATGCCCTACGAGGAAGTGCATGACCTTCGAAGCTGTGGATGTGTGGGAGAAGTGGCTTCTCTCTATGCAGATGAAATGATGCAATGAGCCGGCCTTCCCACAGATTACTGGATAGTCGCTGCTTGTTTGTTTTTCCAAAGGGCTGGGCGAAGGCAGGATCTCCTCTATTTATTGTTCCTCAAAATAAACATTTCTGGTCAAGGTTTGGCCAGGCAACCCCAGCATCTGTGTTTACCCCCATGCTGATGCACTCCACGGTCTGCGTTAACCCACGGGCAATGTCATCGACCTTCATCTGAGCTCACCTCACGCTGACGTCATACCCTGGCGTCTGTGTTCGCAACGTGCCGATGTCATATCCCGGTTTGACGTCACAGACTACGTGGAAGCATCTGCGTTCCTGATGGATGAATGTCCCCCGGGTTGTGATGTCACTGATTAAACAGGAGAGTAAATGCTATCCTTTTGCTGATGTCACTGACTACAAAGGATTATCTGTGACCTCACAATGCAATGTCACTGTCTGTATGGGAATGTCTGTGATGTAGTGATGTTGCTTACCATGCTGAATAATATACAGTATATCAAATAAACTTGAAGGACCACACTCCTGATGATGATGTCACTGAGTTCGCGGGAATGACTTGTGGATTTCCAGTAAACCGGCCCTGAATGTGTGGTGAATATGTAGCAGCGACGGGCAGCAGGTCTGTGGCTAACCAACCCCTCCTGATTATGGGGTTCATCTTAGGCTCCGTTCTGACCTGATTTCAGGGAAATGTTTTCCAGATTCTCCGCAAAGAAAACACCACAAACGGACAGCATCAAATCACTCCATCCTGCTCCAAGCCTCAAACTGCATTACCAGGGTTTAGGGTGTGTTCGCATATGCACTGAAAATTCAAATAGAGCAGAAATAACTAACATAAACAGACCCCTTGGGAATAACCTATGAGCTATGCAGGGCTACGTATCTACAGTATAAGTCATATACAACAGGCATGTGGGTACACTAACAGAGTATGTCAGCCAGAGATCATCACAAGAACTTAATATCCAGCTAGCACAAAATATAATGCTAACTTTTTACAGCACTGCAGAATGATTGCGTACGGTTGTGTTGAATAGCGTAATTGGAGGAAGTTTCTTATCATATCTAGCCATGCTGTAAACATGCTTTCCTTCATATGATTTTAAAAAAAACAACCTAAAAACTTTCCACAACCTAAAAAATATTCATAGTACATTATTTGACTGCCTAGTTTTCATTCCAATTTGAATGATTTAGTAAGTTGACAATGACAACACATCACGCTGACAACATTGTAACGGACGAGTGGTACTAAATAAACAGTAGGCCTACAAAAGCTGAAAATTTGCTCCTTCAAATTGACTTCAAGATTCGCTGAACCGGGCGCGGAATACGAGGGGGGGAGGCGCCGTCCGCGGCCCCGCGGACCGCCAATGGCGGGCCGCAAAGGAAGGAATTCGAACGGAACACAAAGAGAGATACGCTCCATTAAGCGGCGGCATCAGATCCCGGCGTTCAGAGGAGGGCCTGCATTCTGCAGATGGAACGGCTGCTGGGAGCTGGCGTTGTGGCTGCTGGGAGCTGGTGTTGTGGCTCCTGGGAGCTGGCGTTGTGGCTGTTTGCCGTTGTGGCTGTTTGCGCTGTGGCTGGGATGTTTGAAATATCATACAGAATCACTTGGGTTTCATTATTTTGTTTTGATGCCTGAAAGTGTACAGAGCCAATTTTGCAGACCGGAATAGCAGGTCGGATGCAGCGACCTTTGTTGCCTAGCTTTTTATTTGAGTGTAGTTTAGCAAAGTTTATTTAGTCATTTCATTACTTGTGTGTGTGTGTGTGTGTGTGTGTGTGTGTGTGTGTGAGTGAAAAAAAAGTAAAAATATCAGAAAATATCAAGAATCGTCACTACAGGACTATAGTGTTGCTACTAATACAACTGCTGTTGTTTCTATGGCTACCACTGCTACCACCATACACAACCACTATAATTTCTACAGCGATTACATCTATTATCTCAACAACTGTTCCTGAGTCTACCGCACATTCTCATTTCGTCGGTAAAAAGCTCTCAGCTCTCTCACGGAAACTGGGAAGTAGCAAAATGTGAGGGATTCCTGTTATCATTTACCTGAGGTGCTGTCATGCTTTTATCATTTTACTTCCACTCACGCGCGACAGAACTGTCAGACTCATAAATTACAGGCAAGGCGGTATTTCCCGTCGCAGACAATCAAAGCTGAGATTTACATTCGGTTCAGCGCCAGCCGAACCATTTTTTCTTTGACCACAGTCCCCACCAATCCTCTCTAACACCTGGCCGGCTGAAATATTTCTGCAGCAAGTCTAATGCTTTAGAAGAGGTAAAGAGTTGTTCATTCAAAACGATAGCATTGACGGAAGCAAGCAGGCAGCACATAATCATGTTTATAAATTAAAACCAACAACCATGCTAATCAAATTACACCCCCGTACCCCGAGAATATTCCGATCGAGAGTCAGCACGAGTATATTAGTATCATGACAATGAAAAGACCATTACAGTGGCATATTTATTAAGCCTATTTAATCTTCCACATCTGTGGCAGAGATTGCAAAATTGCCAAATTTCACAGCAGTATTGTAAATGGTAAAATTATATCAGTGCATCCTATGACAGCAAAATTAGAAATTACCTGGTTAAATAAAAGCTAAATAAATAAGATTATAAGATAAAAAATCAGTGATGAGGTGTCAAAATGTGATGTAACTGTGCGACTGTACAGTGGGTTGGGAAAGCAAGCACACAAGCCAATCATTCTAAAGCTTGGCAAATATATGTAGGCAATCAAAGAGATAACTGATACATTATTCATCTTTCAGAAGATGAAAAGAGCATGCTCAATAAAATCTTTTCCAGGATACATATGGGGTCTGGTAAATTTAACCCACATAATGGATGCCATCAATATGGGTTCTAAATGAAGTGCAGTTTGGCTTTGCTTTATATGAAAACTGAGAAATATCTGACCGTGTATCAAGCCTTCAATCTTTACATCAAAATTTGACTGACTGTTAAAGTGGGGCTGTTTCAAGTGTGCCTAGGTCTGTTGCAAAGCCTGCTAATGTGTTTTTCAGATTTCTCTCATAGGAAACAACAGGCCCATTTGTAGGTGTCTGTGGTGTTGTAACCTCCTATGATCTGGCAACATGTTTTTGTCATCCAAGACACTTGTATTATGTAAAAAAAAATTATAATTTTGGTGGGTCACTGGAGGATATCAGATTTCCCATTTCAAATAAAAGTATTCACCATGCCTTTTACTGTTTAATGAAGTCACGTAGCCTTCTGGCTTCTGTGGGAGCCTGGTGAAAGGGGAATGTGAGATGTCAGAAACAGAAAGAGAGAGTTCTGCACATGCTCAGATCTGCCCAGGTTTATATTCTCAACCTGATGTCATGACCCTTTCAACATTGACTGCAATTCTGTCCTTCTTTATTTTCAGAATACATAATTGTAGGAAATTTCATTTGATTTATATTACATACAGGTGGAGGAGGAGTACGATTTGATAAAATAGGCAAAATGTATTATAAAATGATCTGTTGAATGCTTTCTTTTACTGATGGCAGGTAAACAATAAAGCTGTAAAACGATGAATGGTCATAAACGGAACTATAATTCTACCATTGATCTTTGATCAAGTTATTAACATGTACTGTATGTGTGCATATCAACTTGACCAAAGTATTGATTCCACATTGTAGTCAGATATATTAAATTAACCAAAATTTCATGAAATCATCAAGGGTTTATCATTTCAAGATACATTTGCTTTAATATATGGTAAATACATAAAAGAAAACCTCTTTTAAAAAAGTATTTTGTACATTAATAGATTTCTTATAAAATACAGTCTATGTATTATTTATGCCATAACTATTGGCAATTTAAAATATTGAAATCATATAGTAATATTGTATTAGTAATATACAACTTCATACTTCCTAGTGCCTGATATCCATTTTGCAGAATTGTTTAAATGATGTGATGACACAAGTGTTTGAAATTGAAAGGTAATTAAGTTTGGGTTATTCAAAAGTATTGTTCAAAAGCACAGTTGGTGCATTCATGCTTTTAAGGCATGTTTCCATTTTGTTCCCCATTCACACATAGAGCACTGCATTGTCAGGATATAAGTGAAAATATAAACTTGAAGACACAATTCCAGTGAGAAAAGTATGGGCCCAAGAAGAAACACCACATTTGATTTGAACGTAACACAGGGTTTCCCTTTTATTTCAACAAATGCAATAAGTGAGAAATCCTATGCTGACAAAGGTCTCTAGTTGATTCATTGGTAGCACCAAATCAAATTTAACTTCATGTTGGAGGGGAATGAGCTTGTCATCTTTTCAGCTCTCTATGCTGGGGCAATGACAACGAAATATACAGAAATAAAAAATATACAGAAGAAAGAAATATAAACACACACACACACACTCTCTCTCTCTCTCTCTCTCTCTCTCTCTCTCTCTCTCTCTCTCTCTCACTCTCTCTGTGTATTGTTTAACAGCATGATGTTATACTCAAAATATGAGAAACATCTAATATTTTATTTAGTTGAAATAATTACATTACATTCATTTAGCAGACGCTTTTATCCAAAGCGACGTACAGTAAGAAAAAAAGTAATTGAAAGAAAATGTTTATTTTTCTTAGAAAAGAAATATTTTCTTTAAAAAAAAGCATTTCACAATTATTGACAATGCTAGAAATAGTTACATAACATAAATTAAGTATATTCCAATTTATATTTTAGTTTTTTGTAAGCACATCTGAGACTGTAAGAACGATTATGTGATCATTCTCAACTTCCTGTTTCACTGGTAAGTATAAATATGAGTGATAACACACAAATGAAATGAGACAAAAGGTTTTTGACCTTCATAAATCAGGCAATGGCTATAGAAAAATAATGTCTGAAACAACCTATTCCCACCATTAGGGCAATAATTAAGTAGTTCAAATCAACTGGAGCTGTGATGACCCTGACTGGAAGAGGATGCAAATGTAGCTAGCCCCCACGCTATGAGGAGGATGGTTTGAGAGGCACAATTTACTCCAAGGATCAGAGTTTGAGAATTGCAGAAGCTGGTTGCATCCTGGGGCCAGCAAATCTCCAAAAGTACAATTAGACACCACCTCTATGCCAGCAAGCTATTTAAAAGGCTTTCCAGAAGAAAGCCTCTGCTGTCATCATACCACAATTAAACTACAAACCCCAATTCCAAAAAAGTTGGGACAGTAGGTAAAAGGCACATAAAAGCAGAAAGCAGTGATTTGTAAATTTTCTTTTACATATATTTAATTGAAAACAGTACAAAGAAAAAATATTTTATGTTTTCCCTTATCAATTTTATTAATTTTTGTAAATATACGCTAATTCCGAATTCGATGCCTGCAACATGTTCCAAAAACGTTGGGACAGGGGCAAAAAAAAGACCAGGAAGTTCAAAAAACACCTGTTTGGAACATTCCACATGTAAACAGGTGATGCTATAATGACTGGGTATAAAAGGATATCAAAAGACTCTTGATATCTTATTGTCAGGTACTCCTACAAGAGATACTATAACCTCTCTGCATTTGAATGGATCTCTATGGGAATTTGGGGGTGGGGCTGTAAATTACACGGGAATAGTATGGAACCCATGGTTGGCTAAATGGCTGTAAGTCATCAAGGGTCTGTGGTATCAAACGTGCCTCAAACCATCACTCTGCTGCCAGATATGCAGTAGATATGGATAGGTCACTTGAAGGGTTGTTTCTCCTGACTAGTTTTTTTCAGAGTTCAATAGGAAAATCAATCAGAAGAAACAACCCTTAACCCACCCCCACCCACCCACCCACCCCCCATTCCCATTTTTCTGAGTATAGAAGACATTTGATAAATAATAAACTGAATTTAATCCTGTACTTTTTACTCATATTAATTGAGGCTGCCAATACAGTATGTCTGGTGGGTACTGTATGTGATTCAACAGCAACTGTGTTCAAATTATAATTGAGTAACATACAGTGCAGCACCATAATGGTTAAATCAAATTCAACAAACTGAAAGCTCTCTGAAACATATCACGTAAATATATAAAATCCCGCAGAACACAGACCACACATACAGTATATTCCCTTATCAAAAACAGTTTGTTGAGAGAAAAAAAATCAGCCATGATCATTATGACATTTTGTCAAGGCTCAGATTAGTGAATACTGAATGGTAAGCTGGCATACCGTGCTTGCAGTAACTGTGTACGCCCTCATCCCCTATGCGTCGAAGCTTATGGTAACAGTAAAGAGATTTACTGCTGACTGCAGGTGGCTAAGACATTGTCGACTAGACGAGGATTAAAAATGTTCCCTGAGACTGAATCTAAGGGATTTTCGGCAAGAGGAATAAATGCATCTCTGAGTAGTTTCATAAATTCTGGTTTTTATAAAATAATATAAAATAATATGCCGCTCCTAACACCAACATTTCCAGATGTCTTAAATATGGATCTTCCGAATAGCTTAGAGTCAGCCAAATCTAAACAAATATGAAAAATGTAATTCACAATTATTCTAATAAATTCCAAGAAATAGAAAGACACCAACAGCCCACAACAGTCATATTAAATACAAAATGATCAGTAGAGGAACAACACCACTATATACACATAGTGTATAGTATCTTTAGAGTATATAATAGTATAGTATAGAGCACAGTATAGTATATATAATGTAGTATATTTAATTCTCTGAAATATCAATAATAAACTCATATTTATACAATTTATAATAGTCATCTGTGGAAAAAAATTGTAGAGCATGCCAAAGTGCTTTATCCTTTATATAACATATATCGATTTAATTTAATACGGAAGTAATGAGAAAGTTTTTTAAATGAATTTCCAGGAGTAAATGACTGGACCCTCTTCTAAGTTTTAGGCCACGTAACCCTTATATGGTCACATAGGAATTATTACCAATTCCACCTCTGAGTCAACAAACACCTCGATATCCACAATAATGTTCTCAAAGTCACAACATATCTACATGACTGTGAAACGAAGCCCTTCATTTTGGCTGATAACCTACACCTTTCTCATTAAAAATGCATCTGGCAAATATATCTGACACCTTGGCTACTTTATTTTATTGTATTTCATGCATTTTAATATTCTTATTGATTTGAACAAATTTTCATCTTAAATGTGCTTGGTTGAGCAATAATCCCTGTTTGGTACATAGATTGGACGTGCTTTCAGAAATGAGTCAAGTATGTTTTTTGGAGATTATTTCCATGGAAATATAACTGTGCATCTGTTGCACTAAAGGCCCCAGTTTCCTTTTTATCAACTTTGGCAACTTGACTAACAGGCAGTCGGCAGTATGAAAAATATAGCTCTAAATGCAGATGGACAAAACGAATATATGTTTATATGTGCATGTTAGCATTAGCATTAGCAATTGCTTTTCTATCTGTAAACAGAGTGCTTCACATGCGACATTTTCATTTCAGTAACAAACAAAAATAAACGAAAAAGGATGAACCGACGTCTAAAGCGGCTCGCAGAATTTGATTGTGTTTGCAAAACAGATCAGTCTTCAAACACTATTTCAAAGGCATGTGGAATCAATTCCCAATGTGTTAAGCTGTATACTTACAAGTAGCAAAATCAATATAGGAATATAAAGATGGCCTGGGAGGTGAAAGAGAAGGGATCACAAGATGTTATGAGTATTGTTGAGGAACAGAGACAAAAGGGAGGGGCGGGAGAGAGAAAGAAATGAAGAAAGGGATAAATAAAGAAAGAGTGGACAAAAGCGAAATGAAAGAAAAAAAAAAGAATGAAAGACCGCAACAGAAAGAGGGAACAACTGAAATAAAAAGAAAGGAAAAAGAAAGAAAGAAAAAGGAAGGCAGGCAGAGGGGCAGGATATTTCGAGCAAATGGCACCAGTGGCAGCAGCTGAGACGGGCGGCCCCCGTGACACTAACTGACAGAAGAAAGAATGTCCGACAGACAAACCGCGATCGACGGATTAGGGGCGACACAGGGCCGAGGACTAGTTTGCAAAGAGAATACGGGCAGAAACATTTGCCTAATCCTCTGGTAATGGAGCGGCCTGAAAACACACACACACACACACACACACACACACACACACACACACACGCACACACATATATACACACACACACACATTCAGATGCACACACACACATACACACACATGCATACACACACACGCACACACATATATACACACGCACACACATACAGATGCACACACATGCACACACACACACACACACACACACACACACACATACACACACATGCATGCATACACACACACACACACACACACACACACATCCATTTGCATAGCATTCATTCTCTACAAAATGCATTAGGCTCTTATTGGTTTAGTTTCTTGTCGGGTCTCGTGTGGCTGTATTACATCACGCACTAAAGAAAGCACCCAAATGTCAATGCTGCTTGTTAGTTTTTTTTGTCTTTAACAAGTCGGTAAAGCTGTGTCAAGGGCCTGTGGCATGTTGTAGGTTCGGACATTGCGGAGCCTACAGAATAAACACAGATCGTTTAGGTTGGGGGGAAAAAAGCAAATTTACAGGTATCGAAGACAGCGTCCTGTCCTTGTTAATAAGGCCGGTACATTCAAAGTCATCGTGCGTCATCCGCTCACACTGCACGTGACTCCGAAACACGTTGGCCAGTGCGTGACACGCTGCAGAATGTCACGTTATATAAGGAAACTTTCATTTAATCATTCATCTCACACTGTGATTCATGCATAGAGTTTAAGAAAGAATTATTAATTTCCAATTGGCGAGTTGGTGTAAAGGTCATATTCAATTCCATGCAGAAAAAAAGTATACATATCAAAACCAAAATGCAGAAATATGATGGAAAACGTTCCATAGATGTACCATAAAGGAATGCAAGCAGACACTCAAGCATATTATCATACAAACATACACTTTTAAGAATATGTGGCAAAATATGATAACAATATTTATGACATATTCAAAATATTAAAATATATTTTTTTTTAAAGTCACTATTATGTTCCATTTTAATACACATACTGCTAACCTAAATTGATTTTTAAAACTAGTTTCATTGTCAAAACCAATCAAAGGAAAAGCCCCCCTTATTTTTCCTCATCTAACTACACATGTAAACATTGGAATTGTGAGTTCTTCAGATAAATGTAGTGTATGGCCCTTAATGATATATGGAAATACCAGTAGAATCCATCCTTTTTAAAGCTTTGAACATAGGAGAAATTATTGAATATAATGTCCTACTCCTATAACTACCAAGAAGAAGCGTCTTCGAAAGTTTGTACAATGTTTCAAAATAATCCATCGCTTTGGCACCTGGACGTCTTCCCAAAATGCTAATTTTATAAGCTTAGAGGCATTTATAGATCCACGCTTAAAAACTGCCTAAGGTGTGTTCGCTACGAACAATAGCCTATGCAGCAAAAATAGCAGAAACACAAAATGCACAGTTTAATTTGGATGAAGAAGATGCAGACAGATGCGATTGCTAAAAAGGAGTGGTGCGAGCCAAGACAAAAAGCAAGACCCAAAGTAAATGTGAAGTAAAATAATTCAACATGGTGCATAATAGCCCTGAGTCTGTCTATAGATTCCCTTTTTCTTTTTATTCATCTTTTTTTTTTTTTTTTTTTGTAAATCAGCGTCTCTTCCCTAGATCCAAGCCCATACTGTGCACAGTCGGGGGGCATCAAAGCCCCCCAAGCCGGCAGAATTTCCCACAGAAAAGCAACGTTTTCAATGATTTGGGCTCACAAATATCAATGGAACAGAGGAATAAAAACCCACTTTTTCCTTCTCTCTCATATTTTTCTCAGAAGCATGAATCGTAGTCCAGATGGGGGCTTTTCCTTTTTTAACCTGTGAAAAAAATGACCTGAGGAAAATGGAAGACCTTCTCCACCAAAGAACGAAACAAAGATGGGAGACTGGCCGGGGACTGCATCGCCGAAGCCCAGTATCTGTGGTTTACTCCAGGGAAGCACAGGATTCAGTGGTCGGGTATGTGGAAAAATGCATTAGGAGTTTGAGGTTTTTGTTTATTTTTTTATTTTTTATTTAAACCTTTGTATTTCAAGACAGCGTAGAGGTGGTCAAGGCCGTTCCCCTCTTGAGTTGTTGTGGACATTGGTGGACAGGGCCAGAAGATTAGCCACTCTGGTGATCTATCCTTTTTAAGAAACAAAGTTAAGAATACGTAAATAAACAAATACGTAAATAAAACACCTTCGATAAATGAACGACTGAAACCAAAGGACAAGGTGGTGCTCCGGTTATTTCTTGGGGACGCTAAGAAATTCAAACATTGGAAGTCCATACTGTCCAACGAGAGAGTGTTTTGTGACAATTCATTGAGGTCATGCACAGCATTATCTCAACTTTATCTTACACTGAATAACAAGGCAGAGGTATCTTATAACTTATAGCCAGAGCAGGATGGCTATACTAGCAGCAAAACTACAACTTTTTACTGATCATTTCCTCACAGAGAGGGAACATTACTATGGAATGAACCTACTATTATACAATTGTAACTCCACTAAGGGGGGGGGGGCATTCACTGTTGGTCTCCTATGGTGTATTGTCATTCATTTGAGCAACAAGTATTACATTTCTATTTTATTCTTACACAATGTTGGATCATCGCAGAGACTGCTGATCTCAGGATGGTGCATATGCATTGAGTAAATGTAATACGGGCTTAGATTTGTTACTTAAACAGGGCACCCCGCAGAAGGACTCAATGCACCCTTCACCCACCCACAGTTACACTGTACCGTACAGCTATATTTAGGCATTTTTCTTTTTTATGCGTCTCTGTTGCGTGATGTCAAGCATCCTAACCTGCCCAGCAATTTGACACAGTGAGACTGTGGATTCTCCACTGGCAAACACTCCCAGCACAGATTACATTAGTGGTAATGTGCACTTGAGCAGCCTGTAACGCCGCTAAATTGACAACCCGAAATCATGTAATGCGAGTGGCATGGCGAGTGTTGTAATTGAAGACGATTAGCACAGCACGGCTCTTGGCGTGTTGCGGAGGCTGGCGAGCAGTGTTGCCTAATGGGGTGTGAAAGGGGATTGCTACCTGGCTGCTAGTACGTCTATCCCATTCTCCAAAGCAATGCATTCTGTACGACGCGGGTACAGTATGTCTCCAAGTCTAAGACTATTACAGTACAATTGGAACGCTGCCACGATAATATCCCCCCAGAATGTATGTAAAGGGTCTCACATACTGGGTGTGTACTGTATCTGTACTGTTTTCTGATAAAGCCTCATAGAGTACAATGCATTTTGAGTAGTTGCCTTGTTATTTATTCCTTACCTGAGTTCAAGTCTCTTTTTTTTGAGGGGGTAGGGGGGTGAAATTAAATCAGCTTGGTTTATTTGTTTAGTCTTTCAGTTAATTTCAGCCATAAACTACAAGACTGGTTATGAGAAGAAATCTTCAACGAATTTCGCTCGGTGACTGGTTGGTTTTGTCAGAGTCACCTTTTAAATTCAATTAGACTGTATTAGTAGTATTGGGCTTATCAGGAGGCGTCACAGTCATTGAGATACATCTGATTGATGGTATACACATATATAGTATAGAATCAGTATCACTATCCAACATATCACCTAAGATGTCTGAGGAAAATTATTATAAAATTGGTCTGTAGCTTTAATTTCTCTATGTTTCTGTATGTAATTCTCCTTTTCCAAAATCCATGAATGTGCCTTATGACGAAATATTAAAATGATGTCATCTATCATTGCATTTGAGAGGTCGTTCTGTTCAGTATTGTTAGCTGTAAATTGTACTCAGTAGGCAGGCTATAACTGTTCTTTAAATTGTTATCTTACAGACAATTTTCCTTTTATCTCATAGTTATTCATTATTTATTCTTTTTAAAAAAAATACAATTTGACGTGGATATAATTATTATTTTGTGACTTAAAAACTTATCCTCACAGTTAAATGAATGGCAATGAAAACACTTACAGTCTGGCTTTGATTCAGAAACAGTGTTCACTATGTGGACATTTGTCTCCATTGTAAGTGCATGTGTGTATTTAAGTGCATCTCATTGTTTAGAAAGTAACCCCTACACAAATGGTAACAAAGTACATAAGTGCTCTCTCCTGTCTCTGGAGAGACTTTAGATTCCTTACTTAATTCCAGTCTTTCCATTAAATAAATCAAAGGTTACACTAATTATACCAAGTAATGAAAAGGTATGTTTAAATGTTTAAGTGCACTGCATCCATAAAAATATATTTATATTTATTTAAATACTATTATGCTTTAAACCTTTCAAAATGTGCAATGCTTTACCTATACGTCATTTTGGTTCCTATACAGTCTGTTTTCTAAGGAGAAAATATTTGTTTGTCAAAAAATTATTCCACTGTAGCCTATGGCCCATATATTGCTGGTCTTTGAATTACATTTGATGATAATATTGTAATTTTGCTGTAAAGGCACTATTTTTCATCCATAATACATAATATTGCACAGCAGCCTACATACCGGTAGGCTGCTCTATAAAATGAATGTAATGAAATTGTAACTGATAATTTCATAAATTAATATGATGTAGTGTAACATTTCTATTTTTGTTTCTCCATTCAAAAAAATGGAATAAAACAGTGCATTTGTAAATAATATAAAATGCATTTGAATAAATAATAATTATAATGATTGAATTTTTATAAAGAATGAACACAAAAAACCTCAAACTTGCATTATAAATCTTTTTAAACTAAAAAATGGAAAACAATTTATTTGTTAGTTATATATAATATTTATGAATTAAATTTTGATAAACATTTGAAAAGAAGATATAATCACTATAATATCTCACAAATAATATAGCACTGAATGCTGTTATCTGCCAAAGGGCAATAGATGAAATTTAGCTTGATCGGGGACAGAGTGGCTATTCTGTCTCAAACAAAAAAAACAAATAATATATTATATTGTATTATAAGCATATTCATAAGCATCATTCAGATTAAAAAATGTGTTGGAAGTTCTATACAATAATTTTGTGTTCTTGCACAAAATATATTGCAATGCAATATTTATGCCTATATTTTTGGATTATTCTTTTTCATATACAAACTGCAGTGTTTAGGGGAAAGGAGTGGGGATAAAGATCCATTGCCAGAAATTAATGCTGTTGAGAACTATAAATATATAAGATATTAAAAAGATAAAGAAACTTAATCTATGCTTTACTGATAACATCAAATACAGAACCCGACAACTATTCAAGATGTCACATTTTTTCCTGTGCTTCCTTGATGATGAGATTGTTATAACAACAATATCAACGTAAATAGGCCCAATGATATATTCAGGACTATTTTATTAGAAACCATGCCTGCCGATATTTGTGTAACTTTAATTCCATATCATATCAATTGCTTAACCTTTTTTTTTTTTTTACATATTTGGAGGTATTAATGGACAAGTATAATATGGACAAGTATATTGCATGCATATTTTTATCATTTATTATTGTGTAATTTTTATATTACTGCCCCATTAATTCAAATTACTTGAATAACAGTTTTTCAGTGTTTATTTGGAAGTATATTAAGTATTGCATATGCATGTGGAAATCCATGCCAACAGTAGCGTCATGTATCATATAGGACTGACAATATATAACAGTGCTCAGTGCTATAAATATATATTTTACATTGATTATTAGCACTTCACTGTTTTCGAGTATCTTGTGGAAAACATTTCCACAAAATCGTCTCTGGCAAGATTCAAGCTAATCATAACGTTTGGTCATTAGCTTTTAAAGACAACAATCTAAATAATTGACACAAGTGTAACATTAGACATGGAGCATTAGGTCATTAATATTAGCAAGTGTCGAATTCATAATGTTATCTAAGAAAAAATCAGTCGATCAATCGTGTAGTGATAGCATGGTGAGTCATATATGATGTTGGAAACATCTCACAGGTAATGGAGGGACTTGATCAGGGAATGAAATGACAAAACACACTTCTGAAGACGACCCCACCCCAATCTCGTCTCTCCACCTCTTTTTCTCTCTTGCGACTTCTCTCTTTTTCTTTCCCCTTCTGTTCGTCTCACGTACCCTCTCGCCCCCACCTTTCTCCGTCTATGCCCCCCGATGTCCCCTGCTGCTCCCGTTCTCTCGCTCACTACGTGTCTCTCCGCGTGACATAGGAGACATCGCTCGCACTCTTTAGTCAGTTTGCATCTCTAAATGCCAAAAATGTTAACGTGTCAGCTGCAATAGCGTGTCATTCAAAGATGACGAACAGCCACAAACAGACGGGAACTGACTAGGCCTACAGCCCCGTCGCTGAATCTTTACAACGTAAACACGCAAGCGGAAGTGGAGCGCAACTGAAATTGGAGGTTGCCTACTTCCATTTGACCTCCGTATAGCCTTTTCCCCTCTCCGCCTCCATGTATGCCTATCCCGTGCCGCTATTGGAGGGGTGGAATCATCCTGGGGGAGGCTGCCATGGCTCCTCACTCTGGGTCTCTCTCTCTCTCTTTGCATCCCAGAGAGCCAACTGCAATCCCAGAATGCCGTGCGGAATGCTGAGCAGATTACCCTCAGCATTACCAGTAGCAGGCGGTATAACATTATTGATTAAAAACAGCAGGGGGCAGTGGGGCTGGGCTGCGAGGACACTTTGTACTCCTGCCTGCATGGACTCACAGGCACAGATTAGATCAGCTTTCGTGGCTGCATGAAAGTGGCTTAATAAACTGGTTTGCAGCCGCAGGTTTGAGATTAAAATTCGGTCCGGATGCGATTCATTTTACTGTATTCAAGAATAGTTATTGCCCATATTTTTGACTTAGATTATGTTTTTTTCCCCAGGATTTTAGTGTTTGCTTCAGAAAAAGTACAGAAAAGCAGGTTTTAAGCAAGGTTTCCTGTAATCTAGTATATGCAGTGACTTTGGCATTTCCTTATTTAGAGTTTTAATTTCTGACTTATTTCTACTTATATTTACACGCATTTATACTTAAATTCAATTACACTGTTGTTACACTGCACATTATTATTGTTGTGGAAAAACCTCAGTTGGCCATGTAGTAATACCTAATCTAGCCCTTATATAAATATTTGATTCTGAATTTATATGAATAAGACTACTTATTAACAAATAGGCGTATACAATCCTTCAGAATACCAAGAAAGGAGTCCTGACAACATAAATCTGTTTCTTGGACTGTGACATGTTATCAGTATGTGTGATCTGGTCATTAACACCTTTACTGATAGGAGAAAACATGTTAATCCAAATCCACGACTGTATCCAAACTGCTCCTTATTCAGCAGCAAATTAGCTTCTGTTGTCCCAAAGTGCTGATTTAATCGCTATTAAGCTTTGTTTCGGCGAGGAAAAGATGGATATTGTTTCAATCCTGGCAGTTTTCCGACATAGATGAGGGTAGGATTTTATTTATTGGTTGGGTTGTATTGACTGAATCCTCGCATTGCTTCAGGCGGTAGCAAGGCTCCGTTTCTGCCCTCAATCCAGGAAAGCCTTTCAAGGCTCGGCAAAGATCTCTCTAAAGACATGATTATGCTGCTGAATACGCTAGCACCGCATCGCGTCATACGTTTCCTGCAGGCTCGCTAATTGGGCTGCGGATGAGTCAGGTGTAGGGGATGTGGTGGCATGTTTATCTTCCGAATGACGCAGTGGCACGGAAACAAAAGCAAAGATGTTGCTCACCTGGTGATTGACAGCCGCACGTATAACTTGTGCTCATTCATTAAACCTTGGTTTGCCAAATTTGTAAACATGGGACCAGCTGTTTAGGGAATATGCTTCCCCGTACCTCTTGAGCCAGCGCTTTCTGAGAGCACATTGAGAAATCGAGAAAATACTGCAATTACAGTCAATCTTTCTGATTATCTTGATGTTCCCTGCAGTTAGACTCAACCACGAGGCCTCATCTCTCTCTCTCTCTCTCTCTCTCTCTCTCTCTCTCTCTCTCTCTCTCTCTCTCTCTCTCTCTCTCTCTCTCTCATCTCTCTCTCTCTCTCTCTATCTCTCCTTATCTCTCCCCCCCCTCTCTCTCTCTCTCTCTCTCTCTCTCTTTCTCTGCATGGTGAGACACTTACGTACTTTTGTTCCTTGCAACCATGCAATTAAAAATTCAAAACCACGAAAGTGAATGCAAAACTTTTTGTATATGTTGATTGAAATCCCCAAGGTCATTTAGCTTGGCATAAATTATTCCCACAATCCTAATTATCTTAATGTAGGCCCTGTACATTAAACTGTACAGTGTTTCTTTCAGATTTGTGTAAGAATTTTTATTTTGGTACTGAGTGTTACTTGTAATTGTGCTTAGAAAGTATTTTTTCTGAATACATAGAAATTAAATACATTAGCAAAGTTATAAATAATGAACATGAAGGAATGGGATTCATCAATTTGAATCAAATCAGCCATTTTCATTTTTATCTATACAAAAACTAGATTATTGTCATAATTTTCATTCTTATTTTCATAATTAGCTGCAATTCATTTTGTGCATCTTTTTTCCACACTGTTTTGAATAGAACATTTTTTTGTTATAGTTATTGTTGCAGCACTTTCTGCAAAAAATGTAAATATATGCCTTATGTGTTGGGTCTAAAATCTAAACAAACAAATACATGATGTGAATTTTATGCATGAAAAAGTATATTATGCCAGAAAATGTATATTAAAATAATCTCAAACAATGCATATTGGAAAGTGCTAATAAGTTCCTTTTTATTATGAATATTTTATTATCAATAAATTTGATTTAAAAATATACAGTAAGTGCACAATACTGCTAACTTGAATTAAAGACCATGGCTAAGTAGGAACATAAGAATCAGTTTGAGCATTTGCTGTTGGCTCATACTGTGTAATCACAGTATTGTATGCACAGATATGAAAAAGCAGAAGACAAATACATTTTGATTATAGTACAGGAAGAAATAATTGAAACAAATTGATTATGAGTATATATGAGTATATTAGTATCATTTGCAGGCTGCACCCAGAAAGGGTTAACAGAAACAGAAACATATATCCCACATATTTTGACCGGCGATAGCCAGGGATGGGAGGCTCCAACAGAGGATGGATGCAGGATGTGAGCTGAGTTAGCCTCATGTCTGGATTGTTTATGTGTAGCTATTGTTTGGTCACCTCACCTGCTGTTGCAGGTGCAAACCATTCACTGAGTGATTTGTACCACAAACTCCCAGAAGTGCATCTTCCATCCATGCAAAACCCTGGTTTTATAAATTAAAACATTATTTTATGATAATAATAAGCCACCACTTAAGTGGTGCCTTGGTAGCATGATGACCGTGCTGTGTGTCAGAATAGACATAGCTTCTACCAGTGTTGGTAGCTTATCAGCTACATTTTCCGCATGTATTGCGTGTGTTAGGATGACTCCTGAGTGGCTTGTATCCTTTTTCTTGATTACATTCGTTACGTCTGAAGAGACAAAAATCAGTCTAGGTGCTCTTGGGGTGTGCTTAGGAGGATAAACACGTTTCAATTTCATTAAAAACCAAATGAACAATCAAAAGAAGCTATTTGTGCATCAGAACAGTAGTACATTAGTGAAAATATTATGTATGTATAAACAAATCGACTGTTACATCAGGGTTGGCCAATCATATCATGCTCTGTTCTAGATTAATATTTCCCACAATCAATGAAGCAGACACAGCTGCCCACCATTTTGATTTAAGAAATGCTGGTATGTGCATGAAATACATATGCACTAACACTAAAATTTGCTTGGTGGTGTTACTCTGGATTCTTCATCAAATAAATAAATACATTAGTAACTAAATAAATAAACTACTTTTTCTTAACTACATTATGTAATCTCAATCACTTCTACAGATATTTATTTTCATAAAAGGGAAAAAAAAGAGAAACTGGCAACATCTCAATGTTTTTTGTATACAGACAATAATTTTCATCTTGTTTTGCAATTGATGACAATGAGATTAAAGAAAAATAAGAATGTTTTTCACTGTGGTTTGACAAAAAAGAGAGGACGACTTGATTTGACATTAACATGTATCACAGAGTCCATTTCTCTGCAATGTCCAAAAGCTAATAATAATAAGTTAATTATTATTATTATTATTTAACTATTATTTAACTATTATTTAACTATTATTATTATTATTATTATTATTCTATGTATTTATTTATTTTATTTTTGGTATTTCAAAGCTGTCGCTCAGAGAAACGGAATGAGTGATACTGGTTTACAATATTACATCTGACAGGAAATAAAGGCCATTTCATGAAACTGGCATACAGCCTTTTGGCTGTGCTCTAAAAAGCACCTATCCAAGCAGCTGAATTCTGTGCAATCAGCAGTCACAATGAAAACCGAAAAATAATTTCCCACTGAACAGAGCCATGGAAAATTGAGGGCACTTTTCTAAATAGCCACAGCAGTATCGCATCCAGCGGAAAATGCAATTAATAGACACTCTTGAGAGCACTCCACCGCCAGCCTGACACCAGGTATTATCTGACAACAAGTAGCAGCCCAGGGAAGGAACGGGTCATGTTTTATCAGATTTTTATGGTTTCTTGTGGAGCTGGAGAAGGGAAAATCATGAGCAGGTGTCAAAGGGATAGAGATGCATGTTGATTTTTGTGTATGCACTTGTGTGTGTGCGTGTGTGTGTGTGTGTGTGATAGTGTGTGTGCGCGCTTGCGTGTGTGTACGTGCTTGTGCATGTGTTCGACTGTATAGGTGCGCATGTACATGTGTATATGTGTATGCATAAACATGTACATTTGTGCATGTGTGTATGTGGGTGGGGGGACTGCGTGTACAAACATGAGTGTGAGTGTGTATATATGTGTACGTGCAAACATGTACATTTGTACATGAGTGTGTTTGAGTGCATGTGCGTGCGTGCGGGTGTGTTTGTGTGTGTGTGTGTGTGTGTGTGTGTGTGAGTGTGAATGTTCGTCTGTGGCGTGTGTGTTTGTGCGCGCGCCTGTGTGTGTATGCGCGCATGAGTATGTGTATGAGTTTGTTTGTGTATGTGTGTGCGTGCGGGTGTGCGTGCGTGCGGGTATGTGTGTGTGTGTGTGTGTGCGTGCGTGCGTGCGGGTGTGTGTGTGTGTATGCGTGCGTGCGTGCGCGTGCGTGCGTGTGTGTGTGTGTGTGTATGCGTGCGTGCGTGCGGGTGTGTGTGTGTGTATGCGTGCGTGCGCGTGCGTGCGTGTGTGTGTGTGTGTGTGTGTGTGTGTGTGTGTGTGTGAGCCAGAAGGAGGTGGGCCGGAGACCTCGGTTGGAGCTGTGTGAAGACCAGGCTGAACAAACTCTCTTTGAGGTTAGTGGGAGCACAGCAGGAATCCCTCCTCACGCCCAGGCACACATGTCATCAGTCTTCCAGCAGGCCGCCATCACAAACAGCCCAAGCGACAGTGTTATCAGACCTCAGGGAGCCGAGAGGAACAAAGCAATAACCAGGAAAACAAATGATAAACAGGACAGCATGTGTATTTCCTAGCAGCTGTCGAGCAGATAAGGGAAAAATTTGAAGTTTAATTTGCAGAAGGTAAAAAAAGAACATTAGAGACAAATTAATTTGATTTATTTATTTTTTTCCACTGGCGTCTGTGAAAGAAGAGTGGATCCAGGCTGAAAATAAAGTGTCACACATCCATTCACTTCTGGGAAAGTCTGTGTAAACATGGAGACCGAAAGTGAGGGGGGGGTCGGGAGGACAGTTGGTTTTATATGCAATTATCCTGGGTGTAACTGGCAGACATATCCAGCACATCTTCTCTCTTGGAAGCCAATTAAGCGTTAGCGTGAGTGTGGTTTTAATTAGTGGTGTAATTGGGTCCCCCCTGCTGTGTAAATAGTTGGTAGAGAGAGAGAGAGAGAGAGAGAGAGAGAGAGAGAGACGCAAAGGTTTTCCGCAGTCTTGCTTCTTACTAAAGAAAGAGCCACATTGTCTTACACCACTGACAAAAATGACTTCACGTTACAATTAACAAACTGCATTTGGATGAACCAGTGACTTGCTTCCTTCCACATGCTGAAGCTGGAGTAAACAATTCTGCACTACTTTGTAATTTATGGGAATTCATAGTGCACAGAGGCAACTGGAAGCGATTTTGAATGCAGCAGACAAGTCTGGCAGGAGTAGTTGTTACTGGTACCCTGCCAGGGCTGGATGATTAATATTTACCACAGTGAAATTTCTCAGTTTGCACCTCAGGGTGTTTTGTGTTGACAAGCCAATGTTAGCCCTTCTCCTTCTCTCCCCCACCCCCCCAAACACACACTTCCCAGTCAAACATCACCCACACCTACTACTGCCCCCACTTCCCAGTCAAACATCACCCACACCTACTACTGCCCCCCACTTCCCAGTCAAACATCACCCACTCCTACTACTGCCCCCACTTCCCCAGTCAAACATACAGCACAATCCTCTACCAAATGAAACCATGTATCTTCTTGCATTTCTAATTTTCATGACGTACATATTGCGGAGGGAGCATTTCATTCACAGTCAATATTTTCTGCCTTGCTTGTGGTTTCTATGTCCAAACAATAAAATAACATTTTTCTAATACAAATGAACGTAAAGAACCTTTCTTGGAGTCATCAGATTAAAACCTCTGTAGGTCCAGAAAAAAGGGAGAGACTTGTCCTCCCTACAGTGAAATGAGAAGCATGGGCCTTCAATCTGTAACATTTATCATCTTTAGTCACTTTAATAACTGTCATTTTTCTATATTAGATTGTATCTGTACTGTAAATTGTGTTTTGTATCTGAAACATTGCGGTCTGGATCAAATCAACGTTTGTTCTTAAATTTAAGAGGCATTGCTAGGTTTTTTTTTTACGTACACAGTTTGGTGAGTCCTGAAATCACAAAAAACAAAAAAAAACAAAGCTGTTAATTAAGAATCAAAATAATAAATCCATGACCAAATATCAAGGGCAGAATACAGTGTTTGACAATAGAGGCCAATGGATTGTCACACATAGAGCAAAACTTTACACAGACAGTGAACTAGTCTGATCTCAACATCTCTGTTTATCTCTGTCTATTTTAATATGCTAAAATAATGAATTTCATATCATCATATGCTCATTTGGTAAAACATTATAGGCTTTTTAAAAAAAATGTGTATATTTTTAATGGTTGTAGGTTTGTATAAGTTATATCACTTGCTTTTCGTGCTTTAATGATGCTGCAGGTCAGGGTCGTGGGAGGGCTGGAGCCTATCCCAGTATGCATTGGGCGAGAGGCACACACGCCATTCACTCACACACTCATACCTATGGGCGAGCCTCCAGTTAGCCTAACCTGCATGTCTTTGGACTGTGGGAAGAAACTGGGGGACCCTGAGGAAACCCGCACAGAAACGGGGAGAACATACAGAAATATTATGTATTATTATTATTATTATTATTATTATTATTATTATTACTGTAGTGTTAGTATGATTATGCATCTTTTCTGATGTTCCACTCCATTCCAATTATGACATCATAAAATTGGATTGTGACATCACCATGCTGGTTGTGACATCTCCGTTTCAGTCACATTCTAGGTGCATTGCAGACACCATTGTCATACTATTTCAAGATGCTAAAAGCTGTGTCTCTTACCTTTGGATGTTTAACATGGAATCTACAAGCATCCCTGAATCAATGTGTTAATACCTTTCAAAAGGAGAATATTTTTAAAGTAGCTCTTTAGAGACAGCTGTTATGGGGCCAGGGTACCCTGTCTTTAAAAAAAATAATAATGCATGACATTTCTAGAGGCCTATGTCATTTGGAGAGTATTTACAATACTTTTATATAAAAACCTGCTGTCAATTTATATTAGCTATCATCTTTAGCATGCATTTTCCAGAAGCTGAACTTGATCATTGATCTTCTTTCCAGGGATTTGGGATATTTTCTGTTTGTTTTTTTCCCCCCCACAGACTAGCTTAAATGTTTTATTACACTTGCTACTGTGAAGCACTGCCAGACAATTTGATAACAAAAAATACTGATTGATTGTTTAATTATTGGATTAACAATAAAGGCCTTTACTTTTTACCTAAATTTAATTACATCATGTAATAATACTACTACTACAACAACTATTACTACTACTAATTAATAATAATATTAATAATAATAATAATAATAATAATAATAATAATAATAATAATTAAAATAGTAATATTATTAGTATTTGTATTATTGCAAGGCATAATTATATAGTTTCCTAAACTAATTATATGGCTTCAAATGAACATATCACATGATAATTTACTTATCAAGGTCTCAATTGTAGACCATGATTCGTTAATTAGTTGAATCAAGTGTCGTAGTGCTGGGCTGAAATAAATACCTGTGCCCACATCAGGCCTTTCCAGATAGGATTGGACACCCCTTCTTTAGATTAATATAATGATGTATTTTGAATTTTGAGTAAGTATTTCTGTGAAGGGCAAACATGCATCAACAAATTTTGAAATAAAATAAAATGTGTTCATTATTAATGGTTAGCATCTGATATTAGCCCATGGGTAATCAGCTGTCAGAGCCATTGTTGACTTCTGGGTTAATTGCTGGCCTGAATCAGCCCACAGCTTTAATTCCTTCAAAAGGAAAACAAACATGGAATGCAAGAGTAGTCATAGGGCAGAAAATACACATGAAGACGGGATTACAAACTCCCTGTACCTTCAACAGGAAATGAGCAAATGCTGCAAATCGGTTTAGTTCATTTAAAACGATCAAAAGTATTCTCCCGAAGTACAATCTATTTGCTTAAAAGAGATTTTTTTTATCCCAGGGGGCTTGGATTTGTTTGATCATAATTCTGAATATTTACAGAGGCAATTCAGGTTAATTGCGACATCCATCGTGGCACCGGGTACGTTACTGCGCTATGTCTGAACCTATAACTTTATGGTCACAAAATCAGTCTCATAGCTATCACAGCTCATTGCTGTATTTATCCGATTGAGAGAGGATATTTTCCTGTATGCAAGACCTGCTTGTGTATATGTAATTAGTATGCTTGTGAGACATTGTTCTGTTGCTGCATTGCTGAATAATAGCCTTTTGCTTCATAGAAATGTTTCCCTTAGTGTCCATCTGAAGCAATAAGGTCATTATCATAATTTCAATTTACAGTTGGAAAAGCACTGTTGTAAAACAATGCATTCAACCCTGCTTTGCAACTGGTTGGTAACTGGTTGGCAAATTTATATTCATTGTTTTATGTGGAGTGTCACATTAACCTCTGATGGCTGGGGATATTGTTTTTTAAGCTATATAAATATATAACTAAATATGGCTTATACATAGCTTTGTAACCTATATTACTTCAGTGACAACCACAGAATGATTTTACTTTTGAAATAATCTTTTTTTATAATGAAAATGTATTGGTAACCCAGTCTCTTTATTTGTTTCATTTCATTAGCTATTATGCAAAATATTAAATACTGAATGAGAAATGGATAGTGGCATTGCACTAATACCATATTCAGTACAATTGGGATGTTAATTGCTTAAATTGGCAAGCGTTACTCATGGAAAACATTCAAAAGCGACTTCAGTATACAGTAGGCTATGTATGTATATATGTATGCAAATTAAATATATTTATTATTATTTAAATGATATACTACTTTGACAAAGTGAGCCTCTTCAACTCCAAAAAGTGCACTGCTGTTTTAATTGCAGTTTATTTGAATGCCATGTGGATGCCAATGGACGTGTGTAGTGAACTCTTCAGATACAGATTAATAAATATAAATGGGGTGGGCTGGGGAGAGAAAAAGGTCCATTTTTTGTTTTCTTTATTGCTCTCTATTTTACGTGCAGCCCTTGAACTCTTTTCATGTTGGCCACCAAACCATGTCTAATGGCTCCTGCTGAGACAACTGTCCGGCTCCCAGAACCCCGCACATCAAGCGGATTGAAGCCTAATAAAGGCATAGAAAGCGGAGCTTAAAGTATTGGGGCACAGCCCCCCCGAACCACACAGGGTCGGCATCTGCCGCTGCTGTCATCCACATAAAAGTTGAGCACACAGACGAGGAAATTGTCCGTTCAAGAAAATCGGCTGCTTTAAATTAATATTTCTGCTTCATCGTAATATCATGACTTTTAATTTCCCCAAACCCGTCCTCTTCCGTGTGCCCCTTCAGACTGGGTTGCGTAGGCCTGCCGTCAGCAGGTCCACTCCTCCACAAGAAACTGCTGCCGTTTGGATCCTTGCGAAAGCGCTCTGCACATCCAGAGTAGGTGAGATTTATCTTCATTTCGAACTCACACAGCTTATCTCCATATAGTTGGACCTCTGTGCTAAATTGGTTGTGTTGACTTTTGAGCTGCCTTCGATCCTCATGAGAGTAAACGCAGGCTAAAGAGGCTAGCGGCTGTTCATGCTGTATGCTTAGCTGGTTTACTGATGACGTAAGGAGAAGTTCAGTTCATAATTTTGATTAGATACGGCTCATTTTATTGTGTTTTTAAGAACAGGATGGTGGGTATTTTTCTATCCCAAAACTGTGTTAAAGAACATACTATACAAGCTGCAGGTAGGCTAGCTGAAATATTACCATGCCTATTTTATCGAAGGCCCAGGTCATCTGTCCTTTTTATTTCATAGACTGTTACTGTGAATATATTACTCTTTATTGAACTCGTGCAAAATATGTCTTTGTAATTTTAAAATATAATCCCTAAAGATAAAATGCAGCAATGCATACAAAATTATCTTTCATTAGCATTAGCATTCCATAATTCAACACACTGAGGTAAGGTAAGTTACACGGTTAAACGCAATTTAAGCGAAATAAAATGATTATGTGGAGATTAAAAGATAATTGAGACCATAGTGGTGCATGTTTCACCTGCAGAAATGAATGTCAGAAAAGGGGGGGGAAAAAACAATAAAGGATAGAAATACCTTAACAGCAGATAAATTATAAGTTTTGCTTAAAGATTGTTTCTCCTAATTCCTTACTCTCAACATGGAACAGCCCAGACCTCACCATGAAACACTGTAAATATGAAGCATTTTTTTCTCTCTATAGCTTAGTATAAAAAGACTGTATCCTCCAAAACTGTTTTGAGCATAAACAGTAATGGAGGAGATTTGCATTTGTAAATCCATTCTTTGTGATGTTAGTAGCAATGGTGCCATTTTGAATATCACACACGGACATGTGACAAACACACAGACAGACAGACACACACACACACACACACACACACACACACACACACACAGGACAGACACATAGACATACAGATACATACATACAGGCACACATACTGCACATTAATGCGTGCACGTGTGCGCACACCCAGACATACACCCAGACACACACACACACACACACACACACACACACACGGATAAAAGTAACAGAAAACAACAGCGATGCACACATCGAAGAACAATGTACGTTCTGTGCATGTCGGAGCTGCACAGCCATTTTTCACAGATGCCTTCCAAGAGAACAAATGGCGAATTTGTGTATTCAGGCCTCTCGACATGCGGCAGGACAACAATACAAACCTCTGGCAGCCATGCAACGAGATTACGGGGAGGAAGGTGTTCCCTGTCCTCATACCAGCTATTTTTCCTCATTTCTTCACACCAAACTGAAGCAGCAGTCAGGTCCCATTATGCTGCAAGGCTTTCCGATGTGTCTGAGACACAATGCTCCAAACAACTGTCGGCAGGTGGTTTTGAGGCCATCAGAAATAACTGGGGTATCGGGGCTAAAAATGTGCAGATGTGGTACTGTGAGCTGACAGTTGAAATAAAAATAAATACAAATTAAAATGGAAAATGAAGCAGCTGATAAATAGGGACATTGTTAAGAGTAAATACAGAGAATACGAAAAAGGGCTAAGTACAATTTGGCACTATTCCTTTATGTAGGCTATGTATTCTGCTCTGTTAGACAAATACTGTTTAGTTTTTATGACACTGCAGGTTTTTTTTCCTCAAACAAAAACGCAGCCGTCAGTGTTGCGGAAATATGGCTGTGCGGTGCATCGTATGCCAGTTGAAATGGTGTTTTCTGACACGGAACAATACTGCTGGCAAAGACAGGTCAGAGCCCCTCCCCCACTCCTGTATAAACACTGCACCAGGAGCCAGATAGCCCTCTCCTTCCAGTTGTGTGTCAGGCTCGACGGCGTCACGCGCAAACCGCGCTCGACGCGGAGTTAACATGCGCACAGACGCCGACCAATAAGAACCCAGCGGCTGTTTCGTCCGCTCAGTCGGCAAAGCGGCAGGCGTCTCTCGTCACACAAGGCCCAGGCGGGTGAGAGGCGGGTATCCTCTCAGGGCTCCGCCCATACTTATCTCAGTAGGGTACACGGTCGCTACCCAGACGCCGTGAGCCCGAGCGAATGAGGCAGGCGTGACGTGCGGCCGCCGAGCAAGGCCGGCAGCTGAAACTCAACAACACCGGCCCCTTCCTTTCCTGCCTGTTGTCTTTCTCTCACTGCTGTATCTGCGATGGCCGTCTTGGCCTTGTGCGCATTGTCAGTCCAACATTATTAACATTATTTAAACTTTTTTATTTTTTTAA